>OZ023175.1:19548466-20148466 GCA_963678695.2 Diplodus puntazzo | reverse complement strand
ACAGTGGCAGTGTGAATGTGTGAATGCTGACTTGTGTTGTAAAGCACTCTGAGTTAGACTAGAAAAGTGCTGCATAAATACAGTCCATTCACCATTCACTCAGTTTTTCAGTCAGTCTAACAGAGGGAAGAAATACTCTCCGACTGCTCCCTCTCTGTTTGACACTTCTCTTCAATAGATACATTCATTGCTGGTCTGGGTCTGCACAATAATAATAATAATAATAATAATAATAATAATAATAATAATAAGAAGAAGAAGAAGAAGAAGACGAAGAAGAAGAAGAAGAAGAAGAAGAAGAACATACATACAGAATATAATCAGACAATGCACAAAGTGTCACAAGGATTAAGATGATCCTGAAAAAGAAACCTCACTTATGCAGAAGACAAAGTGTGAAATGAGCTGCCTGAGGGACTGAGAACATTAATGAATGACTTAATGAATAGAGAAGGTCAGTTACATTAGTTTAACCAATTAGCCTACACACACTCCTTTGAAGCAGCACTGTGACACTTTCTGACACAAAATAACAGCTTCAGAGTCATTTTGATGCTACAGTGTCATGTAACAGTGGACAGTGTCTGTCTCAGCAGCTCCATCACCTTTCACTTGTCTCTGCACTATGTAACTTCAGTCGGTAGGGTTGGGTACCATTCACATTTGAAGTGATACCAGTTCTGACCGTACCAGGAATTCCATACCGGTACCCGATGGTACCTTTTTTCAGTGTAACTCACTCTGGAATAACAAAAGAGTAATTTTAGTTCTAAGCACGGAGAAGAGTTAAATACAGTACATGCACTCCCCGAGACCATGTATCATGAGTCATGTTTCCAATAACAATGCACATCACATGTCACTCAGCCTCTCTGGGTTTTACCTCAGCAGCCTCATTAACATACTGCATCTGAAACTGGTAGATCAAATGTTTTCTTGACATGAACATAAAATAGTCTCTTCACGTATTATTGGTAATAATACTGGTCATGAGTGCCTCAGACAGGACTTTGGGAAGGGGTGGGGCGTGCTTATATATGTACAGCATGTGAACATGTTGTGTTCAAACCTTGTAACACTCTTGAGTATGTGGAATTCAAACTAATTTTGCCCCAGCAAATGTCATTTGCTATCATATGGCTCTACAGGCTGCCTTCTGCAAAAGACACATTTTATGATCAGCTCACAAAAATCCTGAAAGAGTGCAAAGACAACGAAGAGTTGGTTATCATGGATGACCTAATTTAAATTGGGGAGACACGTTGAAGAGGAAAAAGAAAAAGAAAAAAGTATAACAGATAAAAATGATTTAGATCAGTTGATAAATGTGCAACAAGGACTTCAAAAACCTTGCATTTCACAGTTGGACCTGATATGGCTCATAAACCAGATGGGATCACTCAGAGTTACAACCTGATAAGTGGCTTGTCTGATCGTAATCTTACCCTGGTTGCAAGGAACTTAAGTAAAATATTTTATAATTCATTATAATTCCAAAGAATCTAGTACAAATGTTTTCAACTGTATTCCTCCATCCATCCATTTTCTTCCGCTTTATCCGGGGCCGGGTGGCGGGGGCAGCTGTCTGAGCAGGGACACCCAGACTTCCCTCTCCACGGACACTTCCTCTAGCTCCGCCGGGAGGATCCCAAGGCATTCCCAGGCCAGCCAAGTGACATAGTCACTCCAGCGTGTCCTGGGTCTTCCTCGGGGTCTTCTCCTGGTGGGGCATGCCAGGAACACCTCCTGAGGAAGGCGTCCAGGGAGAATCCGATACAGATGCCCGAGCCACCTCAGCTGGCTCCTCTCGATGTGGAGGAGCAGCAGCTCTACCACAAGCTCCTCCCGAGTGACAGAGCTCCTCACCCTATCTCTAAGGGAGTGCCCCGCCACCCTGTGGAGGAAACTCATTTCTGCTGTGCTTTGGCACTAAGAAGCTTCCAAACTACCTCAGTGACTTCGGCTCGGGTAATGAATGAATCAACACCTGAGTCCCCTGCCTCTGCTTGCTCCATGGAAGGCATGTCAGTGGGATTGAGGAGATCCTCGAAGTATTCCTTCCACCGCCCAACGATATCCCCAGTCGAGGTCAACAGCTCCCCACCTCCACTGTAAACACTGTTGGTGGAGGGCTGCTTCCCCCTTCTGAGGAGCCGGATGGTTTGCCAGAATTTTCTCGACGCCGACCAGTAGCCCTCCTCCATGGCCTCCCCAAACTTTTCTCAGACCCGAGCCTTTGCTTCCACGACCGCCCGTGCTGCCGCACGCTTGGCCTGCCGGTACCCATCGACTGCTCTTCAGCTTGACAGCATCCCTTACTTCCGGTGTCCACCGCCGGGTTGCGGATTGCCACCACAAAAGGCACCGGAGACCTTACGGCTACAGCTTCGAACAGCCGCGTCAACAATGGAGGTGGAGAACATGGTCCATTCAGACTCAATGTCTCTAGCCTCTCTTGGGATCTGGTCAAAGCTCTGCCGGAGGTGGGAATTGAAGACCTCCCTGACAAGGTGGCCGAAGGTGCAGGGAGACGACCCTCTTGTTTACCAGGGAAAACTCCAACACATGGCGACTGAGCTGGGGAGCTATAAGCTATAAGTCCACACCAGCTCGCCGCCTCTCACCGCGGGTAACTCCAGAGTGGAAGAGAGTCCAGTCTCTCTCAAGGAGTTGGGTTCCAGAGCCCAGACTGTGCATGGAGGTGAGCCCAACTATCTCTAGCTGGTAACGCTCAACCTCCAGCACTAGCTCAGGCTCTTTCCTCCCCAGCGAGGTGACATTCCATGACACATGGCCAGAGTCACCGTCCAGGGATTGGGTCGTTGGGGCCCCCGCCCATGACCGCCACCCAAATTACATAGCACCGGCCCCTTCTGAACCCTCCTGCGGGTGGTGAACCGTGAATTGCTGTGCCTGGCCAGGTCCCGTGGGCAAACCAGGCCACCAGGCACTCGCCTGCAAGCCCCAACCCCAGGCCTGGCTCCACGGTGGGCCCCCGGTAAAGCCATTCCGGGCGACGCGAACTTCCTTGTTTTAATATCTGTCATCAGGGGCATCAGGCAGCATACTGCCAGTTTTAACTTAAGATGCTGAGAAGGTCGCCATCAAACAACTGACAGCGTATCTCAATATGTGCAACTTTGGCTTACATCCAATGCAGTTTGGCTTTCGACCCAATCGCTCTACCAAAACAGCTACTTTACATCTAATAGAGCAAACAGAATCCCAGATAAACAAAGCAGGGGTGGTTGGTGCTGTATTCATAGATTTTTGCAAAACCTTTGATAAAGTAAATAACAGTCTTCTTATTTTAAAACTTTCCAGATTAAATTTTTCACCACAACACTGGAACAGATGTCTGTCGCAGTGGGTTAAAGCTAAAGTACCATTGTAGTTGACAATCCCTGTGGAAAGGATCACAGAATGGAGTGACCAGTCCACCATATATTCCCACCTTGAAACAGCAGTGTGAATCGGGCTAAAGACAGACTTTCTTGAATTCCTTTGTACCTTTCATCATCTGGTGGCCTGTCAGCTTCATCTTGTGACACCTTCTGGTGTCTTGACCCCAGCTGTCTAGGCTTTAATTTCTATTTGTGCAAAACAAATATAAATCCAGTAGTGCAACTTTGAATTGTGGTTCATTTTGAGCCCAAATAATTTTCTGAGTAAATAAGTAGCTGTGAAATAAGTAAGAAAGCTCAACAATTTAAAACACTCTACACTCACTCTTTATGTACAGTTAACAATAAACTGTGAGCTGTTTATTGTTAACTGTACATAAAGAGTGAGTGCAGAGTGTTTTGGAACCACTGGGCTCATTACAGATGGAAAACATATTCATGGTTTTTGTTTTGACACGAAGGAAAATATCAAACAATGCCGGACTTATCTTCTAAATGAGACTGACATCACATCTCTGGAGACACATACACTTCCAGTCTGTGCTCTTTGAAGGGTCAGCAAATAGAGAGATCAAGTACAGATCATTTTAAAGGCAGCGAGCGCAATGGAGACAAATACAAATAGGTGGTGTTAGTGCACATTTCCCAAGGTTAGGGTTAGGGCCCTCTCCTCACAGATACACAGTGGCTCAAGTCAAAGGGAGCCACTGTGCTGCTCATCATGTGCACAGGGATTCATCTCTGCTCTGACCGATCACAGGCTGCAACCAAGAAGGGAGACTCATGAAGAACTCAGCAATAACAAACTCAAACGTATTGAGGTAGGTTAAAGTAATAAGTAGGTGAGGTGTGCGAGTCAGTGTCAGTGATGTATGGGAGTGTATTAATGAAGTTTCTAATATGAGGTGCATGATGTCAGCGACAATCCATCGAAGTAATGGGAGCCTGGTGAGTGGTGAGGAGATCAGCGGACTGATGTTTGAGCAAAGGTCCGGTTAAAATCACTTAGCAACACTTTAGCGTCACACATACTGTAAGTATATAGCACACATTTAATTAGCTACATATTTTCATATTGCAAGTGCAACACAAACTCACACCACCCACAGTGCAGCAGAAGCTCCACCTGCAGGACTGGATAGAGATGCTTTCCCAACATGATGACTCACCTAAAAATCAGTGACTCAACATCCAATTCCCTTCATCTCCCACTCAGCACCCACTATGCAGCCTGAGAGAAATGCAGCTTATCCTGGATTTCCCTGTCAATCAGCAGACACCGCTCCCCCTCAATCAGAAACTGCACAGTCTGGCCTGTCGCCAACAGTGCCACGGGATGGGATGAATAATGTGTGAACTTTGGTCAAGTATCTTTAGCAATCGGATGAACCCTTATGCTTAATTAAGTTTGTGAAGCTCTCACAAGCATTGCTCATAGGTTTTGCCATGGTAACTGTGGAGCTGTGTACAGGGAGTACTGCCCATGCGTCTCTTTACTGTAACATATACGGTTCTTATGAGGCAGGATATGCAGTCGTATTTGACATCAGCAGCATGCTCATCATCCGACCTTTACTAAAAGAAAAACAAAAACAAAAACAGACAAAGACTGATGAAAAACTTCTAATCTCAAATGAAGATCATTTCTACATGAGGCCTTGTTCACACACCTGCTGACATTTAGCAGAACAAACATTTCCTCTGGCCTCTTGCTCACATGCAAACATAATTTCAGGTCATTAAAACAGAGATTTTCACACCTTCTGAAGTGCAGAATTTTCTAAACTCTCCAAGTAATGAGTGTGCACCTGAAACTACACAAACGTCAGACTACTGGTTTGTTCACGTTTGGTCAGTTCTTTGTTTACACTGGGTCATAACCTGGCTCTGGGTCTGGACAAATGAATAGGACAGGACATGGAGGGCCAAAATGAAAATAAGTCATTTATTATAATAGACCGAGGAAACTGAATAATAGACTGTGAGATGAGGTGTGTGTGTCATCAGTGGTGTGGATGTGGATGTGTGTGGAGAGCTAAATAACACCAAAGAGGCGCAGGCACTGGTGAGGCTGATGAGACAGAGACCGGCCCGGTTAGAGGTCGGACCTTTCTATCTTTTAGAACGCTGGACCCAGGTGCTCCAGACCTGGCTGCTACTGCAATCAGCTTCCTCTGACAACCTGAGAGAGAGAGAGAGAGACAGGTAGAGGATGTTAATAACAAACCCACACAACACTCATAGACAGCAGCATTACTCAAATTCTACATGGAAAATAAAAATACTCAGTAGTGAAGAATATTCTCTATGTAAACTTATAAACAAATAACTTGATAAGGAAAAAAACAACAATTGAATAGAAAAAAAAGACTCAATATTCTAAATCAAAGCAAGAACAACAACAACAAATGGTACACAGTGGTCATTCAGCAAACAGTCAGCGGGCACGTGACAACGCATAAGTGATGATATCGACTGTTCCGATAGTGTGCCTAATGTTAAAGTCAGGGCCTGTCAAACCACAGAGCTGCTCAGGCAGCAGAACAACACAACAGAAACTTTACATGATCAGAGGCTCGCTGACACTCAGGCAGGGGCGCCGCCAGGGATTTTGGGCCTCATGAAAAGAAATCCAATTGGGCCCTTGTATAGGCCGGAGAAAAAATGTGATGCCGTTTTATATAAAACTATGCATTTTAATGATATTTTTGACTATCATTCCCACATTTGGGAAAAGAACAACATGACAGTTACTTGGTTACTGCTCACTGTCTTCCTTGTAGTCTTGCATGCAGGTCTTATTTATCTCCACAACTGTAGACTCACTCATTGGATTTGTGGTGAAAAAATACATATATGAGGCGATATGGTCACTGCGATTTAATCTTCTGATTTCCAGAAAATATAAACATTTCTCTGATTGTACTGAGAGTTGTATTGAGTCACACAGTCTGCATGCACCAGAAATGTTCTCCTCTGTTCCTGCTGCAAAGCAGGAAGGTGAGAGTCCCAAACTACTGACCAAACATTCTATTTTAGTGATATATATATTATATACCCACATACATATGCTCTTTTTATTTCAGAAGTTTTTAATACATGAAAATCATTCTGAAATAAATATGGATTATAAGCTATTTTTATTTTATAGGGGGCTGACAGACAGCTGCTGCTGCTGATGCACTTAACGTATTTGTTCGAACATATTTATTTTAATTGTACTCTGCCTCATTGATCATTATGTGAGAAAAAAAATTCTGTTTGAATTTCTGTCATTAATAAATATTTAATTTTCTTTTTTTAATGGTACAAAGACCAAGAGAGACAGAGATCCCCACAGATGCCCTGCAATCATGCTAACTGGCATGTCATTGAACACAATGTTGCTCAGCTTCTTCACTGGGACAGGGAGGGACAGGTATGGGGAGACTGGGCGACTGTTGACTCATCTGTTGTGAAGTCTGCTAAAAGGAGCAGGGACAATGATTTAGTATAAATATCTTGCTAAACGTTTCTCCGCACTGATTAAATGTTGATGAAATGTAGGCTAACACTAGTCTGTAGCTAGCTAGCTTATTTCGCTATGGACATATGAGAATGTCGTGGAAAATTTAAGGTATTTTAGTGAATTCAGTTTTTCTGTCACAATTTTTACATGAATATGATTCTATATGCACCTGCATCCATTGTAAATCGTTTGTCCTGATTGCCAGTTGTCACTGCTGCAACGTTATTTCATAAATTAATTATAACCAAACTACTATTACCTTGACAACTCCTCCATCATCATGGCTAACATAATAGCTATTAAAACAGCTATTATAATAGCTATTAAAACACCTGGACACTCATCGTGGATCATCAAAATACCTATTACATGTACCTCTTACCGTTACACAATAACAATAAGACACTTTATTAACTTTTATTAATTAATTAATCAATTAAAATTCTGAGATGGTCTTGATCCATGATAATAAGCCTGCATGCGTCAAAATGTGCATGAATTAATATCTCGCACGTGCAAGATACTAAGCTGCGCGTGCGAGATACAGTAAGATGTGTGTGCGAGATAGTAAGTCGCACTCATGAGATTAAAAAAAACCCATCCATGTCACCTCCAGGGCTCTGTACTTTCCTCTCTTTCCTTTTTTGAAAACCAGATTTTGATTTAGGCAACATTGTGATCACTGTAGTTCTGGCGCATCTACTGACTGCAAGCTAAACACAGTGTTGCCAGATCAGATTGACAGTTTCCAGCCCAATCACATCTTAGAACCAGCCCAATCCATTAAAAACACGTCCAAACCACGAAGTTGCCAGACACCCGTGTAAACCCGTAAAATCATAACACATGCAACACATCCAGAGCTTCATATCTGCATCAAATAACCACACATAAATGACAGATAAATAGGTTTTTGCAAATTGCAATCAACAAGAGCGCAGTAAATCAACCACAGACTACACAAATGGCAAAATGAACATCTGGCATCCTAGCACCAGGCCCAGATTATTAATAATGCTAGCTGCACGTAAAAAGGTGCACTTTTAAGCCATGTAGGCCTAATAAATTTCATTATTTACATCACAAATGACCTGTATGAGGACTGCATGCAAAACCATTTAATACAAAATAAAATTATGCACAGAGCGCCTCTCCCTCCCTCCCTCTCTTATTCTCCTCCTTTCCACACCTGTGGTGCTGAAAGACGCACAACTACCTGGCTGTACAGCAGCTGATTGAGATTCCGAATACACAAAACCACGAAAAACTAGTTTTTAGTTCAACGAGCAAATGCCATAGAATAAGTGGGCTACAGTTACCAAAATCAGTCACAGTGCAAATAATATAAGGTGACATAAAAATCATCTTACTTTTACCCAGAATCAGCGTTGTTAGTGCCATTTGTAACAGAATAACTGTGTATTTTGTTTTGTTAAGAATAAGTGACTCCACAGTTTTCTTAGCACCATGCTTAAATAGAATTGCCAATTACTGCAGTCAGCCCTGGCCTCTGATTGGCCGCACAGTTAACAAGCTAGCGTGTGCTTGTTAGATTTTTTAATTGAATCTGTGGAGCCTTGAGAGCACACTAGTTTTTGACCGT
This sequence comes from Diplodus puntazzo, assembly GCA_963678695.2. Lineage (NCBI taxonomy): Eukaryota > Metazoa > Chordata > Actinopteri > Spariformes > Sparidae > Diplodus > Diplodus puntazzo. Next base: position 20,139,951 of record OZ023175.1, on the reverse strand, counting down.
GCTTTGAACCACTGTCATGTTACATTTATTGTGCTTACCATACGCTTGTATGACTGAAGAAAGTCTCCGTAAATGGTCAAAATGAAGAACGTGGTCCACGGAGCTTTTATTGAAGCACGCGTCAACGTGCTTGGACTCTATGGCTTAAGTGGGCATCTTTAAAGAACAGACAGAGCCACATTAACAAGGGTCTTTCCATTAAATTTAACAATGTTGAGAGCTTGAATAACTTTTTACAGTCACTGGAGGCCAGGTCAGCTGGCTAATACATGGAAGAATCAAATCTCCCCAACAACTGTCGGGGAGGCTTGAAAGTGGCGGACGTCAGTCCGTTTCTGCTCAGGCCAGAGCGCACATCCATGAGGCTGGAAAGGAGCCGTAATCTCATGCGTCACCTGGGAAAACGCTCTCTCAATGTGGGCATTTGATATTGGCAGAGTGAGCAATCTGATGACACCCAGTGCTAAATCTTTGAAACACTGGTTTCCTCCAGCATCTTGAAATGCCTCAGCTTCCAGCCAAAAGGCGTCAATGGCCTGATCACTTGAGAAGCCGGCTGATGCAACGTTTCTCCACTGGCTCTCCAAGGTGTCCACCGAACAAGAGAAAATTTATTTATTGTTGACATCACCAGCTTCGGACAAAAAAGCTCCAGTTTGCGGAGCATTTCCATTGATGCAGGAAGACGCGATTTGATACTGCACCAAAACTTCTTTACAGAAAATCAAAACAGCGCGCAGAAATTGTATCTTTCAGCTCCGGCGCTAATGTGCTGGCTTCCAGCTGCTGTTGGAACGAGGAGCCCAGGTCTGCGTCCTGGTGTGAGAGGTAGAGGCTGGATGATTTAAGGTCAAGTTCCCTGAGACGACTGTCGTTGTTCATGCGGAGCACGCTGGGCTTCACAACTCTCCTCACTGTCAACATGTACAGCCTGTCAGGATCCCTAAAAACAACCAGTGTGTCTCCCGTTTCCCGCTGGAAATATTTGTTCACAGTTTGAAATTCCATCAACACGGGCCGGAAGAAGTGCATGTACAGACTGGTGGATTTGTTACTGTACATTTCATTCAAAAACCTGGCTGCATACCAGTGTTCGGCACTTGAAACCAAACTGAAGTGCAGCTTGAGGGCATCTTCCTGCTCTAAAATTCTCTCGATGCAGTCTGAGATCACTAACCAACAGGTTGAGCTGGGGGATATGAATTTCAGAGGACAGCCACCGTCATTGATGGCCTTGTAGACACTGTTATAGTCACTCTGGCGTTGTGCTGAGTGCGCAAACCAGTTGTATATATATGACCAGTTGTCATATATCCCAGATTGCTTGGAAGAAGTTGCATTGCTTTATGAGCCACTATATCCAGTGAGTGGCAAACGCAGCGAATAAGCTGCAAACTAGGCCGCTTCTGTTTGAGCAGTGTGAAAACAGAGTGATTTTTTTCTGACCACAACACTTGCGCCGTCTGTAGCAATCCCCACCAGATGTTTGATGTCCAGGCCACATTCACTCAGGAAAGAAATGATTGCATCTGATATGCCTTGAGCATCAGCGCTGAGAAGATCAACAAGCCCCAGATAAGTACTGACAAACTTGTGTTTCTGTGATCGGTACTTCACACATATGCAAAGGAGCTTGTTAACTGATATATCTGTTGTTTCGTCCAGGTAGAGAGAATATGGAGACTCACCAACATCTTCCTTCAACTCCTCTCTGAAATGTGGTGCCAGAACAGATGTGATGACAGCTGTACACTTTGTGCTGTGCATCTTGAACGCTCCTATCTCCTCTTGGAGTATATCTGACAAGTCCTGAACAGCATTGATGGAAGTGTGGCAGGCAACGTAGGTTGCAATCTTCAGTTCACAACGTTTTTGGTCGTCTTTGACTGTGCCTTGTCCTACACCAGATCCCATCGGTACAGCAAAAGATTTAACACTCGGCACACAGCGGGACTTGTGTTTTTTTGTGGCACCATGTTCCTTCAAATCGTTAAGGTGAGCTCTTATTTCTGTGTTACAATAATTGTAACGGGCTTTCGAGTCGTCTCCTGGGACAGGCGCGATTCAGGTTTTTAGTTCGGGGTCAGTCTCCCATTCCTTCCTGTACGGTTTCTTGTATTTTCCCCACTTCGGCATGATGCTAACTTAGCTAGGCCACCCGCCAGAAAACCGTGGAAAACCGTCCAATCGGGCAACACTGGCTAAACACCGTCACTGGTAAGTGCACTAAGGCAGGACCAAACCATTTCATGCAGATACAGGGGGATGGTCGGTCAATATGGATGTTTACTTTTTGGTCAAGGGGGTTATTTAACTTTTACTGCCAAAAACAAGTAAAAACAAAGAGATAATTAATTTTATTATTATATTTGAAATATATATTCAATGACGATGGTTTAATAATTGTGATAGGAGATATCTGAGAGGGGGGCGTTCATCCCCGAGGTGAAGTTCGGTGTGTCCAGCGGTGAGATAGCAGTTTTTCGCAATGTCGTCGCTCAGAGCTAGACATGCAAATTGCTCTGTTGTTGGTTGTAAAAAATCAACATCAGTGCCCATATTCTGTCCCAGCTACAGAACAACAGATGAGACAGTGGTTGCGTTTCATATTTTAATGACAACGTGCCGGCTACCGTTCATGTTAGCTTGTATGTGTGTGCTAACCACTTCACATCGGACTGCAAAGCTGGCTTTGCCTCGACACTGACCCTCATAAAAGGATCAGTCCCAACCAAACTGGTGTGGTTGAACGAAAAAATCTCCGCGAGCCATAGTGATCCACCCTAAACATTAGCGCATGCTACTACTAACGCAAACGGCATCCTCTCCCTGAGACTGATGTAGAAGGCAAGACCCTCCAAGAAGGCGTTGACAGACGGAGCTCATTAGCATTTAAAGGTGCTGGCACAGAAACAGATGGGTTTTGGGCAATGCATATCGAATACAGAGTTGTTGGACCTCTGACAGCTGTGTGAAATTGATGAAAAACAGTATAATATGGCACCTTTAAGTGTTAAGTGTTGTGTGGCAGTCGCAGTTGTTGGCAGTCGCGCATGCGTAAGTCTAAAAGGTGGCAGTCGTCTAAAACAGCTGCGTCTAGAACTGCAAGGGCGGGGCCTTCGGGGCGCCCCGGCTCTGCAGTTAGACCCCTCTCCCCCTATAAGGCACCCCTGCACTCAGGTGATCTCACAAAGTGGCTTTCCACACTTCAGTAAGATTGGTTGACCACAGAAACATGTTAGCAAAAGCTTGGATAGTTCCTCACTAAACCCCAACCACTCCAGTTCTTTTTATGGTAGTGGGCCGCTGATACTTATCAACTGCCATAACCTGACCTGGAGAGGAGCCACACTCGGCCCAGATAAGTTACAGTTGTTCTAGCAGATTCACACTGAGCTACACTGATAGTGAGGCCGGCTTCAGCCAGTTGGTCAGAGAGCGCACAGATGTACTAAAGGTGGGAAAAACAGAAGTCACTGTAAAGGTCCATGTCATACAAATAAACTGAAAAGCCCTCCAACCACGACATGACCCAGTTCATCAGGCATGACTGGAGTGTTTCTTTACCTGAATGACATCGTGGTGTACGAGTACAGGCCAGCAGATATCTCCAGGGATTTCTTTGACTAATGCTGCTGCTAATATAAACATATATTTATGGTTCCTTTTATATATAATCCATCACTGAGATGTCACTGAGCATTTTTATAATCTTCTATGTATTATCCTGGTTCTGTAATAGACTTGTAATGAGTCTCTGACTGCCTGACTCATCAGCTCTCAGAGGGCAGCCGTGGATGTGCCACTGTTTTGATTCAGATTTGGGATTTGATTTGTTTTTTTATTAGTTTGATTTTCAGATACCTTTTCATCAAACATATAGCCATGATTATAACCATATAACATCATGGTAAATGGACTTGTATTTCTATGGCGCTTTTCCAGTCTTCTGACCACTCAAAGCTGCTTACAAGACCTGTCAGATTTACCCATTCACACACACATTCATACACTGATGACAGACACTGCCATGCAAGGTGCCCACTTGGAGCAGTTTGGGGTTCAGTATCTTGCTCTAGGACACTTCGACATGCAGCTAGGAGGGATTCGAACCAGTGACCTTCCAATTACTAGACAACCCACTATACCGCCTGTGCTACAGCCGCCCATACATATGACTTAGGTCGGTCAGAAATCACAAATTTTATTGGGGAGCCACTCAAATGAGCAGTTGTGGGTCCTGAGGACTCACTTTATGGAAAATCTCACAATCAACATCAGTGAAAAAAAATGTATTGCTGCTGTAATGGGGTGGGGCAGTGTGCAGGGAGCGCCATTCTTTGGTGGTGGTAGGAGGGAGGAGTGTGTGTTGACATCCCTTCATTTGGCTGGAAGAGCAAAATCTGGCTGTGATTGGTCACGTTACGTGTGGAACTGGGCCAGACACATCTGAGATTAAGCATGGCGGAGTCAGCCCAGCTTTTATCGTGAAACACTTAAGTCCGAGAGAAGTGCTATATTGCACCTGGAAATAAAACATTTTTAACAAAATGTCTGTTTGCAGTGTAGCCAACAGTCTTTCAGTCAAACACTATGTTTTCAGTGTTACATGATATAGATCAGTGGTCCTCAATAGGCGGCCCCCGGGCCGCCGGCCGCCTATTTGTGGCCCCTGGACTATTATTCCTTCACCATGTGTTTTGGTTGTGTCAGCACGTGTATGCCGGGACTTGTCTCCATGCCAACGATACAAAGACAGCTGGGTCACTCACTGCTGCGAGCGCAATTTTTAACGTTCACCTTCGTTTTTGGAGAAGTTCGCTATTAACATTTTGTCGGCTGTAGTAGCCTAGATTGCACGAAAATGGCGTGTTCCAAGTTCACTGCTAAAAGAAAAGTGGACAGTGAAAATCGGCGATTCAAGTGGACTGAAAAATTTACATTCATTCTCCCTCCAACCAGCACAAGACCCATGTGCTTAATACGCCAGGAGACTATGTGATGAAGATTTCCAATTTGAAACGGCATTATGAGAAGAAGGGTTAGGGTTAGGAATTTGGAGGAGACATTTCCTCAAAATTCAGAGGTAAGAACAACAAAAATAAATGCACTGAAATCGTCATATCAAGCTGCAAGCAGGATTCTTGTCACATCTATGACACAACAACAAAAAGCAACAGAGCGCTCACTTAGAGACTTAGAAACTTTGTTTTATTCAACTATTTTAACTTGTCAAAATGGAAATGACATTTTATTTTAGTTTGTATTTTTTGTTGTTGTTTGACATTTTGTTTTGAATATATATATATATATATATATATATATATATATATATATATATATATATATATATATATATATATAACTCATCCCCGCATTTTTATCTCAGGCTCCTCGCTAGCCTTCTTCCTCCCTCCAGCAGGCAGCCTGGCCCTGCTGCTGTCCTCCTCGGACAGATGCTGAAGCTCCGTTTCTCTCACTCTCTTGGGGTCGACAGAGAAACGTCTAGCGGCTGCTTCTCCCGAGTTTTCCTCTGAATATATCACAACAGAAAGTTTGAATTTCAAGTCGTACTTTTTATTGTGTTGCTGCACCGGAGCCATGACGATCATCAGTGTGATACTGACAGAAAGTAGCACACTGCGTGAAAAAGGCGAAGAAGAAAAACATGCAGTGTCAGTGGACACCACTTGCAAGCCAAACAGACGGCAGATGCAGAGAGCCCGACGCCCCCCTCGTCAAAAGCAGACAACCCTGGATTTATTTTCCGGCATGATTTGAAGTGTTGAATAAACATTTTCATAATGCAAGCATATTTGACCTTTCTTATGTTGTTAAAAGTATTAAGAACATGAAAAAAATACATTAAGGTACATTTAGAACAGAAAAAAATGTGCCGAAAAAATTGCGATTAATTTGCTTGCAATTAATCGCGAGTTAACTATGGACAAAATGCGATTAATCGCAATTAAAAAAATTAATCGTTTGACAGCCCTAATATATATATATATATATATATATATATTTATATTATATTACAACATATTATTGCATGTGGCCTGACCGACCTCAATACATGGACCTTTGAGTCATTGAAAAAAATCTTTGTGGCCCTTTAAGATTTGTATTTGAGTACCTCTGCTCTAGATAATAATGACATGATAACTACAACCAATTTAAACAGAACATACCCTCGTTGACTCGATCAGGGGCTTTTTCTGGCATTTTGGTATAAGAAGCAGTGAACATCCGGAACATGAGCTGAGGTTTCTGTTGTGGAAACACATGTTGTTGTTACAGATATATTTGAAAGTCACCGCTGATATACAGCTTAGTGTGTGTACCCGTTGTCCTGACCATACATGATTTCAGGCCTGGCTGCTGAAGTGGGGAGATTGGACAAGGTAATGTGCACTTGGAGCCTTTTCAAGTTGCCCACCATCAAAGTGATATTGGTTTGAGGATGCCATCGCCATTGCTTACCAGCGGCGCTGTGTTCTCTCTGGGAGAGTGCTGCCAGCGCTCTCATTTTCTTTTTTTCAAATGCATTCAATACAATCCACAGCAGTCTGCTCGCTCCAATCCTGAAAGCTTTCATGATGACAAGCTGGACGTGTAATTATCTGTGTGGCAGACCACAATATGTGCAGATGAATGACACTCCATTTCATAACAATGTTAATTATATACTGAATGATCAATGAGTGTGTTAGAATTACAGCAACTAATCATAGCTTTCCTCAGATGCTATCTGCATCTTTGATAGCAGCTCATGAATTACCTGAGCCTGTGAGCATCATCTACAATAGATCACATCAGAAGATGACCATATAATGTGAAAGTCCACCTCATGTTAGGGTCCAATATTCAGGGCTTAGTTCCACTTAATGAGCACCTTGTATATTATATCATGTCACAATTTACTCATACAAGATTGACCATGTGGTGTGTCATTCATTCATTTAATCCTTTATTATGGAGTCTTAAAGGGATAGTTCAGGTTTTTTGAAGTGGGGTCATATAAAGTACATATCTCTAGTTGGTCTGTTCCCTACCGTAATCACCGATCAGCGCAGCCTCAGTTTGGAGAAGCAGAGAGCCGCTCCAGCCCAGATGCTCAGCTTTGTACTGCGGTGAACGGGGTCCAGATGTAAAGCGAATTTTAAGCACCTTAAACAAGGCCCACCTTAAAAAATCTACATCAGTTCAAGTGTACCTCCGTATCCCTACGAATAAGCGCAACTGGGCAACAGGAGATCTGCGAACAGCGAAATACAGTGCGAGGCTCGGTAGGGAACAGATCGACTGTAGATATGTACTTTATATGACCCAACTTCAAAAACCCGAACTATCCCTTTAGACAAGCCATTTGTTTAAACAGACATTGTGTCCACCAGCAGGCTCAAATGAAGAACAAGATGCCACAGAGCAAAGCAAAGCCGTTTCTCTGTTGTCTCTGTTCTCAGTGTGCTCATTCACTTTGGCTATTACTGCTGTTTTTTCAGAACTACGTGGTTGACATTGCATGAAAAGAGTCATCATAGTATCACACACACACACACACACACACACACACACACATAGACAATCACCTGACTGGTACCACAGGAAACTCGGAGACGAGGGTTAGGGGGTTCCCTCTGGACAGATTAGAGGAATTTAACTTTGAACAAACTAAATTTCTATCTTTTCTTGTTTATTGTTGAATCCTGAAAGTTTTTGTTTGATGAATTCTGTCTTCCTTTTTTTTCTCTGTTAACCATTGATCTGTTCATCTAATCCAGACACTAAAGTCAGACATTGACATCAGTGCTGAAATAAATGTTGAAAGTGAAAACTGAATAGAACGGTGACCTTAAAAACCAAATCAATGCTGTAAGGAAGAATCAAAGAAAGATCTTGCGTATGCAGAGGTCAACCCTGCAGTCACAGGCTGATTTTTGAGTCTCTCTCCAAACTTGTCAAATACTGATGCTTTGGGATGGGGACCGACCCGAGCTACAGTCCCAAAGCGACAGTATTTGTAAATATTTCTTACACATTGGACCTTTGAGTCACTATTAAGTGGTCATTTCATGTGAACTCGCCCTCTCACACTCATAGCTCACAGCAGGAGACTGTCCGTGTCAGACGAGCTCTCACCGACTGGAAATACTGTGTGGCACCTCGGTGCAGCGTGCAGGAGGTGATGATGAGCCGGTTTTGATTTGACATCAATGCTTCATGGATTTTGACACACTACTGTTTCAGAGAAAACAACGAAGCACAAACCAACTTCGCTCGGCGCAATGTGGTCATCAGCACACACACACACACACACACACTCATTCTTAGTGAAGGAAGCTCTGTTTGACTGCTCTCAGAGAGTTACAGAAGCTAAATCTGTGTTCACATACAGTACACTATTACAACAGATGTGCTGTTAGTCTGAGTTAACGGACCTTTACGCTAGAATTATATAACATAATGTCAAAGTGAGGTTACATGAACAGCTGCTACTTATGCTGACATTCCGCCTTTTACACGTACTCGGATGAGTCGCGGCAGCACTTGTCTTGCAGTACACATTAAGCACATCAGCTTTCCCTTTGATGCAAATGGCTCATAAGTTTTCCTTTATCTCCATAATGTAACACATCAGTCGAGTTGACCTCTGCGCATTGCACAATAAATAAGTCATGGCCAAAGTGTTTTTAAATTATAGAGCTGTATTAAGGTTTAAGATTAAGCACTTTTAACATCAAGAGCTTAACGAATCAAAAGCATGAAAGTACACGTCAGACACGAGCCGGAACTACGAAGTGCGCGAGAGCTTGGCTGCAGTGCTCTGTGCAAAGTGAAGAAACACAACAGACCCCTGATCTCAGAGGTTGGATAGATACACATGACTCATGATGGTCTATGATCATCCAAATTAAACATGTCATTCAACTGAGGCACGCTGGGCAGAGCGGTGCACCCAGGAGAGGCAGGCGGTCTATCACAGGGTTCGTAATGTCCTTGGAATGTGGTGAAAAACTCAGTACCAGTGTGCCTCCCCACAGAAACACTGGCTACCTAAAGGATGAAGCAGCCCAGTATCTCTCCGGATTATACTCTCTTTTTTTATTATTATAAATAATAAAAAAAAATGATTGAAATGAATGATGAAATGATTATAAATGTCATAACACCGACTCACACCGAGCGGCAGCTGGCTGAGTGGGACTGAGCACGTGCAGCTCTCATCAGGGATCAAAAAGAGGCTGACGCAAAGAATCAGTTAATGGAAAATCTAAAAATCTAGATATTATTGATTTTACCATCTTCTGAATGTATTCTGGTGAGGGATGTGATCTGCTGCCTTCTGCTGTTCCCCGTCTTTGTGGCGCGTTTGTGATAATGAACGTGACACCCAAAAAAAAAAGAAGGGCAAACTTGTCCACTGGAAATATGACTCATCGTACCTGAACTTCAACCAACAATTAGACAATGCCTTACAACTGTACAACCTTCCACTTACCTTACCAAAGAAGAAAAATAAAAACTTGAACAGTGTGTCTGGGGAGAGGACTGAGATAAATACATGGGAATAAACCAGGACAAAGGCTCCTGCACACTGTCGATGCTCACAGTGGAACATTTAATATTGATCATTGTAATACAGAGACCTTCTTCAAAGTCCTTCTGCCTGACAAAGATCTTTGAAGAAAGAAGGTTTTTTTCAGAGACGATTGACAGCATGTGTGAGTTTTTAGGCTATGGAGAGAATAGTACACAGGGAATACTACACACGGCACTGGAAGCTAGTAACATGAGCCACTCTTATGTGTTTGTCAGGCCTCATGCCTGTAGTCCCCCCTGCACCAGTTATCCTCTTCGTAAGGTAACCTAACAAATGCGCACGGCAGTCAGTATTCTACCGAAAGAAAACAGAAAGATGTGTTGCAGATGACAACTGATCATATTATGCTCTTTGACTGACTTTTCTTGTTGTGGAGGCTCATTAAAATTTGCCATCTGTACAGTACAGAATAGCCACATAGCAGAAAGGACAAAGGATATATGGGGTCAAGTAAAGGCGTGTAACAATACGACCTCAGGGTGAGACAATGTTTAATTGCCATAGTGACTTACTGTGGCATTAGACGTGCGAAATCTGCAATCAGCAAGAAATGAGTGTCCTGAGGTTTTCTCCGCTGAGAGTCAAATTCTTTTCATTATGCTCCATTTTCAGGAGAAGAGTCACTTAGCGTAAAACCAACGCTGATTCAATATGCACATTATCTCCCACATGTTCTGCAACTACAGCCGACCATGATGACACTCGGATGGAGGTTCTGAGAGAATTAATTACTGTAATTTAATTTTCAGTAGTAGAGCTACTTATCGCCTGTTATGTAAAATAAAACATATTATTAATTATGAAACAGAAACAGACCCCCTAAAGCCCGAGAGAAGGATACTTTCAGTGCTAACGTGTTCCCTTTGAGCTCATGGGTTTCAGAATTTATATCAAGTCAAAGGATTACACCAAAATCTAAGAAGCAGGACAGAAAAGGGCAAAACATGTTTTCTTGGTCTATAAGGTACACTGAGCCTGACATGAAATAAGTCTATGTTTCAATGGACTACATAGATCAGTGTGAGTCTTCAGCACTCCAATAACTTTAATCTGCAGTTCATTGGTATGTTGCATCATATCTGCATATCAGGGACAGCATCCGTTCATGGCTGTGTCTTATGAATCCTAAAATGCATTTTTCTGTGACATTTCCTGGTAAAGAAGAGATCAAAGTTGTGGGTCTTGTGTTTTTAATGCAGTTTCAGTCTACATGTAGAGTCTTTCAATTTTGCAGGTGTTCGCACGAATCCATCAGGCTCCTGTCGGCTGGGCTTCGAACCTGCAGAACAAAATACTAGAATCACATCGTTAAAGATAGTTGGACGGAAAGGCAAAAGTTCAATAAAGTGAAATTGCCTGCTGTGTCTTCTTTTAGTGACAGCTGCTATAATTCAGATTCCGTCATGTTATAATGACAGTGTGAAAACAGTGTGACCTGAGCATCGTTATGAGTTTCAGCTTATTGTTACGCTCAACTTCACATTTCTGCTCACTCTCATCAGCTGCAGCAGGAAGCAGCTTTCAGCAATAGCTCTTAGAGCCAACAGTAGACAGACACACAGGCAACACAATGCTGAACATAGTGTTGAACGTTGTCCTGCACTGAGCACCTAAAGAGCCACACAATGTTAAAAGTGCCATATAAGTAAATTGTGTGCAGTTGTTAAAATCCTTTGAGGTAGATTTGTGATTTGGTCTTGTGTGAAGATGACTGAAAATAATGCATTGTCCTGATAGGCCAGCAAATGTCAGAGCACTGCTTCACCTGGTGCTGAGGGGAACGCTGAGCTCTAATCCTGAGCTCCGTGTCTTCAGTCTGTCCCTGTTTGTCACCCAGTTCATGTAAAACCGCTGTGAGGTGCTGGCATAGCCCATAACTTGTTGTTCATACATTCTGCTTAGTGTGCCCAGATCCAATGTGTTCGACACATATTAGTCATATATCAGTGTATTGGTGTACCATAGTGATGATAACACAGTCAGCAGTCTGTGTGAGTGCTTCAAGGTCCATGAGGCAGCCGAAAACCACGCGTTCATGTGCTGATCAGAGCACTATGACCGAAACCTCTCCACCTCACAGCTGGAGGTCATCTCTCTGGTTCTTGTTGGGTATTTGGGCTGAGCTCTGTGGAAGCTAAAGCAGTACTGTGTTAGACATCATTAGTCAGCAACTTTTAATGAAGTCCAACAGTCGTGATGAGGGGCTGTAATTTCACCCGCTGTCCCTCAATCTGATTGTATACTTCAACTTCGAGAGATTTCCTGTTTTTCCCTCCTAACACGCCCCAGAATTGGCTCTTATATAAAAAGTTTTTTTCAGCAGGGAGAAAGTGAGGGTAAAATTAGAACTTTGCTGCAGTTTGTGTTGTGGTTTATTTAAGAACCAGCCCCTGTAGCAGACCGCAGAATCCATGTACACCCACCATCTATCTGCCAAGATACAGCCTGCACCTGGATGGTGTTCATAACAGAGATCGATATTAGTGCAAACATTGGTATTAGTATTGGATTCTACAATGGAATTGTTTCTGATGATTTATGCATTAGCATCTTGAGGTGCATCTGCACTGAAATTGGCTTTCAGATAAAACACGGAATAAAGAAATATCCAGCAAGGTTTAAAGAAAAATTCTGGTCTCTTCATTTTTTTTAGGAGATTAGGTGGATTAGTGGGTGGTTTCTGATACTAACTGTGTTAGTGATGGAACATTACCATATTCCCTCTGGTGTTGATTGGGTGAGCAGTGCCAGGCTGATTATTTTCTCAGAAATTTCCACAACCACTAAAGAAAAACTGTGGATTCCTTCATTCAAATTCATGTGATGACATACTGAACATCTGGAAATACTCCCAATGTTCCACCGTAAACGTATAAACTTGTGGCCTACAATGACTCACTTTTTCACTCTTTCTACAGTAATTGACATACAGCTGCCTGGTCAGTGGTCGTACATTTCTAGGTTTGAACCTGTAGTCACCCCTGTAGTGATGCTTCTTCCTCTGGTGCTGTAGTATAAAGAGCATGAAGCAGTTGGGGTGGTTGAATGGGTCATACACTGAATTTCCCCACCGAGAGTTTGCGAATCTTGTATGTGACCAAGTTTTTTTATGTAACTAACGTACATCACTTACATAACGTGACGTGCCTTACATCATTTGTATAATTAACATGACTGAACGTTGTTATTTGAACCCAAAGCAGGAGGGTTTTACTAAACGTGACCAACTAGCGGTTCTGCCTAAATCTAGCCAAACCATGACTTCCAAAAGTTTGAAATTGACAGTATGTCATAGTGGGTGAACTCGTCATCAGTAATAATTTTATTCTTTATTTTGAAAGTCCAACTGGATGTTGCACAGATGTTGACCCTAGCCCTTCACGTGCAAAACTGACACTAGAGGGGTCAGTACATAGTTAGAAGTTTTGCATTTGGCGAGTAAGGAGTCAAACCTTGTTGCCATATATCACTATCAACAAAAGGCAGAACTACTTTAATTATTTCACAAAATTAAAATATCAAAACAATTTGAACCTATTAGCTAATGCAAGTTCAGCATCACACAGTATCAGCCTGTCCTGTGATCGATGAATGAAATGAAAATGTAAATGAAACATTGTGACTGCTAACCAAGAGTCAGTGAAAGGTGTATACTCTGGACTGTGTCTTTGAGGGAACACATCCCCTTCTGCTCTCCTTGCGCCATCCCGTCACATACGCTGTTATAACAGTGATGGAGGTCAGACATACACAGATATCCTCCTAAGTGAAAGGGAGATTTGGTGCTGCAGCAGGATTTGGTACAGTGTGATTCTTATCCTACAGTCAGAAAGTAGGACGAGAAATAGAGCAACAACCTTGTAATCCATATCTTTGTATCTTCAGCTTTCCGAGAAAAACTCCGATTTCTTTTGGAGACCTTTATAATGTTACTCTGATTCGGCTGTGTTGCTATTCAAACAGTTAACAGAGACAGCAAGCCGCCAAAACCGGAACAGCTGTATCTGAACATACAGTAGCTCAAAGTCACTTATCGAATGGTAAATGTTATGTATCCCATTCTGTATCTCTTATAATTGCATATTGAAAATATACAACCTCCATTACTTTTGACAGACTCACTACTACTAGTTACTGCTCCCTCAAACAGACCAAACACAACATTCTATTGTAAACGCACATGACTGACAAACTAACCCAAAGCACAGATACTGTTGGATTGTTGGACTGTTGAAACACGTGGAAGTTGATTTTTGACCTTGCACACCACTGCACTCTTCTTACTACTGTCATCAACAGCATAATCCCAGAATATAAACTGAATCATATTCGGACTGACCCGCTCCAAAAAAAAAAATGGGTTCAGAGCCTCTTCCACACGATTCGCAAGCTTTACCATCAAACGACTGTAGTCAGCTGGGTCTAATATGAAGTAGATTTATTGTAACTCTAGTTCTTTAGCTGCTAAATGCTCCACTATGCTCAGCAGATAGTCTGTAATGTTGTCTTCCTGCTGTATTTGGTGCTAGGCAGAAGTGTACAGTGAGTTTATCACAGCTGCTGCCTACTGCTTTTGGAAACCAGGATGATGACAGCCCTGAGACTAGATTAAACCAAGACAACCAATTGAAAAATGTTATAAAGTTCCAAAGATCTTATCTGAACCTCAGAGCTGGGTTGGCTCTATTTGTTCATCATTAAGGATATCTCCTTTCACATTATTTAAAATTCCCAAAGAAGCTGCAAGATAGACAAACTCTGTTTAAGGGCAGAACACACCTTTTGTTAAATGGTGCACTGTGATGAGGTGAAGTGAGAAGTAAACATTTCTCTGTGCCCTCTGGACTGTCTTCAGGCTGTGGATAGATGGATACCTCAGTCAGTAACAGATGGGTCCCAGCAGCAGAGGTAGAATTGAACACCTGCAATGATGGAGGAGGGTTGCAATGTATAGGATATGAGAGCTACGAGAGTACAAACCAAGGACGGAGTGTGAAACAAATCAAGGCAGGAGCAAATGATTTTAATGCTCATAAAAGGAAGATAAGATCTGAAAGTGTGTGTGTGTGTGTTCTATTACATTTACATTATTTTGCTGCTTCTTCTGACCTTCACTATTTGTAGGCAGTGAGCCTCAGAATGTCTTTATGCTGTTTTGTACAGATTTCACTAAAACTCTTTTAAATGTTCTGTTTGTGTCTTTGTAATGACAGATGCAATTCCCGGTTAGTGTTGCTGATTCATTATGAAGTATGAGAGTTTGACCTGCAGACACCTGCTGCATTAAAAGAACAACATGGCCGACCTTAACCTGCTTGCAGCTGAGTAATTTGGTAAAAAATGAATGAAAATATAAAAAGCACTTGTTTTATATAAAGTAAAGGATCAAACCATATTGACTTGAAGCTCACTTGAACCTGCAGTTGACATGACAGTGAAGAAAAATCTCCTCCTCTCCGACTGAACATGTGTTTGGATGTTAAAAGTGGAAATTAGAATAGACAGACGGCGGTCTCAGAGCAGCAGAGCAATAATAAAGACAAAAACCAATCACACAGTCTAAACCTGAGAGGCTCCAGGTTTGGAAGTGACTCTACTGCAAAATAAGAGGATTTAATAGCAACATAGATCTGTCCGGCCTCTCGGGACATCTATCTAAGACCGTTAAGGTGTTCCTGCATCTGAGGAGAAATGATTTGTGATAATCAGGAAACTTGTTTGGCGCCTTTTTTAGCACATAGCCAGATAAATGGAGCCAGATCCTTCACGGACATGGACTGATGACACATATAGGAAATGAAAGAAGCACTGCTCAACATGATACAAGCAAACAATGTAATGTCAAAGTCTGATTGCTTTACTGACTAGGTGACAGCAGAGGCATGACAAACTATGTTTAGCTTTCTTCTTATTAAGGTCTTATTGATAACAGTCAGCCACTTTTTCAATTCATTCAATTCAAAATACTTTATTTGTAATGCAATAGAGGGAGAGGAATTGAGAAATGCGGCCATCAACAGGTTACCACAGTGTGGGGGAGCGAGGGGTCAGGGGTGGATGTGGGTTTAGACCGTGGGAACAAAGGTTGCTCTCCTCCTCTGTGTTCTACAGCCCGGGCAGGCCAGCGGAGCCGGCGTCCTGATGGGAGCTGCATGGCAGCTCAGCTGTTGCCTGACTCATCTGCCCCTTCAAGTAGTTGCCAGTTTGTCGTAGCTAACGTTGCTAACACGAGGGCAGTCCAGTATGCAAATTAAACATGTAGGTTAAAGCACCGCTGTGCCTGAGCACAATTACACAGAGCTGCTATAGCATGGCTGTGTGATAATCATTATAATCAAGCGGCAATCTCGGAGTCTGAGATTTGAAGCCCGAAATAAACATGTGGTACAACAAACAGTTTGTCTCTGTAGCTAATGTAACATTTTTATATGGCTCACTTGTTTAAGTTTAAGACTAAAGTGAAGCACAATGAGGGCCGTGGCCTCTTTGAGTACCCATGAGCTGTCTGATCTGCTTCACCTCAGCTACTTCAGTCACTTGATCTCTCTGTTGTATTGGTGGTGTTGGTGCCTTTTGGATAATTCACATGTCTTTGTGTGCAGTTAAGTGGACTAGCAGAACAGAGTGGAAGGAATGAGGCCGGTGTTTGAATTAACCAGCAGCTCTGTTAGCGTTGACCGGCAGACAGCTGCTGGAGCCGGAGAGATCTGGAGGAGAACAGCGGGAGTCGAAGAGAACACAGTTTTATTTTTGAAACTTTTGGGATTAAAAACTGCATTTATCTCCACTGTCGCTGCCATTACGAGCCACAGAGGAGATCAGATCCACTGTAGCTCTCTGATTTGACTGCTGAACAGAGGAGAAGTGTGACGTCACTGTACTTCATCAGCGTACACGGAGGGGATGGAGGGAAAGACCGCAGGACAACAGAAAGAAACAGACTTCTGGCGAGGGTAACTTTGCTCAGCTCAAACACACACACACACACACACACACACACACACACACACACACACACACACACACACACACACACACACACAGAGGTAGGTATTGTGGCTAATATACCTGTGGCAAAGCTCACACAATTAACATGTAGCAAAATTCACTAAACTTTATAGATAGCTCGTGCTATCTATCTTGGTAGCTTCCTGCTAATTGGGCTTGTTTAAAAAATCTAGGCTTGCATCACCTCTTTGCCCATTTTTGATAAGCCGTGAGTTAGGCAATGCTAAAAATATGTAACACTATTACAGACTTTATTTTATTCTGTGTGGATTGTATGGCTACCAAGAAGGTTATTACAATCTACCCTAACAGTAAGCCGTACATCACCAGAAAGTTAAAGGACTGTATCAACCGTAAAAAAATGGCTTTTAGGAATAATGACAGGATGGGGTTAAAAGCTGTTACCAACATGACAACACATAGAAAGTGCCTCATGACGTGATGAGCTGAGTAAAGCAAACAAACTCAATGATTTCTTTCTCAGGTTTGATACACAGGACTATTCTTTGGAATGCAATAATGTACTACAGTCAATTACAACTGCTGACCCCTGTTCAAGGTTAGTAGTTGATCCCCTTAAAATCCAGTCACTTTTCAGCCATGTATGCAAAAAGAAATCTGATGGTGTAACTGCTTTTCTCCTGAAGACCTTTGCAGAAGAGCTAACCCCAGCGTGGTGCTCTGTGTTTCAGAGGTCTGCAATTCTCATCTGGTTCCTGCCCTCTGGAAAACATCGACCATTATTCCCATTCCAAAGAAACCCTGTCCCACAGAAAACAATGATTACAGACCGGTGGCTTTAACTTCTGTTGTCATGCTTTGAAAAATACACGGTGTCCGTGTTGAAATCTGAAATTAATTCTTAACTAGATCCACTCCAGTTTGCTTACAGGCAGGGGAGGAGTACAGACGATGCAGTTAATAGCATCACCCACCTGACTCTTAAGCATCTGGAGGATCCCAAGGCTTATGCACACCTTTTGTTCATTGATTTTAGTTCCGCTTTCAATACATTACAGCCTCATTTGCTGTAATGTCAGAAAATGACCCAGATGAATGTTAATCCTTTTATTATTAAGTGGTTTTATTCTTTTTAACAGACAGAACCCAAAATGTCAGGATTAACGACTCACTTTCGGAATCCAGATGCATCAGTACAGGTGCACCTCAGGGCTGTGTAAGCTCACCGATCCTGTTCACCCTTTACACAAACGACTGCACCAATAGTCTCCCAGGCAATCTGTTTTTTTAATTTTCTGCCGACACTGCCATTCTCAGCCTGCTTCACCAGAACTCAGACCCATCATTGTACTTCACGGAGGCAAATAAATTTGTTCAGTGGTGTGACAAGAACTACCTCAACATTAACATTAAAAAAAACTGAGGAGTTGGTTTTTGACCCTCGGTCGATGGGGGATCATACTCCACTGTCCATACACAGGGAGGAGACCAAACAGGTCACATCTTACAAGTATCTGGGCATCCACTTAGATAACCTCTTCAGCTGGAGTGATCACATAGACTATGTGTGTTCTCGTTTACAGCAAAGGCTGTATATTTCACGCAGACTGAGGGTGTTTGGTGTCAGCCAGAACATCATGTTTGTATTTTATCATGCAGTGATGGAGAATGTCATCAGGTATGGGATGACGACGTGGTTCGGCAAACTCTCCACACAGTCCAAATCTAAATTGTAGCGCCTGGTACCGACTGCTATGAAGGTGATGGGGAGGACTGACAAGCTCTCCCTTCAGTCCCGCTATGAGCAGTCTGTACTCAGGCAGGCGCAGAGGGTATTGTCGGACCCGTCCCACATTCTTCAAACGGATTACGAGCTCCTGCCTTCTGGCAGAATGTACAGAATTCCCAAAGGCAATCTGAACTGTTTTAAATACTCCTTCGTACCCACCTCCATCAACATTTTAAATAGATCTGTACGCTGAGGCCTGGGAAGTGTGCAATAACTTCGTGTTCTGTTTGTTTTGTTTTTTATTTGTTTTAATCTTTTATTGGATGTGTCATGAGTGTGTATGTAGCCTACGCCTGTACGCCTTTAGCTGTTATATGTGTTTTTATGTGTATTTATTGTTTAAAATGGCAGCTACTACTTTGCACGCACTTTGAGTCTGTGACAAATTTCCCCTAGGGGACAATAAAGTATATTCTATTCTATTCTATTCTATCAATTTCAACAGTTATCACATGTGTTAGTACATATTGCTGGTTAATAATGAACCAACTTCAGGAAAGTAGCTCAATTTAGAGCTTGTTGTCTGGCTTGATGGCAGTATTCATGCTCATCGATGGAACCTGATCCCCGATCTGGTAAGTGTCAGTCAAAGTCACATGAAGCGATGATATTACAGTTCAAAGTTTGTCTAGAATAGACACAAGGAGAACATAGTAGTTAGCATGAATAAAGAAAATAAACTTCACTATGTTAAAACTGCACATCAGTTTCCCCAGCCCGGTGAGAGCTGCAGTCTAAAAACCATGGCAACAGTGTGCATTTGGTCAAAAAGACAAGAACAGTGTGTGTGAGGACGCACCAGCTCCCAGTGTGCTAAAAGATGTCTCTAAAGACTGGAGGAGATTATCTCCCACACAGTTTCCTTGCTTTCTTTATTTAATTCATCGTTTGAATATCATCTGTTGAAGACGAACAACGCTACTGAGACTGTGTTCTTGTACAAAGACTGTAACAGCTGTAAGTGTTAGAATGAGGTTTATTTTGTATGAATGGAATCAAAGCCCTGACCTGTCAGAGTCCTTTATGGAAGCTATATTGTTCCCATTGTTAAAGAGGAAGCGCGCCTCAGTAGTAGCCTTCCTGTCAGGTGAGTGAGTGGGTGGGCGGGTCTCTGATGTGATTGGATGGTGAATGTTCAATGAATGAAACACTGAATGATGCAGCTCTCCTGCAGTATAGTGTTATGTGAGTGGATTGGGTTAGAATGTTTTTTTTTTTTTAAGTGTTTCCAGCTGAGCGGTGAACACTAAGGTGTACTCTCTGTGTTTCTTGATTACAGCGTGCTGCCAGCGTGATGGTTTGTCCTCCTGATGTTAAACCGTTCGTCCCTGCACCTGATCAGCTGACAACACGTTGCTTGCCACTCACATGGCTGTTTAAGGCACTTATTTATCTTGAGGACAGAAGAGGGAGTTTAATGTACAAGACAAAAGCTACAAGCCTTTCATGCTTCAACCTCACGACCCTCCTACCCACCTCCCATCATTCCTTTCATCCACCGATGCTTCAGACTGAGCACTCCCACAGTCTCAATCAACCGCATTTCTGCTTTGTGTCGCTGCAGATGGAAATACAAACGAAGTGAGGGCTAGGGATGAGCAGGTCCACCATGATGTATATCTGTATCTGCTCAACCAACTGAATGTTCTGTATCTCTAACCATAATCTGAATCGGCTCAGACCTGGTGGAGGCAGTGCTGATCCAAAACCTTTAATGTGGGTGGATCCAGAGTATTTATTTAGGAGTTATTAGAAAACTATTTGCAGAAAATCCTCCTGGTTAAGCATCAGATCAACGTTTATGATTATGAGAGTATTAAAACTATTTATAGAACACGTTGTTTATGAACTTGGCTGAATAAACTTCAATCAGCTACCAATTAGGACTCTGTTCATTAGGAGGACAGTCACTGATACATTTTACCGGTATTATACTGTAAAAAAGGATATAATCTGTACCAGAGACTCGTTTCAGACTCCCCTTTACACGTTCTAACAGGAACAGTGTAGTGTCTGTGTGTTTCCTACACATCCTGGGTTCTAAGACAATAGTGAATAGGGGGAAGACAGGATGAGACAGGACCAGATGCTCCCCGTTGGACCAGATGCTCCCCAACTGTGGGTATGTGACAGTGTGAGGGTCCCTGGACCAGGAGCCCTGATCAGCCCTGAGGTGGGCATCAAAGATAAGCTGCAGGAAGGGGCCCACACCAGAGGTTCGGTGCTGACTCAACATATACATTGTCATCTAAGTTTAGAGAGACCATCCTGTCTACTTTAGCTGACATCAGCAAAGTTAAGTAACACACACAAGAGTTATTTCATAGGGGGTGTGAGGCAGACCCATCCTTCTTTTCTCCCATTGGATAGATGAACCTTTAATCTATCAAAGTGACCAACTAGGAGAAGTAGGTGGGTATGGAAAATAGACTTTAAAAAAGGCCTCCACACCAGAGAAAGGTGGTGGTATTTGGTAGAATTCCTAAGATCGAAGGCGATGGGATTTCTGATAGGGCAGAGGGCAAAGCGTTTGGCATTACTTTGCCATAGATTTGAGAACACCAGATGTGCGGCCGCACTCTGTTCGGACGCTGGGCTACTTAAAGTCTGTTTCAATAAAGATTGCTCTATCATTCCACCCAGCCTCGCCTCCGCAGAATTCTTTTATCAACATACTACACGCTGATACCTTTGAAGACGAGAGCCCATTGACGACAACAGAATATTAGACACAAGCTGCACTGGATCTCACAGTCCCTCTCTCATCTCATGATCCGCTAAGAAAAGATGAGGTCCAAGTCTTAAGTCAGTGCTGTTCGCCCTCTCTGAGGTTCTACATCACTGTCGTCACACATCTATCACGCAGAGCTCATTTTGATAGTTTGAAGCAGAGGGACTAAATAGTTGCTTCTCGGGTGAAACCATGTCATCAAGGTAAACAACACCTTTCACCTGCTTTCACGACGCGGTGAGATCTGATTGCATGTATTCGTGTCGTTGCTTCAGGCAGGTCGCCCAGCATTAAACATTAACACGGGGAACAATGCAGCCCCTCGTTCTGAGGAACAACTCACGTGTTTCTGTACTCGTGGCCAAGTTTATTCTGACTTAGGAGATATTTCCAAATGATTTTAAAAAATGATCTGATTTGAACATATTCACATAACGCTTCACTCTACATTGGAAATGACCCAGTTACCCAGGTCTCATCCACAAGTCTAGGGCAGCTGTGGCTCAGGGGTACCGTCAGCGTATTGTTATCAGAAGATTGCTGGTTCTATTCCTCTTGTCTGGATGTTAAAGTATCCTTGGGGGGAAAGATACTGAACCCCACACTGCTCCTGATGTGCTGGTTGGCACCTTGCATGACAGCCACTGCCATTAGTGAATGAATGTGTGTATGAAATAGTGTAAGTCACTAAATGCAAGTCTGTCTTCTCTGAGTCCTGACTGGTGATAGAGAGCTGAGGGAGAGTCAGTGCAGAGTCACATGTATTTGTTCGCAGTAAAACTTCTATATCCACTGACATCATGTTAGGAGCCACTTATTTCACCCAAGCTTTATACTGGCTGTATGCCACATTCTTTAATCAGCTCAAATCCCTATCAGACTTTAACAGGAATAAATAGCAAACTGTTGTTATTTAAAAAAAAAAAAAAATGCACCGGCCAAGATTTTCCAGTCCGATGCTGATGTATACGTCAACATTACAAGACATGCCAAATGTAAATAGATAAATGTTCGAAAATATGGGTGAGCGTTCCAGAAACAGTCTGTCCAGCCTCAAAACCACTGAACAACACAAACAAGATGTAAGCTTAAGTCTTAATTCCATACAACATACTCACTGTACACAGTATGTACGGTACGACACATCGGTCTTTATTATTACTGTCTCTGATGTCAGTTTCAAAGAAATAAACATACTAAGACACTTCATATTCTTGTAAAAAATATTTTTATGTTTTGCTGATGTTCCAGAGTACAACTGGCTATATTTCTTTGTCTTTGGCTGATTTTCAGAATCTCTCTGGACAGACTGCAGTGGGTTCAGATCCGCTGTGTGCAGGGTGGAGACTGACTCCTGACGGAGGACTGGAAGCAGCTTTGCCTTCTCAGCCAATCACAGTGTGATGACGCCCAATTGTTGAAAAACACGCGCTCAAGTGCCCTCTTGGTTGGCAAAACACACTAAGCTGCCCCCTTGGCTGGTTAAAACATGATAAACTGCCCTCTTGGGTGGCAAAAACGCGAGCTAAAGTGCCCTCTTCAACGGCGAGAACACGCTGTATTTTCGCCCCTGCCCTTCAAAAAGTCTGTGCACGCCACTGCAATGGACATCTCTAGATTGACATGTTCTCTGTTTCTGTTTGTATGCAGGTTTGAAGCATGTTACTGCCAGAACCACCACCGTTTCTTTTAGCTGTTCGCAGCTCCTTCATTTGCTTTACACACTACATTGTGTGAGAACAGCGTTCATCAGCAGCACACTCAACTCACTGCATAGAGGATATATTTCTCTTGTTCAGTATGAAACCACAGCAGACTATAACTTGCTTTAAATCTCCTGTAGAAGTGCAGAGCCATGGTTTGAGCTCAGTGAGGCTGAACCTCACTGTTCACACTGACCGATGCAGAGTGGTGGGCAGCTGTCTGTGTGCTGCATTGACTATGTGATGGACACACTGAGCTCTGACTGACCAGCTGTTTCTGACATATCTACCACACATTAAGATGGATTGTTCATTTTGTCTACCTCTTCACAGTTGTCTCAGTTGTTGGTCTTTTTGACTCTGTCTCTTATC
Source organism: Diplodus puntazzo (assembly GCA_963678695.2). NCBI lineage: Eukaryota > Metazoa > Chordata > Actinopteri > Spariformes > Sparidae > Diplodus > Diplodus puntazzo. Next base: position 20,116,783 of record OZ023175.1, on the reverse strand, counting down.
CATACTGGACGCGGTCCCCACTCTACTGGTGCAGCAGAGCAGTAACATCGGTCCTGTGGCTGCTTGTTCTCACTCCAACATGTCTAATGCAGCAGCTTGGTCAATGGCCCTACACTTCTAAGTACCACACTGCAGTGACCCTCTATCATCATTTCTGGAGGCCCTCCTCAAGCGCAGCAGTACAAAGAGTGAGAGAAGTCTGAGACTGAGTCTGAGGGTGGGGGTGGGTGGATGGAATGGTCATTCAAAAGTTTTTCCCCAGCAGAGCATGTTTGAGGCGAAAGTTTGTGGCCAAGTGTCAAGGTAATGTAACTTTAATGAGAAAATCTACTTAAAATGGAAATAGAAACTGTTTCTAACTATCCCCTCCACGTCGCGTTAGCAACATGACTAGTGCTAGCAGCCTGGCTAATGCTACCAAAAACAACCAAATCCAAATTTGACGTGGAAACCTGGAAACAGCCGGTTGTAATAACAAGTAAGCAGGTCTTGTTACTTACTGATAACTAAGATGGATGTCAGTTTTTTAAAAGTGCTTTTTAAAAATGCTTTATTGGCACCGTAACTAAACATTCATTTTTCATGACTAGCCACCAGCTGCTGGAAGACCGCAAACACAATGAAAGTGAAACTTACATGGACCTGATCACTCTGCTTTCTACAGACATCACACTGTGACATCGGTATTTACAAAAGTCCACGGCCAGTTTAAACTACACTATGTGAGTCATGAAAGTGATTTTTTTTTTTTAAAGATTTTTTGTGGCATAGACACCTTTATTAGCAGGAGACAGTGAGGAAACATGGGAGAGAGAGGGGGGATGCGACATGCAGCAAAGGACCTCCAGCCGGAATCGAACCGGGGTCGGCTGCGTTTATGGCATGCGCTCTAACCACTCCACCACCTGCGCGCCGAACGTGATTATTTTAACCCAAAGCATGGGTCGTCTTTCCATTGCACCATTACTTCTGTATTATTGTTAACTTGACCATGGAGCCCTGAAGACTCGCATTTCTACAGTCTACTCAAAGTGCTTCACAATACTTGTCACATTCACCCATTCACACAGTGATGACAAAGGCCGCCATGCAAGGTGCCAACAGCTCATCAGAAGCAGTTCAGGGTTCAGTATCTTGCTCAAGAACACTTCGACATGCCTCTTTTCATCTGTTCAGTAACTGTGGACATATTCAACTTGATAACATTTAGATCTGATAGTGGCCCTTGCAGTAATCCTGTGTGGATAATAAATGCCTGGGTCAACCTCCATGTCAGTCCATCTCATACTGTTGACGCCATGTCACCTGCCCTGACCCGTGTAATTAACCAAGTCAACGGTGAAAAAAGGCTTATGTGGAGTTCAGAGATGTTGTCAGTTAAACCCTGCATGTGTGGACCTCACACAGTATGTTGGTCTTGATCCATGTTTCCTAACATCTGCTGATGACTTCACCACAGCGAGGCCTTTTTAATCTGTGGTAAGATGACGGGCCTGATGGAGCCGGGCCGGCACAGCGGGCGGCTGAGAGGTGCTAAAAATGGCAAACTAAGGAGCTTTGTAATCTGAATGAAAAGAATATGAATCTGTGCAGAAAATCTATGGAGAGATGATCAACACACCAGCTTACACTGTACTTATATTACACAAGTGTGTAATGATGGATAAAGTCTGACCACCAGCTGGACTCTTTTCAAACCAAATCTATATGTATGGACTTTAGTCAATATGTAGAATACAGTACAGCATATAGAGCTGTAGAATGATGCAACTGTGTCTGTGGCTATGGAGAGGCTTTGTTGAAAACGCCGCCTCTGCATTGTCTTCAGTGTTCATATGACAGAAATACACAGACAAAATCCAGACTTCTGGAGTGTGACCGATGCTGTGTTCACCCCACAAAAACTTGTGAACACAGATACGATTAGCATTTTTAATAAAGTTTTGCAGCTGTGTAAATTTTTTGTGTATGTGTCAATAGAATGTGTACAGGAATAAGTTCAACAGTGATGTCATCTGTGTAGACTGCAGTTACAAGCTCTTAGCCAATCAGAACATCATATTCATTTTTACAGCTCCTAAGCTTAATAAAACATACTCAAACTCAATCTTTTGAGATTTTGAAAAGATACATTTACACATTCAGAAAAGTGTGCACACAAAAGGCTGTGGAAGTAATTGTGAGCTCAAATTATTACTGACCCTTATGAACTTCCAGTAGTGACTATTGAAAACTCTCCTAAAAATTGAATTTTTTAAAGGACGGTGTTCAGCGCCAGATAAATCCACATTTGTTGCTGCAGAGTATTTTTGGCAGCAGGATGTGAGGTTTACTTGTGACTTCCAGAACGTTATGGAATGCCATGATCAGTGACTGGACCAGCACTTTGCAGCGGACTGTTGGAGCTTGACACCTTTCCATTACAAGAATTGATTTCTTGAACTTCAGCTGAGCACTTTGAGACAAAGACACACCAAATGGCTTTGTTTGTGTCAAGTAACGTGTGTGTGTGTGTGTGTGTGTGTGTGTGTGTGTGTGTGTGTGTGTGTGTGTGTGTGTGTGTGTGTGTGTCACCTGCAGCCATGTAAACTCACCAGGGTGTTTAGGTTGCTGACAAAGAGGATGAAGGTGTTTTGAAGCCTACCTATCTCATACACACACACACACACACACACACACACACCTACACACACACACACACACACACACACACACACACACACACACACACACACACACACACACACACACACACAGCCCTCCCACAGTGATTGTCAGAAGTGATCTTCAGAAGCTGCTGGTGGAGATTCACTCTGACATCCTCTTCATCTCTCAGATCACAGACAGCCTCCCCAGAGACACCTGCGCTATATTCTGGGTTTATTTTTATTGGGCTCATTTTCCGTGCTGGGACTTTTGGGTTTGTTACACCAACACTGCGCGACACTCACGCAGGATTGTGTTAACACATTCCCATACAGAATGTCCCATCCCAGATGTCAGGAGGAGTCGGGGCTGGCGAAGGATCAGGTTGTTCATCTTAAAATGAAAATACAGGTCTGCGTTCAGTGAAAGTGACGTACATCTCAAAAAAAGGCAAAGGTGGAGGACACACAGATAGAAACAGGTGTGGTTGGCTGTACAGGCAATGTAAACAAAAGCTCCATCCTCTCTCTGTGTACAAAAACAGAACAAACAACACATTGATATGCCAAATGCACCCACACTGTATTCATACACACAGATGTTATCCATGACCACCATCATAACCCTCAGGATGATTCTTACCTTTCTAATTGGGCCAGTAGCTGCTGCTAGCTGTGTGTGTATGTGTGTGTGTGTGTGTGTGTGTGTGTGTGTGTGTGTGTGTGTGTGTGTGTGTGTGTGTGTGTGTGTGTGTGTGTGTGTGTGAGAAGTGAAAACATAAAGCAGTATAAGAACTCCAGGAGTCGACTGTAGGTCAGCACAGTGCGTAGGAACAACAGCGATGGTGGATAATTGGCCACCAGCTACACCCCCAACCATCTGGCTTTATGTGAGTGGCTACGATCTGCATGTTGCTAAAGTCATCCAGGTCGTGGTCCATCAAAGTGCCTCACGACGTGCCACCTCTCAGCCAGGAGGCTTCTGGCTGACTCTAACTTGGGCTCACAGATGAGTTCTGAGTTTCGGGGGTAAGGTCACATGAGTCGGCCATGATGTGAGTTGTGGCGGGTCAACTGCACCACCCTTGGACCCAGTTGACCCCAGTGACTCACAAGTGCAGGTGTATTTGTGTATGCGAGATGAATTCCACGTCAAGTTAACAGGTTCACACGGAGTGCACATGAGTTTAAAGTCCTCATCAGTGTGCGCGATTTGCATATTTGTGTTTTTTTAGTGTTTTCCTCTAAAAATAGTTGAGGATAGTGAGCATTGGTGAAGAGTGTGCCTGTTGGCGGCCTGAGCTCGTCAGGGGAGGAGCAGCACACCTGTACATGACTCACCTGTTGTGTTTAAAGTGGCTGCTGACCATACTCTGCTGCTCTGAAGGACGTTCCAGCACTCCACATGAGTATTTTCTGATTCTTACCTTGACACGCTCGTCTTGACACACTCACCCATACACTCCTGGCACCACTGATTTCCACATTTTGTTATTTGTATTTTGGCCAAATGAGAAGTCCTTTAAGATGATGTTTGTGTGACCGTCCTCTTTTCTCTAACAGCAGCATCCATCTGCACAAGTTTGATCAAAAAGTCAGAATCAGAATCAGAATACTTTATTAATTCCCGAGGGAAATTGTTTTGTTCCAGATGCTCCGTGCAAAGTAGAAATAGAAATACAGCATGAATGGAAACATGAGATATAGATAAAGATATGAATAAAAAATAAAGTAGACTATAAGATAAAATAAAAAAAGTAAAAAATAAAAAAAATAAAAATAAAATAAAATAAAAAATAAAAATAAAATAAGATAAAATACTAAAGTAGACAATAAAATAGGATAATAAAGTATACAACCTAAAGTGTTCAATGACCACTCCAAGTATTTATATCTGTGTGCATAAATATATATATATATATCTATGTATATATATATATATATATATATATATATATATATATATATATATATATATATATATCTATGTATATATATATATATATATATATATATATATATATATATATATATATATATATATATCTATGTATATATATATATATATATATATATATATATATATATATATATATATATATATATATATATGTATATAAATATATATATGTGTATGTATATATATATTATATATATATATATATATATATATATATATATATGTATATATTTAAATATAAATGTGAGATCTGGCAAATATACATTGATATACATATATATATACATAGATATATATATATTTATGCACACAGATCCTTGCTACTGTAAAGATGCAAAGGATGAAGATACATTAGGCTTACCGTCTGGTTGGCAGCCTTTTTGTTCACTACATCAGAACCAATGAGCTGGTAAAAATGAAAAAAAACATTCAACATTTTTCATGTTCATCGAGCTCTACTAATAGTCGGGCTCAAACGTTTAAATGCGTCCCGGTGGTGCTGCTGGAGTGATGCTTATGTGGTCATTAAAATGAATGAGTCCATCCTCCTGAGAGCAAATGTGCTCAGTTAATTTACAACAGAATTCCTTGTGGACTCAGTAACAGTTTGTAAGCTGTCCTGATGACAAAGTCAGGGACTCAACAAGCCATCCAGCCGTGTGTTCCTGTCACAGATCAAAGTGCCGGTCAAAGGGGACATCCTGACTCGTCCTCACATGCGGAGTGGTGTCTGAGTGAAGCAGCTCCGACGGGAGGCGAGCGCAGAGCTCAGCACGAGGACAGCCTGGAAATCCCAGATGGGGTGCGCTCAGGCAGCACAGGCCGGATTATAACTGTGAACATCAAATTGTCTTATGTAACACACTGTAGAGCAGACCACAGCACCAGCAGCTGTTACGCAATCCACTGTTGACCTGGCACGAAGAGACATGCCTGCACACACACACACACACACACACACACATACACGCACACACATCCTTTATGTAGTGTAGCCTCATCTGTACATTCACTAATGAGACCACGCCAAGTTTTACTGTAGTTTATTTAAATGTCGGAACAATTTGGAGAGGATAGTAAAGAGGAGTTGGGGTGTGTACCAACCAATAATAAGTTGATAAGTTACTAAGTTATTGGCTGGTTATTACGTTATTGGCCTAGTATTAAAAAAAATCCTTTCCATTCAGGAGGCAGAGATGCATAGTGTCCAGACCTACCTCTCTGTCTGACACTGAACTTGGTGCTCTGTCTGATGCCGAACCTGCTTCTATGCAACAATATCTACTGAGATATAAATCTATATACAACTGTGTATGAATCATGCTAGCAATTTTCTTATGGTTAGACTAGCTATTTGTCTGTTAACTCTAATGTTCCTCAATTATATAGGAATGTATATATGTAATACAATAATGTATTCCACAAAATTAAGGATTTTAAATGCAGTAAATCAGAGAATTATTTACCTTTCAACATGTTTGAAGTTTTGAAGTTTGCAGACTACTAAGGAAACTCTAATCAGTCACACGACTTTGCTAGCTTGACATGAATTAGCTACTCCATAGCCTTCTAGTGGTCAAATGCGGGTGCTCCCTGTGTGCGTGTGACATTTCTACATGGTCTCTCCACAGAAAATAAAACCCAATCAACTCATAATTGCTTCTCTAATCCATTCTGTATAGGGGGGTGTGAGTGTGTGTGTGTGTGTGTGTCACTTTCTATCCAGAAAATAGAAATAAAAAAATGATACATATATTATTACATTAACGGCTCCAGTTGTTAAATTTTTATCTAACACTGAGCAAACACATGAAGGTATGACAGTGCCATCCACTATGCCTATTTTTGATGAGCAAACTGCACAAAAACTGTAAAAAAAAAAAAAATGCAGGAAATGCAGTCCTTTTTATGTATTATTACATTATCTGCTGCAGTTATTACATTTTCAACACACACTGTGTATGAATGTATGAAAGTGATTACCAAACAGGCTAAGAAAAGCTCCTCTCTGCTCTAGCATCGCTCACCATTGCTGAAATGATCTTGCTGCTCAACAAATAAACGAGCTTGTCTTGTATGTGGAAGTAGCTGGTTTAACTGGAGGTCCCTTTTTGGACACGGTTAATGTACTCTTGCATTATGGTAGAAATGTTTTTTTCTGTAAGCCCCTCAGTACCAAATCTCAAACTACCAGAGGCAGTTACAGTTGCACAATAGCAGTGAGACGTGTCAGCACCACCCTCCATCTTAACCACTGCTTGTCGACGGTCTCCCCCTTTCGTATCCTCACTGCCAGCTCTTTCCACATTTTCAGTGAATAAAGGTGTTTTGACCTGCTGTCATGTGATGTGAGCTATGAGCTTGCATGCTTCCAGTCTGTCAGTCCTAAACTTGTTTCCTTTTTTTCCTCTTGGAAAATAATGTACAACCGAAACAGAAAAGGCTGTTGGTTGTTTGAGAATTGCACCAACCAACTTCTGGTCATATTTTCCCAACTAACCACTGACTTCCTGAAGTATTGATGGTGGCAGCCAGTTAGCTGGGTCAGTGGACAGAGGACATCCTAATGGAGAGCACAGGGGCATTAGTGTCCACACATTATTCACAGCGCTTATAGTGCTGGAACATCACACACACCCAGTATAATAACACATCATGACTGTTTAACTGTCTTTGCAAAATGCTTTGCAGGGATGCACACACACACACACACAAACTCCAAATGACTCAGAATGCTTTCAATCACAACACATCATCGCAATGTACGTCTTCTGAATTAACTTGTGGAATTGATAATTCACTTTACTGAGCAGCACGCAATCTAACAAGTTTACCAAAAAATATATGAGCTTGTCATCATTGTGTTACTTACATACATACATATTTTATTAGGGTGAAATGAATTAGATATAATGGTTGCTAATCAGTTGGACGGAAAATGCATACAAACATACGAGTTAGCCTGCATGCATGATCATACTCATGAAGAGTAGATGACATAGCTCCATACCTTTTATCTACTGCTTGTTTCTCCTCTTTCTCTTTACTCTTTTTTTCTGAACTGGGCACCTGATGGCCTTTTTTTTTTCTTTATATATATTATGTTAATCCCAAATTGGGAAATTCTACACACACAGTGTAGAGGAGATGAGTGAAAGTGGCTGCCACACATGCTATGGCGCCCAACGAGCAGTGGTAGGGGTCGGTGCCTTGCTAAAGGGCACCTCGGCAATGCCCAGGATGTGAACTAACATTCTCCAACTCCCAGTCAACATCATACTTTTTTTTTGGTCCGAGTGGGCAATGGCTATCCTGGGGGGTGGCCTGGGGTGGCCGGGGCCACCCCTGAAAACTCATTGGCCACCCCTGTGGCCACCCCAGATCTGATAGGTAGTTGGTCAAGTTCGTCAACACAAGAAACAAGAGAAATGCTGTCAATCAACGATGACAGTTGATCAGCTGATTCAGGGCCAGTTTTACATTTTCAACCAACACAGTATAGGTCGTACTGAGGCTGTGAGAGCTGATTTCTGCTCAGTGGACGTTTGGCCATGCAGGTCTGATAGGTGAGCCATGCGCACGCTGCATCTCCTGCTGCTGGTCCGGTCCAGTCCGGTCATTAATGAAACAGGAGGACGGTCACAGTTACGTCAACTGCTGGATAAAAATGCTGAAGGCTGTCTATTGAGAGGTAATTTAATGTTCAGTTAGGTCATAGTTCCCTCTGAATGTGTAGGAAAACTGTATCTAGCACTAAGTAGCAGCTAAAAGATGAACTACACTGCGCTAGCTAGCTTAGCAGCCTGCAAACCAACCTGCATTTAACGTTAGCGTTTTTAAAAAAATATTGTTATTTGCATACCGCCAAGAAATATAAATGGCTGTTTTCTGAACTTAAGACTGATGGTGTTTTTTGCAGATGTGTGTGTTCAGTAGAGCTAATGTCATATTTTTGACCAGCCAGTGTGTGAAATATAACTTGGTGTGACAGTCTAGATTCAAGTAGCCATAACACAATAACAAGCTGTGATTTATTTATTTGCTCTGTGATTTAAGGTCTGTTTAAAGACTTTTTTCTCTTGGAGATAAAGCACTTTTTGTCTGGATCATCTTCACAGTTCACATAGTTTTAGACATTTAAATAGGCAGAGCAAATTGCATTCAAATGCCACAAACGCTTGAGATGCAATATGCGGTAGTTGTGATCGAAGATGTTGGTAGTTATGTAAAAATAAACCTTTGTGGATACTATAAATAGACATAATTAGCCACATTGTTGACACCTCCTTTCTTTTTGACATTTTGGAGTCAAAGCTGTTAATTAAGGGGTTCCAGAGCCCCACAAACACCTATATTTTGAACACTGATTCTAACCCAGTGTTAATGTTTGTAGTTATAGCTATTACTTCAAAGTGAATTGACTGACTGATTGATTGAGTGAGTGAGTGACTGAATTACATTTCCCCCAGGGTTATTAAGAGAATAGCTATGAAGAGAAGCAGAGATATTCAGAGCTTCTTCTTCTTCTTCAAAAAGGAAAAAGTCAGAGCCAGCCGCAGCTTCTACCAGCAGCAGTGAACAGGCCCGATCCAGTCAGCAGCCTCAGTACAGCAGTAGTGACCAAGAGCAGTCAGCTCACTCTGCACAGGATGGTAAGTCATGCTCGGATAGATGGAATTTACCATCTAGACTCGCATTCAAGTTGTCACTCCAGTCATACAATTACAACTGTCTGAAACATCACTACACAAGAACAATAGTTAAAAAAGTTGTAAAAGCAGAAGAACAATAATAAAATGTGCATAATACATAAACACACACATGTATCTATGTATGTATGTACATATGTATGAATGCGTGAGTGTAAAAAAGTATATATGTGTGTGTGTGTGTGTGTGTGTGTGTGTGTGTGTGTGTGTGTGTGTGTGTGTGTGTGTGTTAGTGTGTGTGTGGCAAAACCTCCAACCTATTGATGGCTCAGATTTCAAAGATATCTGTGTATTCCCACAGCTGACCAGCCACACCCAAAGGATCATGAGATAGTGAGAGATGAGTGTGATTCAGCAGTAACTGGAGTTAAGCTGCTAAGCATGGTATGTCAAGTTCTGTTTTGTCCAGATGTGTCATTCATGAACAGCTACCTGAAGTTGACGTGTACTCTCATACATGATTTCCTTTAAAAAGGATGGTCCAATTTTGCACAAAGCGTATGCTATTTATTTGCTAATACACAGCAAACCCCACACTTAAACATAGACAGTCTATTCTTTTCGTCTGATCTCAATCGCGGTCGGCTGCGTACGTGGCATTAAACTTGGCTATGCCATGGCCACCCCACACTAGCTTTGTGTCCCATCTTGGCCACCCCAGGAAAATGTCCTGGATACGCCACTGCGAGTGGGACTTGAACCGGCGACCAAAAAAAAAGTATGATGTGGACTGTTGGACTTCTTCTTGTCCAGTTGTGTTTATTTGGCACTTAGGAATCAACACATTACCCATCAACCAACACCGTCAACCAAGAGTTAAGACTTAGCCAATTCACCTTGGTGTGCAGATTTGTTTCATAATATATCTCTCTATTAAACCAAACTAAACCCTAAAAATAACATATGTGAAACTATGGGCCTTCATTCATAATATTGTTATGACTGAAATGTGCTTTATTTGGCAGCAACATCGTGATGTGATTGACTTTAGCCTGCTAATTACATTAGTTGTGCGCTATTAGAAGAATCCCCTGCTTCACTGCTGCCCACCGCTGCCCATAGTGCCCATATGAGGAACCACCCCTGAACATTACAGCAGCCTCCTCTGATGTGTGGTGTAGAGAAACATTCTGGGTAATGGTGTATGAGGTTCAAACCGGTGAGAGACGTGGGGAGGACACCTTTGAACAAAATGGCCAAAATTTCCATGGATTACATGAAGAATAGGAAATAAATCAGCTGGGGTTGTTACCCTGATGCTCAGAAGCTCTGTTGGCGCAAAACATTGAATTCACCAACAAAACAGAGTGCACCAACACACCCACCATCTGCTGCACCGGGAGAGGAAAGCTCTCTGAGGCCAGCCACAATCTCTTTTGTTGGCGTGTCCACATTGTTTTTAGGAAGCCTGGATAGCAAAAAAAACACAATAATTTGATGTTGGCAAATTTGATCCAAACCACATTCAGCTGTGGCTTGAAATGTGATTCAAATCAGATTTCTACTGATTATTCTGTCACTAGCAACGCAACACACAACGATAACATCAAACCCGGAGAGAATCTGTCTGAAGACAACACAAAAAGCAACAGTGTGAAGTACAAATGTCTGAAACAAACTGTTTGATGGCGTACATTTACAGATACATTGTCACCAGCGTATGTAGTGATTATTCCGTTACCATAGCAACTCATGGAAATAAATGAGTGCTGTCAGGACACCAAAATCTGATGCGGTCACTCGCAAATATCAGCGAGGAGACATGTCTGACGTGCCTGCTGCCTGAGCGTAGCCTCGGTGACTCTCAGGGGAAGCTGTTAGTTAGAAGCCTTCGGTGTTTGTCAGAGCTCTGGAACGATGAGAAGTAAATTTGTGAAAATGGCTCCTAATGTCCAGACTATGTTAACGAGGTATGAGCTCCACATGCAACTCCTTCAACCTTCTCAGGATAAAAAGGTTCATAGAAAGCAAAGGCCCCATCAAGTGTATGAAAGCAATTTGCAGGCCAGATCAATCGAGCGACCTATAGCTGTCAGACATGTTGAGCGAGCAATCGAAGAAGGCATCCACTGTACATCTTAACAAGCTAATAGCCTGCTGTCAGTCAGTCCAGAGGCCAGCGCCCAGGCTTCCCTTTTTAACGACCACATCCCGACTTCACAGGAAACAGACCAGAGCACAAAACACTTCAAACACCTTTTGACGCCTCATCAGGTCCTTCAGAGTGTGCTCGTAATCTGTGTCTCTGTGCTGATGTAACCCAGAGTGAATGTTTCTTCCAACATGTATTGTGAGTGTATCAGATAACTCCTCCCTCTTTACTGTCCAAAAACCAGAGAGTCACACACTGGCTGACATGTTCTTTATTATCATTAACACACACTGTAGTTTATTTTGGCTCAACACACCCCACACACACATCATCCTGCTGCCAGAGAGACTAACTACGGCACCACGCGTGGATTAATCTGCCGCTGAAAATATTCCCCGACAAATGGATTATTTCCTCGAGTCTGAGCAAAACTACAACAAGCAGCTGTCTGGGCAAATTACTGAGCCGGTTAAAAAACACCAAACTGTGTATCTGTGAGCTGATTTTTAAAGAGTCATGTCTTGAGTGGGATCACAAAGGATCATGAAACAGTTTCATCCAGTTTCATAAAAGTCTCTTCATCTGAACCACAACCATGCTCTGTGATCGTTCAACCTGATGTGATAACTATAGACTGTTCCTTCAGTGGGACCAATGATATGACAACACACACGAGAATATCATAAATGAGTGTCATCATTATTTCAGAGCAGAGCTTCATAGAGACTTTTCTCAGTGATGTTCAATAAATACATAATACGTGCAGACTAAACTCTAAACTTGTCTGGTTTTCTGGCATTTACTTAAAAAAACATTCATTTTGTTGAGAAGGATCTCAGCACAAGGTCGACTGAGTGGACAGCTTTCAATCACATCTCCTGGTCTTCTGCCCTGTTGGTATGGATCTGTAGGCCTCTTCATTTGTTTCTGAATACTTTGGGGTCTTATTGGTTGAAAGCTGAGATTCAAAGTTCATTCTTTCATTACCTCCACCCAGGAGGTTATGTTTCACCCATGTCCATTTATCGGTTGGTTTACTTACTTGGAGGGAGGATGGTATCAGCCCACAGCAGACCACACTAACCTTTGGTGCAGATAAAGGGACAGATCCAGGAATATTTTCTCACTTTCATTTTCCACATATTTATTAATCTCTCAGAGGATATTACATCAATCTCCATGAAAAAAATCTGGCATATTTAGATGGCTGGTGTCTATGAGGGGGAACAAAATGGCACTATAGGACTTTAGTGGAGGTATGCGCTCTACTGAGTGACATTCTAAGCCAATATATTTCATATATAGCATAAGAAACAGCGTGTTATAATAAGTTTATTCACGAACATTGATACATAAACTACCAATGAATTAGTTATTAAATGGGGACTTGACATGTTTGCTCACTGAGCAGACGATGTTCATCATGGGTGAGGTTCAGTGTCGCCTCTGTACACATTTAATTAAAGAATGATTGCTTCAGAAGTTAAGTGTCACCATGATAAACAGTAGGCACGGCTGAAAAAAACACTGTCAGTTGCATAGTATGACCCTTCATTAAAGGAAGCTACACTGAAAGATTACATTCATTCTACTGAGTGAATGTCTCATGTCTCTCTTTTGAACATGTATATAGCCCGTGTTGTGTGTCTGTAGCTAAACACCTTATCTGCTGTGTGTTTCCACTGCAGACAGTACTCTAATGTAGGCCGAGCTACGGGTAACCCACTTCACTTTGTCAGCAGGTGGGAAACAGCAGGAGAGTCTGATCTGATCTGTTGATTAACTGACCCGCACATCCTCATATCAAGAGGACTGAATGTGTTGACATGATATCACTGCTCCAGAAACATCACCACTGCAGTGTGCCAGCGACAGACGTACCGGGCTGTCATTGTCGGTCAGAGCTTGGTTAGGTTTAGGAAAACACAGTGCTTAAAAAGTTATTAGTGATGTAACTTCAGCTACATGTTCACTATGTTAACAACGTGTTCGTAAGAGGAACTCGGTGTCAAGGTTCTGGTTTCACACCAGCAGTCTCCTACTGAATGAAGGTCCGGACTGTCCATCTTGACCTCCTCCTAATACAGACTTCTCAATCTTTATACTACCTCTCCTCACGGCCTTTGCTGCTGGAATAATCAGGTCGGCCACTAGAGGCCGCTGACTTACCAGAAAAGTGAATTTGGGTTTGTAAGAACTTGCTTTCACAGTCAACCTAAGTTATTTTTCTGCTGAGGACAGACTGACACGCTGTGACCTATTCTGTGCTGCCTCATTAACAGCATACACTACAACATATACAGAATACTATACAGACACTATATACAACCAAACACTAGCTACACACAGCACACACACGTGTCTTGTAACCTGCCTTGGGACTATGGATGTTCATTAGTGTTCTTGCTAAATGGGTTAGGGTTATTGTTGGGCCATGTTTGCAGCATCTGTTTTGTACTGATGTTCATTGTCTTGCTCTGTCCCTATCAAACAAACAAATAAAATAATAATAAATAGTATCAGTCTTTGCTTGAGAAGAGGGAGCACGCAGCAAGACAAAAGACATCATCAGAGCACAGACAGTGAGATGACTCTGATGTTCTGACGGATCATCAGCTGTCTGCAGTGTTTTAACTCCACATTTAGTATCAAATCAAAAATGCAACAAAAAACAACGTCTAGTGTGTCCCAAACTGAACTGAACTGAGCTTGACGGGACTGAATGGTGGAAAGCATAATGGCATGTAGCGCTGCAGCCACTGATCTCCACAGGTCCATGGAGCCACATCACAGGTCACACAGGCATGGGAGTCATTTTATAGACACTGTTCAATCGGCTACACTATGCAATCAATGTTGTTGTATGTTGACGACCTCGCTCTCTAAATGGGCATCATTGAAAACATCCGACATGCCTTCAGACAGCATTCAACTCGCTGCTGCACTGCATCACAGTAGCTTAGTCACGCTGCAAAACGACACATGTACTGTTGCAATGACGAGTTAAAACCTTGACGTGGGCGTCTTTGTAGACACTTCATGTGGCGCCTACTTAAAAAAGTTTGTCCTCTCTGCAGCTGGCAGACATCTTGTTTCTGAGGAGAGAGGATGGAGGGCAGAGTCTGTGTGGATTGAAGCCCTTCTTTGGGGTCAAGGTGCAGCTCAGGGACAGTTGGCTGTCTGATGTGAGGTCATCAGTCCTCAGTGGTTGCTGAGCACTCCATTGGTCATAGTCAGTTTGCTCCACCTCCTCTGACAGAGGAGTTTACGATTTTGTTGAACTTTCACTCGGACATCAAAAACCTCCTGGATGGCATTCTTGAAGCAGTGGAAGTTGTATTCAATCAGTCCTGTGAAGGAAGAGAGAGGATGGAGTCATGACTGTTACAGGTCACAAAGGGAAAGGCTGACAAAGATTCGTTATGACCCATAGAAACCAATAGAAGCAGGAAGCGTACACAGGCGTTTGTAGGGAGCCACCGAGTCAACAACAAACAGGTTTTAGCCATGTTAGCATAGCTGTAGCTATGATAGAGCCAGTCTGATAACCCATCACTTTGTTCCAGACTGAAATATCTCAACAACTGTGGCATAAAATATTAATGGTCCAGAGAGGATGGTAATACTTCTCCTCTAGTGCTACCACCAGGTCAACACTTATGATTAATCTCAACTGCTCCTGGCTCCATGAGATTTGGTACATTCTGACTCAGGAGGAGCCTGAGTCACCGGGTCAGCCTTGTCATCCACTCAATTTTCATCAAGCACCATCAAGGTTTATGACAAAATACCTGTAGAACTAATGACAAGCTGTGTTTGCTGCTAACTGGCTAATGTTAACATGCTAACACACTAAACTCACACATGTCAGCATTACTTCAAAGCACTGCTGTGCCTACCTGCCATCTACAAACCACTGATGCGTTCTGAAGGCTACGTAACACTGTGACACATCATCACAACTGGCATATCCAGTTCACATTACATGTTCATCACCTGACTTTCACATCTGGAGGTGGAGGTGATGGTCGTGGAGTTGCAGGGGACAAGACTGACAAGCCAGAGACCAAAGTTCAAGACGGGATTTGTGAGCGTGAAACCAACATTTTTCAATGGGACGATGGGACACATCCAGCTGAGTTTGTGGCCAACATTTATTCTGGTGGTTGGGTTGAGCATTTTAAGGACAAGTGAAATCTGAATATCTCGTCCTCTGCTGCCTTGATAGAGTTTTATAAATCTGTCTCTTGTTCCACAACTGTATGACAAAACAATACTGAATAAGAAGACCACCTAAGAAATACTGTAAGATTTTTTGCTGTTAAAAGGTTAAGACCTCTGCATTCGCGGCAGCGTTGGAGAGGGTGACTAGACTGTGAGAGTCAGAAGAGTGTGATCGTCTGATGTCATGAGAGAACAAAAACTGAGCTCACCGTTGGACATCCTGTACATCTACAGTGTTAACAGTATTGTTAAGAAAGACAGTTAAAGATTCACATCTGTTTGCTGTCCAAATATTTGTTGAACATAATATTAATTATGGCTTGATGTTGAATACAAATCTGAAATCCAGACAGATGTCAGCTAGAGGATGTCAGATCAAGAGACGTTGAGGATCTCAAGGTTATATTTGACCAAAACACAAAGTGCAGAAATGAATTTACGTGAATTGTTAGCGTCATAAACACTGTGACACATCCTTGAACAAACAGTCTGTGCTCCCCGGACAGACACATTTGTCCTCAGATGTGACGCTCTGCAGTTTATGATCTCTATGAGGACTTTTAATCTCAAGGAATCATAAAACAAAACGGTTCCATAGTCAGTCTGTGGCGTTACTATCCGCCTGTAACTGAGCAACATCGGACAGCATCAGACTGCACAACAAGAAAACAAGGAGTTGAGCTAAAGTGCATGTAGGCGCAGCAGCGACCACACAAACAGTGAAGACCCACAAGTCACAACTTCTGTCTTCAGACACAAAGTGAAGAGTTAGAGTCACTAGAAGTTACCGTTCTGTATCTGTGCCTTCATTTCTTCCAGTGTGAGCACTGGAGGAGAGTTCTGGTCCTGGTCTCCTTGGCTGCAGCCGAGGCAGAGGGCTTGTACTTAGATTGACAGTATACACAGGAAGTCACATGAACTTTTTTCAGACAGTGATTGGTAGGATAACGACAGTATTGCCCCTGCCTTACGGGATGATTGTTCCACACTAGCCTGGCTCATCTCAGAGGAGTCTGCTGTATTCAGGTGCGAGTTTGTGGAAGCTTGTTTGATTGACGGGTGTTTCAGCTCAACAGGCTTCTGGCCCATTTGGACAGGATTTATACCTCCAGATTGTAACATTACCTTCATTAAGCAGTGATTGAACTCCCATTAAGAACGTATATGTGGGTAATTTTTTATCTCCACTCCAGTAATAACTGCAGCAGCAATTACCTGCTCTTTTCTGTTCACTCACTGGTCCGCCTGTCATCTTAATGTGGAGCTCTGAGATTTTTATGCAGAAAGGTTCTGCTCGCAGTTTCTACTGCATCTTATCAGCGGAAATTTGACTTTTGTGTGAAAACCAGGGAAGATGAAACATGTAAGCACCAACATATGGGACTACACGGGAAGCAATGTGAAGAAGAGCAAGAATAAGAGCAAGACCCCATCGAAGCCTGTCAAATGTGCTGGGGCATTAGCATGGGCCCTGCACAATGTACGTGTCTATCACAAAACATATCCTGTCACCTCACCGTGGTAAACAAGTGGTGGAGAAGCAGAGTCAGGGGAGCACAGTGAGTACGTGTCACTAGCTGGGAGACAATGGAGGAGTTCACTAACACTACATTCAATAGGTAGTAAGGTTTGTAACATGAACTGGTTAATAGCAATAAGCTGTCTCTGTGTCTCCTGCTAGGTTCGGGTCAGACATCCTTCTGTTCTGCATGGGTCCAGGTTCCAGATTTGAAATAAGAGATGGCTCTGGCTCGATTATGGGTCGTACATTTCTGGGTTTTCTTTGGTTTGGGCACAAGTTTTTTGACCCTTGTAGACTTTTACAACAAAGCTCTGCTAACTACTTGTAGCAATCCGGTTCTTAAAGAAATAGAGACAATGTGGATACAGCAGAAGGGATAAGTTGACCTTAACATTACATTACAATTCACTGTAAGATTTAAAAATTAGGGCGGGATGCCAACAATTTCCTACAGTCTCCTCCAAGCATGCCTTTCCTGTCACAACTGCTGCAACGGCAGAGAAACACGAAACGTTTCAGTCAACCTGATCCAAACAGGAGATGTGGGCACTGGGCCGGCTCTGCTTTTCCAATGTTTGGATCAAGTTATTAGATGGTGAGCATCAGCATCGTTTGCAGAATATATCTATATTTTTTTCCCTCACAGGCCAATGTTCACTTTCCATTGAAAATGAATGGTAGCCACTATTTGCAAGTGAGCTGTCACATGGATGAAACTCTAATTACTGTATATTCATTAGACATCTTCAATTATATTTCATCTTGTGTATTCACCTAAGAGTGAATACTTAAGTGAACAACAGAGCAACACAACACACATCTATCCAAGATGTACACCTCTGCACTTGTGGTCAAATGGTGGAAAAAGCATTGCAGAGGAGGGGCGGTTTGTCTCCTATGTAACATATACAAATGCCTTACAGGAGTCCTTTGATTTCATTCCTAGGTTGCTTGATTAAGTACTTATATACATTCATATATATATATTCCATTATTAGACAGGGGGTACAGCTGAGACAAGCTGTACCCCCTGTGTGGACAGAGAGGAGCAGAAGTCAGGAGAGAAGAGGAGGAGAGGCAAGACCAACCCCAGGATGTGGTTCTCCAAGCATTTTATTAAGTTCCAGCAATGCAAAAAAAGCTCATGTGAGCCGGTCCTGTAATGTTATCTTCTAATCAAAATGTTATTTGTTATCTTGATGAAAGAATAGGATTACCTCAGCGCACTCCTTCTCACTAGATTACAAGCTTGTATTTTACTACTGATGATTATATCATACTTCTGTGTTATTTCTTGGCACTTACAAGCAGGTAAGCAGGAACCTTGACAGGACTTGAGGGGAGCTGTGGACTGTACATGATGGTCTTCATCATGATGAACACCACACTATCTGAGGCCGTACGCAGAACAGAGCAGGCACGCAGCTCTCATAGCTCTCCATCAGCTGCTGCTCGCTTTTAGGCCGATAAAAATTCGTATTCCTCACAAACAAATGAAGAATAGACTTAAATAATTAAAGCTGGTATTGTTTTTTTTTTTGGCATGCACTTTATTTGGTAATAACTTGCCTTTTATGATATTTAATCTCCATCAGACGCTCCTCCATCATCCAGTCTGGTTTTCATTCTGTTTCCTATTTCTCTACATTTCTGTCTAAATGTTTTCTGTCTACATGTTGATATCCTGCTGGTGGAAACATAATATAATAATAAATATAATCACACAGGTTTTATCAGAGCATCAACACAGGGAGCAGCTGTTGCCCTGAGCTCTGACATGTTTGTCAGTTACACCTTAAAGCTGACGCTGAAAGTCACTTCAACTTAAGTCAACTTTCATTTTTGTGTCTTCAGAGAATCCTGCTGTCAGAACTGGATATTCTTATGATATCAAGGTGTCATACAGAGAGGCACTGCAGATGTAAATGAGCTCTGAGCTAATCTGGTGCATTGCATCACATGGCAACATTTGTGTTTGACATTGCACATGGCCCCTGTACAAATAAAGAGGAACAGTATCCTCACATATCAACCCTGGAAGAGAGAAATATACATATAGACTTCTATATTTATTCTGTCTCAGCCTACTGGCTGATCAAAGCTCCTGTCACAGCCACACACTGATGGCAGAGGCTGCTGTGCAAGGGGCCAACTGCTCATCAGGAGCGCTTTGAAGTTCTGTATCTTGCTCAAGGATGCTTAGTCATGCAGCCAGGGATTCGAACTAGCAACCTGCCAATTACTGGACTACAGCCGTCCTCGATGGCATGCTGTGAAGAGACTCTAAGAACAACTCATTCACTTAATGTCAGAAGTTATTCTCATCTGTTGCCAGGGACACAACATTTATTTAAGTTGTGATGTGCAGATTTAAAAAATCATAGCAGTGCTGTGAGAACAAGCTGTGGTGCGGCGTCTCCAGACATTCCAGAAACAATGAGTGTAAAGGCCAGAAGACAAATCAGAGACACTGCGGCAAACTTCTTCCTGTGATTGTGGAGAAACTGTGACTCACACAGAAACAAAGCTTTGCCCTTTGAGTCAAAAGCTTCATAAACAAGTCCTGCTGCTGGTGGTTTGCTCTGGTATACATCCTGCCAGCTGTCTCTAACTGATGTCTGTCCCTCACATTGATGTGTCATATTGTCACTACTGCACACCAAAGAACCACTGATTTTACCCTCAAAGATGGCGAGCTGAATGGGTATGTAGTCGGGTATGTATCCACCAACAAAGCCCCCTGGGCTGGACTGTGGGATCTAGAAATATTCTCTTTAACAGTGTTCCCTGGCTTCAGAAGCTCCTTCCAGACATGGACACATTTATGTCATTTTGTGTCATTTCAACATGTTGGTCTCATGTCTGATTGATCAGCCGAGGTCCTTTTACAAGTCATGATGGCAGCATCACAGTCAGACTGAGCAGGAACCTCTGGGGCTGAAAAACGAAGCTCACGCTAAGTACCAAATGCTGCAGCTCTTCGAATGTCCACTTGAGGCTGGCTCCAAAAAGAGATCCATCCCATAAGAGCCCTTGCTCAAACGTTACAGCAGAAATAAGCATGTTTACAGCCTGGTACAAAAACAGGCAGCAAGTTGGCCTATGTGGTTAAGCCCCAGGACGCTTTGAGTGACAGCTAGCGGCTAACTGTTAGCTCTGTTTCACCTCAGTTAAGTTGAGTCACTGAACGAGGCCTGTGGTGTTGATGAATGTCTGAGAATTTGTAATGCAAATATTGGAAAAATAAAATGACTTGATTGCAGAAAGACACATGGAGTCAACTTTAACCCTGCCTTTTAAACCGTGGGAATGGAATCCATCATCCATCGTTTTATCAGGTGGCAGGTGAATACAACAATGTTACGCAACCCATTTCTCAAAAGGGCTTTAAAGTGAATTTATTTTCTGTGGGCAATGGATAAGTTTATAGAGATATGTTTTGTATAGAGACTCTGAATTCAGTCAAACGAGTGCTAACTTGCTGCTTTAACCTTTGTGGTACATTTTTGTGACTGAATCAATTCAGACCTGAAGAGCTGACAAGAGCTGCACTGTCTGGCCTTGGGGTGCAGTAAAACTCATGATATACATTTCATAAATGTATCAACAGTAAATGTGGAATGCAGTTTCTTTATCATTGTTTTTTACGGAGGACACAAAAGCATTTTGTCCTGTTTTAGTATTCTATTCATGACCTAAAGTAAAACTAAATCAGGTGACATGCTTAAATACACTAAATATGGTATGATTTGTGTCCGGGCTGCAGTGCTGTGCTCATGATAAGACTCTAGTTTGATCAGCAGCACTGCAGAGGGTGAACTGAAGCTGTTGAATTAAAATGTATTTCTAATTAACAGATTATGTTTGTTTGTTCCAAGTTTCAGAAACCTTTATTTAACAGCAGTCAGCTTAATGAAGAGCGCCAGGTGCTATAGGAACATCAAACAGACTGTTAATATGAAATTAGAGGAATGAATCAGACTTATTAACTAGACTGCTGAACTCCAAATGTACTCAGTCAAAAATAGTCCCAGCGACGAGAGTGAACAGCCGACATGTTGAAGTACACTGCGTCTTTCAGGACATGACGCAGATGTAGCTTCGTACCTGCCGATTGTCAGTGAGACAACGTACCATATGTGTTTGTTACTGGTGCTCTGTATCTCTTGAAGAATGTATGTTAAATATGTAACTGTGAGCCTTATACATGCCGAATTCAGCAGCTAGAAACAAACCACTGACTGATGTTCTCTCCTAAAAGATTGGTCATTGTAGATAATTGCCGTGACTGCATGTGAGGCACTTCTCTAATGGTTGGAGAGATCAACCAGGGTCCAAAGACTTGAAGACTCAAATCCCTGTAGCCTGTATAAAAGGGTGGGCGGATGAACAAGCGATGCCCTCCATCAACGGCCAGTGGATAAGTACCCTTTAGAGAGGCAGTGAGCCCCTGCTGCTCCACGGCAGCTCCATCATCAGAAAGCACTCTGTGCTCTCAAGGAAGTGCGTGTCTTTTCTGTGCTGTGCTCTTTCTACAGGACACAGTAATCTAAAGTGACGTCATTCAGATCGTTGGTCTACAAGGTTTACTGTTAAAGAGTCAAAGAGAAAAGTGAAAACAGTTATTGTAATGTTAAATAAAATAAATCAGAGAGCAAATAAAATAAAGAAGTAACAATATAGTTTCAGTTTAATTACAATGTGGCAGGGTTCAAAATCAGAACCAGAAGACCAGACGACACAGCAGGCAGACAGTTTCCGACTCTGGCTTCCGTCCACCATTAACAGTGCAGCAAATATCATTCTGAACTTGTGATTGGACGTTGGGAGTTGTAATGAGCCTCAAACTTTTCAACTCCACAGACTTTGACTATTGTATTAAAGTTTGTATTACGGACCAGACGTTTTCAGCTGGACCTTTTTAATCATTTGTCGATACATTGTACATTAATGTACTGACTGTGAACGGACTGACCTTTCCTCTCAAAGTTTTCTTTTCGGAGGAAGCAGACCATGGCGAGGAACTTGGTGACTTCCTTCAGGTACATGACAGTTGTGTTGTTCAGATGAATAATGGCCATAGACTCCTTGTCATAGGGTAGACCACGTTCAGCATCAGTCAGGCTGAAGGAGATGAGACAGAAAAACACACTTAGCTCAAAGTGGAAACTAACAACTTTTCCCTCGTTAGCTTTTCAAAGTGCTGTTATAACATAGTAATAGTTAATATGGAACCTACTACAGCAGGGATTGGAGTTGGGCTGTGTGTATGTGTGTGTGTGTGTGTGTGTGTGTGTGTGTTTGGGGGGTAGAAGAAAACATTAATATAAAAAGCACAAGTTTAGTCATTAATTTAGTCTATAATCAGACATGTGAGCTGGGTTGTACCATAAATCAAAGCTTAATTTTCGCAGGAGATTGAACAGCTGGTGAACAGAATTACATGGTGAAAGTGAGACTTAGAAAGGAGCCTATGTATACATCACTGGTTTAATTATTTATCGTGCCATTACATTGTGTTCATAACAACCTTCATCACAACTACAAGTTGAAGCAAGAAGTTTTCTAATGACAATTTATCTCCAGTGAGTACACAATAATGCTGACACATAATACCGGCCCTACATGGAGGCAGCAGGTTCACGTGTCTCTGAAAACAAAGTTTGCTATTACTGCGGCTTGTGCATACTTTGTTTTCAGAGACACGTGAACCTGCTGCCTCCATGTAGGGCCGGTATTATGTGTCAGCATTATTGTGTACTCGCTGGAGATAACACTTCATGTGAATCAAGTTAATTGACAGAGCAATACATTTAAAGGAAAGAAGTATAGTGACAGCATTTACAACAGTGACAGATAAACTATATCTTGTAATACTGCAATCATTGCCGTGGGTGTATACACACCACCCTCAGCTATCTCCAGTGCAACTGTTAACTGATAAACACATCATCAACTTTTGACTGATACACATGACTGATACAAATGCACCCTTCATAAAGCTCAGGGTTAAAGACAGATCAAACCTCTGGTTCAGCTCAGAACTATCAATGATGCTCAATACAAAGGACAAAGCCTGGGCTTCAGCAAGGTGTTCTGGTGAGGAAGCCCACTGGTTAACATTTAGACAACTCAGAAATAAATGCATTAATGTCTTGATTAAGAAAAGCAAGGCCATTCACACAGAATTAATCTCCAGCTCCTGTACAAACCCAGCCACATTTCAGAAAGCGGTAAATATGAATAAAAACAACCTTCTGGCATAACATTTAATAACTGCCGAAAAAATAAACTATCAGATATTTGTGATGCTTTTAACAAGTTGTTGCAATATGTTACACTGAGGTTCTGCTGCTGCCTCATGAGCCTCCTCAGCCCAAACCTCTGGGTTCACATTGCACAACTTCACTTCCTCTGTTGTTTAGGATAATAGATCTTCAAGGTGTAGACATCAGGAAAGCATCTGTGGTGGATAATCTATAATATACCATATTTTCTAAAGCTCTATGCTTTGACCCATCTTTTTAATTCACCCATTTCTTCTGGGGTTAAAACTAAGATCTAGGATAACTGCACATGCTGTCCTGCTGCATAAAGGTGGTGATGGAGCTGATATTAACAACTATAGATCAGTTTCTAAACAGCCACGTCTAAAGTCTTGGAACCATCTGTCATTAATCAGCTCAATTTATTCCTCTCAATATATCCTGTTTTGAGTCCACACTAGTCTGGTTTCAGAGCCACCACAGTACTGTTACTGCCATCACCTCAGTAACTAATGACATTATATCTGCTGTTGATAAGGGAAATACTGTGCTGCCCTCTTTGTGAATCTAACAAAAGCTTGTGATACTGTTGACCATGCTTTGCTCATACGGAGGTTAAGTGATGTTGGTTTTGATTATAATTCCTGTAATTGGTTCAAGGACTATCTGTCTCATAGACAACAATGTGTGACTGTAGGAAATTATCACTCTGTGTTTTTACCGTTTTCTGGAGGGGTTCCGCAAGGTCCAGTACTGGGTCCTGTCTTATTCATGATCTATATTGACAATAATTCATCCTCTATGACTAATTGTAACGCCCATCTTTATGCTGATGATATAATGTTGTACTGGTGTGATTAAACTGCACATAAAGCCATTAAAATTATCCAGCAAGCTTCTGACAAACTGCAAGATCCTCTTTCTTAACTGAAATTAGTCCTCAATACAAACGTTTACATATTCATGATATTCTCAAGAGCCAGAGATATTGCAGATATTGGTCTGTATGTTACCACTCTGACAGGACACGGCACTGAAACGGTTTCAGAGGACAAATATTTGGGTATCTGGTTGGAACAGAAACTCACATTTAAATGTTCATATTAACACGTTTGTTAGCAAGCTGTGACAAAAAACTGGTTCATTATACAGAAACAGAACTACTTTCCCCATGTTTTGTAGGAAACAGATCATTGAAGCTGTGCTATATCTGTCCTGGTCTAGGTGAGGGTTAGTGTATCTATCCATAGACATGCCTCTGTCTCAGCTCTTACTCCACCAGACTGGGTATATTTCATTTCTGGTGACTGTTATTCCACTCATCATTGTATATGAAGAAGTTGGCCTGGCACCTTTAACAGTACAACAGTTCTACCTATAGGTCAGACTTTGAGTTCAAACTAGTCAGCATCTGAATGGAACTTTTGTTTAACTACGTGCTGTCCTGTATGGCTGTCTGTCATTTATCTTTTGTGCACCTCTATGTTTCTTGTGTTTTGCCCTGTTTGTTTGCTGCAGTTTCTTATCATTTTCAAGCACTTTCTTTTGTTGTATCTGTATTCTGTAATATCCTTCTTCTCTGTTATCATTTGTATGTACCCAGTCTGTTCACTCACTCTGTAATTATGTTGTTCAACTATTCTGTTTTTTTTTTTTATTTGTGCTCTTGACATCATTGAAAATTAAGGCTTGCCCTCAACGATTTTTCAAGCTTTAAATAAAGGTTGAATGGATGAATAGAAGGACGCACACAGTGTGTGCTATGCAGGAAAACAACAGGCCTCTGATTTTCATCCATCAGAGAGAGAGAGAGGTGGAAGCAGTGACAGAAGAGATTCATATGGAAAGAAAGAGGAGGTGTAAGTGAGCAGTGGACGGGGACGACCCCTCAGAAGTGTGATAGTTCATCTCACGGGTTTATGCTCATGAATAAACTTGCCCAACAACAACAACATGCTGTTCTTTCTTGAATTTCATTTGTAATTTATTCTGTTTTCACAAAGAAAAGAAAGTGAACATTGTTCAGCGCTCTCATTTCATCTGATGAATATGAATTCTGTCCTCCTGGCTTATTGTTCTTTTGCCTTCCTTCTCTGTTTGAACCACACAGGAGTTTGCATCTCACAGTATGCATACAAAGGCCCACTGTATCCTGACATGAGGGGTAGGTTGAAAGAAAATAGACTTAAAGTCTAAAGATACACCTCTGGTGTGCACAAGCACAAGGGAAACTGTGTACATAGCAGTTAGGATTAAACCTGAAGCATAGATGTTAGGAAAAGAAGAATGTCTAAAAAGCATGGAGACACATCATGTAGGGTGGAAATGTAATGAGGTTGTTTTGGTTGTGAAAAGCTTTCCGTTAAAATAGCAAATAGTAAAAAATAGTATCAATGTTTTTGGATTCAGCAACTAATCTTTGATTGCTCTTCCACAGGTACAAGGGTACTTTGGTCATGATGTACTTGCTCACAGATGATTTTGTTCGGTTTTGGCTAAAACGTGGGGACCCAAATGCAAGAAACTCCTATAGGTACATCTCATTTCTCTTATTTGTCGTTTCCTCGCCCCTCGCTTGAATCAGAAGTCATTCCTGTCAGCCAGACTGCAGGACAGATAAGAAAATTAAACTCAAGTTTGTTTTTCTGATTCAGCAGTAAGTTAACATGTGTCAGCCTGACTGTAGGAGAACAAAAGGACCACATACAACTTTATTCATCTATTACGGGGCTGTCAATCAATTCAAATTTGAATCATGATTAATAGTATGATTGTCCATAGTTAACTTGCGATAAATCCAAAATGAATCACACATTTGTATCTGTTGTCAATGAACCTTCAGAGGACATTTTTCATTTTGCAGTAAAAATACACAGTACGCTGTATGAATAAACACTACACAATATATATACTGTTGTAAAACGACTTCACTTTTCTCGGTTGGTCCAAAAGATTTCATAGATCAAAAAGTCACCAGGAGTCTTCAAGGCTGAGTGCAGTAGGACTTTATTTGCCGGCAAAAAAGAACGGGATCAGACACAGACAAAATCTGTGAAAAAACCAAACTAACCCCAGGCTCAAAGCCCCGAACATCCTCTTTTAAACACAAAAAAGTGGGTGTGTCCGTTCGGACAACATGGCCTCAACCAATCGCTATTCTTCTTAATTTCTGCTGACACTGCTATTTCTCTATGGAAAAATACCATATTTCTTATGGAAAATCCCCGTATTACCTTCTGCGCTTGTGCAAAGATTAGCGCACGCGCAGAACTGCATGTCGACCTGTTGCTCTTCGCCTTGCTTCGTTTTTTTTACTACGGTGCATCTACTGATTGCATCTACTGCAATCAGTAGATGCACTTTTCAGTCAGCTGGTGCCCAGTAGTATGTTTCAGCAACTTTTTTACACTTATTACCCTTCGTTTCTTACTTTTATCATTATAACAGTTATTATCAGTCACCATGAGTCACTATTTAATAACTGGTTATTTTATACTGACCACGATCTACTTATATGGTTATTTTACACTACATTTCCTCCCTTTGTGACTTGTAGTCACATCAACACTCACAATGTGATGGCTCGGTAACTATGCATTACCTGCATAGTGATCCATCCCATCAGTGCGCTGATGGCCATACTCATCACCAAGGGTTCTGGGAACGCCTGCTGTTGTGCCATCTTCCGTGGGTATGGTTCTCGTCATGCTCAATCTTGCATGCAGATCCACACTCCAGTAACGGAAGTGCTATCTGACACCCTTTTATGTCCTCTTCAGTGGCGTAATAGTCATTAGTTATTATTTCATTTCCATTTTTGTTTTTATGCTTCACCCACCACTTTTATCCTCATCACTTAACTTATTATCATATTCCGTTTTGCCTATAATTATCAGTTATCATATAGTTTATTACACTTATCTTATATTAATCATTTATTATTACTGTTATTATTATTAGTGATTAATTATAATTATTAGTATTAGTATTATTTATCAATTGTCACAGCACTGATTTGATGCTTGCTCTTTAAACACTCTACTGTGTTTATACTTTAAGCCTACAGTGTGCACATATTGTTTTATTATTACATACAGTGCACTTTAATGTGCTTATATTATGATATTATTGCACATAATACACTTATATTTTAAACACACAATGTATTTATGTTCCTAGTCTACAATGTGCTCTTACTCCCAACAAACAGCGCTTTAATTCTAAACACACATTCTACTTTACATTTCAAACATACAACAAATATGCCGGCAGTGACTAAAGTGACTAGAGTGACTAAAACCTTTAGTCTGCCAATTTCGTCCTATTCATATCTGACTGAAAAAAAAAAAAGAATAAAAAGAAATGTATTTTTACTTTTGCTCCTGATCTCAAATGTGTTCTGTCTCTAGCACTCAGCTCTGTGAGTGCTGGTTTCTCTTTTTTATCTTGACGTCTTGGCTCACTCAAACACACTCCTCACTTCTGGCCAGCCTCCTTTCCTGCATGCAACTTCTCCCTGTTTGTCGCTGCTCCACAGCGATCTCAGTACACTCTGGTCACACTCTTGTGACAGCACTCCTCTCTGGCGCTTACACTGTTCTTCGCAACTCTGTTATTCTAGTTAACCTCTTCGGCCACTGAAGACTCAAGCCGCCGCCCCAGTGCTTTTTCCGGCGCTTTATTAAGCCAGCTGCCCATACAGACCTTCTTACTCGGTTGACCACTTGTCACCGAAGACGCAAGCGGTATCCACAGCGCTTGTTCTCTCTAAGTCACACTCTGGTGACACTTTAAAGCCAACTGCTTTTTTATCTCTTAGTTCACACTTTAACAAACACTATAGAACATACAACAAATGTGCCTTGTTTTTAATGATATCTCACAACTACTATGCACTTGATATTGAATGATACACACCCACTTCATCTGGTGCCCAGTAGTATGTTTCAGCAACTCTTTTACACTTATTACCCTTCGTTTCTTACTTTTATCATTACAACAGTTATTATCAGTCACCATGAGTCACTATTTAATAACTGTGGTTATTTTATACTGACCACAATCTACTTATATGGTTATTTTACACTACAATGCATAGTACACAGTATAAATACACAGTGTATGGTATGAATACACAGTATGCAGTATGAATACACAGTATAAATACAGAATCACAGGCACAGTCTGAACTTTAAGGTCGTGGGTTCATAAAAAACAATCCAGAGGCTGTTCTGTTTAACAGAAGCTTCATTTACCCAAAAATAAATAATGAGGATATGAGCAGGAGCTCCTCACCCTGACATGTCCAGTGAGAGATAAATCTGTGAGAATGAAACAAGAACTGAACTCAAACCACTGAACCAGACAGCAGAGCAGATGCAGATGCTGTTAGTTCCTCCAGAGATCAGCCTTAATAAAAAATAAAGTGATCAAAGATATTTAAACTTGTAAAAATGATAGGATTGGTTATAATGTAGGACACAGACAGCAGCTGAGATAATGCAGAGTACTGAGGATAACTGATCTTTAATTTATGTCACCATGAACAGTTCATCTCAGTGTCATTATGTTAAATTGTAGGTTTCAACTACAGTCTCTATAACTTTAATCACATAATTGTCTGAACTGATTACAGTTCATCACAGTACCAATGAGATCCACAGCTGAAGTCTTCTAATTGTGGATTTAAAAATGACTCTGAACTGAACTCAGCTTCCCAGAGCTCCCTAGTCTTTACATCTAGGTCCAAACACTGCCAAGAGACCCGGCTTTGAGCGACTATTGGTCAGGGTGACAGACCCCCCACTGACCAGGTCGTCAAAACTACAGCTGCTTCCTTTGTTCTTGCTCGTTTCCAGCTCTGCCCCGACTGGGCTGCCCCATCCAGTTCTCTTATCCTGGATTCTTCTGGACCCAACAGCTGCTGAGATCTACCAGCTGCTGTTCCAGCAAGCCTACAGAATGTTCACCCCCTGCAGGTCACTATCACAGCACTGGACAATTCCTTCAGTGGTTCAGAAGCAGAGGTACCACAGGTCCAAGTGTGTGAAGGAGAGGTATCACAGGTCCAAGTGTGTGAAGGAGAGGTACCACAGGTCCAAGTGTGTGAAGGAGAGGTACCACAGGTCCAAGTGTGTGAAGAGGCTTCACACAGACTCAGAGTCTCTGCATGCAACACACTGTCTTCTCTCACCTGGCATCATGCCACACACACACATACACACACACACACACACACACACACACACACACACACACACACACCACACACACACACACACACACATAGTATATGTCAGTTAGATTGTGTGCTTTCAGCTTTGTGTTAAATAAAAGCCTGTTGAACCTTCATGCTGTCTATGTATATGTAAGAGTGAATGTTGCCAACCTCGACTCTGTCAAGGACTCCATTACAGCTACAGCTGTGACATGATCAACCAGAGTTACAAACTGACACTTTACTACCTTTTTCTGAGACTGATTTGGTGAATTGGTCATCTATTCCCTTCTTCAAGGGTGGTGCTGTGAGGCAATCTAATGAAATTGGATCTTATTGTGATCAATAATCATCCCTGATTGCCAGATTTAACCCTAATTCCCTATCATTGTTGCATAAAAGCACAACAGTAGCGATGGATCACAGGTGTATGAATGGACAGCGTGGAAAATCTGAGTTGGGCAGACCCAAGGCGACCGACAGCTGATCCAGCTGTGATCAGCCGCCGCCACCATCAGAGACGGACCTCGCTTTTCATGACACTGTGGAGTAAAGGACGTCTCGTTTGTCTTGCTTCACGTTTCCTCGGTCCTCTCTCCTCCCGTGGTTTCCTCTCATCCCTCCATGCAACAAGTGGGAGCGACTAAGACGCAAGGAAAAGACGCAAGTGAGGGAAATGTGGATGAAATTGAAGTGAAATGGGATGAACCTACCAGGGCTGATCAACCATCAAGACACAGGTGAACATAGAGAAAAGGTGGGAAGTTACACAAATGGAGAGGGAGTGAAAAGCAACGCGACACATCAGGGCAAAACATGACATACTCATACACTGAGTGATGATTGAGTTGCTGAGTTAGAATAAACTTCGTGAAACACTGTCTCTGACACGTTTTTGATTATTCTTGTAAATGTTCTACATGAACTTTTTTCTTTGTGTCAAATCTAGTGTCTGTTTGCTCAGTGATGACTGTGTTTATGTACATATTAAGATGGGAGTGAGATCGGATCACGTGTCAAGAGGCGCTTCCTTGACAGCTAAGACAGACTAAGAGCTGTCCGCTTGTGATCAAATCACTCAGGATGGACAGTTATACGAGGTGTGGAGGGGCTCTGGCAGAGAGTGCTACCTGCATGATTTTCAGGCTTAATTGCATGTCAGTGGCATCACTGTTGCATCAGTTTTTCGAGTTGCTATGCTGAACAGGACAGAAATGGGGTTTCAAGCATTCGTTTACTTTTACTTATCTTGCTAGTATGTGATGGGTTTTCAGTAACCATGGCACACAGGAGAAAGGGTGTCTGTGAGAGTCTTCAGTTGAATTATTTCTTTAAATGACTAGACGTCAGAGCAGAGTGCTTTGTTTTGCTTTAGCCGTCGAGGATTTTGGAACCTCAAGATGACAGTTTCTGGAAATGGAATACATTTCCCAAAATGTGTCTGAGCAGCTGTGAAGAACTATACGACTTTCACAGGGAATTATTTTACACATCAGGCATAAATGCACACTTTACAAGAGGAGACAGACAGCAGCGGGTTGAGCTGCTATTCATTTAGAATCAGTCCTATCTGTACCTGAGGCGTTGCTGGCAACCCACACATCACACATTAGAGATGCGATAAAAAGCATCTCTATGCAGCAGATGCTGGATTCAGTGTAATTGTATAAATGAATAAAGTGCTGTCTCATACTTAATCTCATGTTTTCATGGCCATTGGCCTGCTGATATACTGTATATGCTCTAATAATAGCTCCTGTGCTCCACAGATTGGAGACAGCCAAAGAAGAGAAACATGCACAGCTAATGTGAGTTTAATGAAATGTGAATTAATCATTGTTGTCAAAGGAAGAAAGAAATAATTACATTTCACTGGCAAAAGACTTGGCTCAGTTTTTTGGCCAACACATATTTCAGTCACATTTGAGCTTTCCAAGTGCAAAGCATGCCAGCTTTCTCACAAGAGTTCATTAATTAAACGAGGTAAAACAAGAACTGAATTCACTAAAGCCTCTAATTAAGGATAATATCCCAGCTGTTTTGTGATGATAGTGATGGCAGCCTTCTGTACAACAATCTGCTGCTTTAAGTGAGCAGGTCCAACTGGTACCTACAAGGCCTCCAAACCTGTTCATGCTGAACAAATCCAAGACAAAGGAGGGGGTACACATTATTGAGGGTTACTTAAGCAGGCAGTTACTGTGTTTACAAAGGCAACACGACCCAAAGATATCTGGCTGCAACTCTATACACGGTCAACATGTGAAATTAGGAGCAGTCCTGTTCGTGCCGTCGGCCAAACATTCACCAACGCAGCTGTGATGGGTTAAATATTCACTCACTTCAGGCCAAATGTGGCCTAGTTCAGTTAAAATCCCCAGCTGTGATGCCTCAGGTGGAACACACACACACACACACACACACACACACACACACATACACACACACACACACACACCCCTCTATTATCTCAACAACAAACAAGGGTCAAAAGAGCATCACCTGGCCCGGGGAGGCTTCGTGACCACAAACACCTTAGCTACCTCGACTTAGCTCCGCGACTCCACACTTCCTCGGCCTTGACGTTGTGGTGTCAGTGGAGCCTGATCACTAACTCACTGAGACAAAGACAAAGCGACAAAACACAAGTGTTAAGGGAAAGCGTTTCAAAAACAAATGCTGATAACAAATAAAACACACATTAGATCTATGCCACGTGGGAGGTGCAATAATTGTCATTTCACAGCTAGTGTTCATATTAACAACTATGTCCTAATTGTGTCTGGGAAAGTCCTGATATGACAAAGTAATCAAAATGTAATGAATGTAATGTTGAATTGTAGATTTAGATGACTAGCTTGCAACCATGTAATGATTTCCCTCCTCTATGGTCTGTCTCATATGATGTGAGCACAGACTCATTCTCAGTTCATACGTGTAATAGAAAATATTATTCCCTACATATGGGACTCAGATTATGTCGAAAGTGTATGTAAAATATATGGTATAGTGTACAGTTGATGGTCACAACCTGACAGCTAACTACCACCAGGCATTGCACAGACTGGGGAAAGCAATTGAACACCCATTGATGAATTACTGCGGGGTTCATTAGTTTCCACTGTTTCCCAGAAACATCACCTGGATCTCAGTATGTGCTTGAGGACGATGTGGTGCCTGAGCCATTGTTACGCTCCATTATAACTGCAGAGGAGCTCTATCTGCTCTTTTCAAGACATTAAAAAGCATTCTCTGTGTCTCTTAGGACCTTTCTATTAAGAGTTTTTAGGACATCTCCTTAAGGGTAAAGTGTGTGTAGAGGGTGACACAAGGACAGTTCTCATCCATGTGTGAGCTGGCCGGAATCACTGAGGGTGGCTTCACACCTAACAGGGTCGGTCCAGTTACAATGAACCCACGTCGGAGCGGGACGAGACCACTTGAAAAGGAGGGTCAAACCTACTTCCAAGACTCAGGTGTGGTTGGTTTGTGGTGTTAAAGTAAGCGGAGCAACCGCAGGATTTATGTGATCACAGCATGATTTCAACACTTCATTACTAATGAATCCATCTGCTGACCGTGAGCTGTCGTCTACGGGAAGTGGTATTATAAATGATCCGTGGCCAAGCTGTAATTATGTAAAATCATTGCACATGGTAACATGTAGCCCATGCATGACAGAGCTGTATCTTCTCTGATAAGTCAAAGACTTAGATCCTGCTCCATGTGTCCTGAATCCAAGTGTGTGACAGCGATCTGACAGCAAAAAGCCCCGATTCATCCCTGTACAGGATGCGTCCCCCTCATCCTGTCTCTACCTGTTGTTTTTCAACATGCGGTCGATTTTCAGTCACCAACTGGGCCGAGCAGGCAGAGCGCACCGTGGCCCGGAGCAGAACTCTGAGGCTGACTCACAAGCTGTATCAATCGTCTGGACGTCTATTCAATTTATCTATCTGTGCCACGAGTGAATCAGGGTAGAAAACACACTGAACCATTACAGATAGAGACACTGCTGTCTGCGATTGTGTTTTTACATATAGGCCTATTTATTCCTCAGACATGAGCAGACACACACACAGACACACAAGAAGGAGAGAGGAGCCTCCATGTGAAGTTAACATCAGAGCCAGCTGAGCTGGTGTAGCAGTGTTAAAGTTCCCACATCTCATCTACCACTGTGTTATTTAATGGGCCTCAAACAAGGCTTTATATTCACACCATTTCCATTCTTTTGATTTCCAACACTTAACATTCAAACATTGCTGCAAGTAAAATGGTTTGAGAACACATGTCAGAGTTGTTGTGGGTCATTTCCATCAGAAGTACAGTTGGTCCACTGGGTCTCACGTCCTCTGATGGTGTCAGTAGACATTTGTGCTGGTTCTTCAGTGGAGATACTGTGTTACTTTGCTTTCCTTCCACATGTTTGTGTTACTGAAGTTGGCAATAGCAACGGAAACAGTAGTTACTGGATGTAACTTTAGTTGTATGAGTAACGTGTTTTGCTGCAGGTTATTGCAGCCACAATAAAGCACTTGATTTCTAACATGCTAAAGCAGTGTTTTTCAACCTTTGGGTCGCGACCCCATGTGGGGTCGCCAGGAATTCAAATGGGGTTGCCTGAAATGTCAAGTAACTGATAAAAAAAAAGAATACTGATGAAACTAGTTTTTTTAACTAGTTTTTATTCTTGTTAAAATTATGATTAAAAACACCACACACAATCTTAAACAACTGTATTCTATACTTTCACTTTCTCGTTTATCTCTAGTTCAAATAAAAGCAACGAGGAGAAGCCGAAATGTCTGCTGTGTGGTAACATCCTGTCTGTATGAAACCCATCAAGCTTAAAAGACACAATACACAAAGAACATGTCGGCAAACCAAGATCTTTTTTCAAAAAGAAATATGCCAAACTGAATAAGCAGTGAGTGTTCTTCAAAAAGGCTGTGGCGGTCGGTCAGCAGGCACTGAAAGCGTCTTTTGAGGAGAGGTATCTCATTGCTAGGGCTATGAAGCCGCATACCATTGCTGAGACATTAATATTGCCAGCTGCCATCGAAATGGTAAAAACGATGTGCGGGGAGGAAGAAGCTCAAAAACTGAAGACGATACCACTGTCTGATAACACAGTGAAAAGAAGGATTGATGCAATCGCTGCCGACCAAGAGAGCGCGCTGACAGAGAAACTTTGCAATTCCCCAGCTTGCACTCTTCAAATGGATGTTAGTACAGAAAGAAAAAATGTCCATGCTTTGACATTTGTTCGTTACATGCAGGAGAATGCAATTCACGAGGATATTTTGTACTGCCTCCCACTTCCTGAACACGAGACCACCCAAGCAATGCACGATGTCCTTCACGATTATATGGAGAAAAACAGATTTCCCTGGGAGCGCATGGTGGAATTTTGCACAGACGGGGCTCCGTCTATGGCGGGATGGTGAAGTAGTTTGCGGACACTTATCACTCAGCGGGCCCCATCTGCAATATGGAATCACTGCATGAATCACTGTCAGCAACCGGCATCTAAAGAACTGAGTGTGCCCATCACAGACATACAGCAGCAGGTTGTAACCATGGTGAACTACATCAAGCCACGTCCTCTTCTAGCACGTCTGTTTGCACAACTAAGCGCCGACATGGACTCTGAATATGAAAATGTACTGTTTCACACAGAGGCACAGTGGTTGTTAAGAGGTGACGTGCTGGAACATTTTTTTCAAGCTGAGAAACGAACTGCTGGCGTTTTCCATGGATGTGACCAGAATTAAACGTGCGCCCTTGCATATGTAACGGACATCTTTGGAAAACCAAACAAACTTAACACAAGCACGCAGGGGAAAAACAAGAATGTCATGCAGATGAGCGATCGTATCGATGGATTCAGGGGGAAACTCACATACTGGAGAGAAAGCCTTTCAAAGGCAAACTTCACCACTTTCCCTCAGAAGAGTTTTTAAAAGACAACAGCATCGATAAGTGCTCCACAAAGGAGATGTGCAGCCACCTGTCAAAGTTTGACTGGGTGAGGGACCCATTTCACCGTGATGCAGGTGCAGTGGACCTGCCTGCTACCGCTGTTCAACAGCTGATTGAACTTTCATATGACAAAACGCATCAGGGATTGCATCCGCGAGTGGCAGTGGAGGAAGCTGGATGCCCTTGTGTGTATGAAGTCAAAGTACTGTTCCCGACTGGATGTTACGGCAAAGATGAGATGCGGCTTTGAATGGCTGCAGCGAGTTAGCAGGCTCAGCCATACCATTAAATGTGGTGAGTTGAGAGAGGCAATAATAATACATAAGAGTCATGACAAACTGAAACTGAAGCAGAAGCACTGTGATACTTTCCATCTTTCAAATCTTCACTGTGGCCAGTTGAAGATGCTGCAGTAGCTCGTTTTTCAAAATTCACTGTTAGAGAGATTGTTTGTTGCACATGTAGGTCAGGGAAAATAAAATGTCACTTGTGCGATAATCTGGCTACTCTGTTTGCAACACAGTATAACAAACATGATCAAAAAACTAATTCTAGAAAAAAAGATGTCTGAAATTTGTGATGTCAAAATGGGGTCACAAGTAGGGTTGCCAACTCCCTGAAAAATAAATAAGGGGCACCTGTTGGCAGGGCCGGCCGACCCGACTGCGCTCACCCCTCCCGGCTCGATGACATTTTTTGCCTTTTTTTGTGTGTGTGAAACGATTTTTAAATTGTTTGACTCGAATCTGAATTATATTTGATGCATGTTTTTGAGTAATATGAATACATAGGAAAAAAATATTATTCAACAATTTATTTTTTAGTGCAAAATATAAAATATTTTTATCAGAAATCTGTCCTGCTTAACTTGACAGAATAAAATAAATATTTATTTAACAGAACTGTCCTGCTTAAATGAAAACAGTGTAAAACAACAGAAAAAAATATAAAGTTATTACTTTCTTATTTCTTATGTATAGTTCATGTGTAGTATATCAACTGCCTGTGCAGTATAAATTATGCACGTTACATCTATCTATCTATCTATGGACTGTTTGAGTCCCGATCCGATACTCAGCCTTAACTCATATTTTCCTGGATAATACAGCTGCATTAAGAAAAAAGTACCTGCATTCTTTAATAGTTTTTTTTATTTTGCTGAAACAAAGTATATACTTTCATATGGCTCTTTCTCATTCTGCATCTGCTATTCCAACACTGGCCTACCATCTTCCTTGTGTTAGCAGGTGAGTCTGTGATGCTGCACTGTGACAGCAAGCGTTGCTTGTCTATTTCACACACGTTCAGCATCTCCTCGATTGCCTGTTTTACATGCTCTGCTGTGTGAAACCCACGAAACTAGTGTGCATACTGGTGTTGTATCAAGCTCTGTTTCCCCTTCGAGATGTGTCTCCCCTAGTCCCGCCCCCGTCCGAAATGGCCCGAAGAGCGATGGAAGCGATGCTATCATTGAATTTGACCATTTAAAACAGGGGGAACGCATCCCGACAGCTTGTAATATTACTGTCAGATTCTGTGCCCCCTCTGTTCCATAGGAAAGGAGGTTCACACATCTTTCAAATTCAACTGTAATACTCCAAGCTGTCAGGGTGTGTTCCCCCTGTTGTAAATGGTCAAATTTAATGATATCAGGCTGAAAATCACAGGACTTATCTGTTGTGGAGAAAGAAGTCAGGAGTATGAATTTGAAAGATGTGTGCGTGTCCTTTCACATTGAACAGAGGGGGAACAGTATCTGACAGTAATATTCCAAGCTGTCAGGATGCGTTCCCCCTGTTTATAAGGGTCAATATTAATGATATCATCGCTTCCTTCGCCCCTCGGGCCATTTCGGAAGGGGGCGGGACTAGGGGAAACACATCTCGACGGGGAAACAGAGCTCGATACAACACCGACACACTGTAACTCGAAAGTGGAAAGAAGAAATGTAATGTAATGCAGAGATGGTAGGACATACCGGGGATTCAAATACTCCAGGTGACAAAAAAAACCCTGATCCTCTACCACGGAGATGAGCTGGTTATCCAGAGCGATTCATTTAATTACCCTCCCTGTAATGTTTTTGTCCATGTCGCCGTCTCGAGGATATTTCTCTTTCCTTTTGAAAGTAACCACGAGTGCTTGTTGCTTCGGTGTCTTTGCCTGTACTGCTTGAGTGAACTCGTTGTATTCTTTGAGTGTTTGTTTTTTATTTGCCGTATCAAATGTCTAGTATTAAATGCCGCTCTTTTGTTACCCTCCTCGCAAAAAAAAAAGATGTTGCATGTCGCCGTTGGACTACTTTCGCTTTCTAATTTAACGCGCCTGCGTTCTGCCAAAAATTGTGCTATATATATATATATATCCGATCCCTGATAGGGATGTAACGTCCGATTCCGATCAAGTCTGAAACAATGTGATCGGCCCCAATTTCCAATCACGTGAGTGGATCGGGACATCCCTTATTATAACATCAATTCAACATTACAATTCATCAGAAATTACAAATTTTATTGGAGATACTCAGATGAGCACCGTTGGGTGCTGAGGACTCACTGTCTATAACATCATTGATCATGTAGAACCAGTGTATGCAGACATGTCTATATAGAAAGTGACAGTGATGAAACTGGTATTATACCCACCAACAATAATGAAACATAATAAGTAAATATTATATTCACATCCATGTAGTTTGACAGCACATCCACTGTGAGTCTCTGGATTATATCCAGCACATCAGCCTGTTGCCAACAGGATGTGAACCATGTGAGAGCAGAACATGAATACATCGATGTTTTTTGTCTTTTCAGTGGGTTTATATTTATTATTAATGTGTTGTCAAATGGGTGAATGTGGATTTGTCTGTGATTGGTCTATTTACAGTGTTTTTTTCTAAATGCAATGTATATAATGTCAAGGGGATGAAATTATTGGCTTCATATGCGTGTATTGTTTGTTTGTTCGCCTTTTTCTTAAGTGTAAAGGCTGTAGTGTGCTGAGCTTCATCAGTTCAACTGATACTATTTGATCAACCTGAAGACGAAATCTCTGTCTCATTACTGTCAGCTTGAGTGAATGGCACACTGCTCTACATTGTTCCTTTTCTGCTGCCTTTTATGTTGAATACAAGTGAAATACTGACAGGTGAGCTTTCAGTGGCTTGATCAAGGATAATCATTTAATGCTGCTTTCAGCTACAGACCGACTCATTCAGACAGCTAACAGTGGTGGGTCAATAGGACTGCCAGGCGAGATTGAAGGTGGGGAAGGAGGTGGGTGTGAAGAGTGAGTCCAAGTGATTCTCTGCCGATCTACGATTGTCACAAGGGTGAGTTATGTCTCTTGAGAATTCTAAAGGGACAACTACAAAGTGTACTATGTGGGGTTCTTCTTCAAACATCTGTTTTCCTTCAAATAGCACCTTCAATATTTCATGTGTAATTATACATTTAGCTTGATGTCTAAACTCAGAATATCACTCTCAGTAAATGTATCTTTCGATACCTGGAATTTAACTTTAAGTTAATTCCACCACACATAGCTCTCACTTCGTGTTATTTCAACACTCCCCTGCACACACAGTGCTGTGTTGGTCCTGCAGCATACAGAACCATAAAGCCAGAGCTGGTGTTCTGTCTGTCATTGGTCCAGGTCTGATAATCTTACCTCATCACTCACAGAGTCATATGAATATATGAGAGATGAAGGTCGAGGTCAGGCATCAACATTACTGCCCAGCTGGTTCAAACTGATAGAGCAGAGTAATCAATGCTATTTGTAAGGTTCAAGATTCGTACACATTTTTCAAGGTCAAATTCAAGCACTTTTCAAGCACATTTAAGGGTAATTTTTGAAAATTTCCAGCACCTTATCGCTGGGGTTATATATCTACAGGAATATATATACTCATGATTTTTTTTTCACTTTTTTTCACAATTATGTACATTGTATTATGCTGTAAACATCTAAAATTATGCTTCATAATAGCAAAAACTTAAAACTTTAGAAATTAAAGTTAATAAGTTGATAAAAGTTTTATCCAAAAAAAGGGAAGCCACTTGGCGTCCTTCAGGCACACTTGCGCCGAGACAAAGAGAGACCTGAGAGCTCCCTGTAATTTTCTTTTATGACATTAATTTTTATAAGCTGTTCACTTATTCATCAAAGTTTATTAATAATGAACGTGTCATCAGTCCAAATTGCATCAAATTCACCCTCTCCTCAGCCACCCTTCTCTATTGCTACCAAGCTGCATGTGTGACAATACACACACACACTGATTTTATTTCTCCTTGTAATAAGCAAACTATCCAGTCTGATCCAAATGTTGTCAAAGACACAGAGTTATAATGTCAAGCACTTTCAAGCACTTAAACTAAAATCCAAGCGCTTTTCAGACCTTGAAAACACAACATTGAAATTCAAGCACTTTCAAGGATTTCAAGCCCCCGTAGAACCCTAAAGGTTCTTCATGTGATGTAACATTGGAAGTGTGTCTGATGTCCACAGAGGCATTATAATAATTTAATCACAGCACCAACATCATCAATTGGTACTAATCAAATGTATCTATAGATAAAAATGTACACATACAGATCTATAATCATCTACCAATCAGATGGGGACAGCAATAGCTCAGTCCGTAGGGACTTGGCTTGGGAACTCACTTGGACCAAAAAGTATGATGTGGACTAGTAGTGCTAGTTTGCTCTCACCTGGAAAAAGGGCACCACGTCAACCCCCCCCCCCCCCCATCAGATAATAAGTAATTTAGTTTTGCATAAATTCTATAATGTTCCCCTAAATTAAGGATACTGTTGTCCACAGCATCTATATTTCTCCTCATCACACTCTTGACATGGCCCTTTTATAATAACTTCTAACACTCAGCTTATCACCCTCATTATGTAGGCTACCTGTAATATATTACACTTAACAATATATTAAAAGCCTTTGTGAACCTGTTATCTGGCCTTACCATCCCATATTTCACTACAGCTATTTTACTTAATCACCTGGCTCTCAAATGCTCTCATGGACAGGTGCTTTCAGGGTTAGCCCCCTACAGAACATGTGCATTCACAATACTATGCATAGCACATACTGTATACTGTATAGTGCAGTGTTTGTAACTTACAGAAAATGCCCCTGATAAGATAGGCCTACTCCACATTAAATAAATTATGTAGGATAAGGTAAGCCACTTAGAAAAAAAATGTTCCAACTACTGACAAATTGTCAATGAACATATGATTTAAAATTATAGCAAATAAAATTGCCAGTTCATTGCAATTACATTATGAGTGCAATTTCTTTCCTCACAGTTCATACATAAATAAAATAAGAATATATAAAAATTAAATAACATTTGTTAATAAAAAACAAATTAAAACAATGAAAGTCTAAGGAAATATAAAAGGGGCCTGTTGTCGCGTCAGTTTTGAAACAACTGCAAAATGTATTTAAACTAGTAGTTTAAATAGCCTACATGTAGTTTACGACTCTTCAACACTGGCAATACTATATCACATCACATCCACTGGAGCAGATTCATTGGTTTATTCTGTCATGGGACGAAGTGAAAATCCACTACCATGTCTCCCGGCAAGTCAATGGTGTTTTGTACCCCAAACGCAGACTTCAAGGCAGCGCTGCATGGAAGGCACTCCCCGCTCCCACACACTCACACACACACACACACACACAAACACATGTTTCCACCTTAGTGTGGAGACATTTTTCCCTGCATTCCCTAGCCCCTTACCCTAACCTTAACCATCACAACTGAATGCCTAACCCCAACCCTGCGCTGCCTTCAAGGCTCCGTTGGGGGCACAAAACACCAATTACGCTCCCGATGTTATTAGCTCCCTTTGGTTCATGTTACTTGCATATAGGCTAACGTTAAGAAAAGGCAATGTTGCGTGACGTGAGGCAAACATTATGAACTGCACATTATTCGAGGCCAGG
Source organism: Diplodus puntazzo (assembly GCA_963678695.2). Lineage (NCBI taxonomy): Eukaryota > Metazoa > Chordata > Actinopteri > Spariformes > Sparidae > Diplodus > Diplodus puntazzo. The sequence goes on along the minus strand of OZ023175.1, from coordinate 20,075,190 downwards.
TGGATGCTTTTTTGTATTATTCACAGAGCATTTGTGATTTCCACAACTTCTAAAACTCACCTGACTGACAAGCTTTCCCTCTTGTACACCTACAAACTGTATTGAGCACCCACAGTGTTCATTGTGTCAGATTAAAGTCAGGTGACGAGGGGTAGAGGACATGGCTGACGCTGTCAGAATAAAATAACTTTTTTGATTGCAGAAAAAAAAGTTTGAATTATATGGCGATTTAATTTGTTTTAACACTTCTACTTTACCCATAATGGGATTATTGTATTGAAGTAGACACAACAGCAAAAAAAAAAAAAAGGCACTCCCTCCAAGATGGGCAGCTCAGCTACTAAGGGCAAACGGGCTGTTGCCCCAGCAACAATAGCCCGTACCTGTGTACGTCCATGATCACTCTACATGTACACAGTATATATTCAGTAGATTATACATATATAATATACTGTGTATATATATATCATAGGATATATGTATATATCCTATATAAGAATGTATATCGGGCAGTTTCTGAGAGAACGAGAGAAGCTTCCTCCATGATAAAATGAAGCATATTGTGCTAACGAGCACACTCATTTCCCTTTTCAGGTTCTAATTCTTCTCTCTGGCCTACAGGATTACACAGGTTTCTCAGATTAGGACCTAATTATCCTCCCAGCTGGAGTGATAATTGAAGTGAGAATATAGAGCGAGTCAGAGACCATCAGAGACCTGCTGGGGGATCAGGAGTGCAGAGTTTGCTTTGGTCTTACATCACATTCAGCTCTGTACTACCAGACATCATCTCCTCTCCGTCCCTGAGACAGACGCAGCCAGCACACTTCACCTGGACGAGGACAGCGATATCAGCCACTACAACACTGACCCTACAGGGTTACTGCAGCCACATCTCAATGCTTCATCGGCTCTGTCCTCACGACCGCTGCTTACTTAACAGTACAGCCACCTGTGAGAGTGATCACATAGACTATAGAGGTTCTGTGGATCTATAAACATACAAGTTGTTACTTCACAGTTATTCTTATGTACTGTACATTACAGTATAAACACATTGATATTGATTGCAGGTGAACCTTTGTAGATGACTGGTTCATATCTGAATGTGTTTTCTTTATTTTGGGTGAATATCATGTTGCTGAAGCAATTTGTGGAGAACAGCCAAATAAGTACGTCACTCCTTTCACACAAAGACACGTCAACAGCCCAAGCACTGGGCTAGCTGACCAGAGTACAGATACAGTGGATTCAAGAGTTTAGGGCTCTGCCTGCTCCTCTCAGTTTCCCCCAATGAGGAGAGAGTGTGTTGGGAAGCATGTGGCCGCATTAAGGAAATGTGCTTCTAGTTGGACATCTCTGACCCTTTCAGAAAGGCCCTGGGGTCGTCACGGTCACTCCTTTTCAGGCAACCAACCATACACTGGATCGATCACAACATGTCATCCATCACTCTGGTAACCAAGTAAATGTTGTGTTTGTCAACCGCGGCCTTCACCATAACAGAGACAGGGGAATCCGTCAGTGGGAGCAGATCATCCGGACACTGAGTGATGCTGCTGAGTGTTGGGCTTTAATCACTCTACAGTTTATACTATATGTACAGTGAAGTTTTACTTATCTGAATGGAACCTTTTCCCCTCTCAGGTAGATTTGATAACATCCGTGGTGGCTGCATTCCATTTAGGTGAGCTTGTTCGGGGCTCTGGTGTCGTGCTTGCTCGCTCACTGACACGACTTACGGGACACTTAATAGAATGGAGTCTATCCTAAGATAATCGTGCCATTAAAAATGGATACAAGCTCATATTGAGTTTTGAGTCTGTCTGTCGGGGGTATATTTTGTGAAATCATAATAACACCAGGACATTTCCTGAGATGAGGAACTTACTGTGAAAATCCGTCACATGGCTAATTGTGAGTAAAAAAAACGTCTCGTCTGTGTCAGCTTGAATTTAAAGTTCAGTTCAGCTGAATTGTGTGACCTCTCCCTAACTGTGACTCCAGGTCTATTACTTCATGTCATAGTATAAATAGTAAGACACAGGCCAGTGCAGCCCACACATACTATCGCTGCTGCCAAGCAAACATCAGGAAGCCCGATAAACAGCAGTGGAGAAACACGATAAGCGTCCGATACGTCCATCTTCTCATGAGTTCCACTCTTTAGACATTTAGGACGTCACCACTATTTCCGACGGAGCTGCGACAGTGACCTGTGATAGTACACTGTGTGTATGATCCCACTGATGCTGGTGGCATTATGGTCTGTTTGGCGCGCTGATGAGTCCGATCATTTGGCTCAGCTCAGCTCAAGAACCGACACTGACAAACGCAGCAGTGTTTTGACTTATGATGGGTATGTGTGCTCTTATATCAGTTAAATGAATCACTGTTATTATACTGAACCTAGTAATTTCCAGAAAATCATATTCTACAGTATGTTTGGTATACAAACCATAATAATGTGGAACATCAAACACTATAATGTTTACAGAATGATTCATTTGTATTGAACTATGTGTTGTGTGTTGCCAACCAGCACAACATACAGAGGTCTCAGCATGCTAATAAAGCAAACACGCATAGAAGAAACACGAAAAAGTCCCTTCAGATGGGAGCCGTCCCGTTCCTGAGTGAATCATCACCAGTTTAGTGTCTGGTAGCTTACCCATAGATGCAGGAGATGTCAATGACCACGTCGATCATGTCACAGCACAGTTCATACGTCTGCATGTCCACTGGACTGCTGTCTGTAGCAATGTAAATCTTACTGACCACGTCGAACAGGAAGGCCTTCTCAATGCCTGAGTTCTGAAAACAGAAACAGAGACGGAGAAGAGCATCACTGAGGATGACCTCACCTGGAGACGCCTGACAAACACAAACATCATCCCAATGAATTTACATTCAAATAAAAGAGATTTGATTACATACAGTCTATGTGAACAACGCTGAGAGAGAGACATGTGTTCTCTGGAGCAAATCACTCCATGTCAGTCTCAAGAGGCATTCTCCCTTTAAAATGTCCTGATCTCACATTACTAAAGCTTATTAACCTTATAGTTAAGTGTGTGATGGTCAGTTCTTGTCCAGGCGTTTTCACAGACTGTATTTCATATGTGCATGTCTAAAATGTAAGTATAAGCCTTCACATTCCCACCAGAGTGACAGAAATGCATTGTCAATGAAAACCCCAAAAACAGTAGTTTAGGTGTCCACAAGATTTTACAGAAGTGAGGCCAGAGTGACAGAACACACGTCAGCACAGACGTTTACATGAAGCTTAAGGAGTCTGGATCATCTGTTTAAGATTAAGAATAAAGACAGTTTTCTGTTTGTACTGTGCTCTTTAGTCGGTGCCTTGTGTCCAACCCAACATTTAATTAGAACAGAGCCATTGTAAATCTGTGTTTGTGCAGCTGAGTGGGAAGGAGGCCCAGGATCACTGGAGGGAAAGCATCGTTTAATGTTAGTCCTGCCTCTTCATTCATTCTTTTTCAATTACATTTCCCTTGAGGAGAGACAAGCTGTCTACTCCAGTCTTCATTCTGAGTAGCAAAACAAAATCTCTTGTTCTGTGACCTGTCAAAACATGGCACACAAAACTCTCTGAAACAAAATGTGTCGCAAGAGGGCGAGGAAGGTGTTTACTTCACTCTGTGCAGACATTAAAACACACTGGCCTGTATTATAAAGAGAATCTATCTTTAGTTAACGCTTCATCTCTGAATAGTGTGAACCATCACAGGGACTAAATCCACTGAGCTTTACCCTGGTTTATCATCAAACAACGCAAAGTTGCTTCACCTTCTTTCTCACTTGGTATTCTGAAACTGCGCTAACAGGTTGGTGTTTCTCAGAGTGGTTTCATTTTGAAGAAGAATTCCCCGAGGGAATCCTGAGGTGATGGAGCATGTTGCACTCACATAACTTCACAGAAATAAAACCTTATCAGTATAATGCAGTACAGTTCAACAGCAGCATGAACTGCATCCTCCAAGACTGATGAAATGTACCACCACATCACATGTTTGCTTCACTGGTCTGGCTGCATTCCAGCATCGATCATGACAAATACTGTAACCAAACAAGGAAATGAAGAATTAGAACTTCACACTGCTGATGCCCTGTTGACTTTTAAAGCTGATGTGTGGCAGCTTTTAGGGTGCCCGAGTCCCCCAAAACAGTCTCAGAGCTGAAGAAATAAGACACATGGATGGAAACCATAGGCCGAGACTGAAGGTAGTTTTCTGTGGCCAAGAACCAGGGAACTATGAAGTCAGTAAACATGCTGGAACTATATTAAAGTCGCAGCTGGTGTTATGACCCGCTGCATGACATGTGCTACATCCATAAAAAACAGTTTGTTTTGAGTGATATTTTTGCTGTTTGTTACTTGACATGTGAGACACGGCGGCAGCACTCTGTGTGAGCTGATAGCAGGTTCACACCGTTGGATGGTCTTGCTCCTGTCTGTCACTGTCTCTGTGACTCGTTTATGATGCTGTACTCACCGTTCCACAGTACACTGCAGCTTCATACAGTAACATCAGGCGGCAGCTTTACAGTTACACTACATCACTTTGGAGGAACACAACAGCTCTACAACCTGTGGAGTTTGTAATATATCTCATGATGTCAAATTATGTCAGATAAACAACTATATGTATTTGAATGTGATCATCGACAAACTTTTCCCTTCATGCAGGCTACACAAACATCCTCCATGCAGCATCACTCATCATTTCCAATACGGCTACCACCTAACTTTCAGACGGCCTCAGTCATGATAAAATATATTGACTTGGTGATGCTTATTTATTACGCTGTGATTGGCTGAGAAGTGGGAGTAAGCATCGAGCATCTCAGCCAGTCGAAGGTCGATAAGTGACCTGCCTTTCGTCTCCGCTATACTCTCACATACATACATTCATCTCTCATCCCAGACTTTCCTCTGACACATTCATTCTTTACTATGTTACATGTGCATGAATACACATACATGAGAGCTCCAGTGTGATACAGGCCACATCTGGTCAACACAGGAATGTTCAGTCGTTGTTTTAAAACGGCTTTTAATGTAGGTTTGAATTATTATTATTATCATTATCATTAGGCTATTATTATATTAATAATATAAAGAGTCATATTGTTAGAATATGACCGGGGTAAAGAGGGCAAGTCAAACCAAACCGAACAAACAGCAGTCCAGTTAAAGCTGCAGCAGCTTCTGAATTTATATTCATATTAACATTATATCAATATATCAGTCTTAGTACTAAACTCATTATATTTGGCTTTAGACTGTTGGCTGGACAAAACAGGATTATTTTCACTATGTTCAATATGCAGGTAATATTTAAATTGAAACAGCTATTTTTATATCTGCCAACCTTTTAGTAAGGCACACGGTTTGCGATCTCTGCGGTCATACATTATAAGTTAAGTGCCACTCTCAGATTGACGATTGGTATAAAGGCCAGCCAACAGATGTAAATATATGTTATTACACCACATTATCATTTAAGCCCATTTAAATGGCAAATGAGACTTCAATTAGCATGTGGCGGTTAACAACACAAAGAGTAAAACAGGCAGAAATAAATTAGCAGGGAGCTGGAACATCTCTCATTCAGGATGACATCATGAATAACCTAAATGAGGTCATGTGACACTCATAAACAGTGACTAATGCATGTGTGCTGAATGTGGTTGATGCTCTTTGTTGGCATTCCGATAAATCTGCATTGATGAACTACAAACAGTGTATCCGTTATGTAAGACTGCCACCTAGTGTCTGGACTGTGAAGTACAGGAGGACAGGCGCATGCATTATACACTGCAAAGGGCCCCATAGTCCAGGTTGGTTCTAAAATACTGTGGGAGAAATACAGAAGCACACTGATGCATATTGAGTATAGATTTGACTAAGCATCCTCTTTTCATCCAGCAGCAGATTACTCACAGATATGAAAATGTTGAGGAGGTTTTCCAGCGTAGGCAGCTGTGGGATGAGCTTCTGGACCACTTTGCTGAAAGCCTCGAATATGGAGTGGTCATATATACTGGTTAAATAGAAGCTGTGGAGAACGAGGACAACAATCTGAATCAGAATGGATGTGTATGACGTGTTACTTCACATCAGATTACTGATCATTCTTAGCATGCAGATGTGGACATACGCAAGGCAACTGTCCCCTATCACAGGATTAGCATTAGCAGGTTGTTATACACAGTTTAGATCACATGACAGTCCCAAAGTTTGAAAAGCCTGATAAGCATACGTATAACCCTAACCCTCACTTTTGATATCAATACTGACTTTCATATAAGCAACATTTAGATTAATAAAACATAAAGGCATATCTTTCCAGAAAAAAATATTTGTGTTGGTTTAAACAATGTCCGTCTAAACACAAGCAGCCCTTACATTATCAAGATTAAGCTTTAAATCAGTACATGTGCACCAGTAGATTATTGAGGTGTCACTGATCTCCAGGAGTCATTTCTTTGGGTCTCCAGAACAATGACTGTTCAGTGGTATAAAGAAAGTTACAGGAGCCTTTGTGTTCACAGATTTATCTTGAAAGTGGGAACAGGGAATCTTTTCGTTATCATAAAACAGTTCTGTTCATTAAAAGCTATGGGGTAATTGTAAAAATGTTGTCCAACAATCCTCTTTTTCTACATGTAATGATGCAGAATGTATTTAACCAAGCTGTATGTTGATTTAAAAGTGAAATCGTCATATGTTCACCCGGTGATGAAAGCATTTCTACTGCACAGTTTATTATCAGACCATGCTCTCATCGCCCCATCAGAATCTGAGATGCTGCATGATCACAGCTGTCTTCTCCAGGAGTGAAGAAGCAGATGTTGTATTTAAAATGAGGGAAGTTTCTTCATTTGAGCGCCTGGTAGGTAGAGAAAAAGTTCCTTGTGTATTTTCTTTAAAGTGGGCCTTGATAATCATGTTGCGAGGCAGCAGCACATAGCCGGTATATTAGGTATCTCAATTCATGAATTTGACTTGTTATTACTGATAATAAGCACAGATTCCTATCGTAATTGTTGAGTCTTTGGTCTGCTCAGCACCAAATGATGCCATACTGCCAATCTGTAACATAAGATTGTTCCTTTTTTCTAAAACGAACCACACAGCACATTGTGTGACACGTGAGCGCTGCACGTTGCCAGAGTCACGGAGAAAGTATTGCAAGTATGCGGCGGTGGTCTGCAGGAAGATGGTGCCAGGATGAAGCAGAGAAGGTGGAGCTAAATGCAGGAGATGGCAGGCAGGAAGATCACTGGACAAAGTTTTATTCAGGCTTACATTCAGGCAACACGAGGAGCAGGCAAACACGACATCAAGACCAGGGAACTCGACAAATACTTAAATACAGAGAAACAGAGAAGGGGCTGAAAGAAGACACATGCTGTCTCAATTCAGGGTCTGCATCCTTCGAAGGACCTGGCCTTGTTAACCGCGTCAGCCGTTGTAAAATGAAACGGTCTAGCCTTTGGATCATTTCCTGGTTGCATCCCCAGACGTTACCCTTACGTCACGATACCTACTGCCAAGGCCCGCGAAAGCCTTCGCGTGGCGTTGTGACGTAATTGGCCTTCAGATGCGGCCTCCGAAGGATGCAGACCCTGAATTGAGACACAGCAAATGTGAATAGGGAAGAGCTAATGAAAGAGATGCAGTGCAGGTGTGGAGTGAGAGCAGCCTGAGACGAAGACGAGAACACGGGAAGGAAAAAAAGCAAAAGAACACCACTGAAACCAAGAAAACACAGAACACACACATAAAATGAAACTAAAGCGACAGGACCATGACAGGAGGGGGTGACCAGCACAAATGGATTGATGGAGTGTTTTGGAATTCATTCAGTAACAGGTACAGGTGTACATTTAGATGCTTCTATATAGATATCTTTATTTTGCTCCAATCAATTGTGTTGTTTTAACAATGAACTGTGTTGTTTTGATTCCTCGAATTTATTTTGTCTTACAGTATTTATCTAATACACATAGATCGTGAAACCAGAAACAATATGAACGCTGCGGTCAAAACCCACCTGAGGTGTATCCGCTCCAGGGCGGCGTCCGCGAGGTCATCGTTGGCGCGTTTGTGAATGTCCCTCTGCTTCTCGATCTTGTGGTCATCTGACAAGCCGTCCACTTTGTGAATGAACACCTCGAAGTTGATGTCGGGGTTGACCTTGTACGCTCTGGTCACTGTGAGATGCAGCCTGCTCAGAGCCTCCACATAGTCATCCTATCATGAAGAAGAGCCACACCACTGAAGAAGAAGCATGTTCATCAGCACTCGTTCAGCTCACCCTTTGGTTTAAACTACACACGTTCTCCAGTGTGAAAATCATGGCGATAACTGAGCAGTCTGGTCGATACTGTTCGTCTAATGTTTTGTGTATATTACTGTGAAATGTCAAAGGTATGTATTTTTTACTAATATCAGTATCAGCACTGGCACAAACACTGGATCGTGGTCTGGCCCTGAGTCTATATTATGGTTTCTACATGAGCGGAGGCTGAGCAAACAAAGAGTGACTTCAACTTGACTCTTTATTGCGCACATCAGCACCACCTGTCAACTGAACCCTGAAGAGACAGGTTGTGGGAGTTAATTCAATATGGGACTGAATGAAAATGCAGCACAACAAGAAATAAGAAATCCTTCAGGACATTATAAAGGATCGATTACTGATACAACAACGCTGTGTGGCCTGACCTGTGAGTCAATAACAAAGATTAACGCTCCAGTGCCTCGGAAGATCATTTCGTAGTCAAAGGTGGGGTCGAAGAAGTCGATCTGGCCGGGGAAATCCCAGATCTGGAAGCTGACGAAGGAGCTGTTGGAGACGTCCTCTCTGCAGATCTTATTGGTGCTCTCCAGGAACAGGGTCTCGTTGGGTGACATTTTATGGAAAACCACCTTCTGGATGGAGGACTTCCCACTCCTCCGCAGGCCCATCAACAGTATCCGAGGTTTGACCTCTCCATTCAGAGAGTCACTGAAGCCCAACACTGCACAACAACAGAGAGACAAAGTCACTCTAAAGTAGGTGAGCTGACAACTCACAGGTTTACAGAGTGCTTCATGACGGACGCTGCGAGACAACACAATGTGACGTCTGTAACCAAACTACTTCCACACTACTAACTAATAAACCTGATTATGTCATCAGGGCTATCTCTGCTCATATCTATCTTTACTCACTGGGGCTGTTTTTAATGGACCTGACACGCAGTGAGAGTCTAAAAACAGATGCTATCATATTAAACGTGGGATATGTAGTAAACATTCAACATTCAGGCTCCCAACTTTATAGAAGTAACTGAATCACTGTAGTGCACTTCTAACAGCAGGAATACAAGGACATTTTCAACCGGCACAGCATTGGTTCAGACAGAAATGCTGTGAAAGACCGAGGAGGCCACACACTCTACCAGTCAGTGTACAGTAAATAAGTCAATAACACAGTGTTTGGTCGAACAATAGCTCCCATTATATCTCAGCCCCAGTTGACCTCATCTCTCTGCAGTGTGGGCATAAAGAACTGCAGAGCTGAAGGCCACTCAGTGTCCAAGTGTCTACTCATGACAACAAGCACACTCATTTCAAAGAGTCCCTGTCTTCATAAAGAAAAGGAGGGAGGGAAAAGAAGGAGACAGAAGGGAACAAGACCCAGACAGCTGTTTGCTTCAGCATAGACGTCCCTGTCCATGTCCCTCACACTGCAGTCCAACAGCCAATCACAGAAGATGAATGCTTCAAAGTATAATTTCAAATTTTACTCAGATACTCTACAGCTATGTTTCATTTCAGATTTTTTAAAGGAAGTTCATTGCAACTAAAATCATTTACCATGTAGGAGTAACATAGAGTATGTGCACGTTCACTCTGCATGTACAGCCCTGATTTCTGAATAAAATGGAATGTGACACTTTGCTACTCCTTTTTGACTCAACTGAAAACAGTGCAAAGGCTTCACATTTCATGTTTGACCTCATCAATGTCATTGATTTTTGGAATGATCTTCTTCTAGTGAATGTGGTGCAGCAACATGTGTCACACAAGTTGTGACAGGAGCAACAAAAGACTGTAAGCGTGGACAGGTGAACAGGTTCACTGCCAACAGCTGAGAGGATGATGCCTTGGAATCAAAGGAGCATCGAAAGGCTCAGTCGATCCCAAGCAGGTATGAAGTTAGGTTCACCACTTTGTCAAACACATGCTGCATAATGGAGATTACTGCTCTATTATGGATCCAACTGCTCAGCCCTGCTCAGTCTCAACGGAGGCAACATTGTTTTCATATGACGGTTGGCTCAGCAGCGTTGTGGTCCTGTGACTCCACACTTTTTGACGGGAGCCAGCAAGAAAGTGGTGTAGTTCAACTAACAGGCGCCTTCTATTTTCTCATCCCTGGCAGCAAGACGGAGGGAGACTGGTGGGCTGCGTTAAACGAACTGTTTCATCACACCACAACAGAGACAAGAATTAGCTAGCATGCTATTTCCTAAACTGTAATTGTTCAGCGGTGGTCTGGTGTTAATGGGTTGTGTCTGGGTGGTTCTCTCAGTTGCTTTGTAAATCAGACAGCCAGCGGTGGAGCCCATACAGCGGTTTGTGAGCTGTAGTTTCCCCAGTAAACACAGCAACCACAGAACTGCACTGTCTCTTGGCTGTAAAGGCACACCCGAACAACTAACAACTCCAGTCTTGCAGAAAGTGCAGCAGGCAAGTGGAAAGGAATCTGAAGAGGTTGGTTTGTTTACCGGGGAAACAACCAGCGTTTAAGAACCATGAGAAAACAGACGTAACAAGAGCTTCACACATCACAGCCGCCACACTCAAGCTGTTAACTGTTAACACAGGAAACCAATCAGAGGAAGAGTAGGACAGGTCTACCAGTGGGATCCTCGATAAGGTTTTACACTGAGCGAGCATCACTCAGACGTAATCAGAGCAAGACTGTGTGAAATCGAAATGTTCAGTAAATCATCTATAACTCCATGATTCAATACACATTTAATCCCTTTCATCAGTAATTCATTTTCATCACTTCCACATTCTTAATCATTTTCTGGGAGAACTTACTTAAATGATAAATGCCTTTTTTTTGTCGTTGTGGGTGATGAATGTCAGACAGGATATGTTTCAAGTTATCAAATCATAACTTGAATGTTTGGAGTTTTCAGCCCTGCATTGTTCAATTCACACATGTCAGTATACTTCCTGTGCCAGTTAAATGTTGTAACTTCCAGCCCCCATATATTTCAACTGTTCCTCTGCAGGAAACTAAAAGTAGTGACTTATTGTTAGTAACATGACATCATTATAGCAGCCAGATGGCAGGTTATAGTATCCGTCTACAAGCCTACTGTTTAACGTCTGTTTGCGTGTAGTAACATAGTCGTACTGTTACTGACTTGGAGTGAATGTACTCCATTACTCCACCGCAGCTGTAACTTGACAGAGTGACGTCCACTGAGCGCTCCAGTGACGCAGAGGAAATCTTATTTTAGAGGAGCAGCTGCAGGAGCCCTGGCACACTGAGCCCAGAGTCCTGCTCTGTGCTGCTCTGTGACCTTCCTCAGCACAAGAAATACCTTCCTACCTCCGTCCTCACAGCCCAGTCCTGCGTCTGAAAACGCCTCCAGGTCGTCTTCGTCGTCGTAATATCCCAGAGCCGCGTCCTCCTCCTCCTCCTGCTCCTCCTCCTCCTCCTCCTGCCGGTTCAGCACACACACTGTCTCAGTCGTCATGCTGCTTCCCCCTGCTCCACTGTCGCCGTCTCTGCCTTGCACTGTCTAACTTTCCTACATTGTCACCTGATCCATGAGAGCCATGCCGGTGAACTCTCACCCCCTCTGCAGCCGCACTGGGAGGGGTGGAGGAGTGAGGCTGGCCCTGGTGGGTCTATGGAAGCAGCCCCATGAATATGACAGGCAGGCTGAATGAACACTACAGAGCCAGCATCCACTGGTCTGCAAACAGGAGATGACTGGGTATTTCTCCACCACTTCCACTTCAATGCTGGGACGCATGTTTGGTGTCCGGTGTGTCTGGGATCAGAGCAGGGCCGGCTCCAGGGTCGCACGTTTATACAGGCACGAGATGAAAACACAAGAGTTCCTGTAGGTCCACGGATACGCTCAGAGGATTTCCAGGTTTCCCGAAACAAAAATCAATATCACAGCCTCACCTTTCTGATGAACAATGAGGCCTCTAGGTGTTACACATGTTGCTCAATCAGATCTCCTGATTGATTGCAACAGGGGTTTCTTTAAATGTTCAGGTGAGATTAACAGAGACTGCAGCGAGGTCACATTCCTCTGTGCAAACACACGACAAAAAGTCAACAACAATAAGCACTGACGACCACAACTCCACCGAACAAAACTATAACATACATTAACTTAATTTTACATGATGAGATAGAAAATATAAATCAGTCTGATCCATCTACAACAGAGGAACACTAGATACACAATTCAAACAATCCCATACCTGAAGTCTAACTGGACAACATATATAACTTACATATACAGTATATGTATAAATATGTTTCATCTACAGGACTCTGACCAAACAACACACAATTACATAAGACCCAGAGGAAGTGGGGACTGGGATACAAAAATAAAGGATTTTATTTAGAATCCATTCAAGTGAAGGAGACAGCTGCAACAATATGGCATGGATGACTGAAACATTAACAGAGTGAGACATGTCATGTCAACAAGAGCACCAAGACTGCACTGTGCTGCCCAGCGTAGGATTCATCCAGGAGGGACCAAGATGAACAAGGAGCTCCTTCTGAAAGTCATGTTACAAGTTCAATATGTTTGAAGAGAGTTCACTCATTGTAATGAACTTTATATTTTCAAAAGAAAAAGGAAATATACATAAAAGTGGCTACAATCATCTGGATCAGTACCAACAGTCTCTAATATTATACTGCGTATAAGCATCTCTGTAGCTTTTGCTGTAGTTAAAATTGTATTTATTTCCTTTCCTTTGGTCAATATACGAGTACCACAATGTCAAAAAAATCATTATCCACTAGCACAGACATATCAGCACAATCTACTGACAGTATCAAAACAAGTTCAGCAGAATGGTTCAGTGTACGGATACAGGAGAGCAGGGGAGGAGCTGATAGGCTTGGAAGAATTGGAACAGGGCGGGGCTAATGAAAGTGAAGCAGAGCAGGTGTGTAGGTAAACAGACTGGAGACCCACAAAACATAAATCTTAACCTGCAGAGTAACTTACAACTACTGTGGAATCAAAGGTACAATACAAGTCCTTCTAACATAGTGTAAGTATAAAGTAGCATAAGGGTTTACAGTGTGTCAGCAAATGTGCACAGGTTACGTAAGAATGTGGTGGTGCACTCCCTATGTGAACTCCTGCCAAGCTAATGGGTGTGTCAGCACATAGATCACATGATTTAGGCTATAAATATACATGTACATTTGATAAACACATCAACACTATTGCATTTCTTACATTTGCATCTGCGTGAAAGGAAACAGCAGCATCCAGATGGTGATGACATCACTGTGTTCTGGTCCAGTGATCCGGGATGTCGTGGTGGAGACCTGTAGTGGCAAATAAATCTGGGTCATGATTATGCATATAAATAGATTTGGGAAATATCCTGTGCAGTCCCAACTGTGCTCTAATAATGAGTTTTAGCCTGATAACCATGTTGAGTTACCCTTTTATAAACAAGCTGAAGTGATTGAGCAACAGGTGCAGCCACAGCTCACCAAGCCCACAGATAGTGGCCTGGTGAGACACTTTGTAGCTTAAGGAACACATTCAAAAATGAGAATAGTAATGACAGTCCGCGTGATCATGATGAACGGGGTAGTCCACCAGTGGCGTTGTGACCTTGACCCCAGGTATAAATAACGTTCTTATACTGGAATACAGTGTTTTCATTTCTCCACACATAACGCTTCTCATTTAAACCAAAAAGTTCTATGTTGGTCTCATCCGTCCATAAAAGCCTTCTGGCCTGTCCGGTGATCTTTAGCAAACTGCAGACAGGCGGTTACAGATAAATATAGGCGTTTTATATATAAACGTATATTTTATATATATATAAACAGGCTGTTAAAGAGCAGGTCTGCACATGTGATGTCTGTGTTCTCATCAGTGATCAGTGCATAACCTGTCTATCCAGTTATGTTAACTGAAGCTCAGGATCTAGAAGTAAACTTTCAGTTTGTAAAAGACTGAGAGGATCAACACTGGAGCCACTAATCTTGCCACAAAATGAAGATAATGTGGATTACACTTTCAATCCAATTTCTTTTGTTGTCAGTGGGTGATTGTGGTAAGTTACATTTTATTAGTTCTACTGCTGATTTCTAACTGCAGCGATAGAGCCAAGATCGTATTGTCGAATACTTACAGGTTACTACCTCCATTATGAATGTTGTCTGTTTGTGTTTGTCCGGTGGGTTTATGCAAAAAACTACTGAACAGATTTCCAGCAAATTTAGATGGAGGATGGACTCAGATCTTGATTAATGGGCGGATGCATGATTTCTTCTTTAGTGCTCCTGTTCGTAAAAAAGTTGAATAAATACTGAAGCTCTCGGATGGCGTCCTTCAGTCACAAAGCCTCTGTGTTTGACAAGTTAGGAACCAAACTTAAGGATCAAGTTTGTTACCAAATTTCTTAGGGAATAAAGCAAGATTAAAAAAACAGGCACCTTTAGGTGGCTGGTCTCTCTGGGTGAGTTCAATTTAATGCAGGGGATAAAAACCTGCGTCTAGCACCAACATGCAGCAGAGATAATAGCTACTGAGGGCTTTAACTGTTGGACTGGTCTGCACTCTACCAGTAATTCTAGTTCTTTCTTGTTATTTTCCAGATGGTAATTCTACATGCAAAAAAAAAGCTACAACAACCTACAGTATTCTCTTAAAAAAACAAACTGTAGTTTTATCTTGATGATCACCCATGATGCAATACTGCTACTGTTATTTTCATATTAAATCTCAGTCAGACGTATCAGAGAGAAAGTATTTACTGTGTACTACATGCTTTAGTATTTCAGGCAAATTAAAGAAAAACAACAAACGTTCAAGGCACCTGTGTACAGATCTACACAAGCTGACATCTTGGCTTTACTGTTGATGCTATAACTTGAATTCTGGTTGTGAAAATGGTGGTTATGTATATATTTTCATGTCAGAGACCCTGTGCTGCACTTTATCTGTTAATGCAAGTGTCAACCATGTGTTTAAATGCGCTGAGGTAACTTGGTTATCCTTGTTTTTTCTTTTTTTTCTCACAGTGACATGCAAACAAACATGTCATGGTGCAGTTCTAAGAGATTATGTATTATATTACAACCCTTCAGACAGGAACATGTATCATGGCAACTATACAGAGGAATTGTGGTGTGTTCTGTTTTCAAACAAATTCAATTCAATCCTAAATCTGAATCTGTATTATCAGTTATCAGTGATCAGAAACTGTGATAACATTTTGACCCATCCAGTTTCTTCTTTTTTTCCAGGTTCCCATTCTCTGGAGTTCTTGTCAACAGGACACGTGCAGCCTGGAGATCGACCTCAGTTTGAGCAACTGACTGTATTTGATAGAGTTCCCATATCTCACTGTGACGGCTCGACCAGAAGAGAGGAGCTCAAACCTGCCCTGGAATCAGGAGACTTACCTAAATACTGTGATGAAGCACAATCTGATATGATAGACGCTGTCCATGATATTCCACCATCCATCAACTGCTCTGGGTGTAAGTTGTTAACATGTTAATCTTTATGACTGGCGTCCCTCAGACTTCATGTCATATCTCTTAACTAACTTTGTTCTTTCGTTCGAATGTTGATGACATGTTCCTGACTGATACAATCACATTCTGTTCCTGTTATTTAGGAACTTTTAGACATATCACTGTGTATGTTTGAGGTCCTGATAAATATATTTTCATTTATTTTTTAACAGGAGTAAAGAGAAAATGAAAGGAAAAATAACAATACCAATAACAATAATAAAAATTATATAAAAAGAAAGTTAATCAAACAAGGAACAAATTGGCACGCAGACGGGTAATAACACATCCTCGAATAGATGCATCCCAATTTCCTTATTTATTTACGGGCCACCACCAGATGATGGGTTGAAGTAGGATTATTGACCAATGGAAAACTTATTTCCAGGTCCGTCACAAGATCTCTCATACAAACAAGATTTTATCACACAAGACATTATTTTTTTTTTAACATTTGACTATTAATATACAAATATTATTTTGTCCTTTTACATTTATTTTAAATCATTTTTTAAAGAATATATGTCTTTATACAAACATAAACACATGTACATACATTTACAACACGTGTACAACATTTTATCACACAGAATATATGTTTTTCATCAACCCCATGATTATAAAGAATTATCAGTTGATTTTGCTGATTTTTTCACAACAGTTTCTTAATTTATAGATTGTTTACTACAGCGGCGGCGTGGATGCACCCAGTCATCCAATGGGACCATTTCTTCTTTTGACATCTGGGCAGTGAATGGCGCAGACTTTATAAACTTTGATGCTGAATTGAAGAGATGGACGTCCCAGGCTCCCTCTGCAATACAAGTTCAACACAGGTGGAACAACAGAACTGCTCGGAAACGTGTCTTAAGTCACTTTATCAGAGAACAATGTCCACTGATTCTGCAGAGTATTAACTTGAGATCAACACACCATAAAACAGGTGAGAGCTGGTGCACACGCACACACACACACACACACACACACACACACACACACACACACACACACACACACACACACACACACACACACACAGCATTTCATCACATCACAACAACTTCAGTTGTGCTGGGACTGCTTCAGCCAACTTTACTGCAGGCTACACTCCTTACTTTAGGTAAAAATAAAGCGTTTGTGAGCACGGACAGTATGTCCAAAACATTTTCGTGTCATTTCCGATAATGTTTAGACAACCTTCTCAGTCAGTTGCACCAGCACATGCCAGTCTCAGACAGTTCGTTAACCCTCCTGTTACACTCAAAATTTACCAACACCGTTTATCCTTGGGAGGTAGGGGATTTCGCCTCACCCGACAGCATGTATCTCTCATGTCCCATGTATTATGTATTATGTGATGTGATGTGCTGTGCTGAAAATATAAATAAGGTGTTCCCAAATTAGAATCAGAATCAGAATTCCTTTGTTTGTCCCGCAAACAGGGACATTTCTGTCACAGAATCCAAAGGACATATTATATTACAATAAACAGTAATAACAGTAAAAAATGAACAATATAATACAAAGGTAGAAATTAGAATAGACTTATAAAAACATAATATTATACAATATGAACAGTGTAATTATAAACAGTGTGGCAATGTATTGTTGTGAATAAATAATAAATATGGGTATGGAAAATACAGCCACAACTAAAATATTATTAATAATAATTATTCTTACTTCTGATTTCTTTGTTAAATGACATTTAAGTGACTATATGAATCAGACACAGACGAATAATTTTAATTCACATTGTACATAATGTATGAAACTGCTCACAAACACACACGCACACACACAGTGTAGATACCAGAACGAACAGGTGGATCACAGTGAGACTCAGATGACCATGATAGAAATAACTTGGATGGGTCAACACTTCACATATTTTAGTCCAACCCTACCCAGACAAATCAGCTGCAGATCTAATATAATAGTTAGACCACCACAATGGTGAGAGAGCATGAAACAACCAGCGTTGGTCATCTTACTTAAAAGAGTAATTAGTTACAGTTACAAATTACTTCTGCCAAAAAGTAATTGAGTTAGTAACTCAGCTACCACACTGTAAAAGTAATTAGTTACTCAGCAAAGTAACTGTGACGTTATTTTTTATGTTCTATAACATCTTTAACGTCAAAGATGTTTATATTAACTGATTGAAGAATAAAAACACTATATACCGTATCTTAAAACGGTTGGTATTTATTTGAACTTAGATTGCAGCCTGCCATATGATATGCATAGAAATAAAAACATAAAAAAAATAAATGTTGAAAATAAAATTCAAGTGCAAAATTAAGACACACAAATGTAAACTTGGGTAAAAAGAAACAAAGGAAAATCTAGCCATTAAGTAGTGCAAATCTCTCTAACTGTATATGCTGACTGCTTGCTTTAACAGAGTGGCTCCGTCTCCTTCGCTGGAGCTCACGCTAGCTGCATTCGGGCTTGGAGTTGGGTTAGCAGCAGCAACAAGTGTCGTGTTAGCATGTGTAGATGTGAGGTGCTTCATAAGGTTGCTTGAGGCAGATGTGGATAAAATCTTTTTTCCTGGGCATAGCGTGCATGATACATATACATTCTTGGCTTTAATTTCAACGAGGGAGAAGAAGTGCCGGTACTTCCAGTTTGAGAGCGCTACCTTTGAATTTCCCTGGCTCGTCGCCATTGTCGCTGTCCTGTGTGTTCAGAGGTAGTCATGTAGAAGTCAGAGCGTGCAGCAAGACAGCGTGAGTAGGGCATCTGCCCACCCAGCCAATCATCATCGCATTTGCAACGGTGTCATCATCATCCCCACTCCTGCTCTCTCCAGACAGCTGATGTAGGCAAAGCTTGACACCTCGCGCTTCATTCAACCAAGTTGTAGTAACGCACAATACAGTTGTACAACTTAGCTAACTAATTCAGCTCACTAACTTTAGACTGAGAGTAATAACTGGGACGGCCAGCTGCTAGCATTCGTACGATAGCTTCATAACATTAAGTCAGTTTATGACACCATCATGTGGCTGTGCATCATGTGTCTGGGATCGGTGCCGTGACGACACCCGAACTATCATAAACTGAGTAAATACTACCAGCTGATGAAGACCATGGGATATGTTGGAAATCTCCAGAGGTCTTGGTAAACAGATTGTTGTTGCGGTCACTCGACTGTTCAGTCAGGAATTAAGTGTCGGGCTGGTGTCTGTTTGTGTTCACTGATCAGGAACCCACAGTGGTTCTGGGAGTTCTGTGTTGGATGTCAGGAGCACAGTGAGAGCAGCACACCGAGCTCATAGCAGATCCCTTCCACCCTAACCCTGATCTTTTACTTCATTTCTCTGCAGAGGTCCATGTATTTGCCAAGCCAGACGTTAACACAGACCGGGCACTGCTGACATGTCACGTGACAACTACTGACAAATCAGTGAGCTCAGTGCAGCTGATTGGAGATGGGGCTTCCCAAGCAAGATGGAGCTTCATAATGGGACCAATGCCTTCTGAAGATGGGTCTGTGATCCTCAGACTGAGAGCTGGCATCTCCCTCAACCAAAACACTAACATCTATGGCTGTGCAGTGCAAACAGGAGGTCACAACTTCACAGTCTTTTGGGGTGAGAACCTTGGAAAAATTTTGAATGTTGAACTAAATACCTGTTGACACAGTGTTTCCAATATTCTGTCCCTCTCTCCATATACTGTGATCCAAACTCTGCTGCCAGACAAAGAAGGAAACAACTTCATGTTGTTACTTTTTAACTAAAGTGAATTCAGGAAGTATTCAGACCCCTTCACCTTCTCACATTATGTTATGCTGCAGCCCAATGCTTAAATAGTTTAAATTAGGTTTTTCCTCATCAGACTACACTCAGTAAACCGTAAAGACAAAGTGGAAATAGAATTATAAACTTTATTCTATTTTGTCATTTAAATACGCTCAGAAGCGTAAAAAAAATTAAGTTTTACTTAGCGATCACTAGTATTTTTACATAAAGGTTCTGTGGGACCTCAAATACTGAACATGTAAGTTCAATATAAGACTATTTTAATGGAGCAAGGGTTACAATGCCACTGCTCTCTCTCTCTCTCCTTCATGGCTGCTGCCACCACACGGCTCATCTGAACTCTGTGCTTTTCAAAAAGCATTTCATAAGCCCCACCTCTACCCCAGCATTCACCTGTGGGCCAGGGAGGTCAGTGGATGTGTAGCCTCTCTGAATTTGTTGCAGGAGACTGAAGTTCACATTCTATCAAAGGCCAACACTTGATATTTCTCTTGTGCGTTGAATGATATTCAGTGAAAGAGGATGAGGACTAAAAGTTCTCAAAAAGACTTCTGAGTCAAAACTATGATACTGATTTTCAGTGTTGGAATCTTTCTTATTTTCAGTTTTACATTTCATAAATATGATGAACGGAGGTCAGAAAGTATTCTCAGGATCTTCTGTCATTGCAGATGGAACTACTCTGGACGGCAGACACCTTCTTAACGCTTCAAGTGCCTACTGGAATAAACTGGAGCTGATCCTTCTACTCTGCTTCATTATTGTTACACTCACTCTTCTATGGTGTGGAATAACTATTGTGCTTCAATGTGGTAAGATTTATTATTTCTGTTCTCACAGTACAGCACAGCTAGACTGTACTTTTACAGACTGGCTAAGCCATTATACATCATTTGTCATTTGCAGATGTATCACTACCTGCTTATACGTCACTGTTTCATAACAGAAATGCTAAAGCCATGTTGATGCCATTTATCACAGCAGATGTGTTTTTTACACAAAGACAAAAACAACTTAATGTAGGACATTTGCTGAATTTATTTGAGGGCCGAATAATGAAGAATGTGTAGCAGAATGTGTTTCACAAAGCTTATTGTTGGGACCTCACCTCATGGTCAAACAAAAGAGAGACCTACATGTAAAACCAACAGCCTCACATGAGGCTCTGTACTCTCTCTGCCTGAAAACTAAGAGAGTGAACATTGCCATTGTATCCTAATGTGATTGCAATTTTCATTGTAGTCAAGAGGAATCATCGTTCTTCAAGAGTTGATCTACAGTTGACACAGTTAAACAGAGCTGAGGAGTGGAACCACTGGATGACGCAGATTACATCAGAGGAACAAGACTTCTATGATTCAGAATACTTTGGTCGTCACTTTGTAGTGCTGTCACGACCAGGGCCTAGGGGAAACACTGGCGTAACATGAAAATGAGACTCCCCTCTTCCCATCCTCCAAGTACCACCAGCAGCAAAGCGTTTTTACAGTTTTATTCCAAAACATCTTGTACACGAACATGTTGGCAGTCTGGGACAAAGGAGGAGAGCCCCAGGAACTGGAGAGGAGTCGGCCCTTAACCTCTTGGCTTCCAGGCAGGAACCAATCAGCTCACCAACGCAACCTACGATCACTCAGACACACCTGCAACCAATCACACACACACACACACTCAGGTAAAATGAGGGTTATTAAATCAGACAAGTAGAAACATTTATGACCTCTAATTTCCTAACAAGTGCAATGCTATGATTTGGGTTAAAAACTCAGCAGGGGATTTGGAACAGTTTAAGATATGAACTGTAAACAGCAGGTTTTACTGTCAGTACCAATCATGTAGTGTAGTGTGCATGCTGCGGACTCTGCATCTCTGAGGGCACTATTTAGTGTCCACGCTGAGGTTGAAGACTATTCATTAAATGTCAAAGTAAATTAGTTCATTCTTGAAATGAGTGAACCAACGGCTGCTGGAGAAAATGATTTATGATAATGAAGGAAAAAAACAGCTGATGTTACTGATTTTGGTAATCTTTGGAGTGCGCAAAAAAACAGGAAATGTAGTGAACGATGTAGCAAATAGGGAATGATCGTCATATCCTGTATATAATCCTCCCTAAGGCCTGACTTCAGCCAGCACACTGAGATGAGATACTGACAGAAAGTGTGTGGAAGAATTAGAACGGCTGACAGCTTTATATTTTACAAACTGTATATTGTATCATATTATGTATTTGTAAGCACTTTATATGGCTGTACGTTGTACTTGTATATCATTACGTTATGTATGTAAATAGTCATATGAAGAAAAATGACCCTGTGGAGCCATGAACATACTTTTTTGTTATGTGTTGAATAGCCAATCACAACACCGTTAACAGACGGGTAGCAGAGGTGCCAGATCAGAGTCTGTTACAGCAGCAGTATCTCTGAAAGGCTTGTTAGCTGCCTGTATGGAAATAACCACATTTATCTCAAGAGCTCCACTGTGTTATCGTCTAACGTTGAGATACCAATATCAGTCAGTTAATGTCGTATGCAGGCCCACTTTCTCTCCACAGGCAGTGGTGCACAGTGATACTGCATGTCAATTATGTAAATGTAATACTAAGTGCAATAAATACTCTGTAACCTACAAAAGCTATAGTGCATAAGCTAAGACCTCCCCTTCTTAAGCTAGTTCCCATTTGTAACATGGTCTGTATGTGGAAGATGATCTGATGAATTTAAACAGAAAGAATGGATTTGTTTTATTCCAACGCATCAATCCAAACACATGATTGGACCTTCGCAGATTGATTGACAGGCATGGATGCTAGTTTTCTGATGTGTTTCCATCATTGTTTTCTGTACATGTTGGGCTAAACAACTCATTATTTTGAGTTATGATACAGTACTTCCATCATTACTGTGAATGACCTCAAATGTACTTTGCCAAAAACATATAAATACAGATTGGGGCTTAAACTGTCACCCAGCTGGGTTTGTGTCCTCTCTCCCACAGCTTTGGGTCATGTCATGTTACTGCTCATGTGTAATTAAAACTAATCTAAACCAACCCCTAAATGTCCTCTGTTTCTTTTCGTCAGATGTGTAATGGAGGTTTTGGTTGGTTCATGAATGAATGAAAAGCTTGAAACAGCAAAAAAAAAAAAAAACCTCTGCTCTTTCTTTTTTCTATTTCAATCTTTACCAGGAGCTGGGACTTGCTCCGCAGCATCAGTGGGTTATACAGTGAGGTGTTTCATAAAGGCATAAAGCCTTAGAGTCTTGAATAAGCCTGAGCCGGGATCAATGAGTGCAGCAGAGGCATCAGTCAGTCAGGCTGGTTCAACCTGAAGTTAATAGAGATCAGGGACTTTACTGTCATCCACCTTTATACAGTGCAGTACATTCCTGTTGCTGTTCGGGTGCTTGCAACTAACTGGTAATTCACGTCTAACTCACTGTGTGTGTGTGTGTCTGTGTGTGTGTGTTTGTGTGTGTGTGTGTGTGTGTGTGTGTGTGCATGTGTGTGTGTGCGTGCATGCGTGTGTGCGTTCATTCGTGCGTGACCTAACCCTCCTCATGAAGTCAAAATCAATGTTTAAGTGTTTTTTATCATGTCTTGCTCCATATCTCACTTATAGACCAGTAACGGGCCCTATAGTGACAAAAAAGCTATTTTGGGGGTATTTTTAAAGGTGTTTTAGAGTTGAAACATTCAAGAAAATGAAGCTCTGAATCCCTAAGACACCCTACATTATCATTCAATCCTTTGGCCTTGCAGTACTTCCATTTCATCAGTTTCCTGGACACACTACACAACAACTTGTCTCCGGCCGAGCAGATGAATGGCTCAGAGGTACACTGACATCAGGGACACAGGAGTTTCTACTGGGCTGCCCTTGTCCACAGCTGGTTCAGTGATCCTTCTGATTATTTATGTTTGTCATCACCCTGTATTATATGACAAAGGACACAAAATTGTAAAGACAATATGACAAAGGTTATTCGGAAGGAATTGCTTGATTGCTCCCTGCACAGACAGACTGCTGTAAGTGTAGGATTTACCCGACGGGGAACTGAAGCTGTGTTCTCCATCTAAGTTGTCTTTAAACACAAGACTACTTTGTAAAATCATTTGACCGCTGAGATCATGGAGCTGATCTGTTGCTGCTGTGACCGGTTACTTTGTAACTTTGAGGCTTCAACATATTAATACATCATTACGGCTGTGGCTCGGGGTAGTAAGTCTCTTTGGACTAAAGTCTGTCCTAAATGTAAATTATGAACTGGACTGGACAGTCAGCTGAGATGACCTGGCCGATGCAACCTCTCTACCTGTCAGTGCTGTGCAGTGTCAGCCCGACAGAGCTCTGCAAGCTGGGGCTGTCTTCCTACCAGTACCTACCCTGCTTGACTGGTTTCATTTTAATGTGATAATATACCTAAAATGTCATACTGGAACACACTATGAGAGTATTTCACACATTCATATAGCTAGTTTATTCTGTGTTAAATTAGTTTTTATTATTCGAGCGTGTGCACGTGCAGATGGAGGGTGTAAGGTATTACTGTAGATATACAGTATGTACTTTTGCCATTCTCTCTCTCTCTCTCCGTCGCTCGCTCGCTCGCTCTAAGCTGTAATGCACCACAACAGCTGGCGTCCTCTCAGCACGTCTTCACACACTGAGTAGCCGGCCTGCTGTTGTTGCAGCAGCATCATCCTCTTACACACCACACACAGCTACAACCCGTTGAAAGGCTTGTTTGGATTTTGGACGGATGCTCCTTTCTTCTGCTGCACTCGGAGTCACTGAAGTGTGCGCGCTCTGTGTGGATAAGGTAAACTGGAACTGGACAATGCACTTTTTTCTGTCAGAATTTGAAATTGAACAAACGTTTTAAAAAGAGCCAGCTTTTTTGAAATACCAATGAATACACTGAAAAAGTGTTTTTAACAGCAGCAAATACATGTGATGAAGGCAACTAAGGAAATGTACTCAAGTCCTGTACTTAGGTATAATTTTGAGGTACTTGTACATAGTACTTGAGTATTACACAACATTTGGAGGCACACTTGTTACTCCATTACATTTATTTGATACATTTAGTTACTTGTTACTTTGCTGATTACATGCTGTGTCAGAGCCAAAGTGATGAATTTTCAAATGGATTTATTTGAGAAATGTTGAATATGGAGTCTGGTAATGAGCCGGGCCAATAAACGGTCAACTCATAGTAAACAGTGTATACATACATGTAAATATTTTTATTTTCACTTTTGACACTTAAAGCAACATTACGTAGAAACTGTCAGACCTGTCTGAGCATGATTCTCTGCCTTTAACAACGTATCAACGTATTAGCAGCATTGTACTGTCGTAGCTGCTGGAGGTGGAGCAAGTTTGAAATGTACAGTTAGCGAGGTTAGTCTGGTTTCAAACGTGGGGCTTGTTAGAGTCACAAGACAATTACAATGTGAGGGGTTGTTAGATGATCAGTGTGTTAGGACAGAAAAGGTGAACACAGTTGTACTGCACAGATCCTTTCTCTAATCTTTGCCTCTTTGTGAAAAAAAACATGTTTTTTCTCTGTGTCGTGGAACTAAACAATCAGAGAGTTTTGAGGGGAAATGTCAACTGACAGACACCAAATGTGAGAAGGGCCCCAAACAGACATGGCTGCTGCGTGAAGAAGTCACAAGTACTTCAAAACAACAACAAAGCACTAGAAAGTAATCATACTTTACTATGTACCACAGTTTTAGTCAGGGGTGAAGTCTGACCTGATGGTGTTGGTGGAGGAGAGCTCAGGTTGGTGTCCAACCTTCCTTGAACCATGAGCACACCTCACCACGTTCAATGCAGCCCAGGTCTGCAGGCACTGCACTGGATCCAGAAGTCAAAGCCACATCAGGTAGAAATTGGCTTTTTGTGTTGTTGAGTTCAGAGTTTCTGAACAGCACTGTGGTACATACAAATCCCAGGTCTGTAACAGTCTGTCACACGGATGATAAAACACGATGAAACGGAGGATTTCAGACAGTGTAATTACGTAAACAGAGACCCACCCCTCTCTGCATGGGATAAGAATGTTTTCAGATTAGCGTAGAGAACAGAGTAGGAGCGATTGATAAGCCCAAGTGTTCAGTGTTGTATGTACACATGCTTTGGTTTCAAGACTCTTCATAATCGCCAACAGAGATTAAGGCTTGATCCTTGCATGGAACATAATCTGAGCTCAAACACTGCAGCGCTGACATGAAATCCTTTGTCATTTGGGTCAGATGCTTAACATTACCGGAGGAGGACAGTCAGTGTAAGAATTCAGGTCAGCAGTGTTTGGTGAGTGAGCCAACAGCAATCAGGGGCACAAGTGACATTTGTTCTTTCAATTTGGCAAAAAATGGTTCAACACCGGGTGTAATCACAGTACATTGTTAGCATGGATGCATTTATTCATCCACATCATATGCAGTAAAAGATGTTCAAAGAAACAACAGCAGCCTCTGCACATTCCTGATTTGAATTGGAAATATGAATTGAACTGCTCTGTTGTTTGGTGCTGAGTGTCCTGCTCACTGTTCTGCTGCGTTGTCCTGAAAAAGAAGTCATATCCACATATAAGTCACTGTATGAAGTCAGTCATCTGAAGATGGGCAGGAATAGGATGATATTGCTAACAGCATCACACTGTCGGAGGTGTTCATTGTTGTTTGTGTTACTTGAATCTCTTTATATTCATGCGCACATACAGTATGCTGGAGAGGTATGTAATCCTATGTGTATAAATGTGTGTGTCAGGAGTGATGAGTGTACAGGCACTGGTCCATGTATCGCCATCATCAGGCCCGGGCCCCGGTCTCCAGACGGCCCTGCACCGAGCTGCCATGGTGGGGAACAGCGATGCCGTGGCTGCTCTGATTAAGGGGGGCTGTGCTGTGGACCTGCAGGACAGGGTGAGCAGTGGACACTGTACATGTCAGACACAGCTACAGGAAAGGTCACTTATGCTGATGAAGTTATATTAGTGATGGAATAACTGTGTCCAATATCTGATTAAAGGATGGAAACACTGCGCTGCACGAGGTGTCTTGGCATGGTTTCTCTCACTGCGTCAAACTGCTGGTCAAGGCAGGAGCTGATCTCCACATCAGGAACAAGGTAGGATAATAACTCTATTATTATCATTATTATTATTAGTAGTAGTAGTATGGTCAAGTTATTAACATAAGTATGAGTATCCAGCTGATCAAAAAAAGCTCAACTGGTCATGTCTCTGCACTCCCAGTGATCAGAACTACAGTACACAAGTTTCAGTCTTGCAGCCTTTGGTTTATAGATGAGGCTACACAACTACCCTCCCTTGTAATTCCCCAAATGAAGCCTCCTGTAGGGTTGTATTAACTCAGCAGTCTGTATATTACGTTGATCCAGGCAGGAAACACAGCCCTCCACCTGGCCTGTCAGAATGCACATGCTCAGACTGCTCGTCTGCTGCTGCTCGGAGGATCCACGCCAGACACCAAAAACAACGTGAGTCCTCCGTCTCCTCACAAAGTACTGAGCTCTCCTCCCAGATGAACGAATGATTTAAAAACTTTGCTCTGCCACTCTGAAACCTGGTCCATCTTTTTAAATCTTCAACTCTGTGTTGTTTCCAGGTTGGTGACACATGTCTACATGTGGCTGCTCGCTACAACAACCTGACGCTGGTGAAGATCCTGCTGAATTCCCTGTGCCATGTGACAGAGAGAAACCAGGTACAGGATGTCAGTAGGATCTAGCATCTTACAGTGTGTGTCTCTTCAGTGTGTTTGAGATTTCAGTGCTTCATTTCATCTTGTGTCAGTGGCTTGTGTATGAGTCTGCAGGAGGTCTTGTGTTAAGCTGCAGTATCAGGACTGCATTGTAACTTTCAAAGCCACAGCAGGGAGCTTCAACTTTTTTGCTGGTGCTGGTGGCCCTGTGGACAAAAGATGAGTCTGTTTTAGCACCGTGCCATCCAACTACAGAGCAGCTTCTTCCTCTTCATCAACAATCCTTTGAATTTATCCATTCTGGATATGTCAGAAATGAGAACCAGTGCCGGTATTAGAACTATAATAACTACAGAGAAAAGGCCAATGTTGTTTAACGATGGTCATGTTTCCTTATGTAAGTCATAAAGAGGCATGAGTATAGAAAAGGTCCTTATAGTGTGTTTGAGTCAAAATAATCAGGACATTTTAATTAAAGTAACAAAAGTCAACTTGAGTATTATGCAGGATGTTTTATATAAACTATTATTGAATGCTTATCACCGACTCATCACTATGTATACAGCATTTTATTGTAAGCTGATCAAGGCGATCATTGTGATGATGATGTAAGTGAAAATAAGGCAGAATAGGAGTAGGTACTTTATGAATGATAAAATATGTCAACTGCTTTTAGAAAATATGTATTAAGCAATATTTAAGAATATTAATATAATCTGAAATGCTCCCACCTCAACGGTAGATTGTTTTAAGAAAATAAAAATGACTTGTATTTTATTATTACATTATATTTTAGCAAAGTGTTTGTACTTTAGTTTTCACTGCTGGTGTGGAGTTAGAACTTCTCCATTTAAACTGATTTGAATATGGATTCATGAATGTCTTATTGTGTTTGTTGTCACTGTATTTAAACTATACGTGCATATACATATTTAGCGCTCTCACCTGATCCACTGTGCATTCACAGAAATGTAAGCACATCACACAGTCAGTTCTGTGAATATTCATTTGAAAGTGGTCCAGAGAAAGACAGAGTGTGTGTGTGTGTGTGTGTGTGTGTGTGTGTGTGTGTGTGTGTGTGTGTGTGTGGGTGCGTGCGTGCGTGCGTGCGTGCGTGCGTGCGTGCGTGTGTGTGTTTATCTGTAGTTAGGGGACACAGCTCTCCATGTGGCTGCTGCTCTGAACCATAAGAGGACAGTTCAGCTCCTACTGGAGGCTGGGACAGACGGCACAGCCAGAAACAATGTAAGTTACTGCCAAACCAGCATCCAAGTACAACACGCTCACAATTCAATATCACAGAACATCGGATTTTGAATCACCACCTCACTTCTCCATGGTGCTCATTAACATTACCATTTTGTAACATTTAGATCCTCCCTCCTTCCTTTTTTTTCAAACCCCACAGCCCAGCTTCTAACGGTGGCTTCATCATTAGATCTCTCAACATAATCCTGATAACATCCAAGTTATTTCTTATAGTTTAATAAAAGGTGGAGTAAATATGGTAAATACTACATGACTGTTTTGCTTCAGATCATGTGAAATGTATGCATGTTGCGTGTTGATGAGATTGGGTTCACTTCCAGGCAGGTAAAACAGCCCTCGACAAGGCCAGGGACAACCACCACAAAGATGTGGCACTTCTGCTGGCCAGAGCTCCTCAGGTCGGTGTCCGCATTATGAACTTAACCTTGAGTTTATTCCAGGCTGGTTTCCAAAAAGGCTGTGGTTCTCTCTCTTTGTAGGGTGCAAGCATCATATGCATAGTGAGTGAATATTGACAAAAAAAAACAATAAAGTTAATGCAAACCATTCTAATATGTTTATATTTATGTAATAGCAGTTTTTGATAGCATTAGCAAACTATTTGTAGTTTTTTTTTTACTTACTACATCATAAAATGCAGTAATAACATTACATTAATTTAGCTGATGCTTTTATTTAAAGCAGCTTGCAAGAAATTAACTCAACCTTGAAGAAACAACACAAAGATCGCAATCATGCAAGTAGATCAACCTAATTATAACGAGAAACAAAAAGAGACGGGGGAGATGACGGCAGGTAGGTTTTCAGTTACTGACAGAGGATGTGTTGAGGTTTTGCGGCTGATGTGAATGCAGATTCTGTCTTCAGGTGCATCGCTTCATGCGAGGAAGAACAATAAGGAAGAGAAGAGAGAGACTGACAGCTGAGCGCAGGACGCAGTCTGTCACCAGGGTAGACGTTCTACCAAGCAAAGTAAGAAATCTCACACAGACACACTGTTGTTATCAGGGTCTAGTGAAGTATGAGAGAATTCTCACAATTGAGTTAAGCCGCTCTCAGACTAAAGGAGTCTGGAGCTGATGTATTCTTCACTCACCCTTCCTTAAATTTGAAGATGAAAGCTGGTTTGAAACCTAAGTCACTTAGTACCAATTCTCAGCCCAGATTATCTAATGAGAGGTTACAGATCCACACTTAAACCTCCTGAGCTGCTGTTGGACTCACCCAATAATATCAAACATGCCTGATGAGACCACAATAGCCAATGCCATAAACCTTCTAGCCTGTGAGGCTAATGTTAGCTAGCATACTACTGTGCCAGATATCAAAACTGACGGGGAAAATCTTACCTCCGGTCCTTGAAGAATACAGACAGCCCATGTTGGCCACGTTTCCGCAACTGTTTTGTCATCCAGACACCTTTCTTCTGCTTTGGTTTTTTTCTCTCAAACATCTATTAAGTTTATCCTCATGTCTGTGATGCACTCGTCTGTGTCCTGAGCAGGACAGCAGTTCTGTGGCGGAAGAAACCCCTAGCAGTGAAAAAATGGAGAGCAGAACTGACTTCAAGGCTGCTCATCACAAGCAGCAAAAGCAGGAACAACATCACCACAAGACCCCAGCCACCATCGGCAGCCCCTACAGCCATCACAAGAGGAGGAGAGTCAAGGAACAGGTCGGTCAACAACAGACACCAGGACCGGTGTGTTCCGCTGGCCCATAATTGATGTTTAGTGGATTTTTTCGTGTACTTCCTGTACCAACCCAACAACACACTGTATGTGTTGAAGTGTTAATATTCTTGAATTTGAAACCACATAATGATGGTATATCTCAGAATAAACATACTGTGATGTGATGTGAAAAGATGGTGATCAGCAGGCAGCCACAATACAGCCCAGAAAGAAAACCTTAGAGATGTGACAAAGAATTGAGTTTCCAGGAACTTTCTACGTAGATGAACACCATGTGTTGTCTCATACACACACCAGGTAGTAGGCATCCAAACATACTGCTTAGTAAAGATGGTGGCACCCTACTAAAATATAATCCTTTATTATCCTTTATATTAGTCCTGCAATGGGGACATTTGCAAGATTGCTAGAAGAAAAAGGTTAGTAGAAGACGACACTTCTAGTCATTCAAACCAAGGTAGTCTATGCAGGGCAGGAGTGTTTTGTCTTTCCTCTCCTCAAAGAAAAACTTGATGAGCCACTGGAGAAGAAGAGGAGTAGATGCTGATAGCACCCAATGACTCATTGATGTACCTTTTTGTGGCTTTGGTTTCAGTGGCAGACAGAGATCAGAGTTAGCCTTAGTAGGAGCCTACGGGGAGGTCAAGGCATGGGGCTAGTTGGATCAGGGGAGGTGAGGGTCCTGGGGTCTAGCTTTCAGGGCTTTTCAGGGAGTCCCCTGACTTGAGTGACAGTAAAGATGAAGCAATCCAGTCAGAGGGGGGATACTGAGCTGTCGTTTAAAGAGGCATCATAAAACGTCGGTTACACTTTAAGGGGCGAACCTAGTTGAGGACCCAAACGCAGACACACACAGGAGGCAGGATTGCGGGAAACAAAAAGCAAGCTGTATTTAACAAAGATGAAAGGTACAAAAACCAGGAGAATTAGAAAAAAACAAAATGAGTCACGAGGACAAAAACAAAGTAGCCACTAAAGAGCTTAAACAAAGTGCAACAGAAAGGCAAAGTTCAATTCACACAGGAAACAAGAAATCCAAATATACCTATGAGGGAGACGCAGGAGGAGACACAATAGAACATCAAGGAGAGACGAACAGAGGCCGACGGATGATGGAACGAACCCACAAGGAATTCAGGGAGAACAAAGACTAAATACACAGACACTAACGATGGGATCAGGAACAGGTGAGGTGAGTGAGGAGTCCAGGAAAACAGGTGGAGGCGCAATGCAAAAAACAAACTGTGTCCAGTAGGTGGAGAAACTGGCAAAAATGGCTTATTGGAGGGCAGAAGTGAGTGGCTGAGTCTGAAAGGAAAAGAGAGTTGTTGACAGGGGAAAAACTGGTGGAATGAAGGAATTTACGACCAGGAAGGACTCGTGACAACTACAATTTGCTATGTGTTTCTTTCTCTCCTTTCCAGGCTTTGACTGGTGATGATCCGAGGAGAAAAGGCATGTCCCCCTTCCACTTTGAGAAGGATCCGCTCTGTGATAATGGTGAAGATAGTTCTGCTCAGAATGGAAAAACCTACCAGCTTTACACGCTGTACCGTGACAAGAACGGAAACATAAGACAGGTTCCTGACTTTTTTTAAACTACAAACATATTTAGTAAAGCAGTAGTTATACTTTATAAATCTGAAGGTCTTAGGGGGTAAAATACTCATGGAACTTGATCCAGATCCACAATGTTTGGACCAAAGTTTGAGAAATTCTTGGAACTGTGTGGAATTGTCCTGCTGAGTGTTTGTGACTTGTGACCATTCTCTTCAGGCGGCAGCCAATGGATGTCATTGTAAGCCTCTGCTCAACAGGCTGGAGGGCCAACTGGGAGTCACGCAGGAGGAGATGAGACTTCACATCCTGAACATCCAGGAGGAGGTCAACTGTAGGCTGGACAAGATGGACCGCAGGAACAAACACCAGGTCTGCTTCTATACTCTCTGCTTACTTTAACACCTTCAGTCTCAGACTGACAGCTCAGTTAATTTGGGTAATTTGGTATTTGTTTTCTGATTAAAACTACTGGTTTGAGTGTGCATTTTTGATGTGTTAAAAGGAGGATCAAAGGTTTTTGGACATATTTAGAGGAAAGCCTCACATTTAGACACGATAGCAACATTATCACTTGGTACCAAAAACCCATACCTGCTGGAGATCATCAGTTTAGGAACAGATGCGTAACTAAAATGTGACTTTGACAAGCACTGGCCAAACATGAATATATCTGTCAGTAGAACTCCATTAGAATACGGTTGAAATTGAAATTTGACAAGTTTCATGCCAGAAAGTTCCAACATTGTTAATAAGTTTCCTGATTGAGGCTTGTCTCCACTGTGTCTTGTTCAGATTAAAGTGTTGGACATGCTGAATCAGGAGAGAGCAGCAACAGAGAGGAAGAACATGATTTACAGGATTGAGCAGAGAGTTGCCCAAAGAAGAGAGGAAGCCCTGATGACGCAGGTATCAGTTACAACCTACAGCTGACACTGGACTTCTCTTTATGCAGGAAACACTTTTGTCATGTTTACATGTGTGACCTTCATAACTGGGAAGGAATAACCTGAGACGTATGTGACAGCGACAGTCATTGTAGCTTGTACACAACTTGCTGCTTCCTGTATGAAATGTCAGTCATTCTAGACTCTATTTGCACTTCATAGTAAGCACATCACAAAAACAAGAGAGAAATAGAGGCTGTGCGTTCAGGAACATGAGGAAAAGGTGTGATCACACAGCAGCTGTGTCTCTTAACTCAAGCAGGCAGCAGTGAGTCATGAACTGAAGAGTTGGTGTGTGTCCAAGCTGAAGGAAATGGACGTTCACATCCCAGCCAAAGCCCAGTATCACAAACTCCTCCCCTCGCCGTCTGTGGAGCAGTCTGTGGCAGACGCTGACCTGGAATCACTCCCCTTGCTGTCTGTGGTATCTGAAGATAGCAGCACTTCACTGGCTACCTACGTCAACATCCTGCCATCTAACTCTACCCAGAGTCTGGGCAGCCCAGAGCAGGAGCAGAACGGGTACAGGACATACTTTGAAATGAAAGTAGACAGGTCACCAGGTAGGTCCAAGAACAGATACAAGGGCATTCAAAAGTTATTTATGGCTGTAATCACTGCATAAGACAGGTCAGTGTGACCTATGACTGGAGCGAAGACATGTTTTCACAGCAGACAGTGAAACAGCCAACGAGATCCAACAGAAGTATTCAGTAATGATCACCTTTAATGAAACCTTTCAGTATTTGAAGTTAGAGAGAGCCAAAATCAAAAGTAAATAAATTGCTCTATAAATAAAGTAATGTGTCCTTAAATTAACTAAAAATAATGATTCAAGATAAATGTAGAAATGTAGTAATTTTTCAAATGTGACATGAATTGATATTTCTGTTTTAAATTTGATTCTGTATTGTTTTACGTTGTAGTATTTCCCCTATATCTGTACTTTACCATTTATTTCTTCAATTATTAAATGCATTTCTTCACATTTTGCAAAAGAAATACATAACTAATGCCTTAATAAATAAATACAATTAAAAATGAATAAATAAAATGGTAAAACAAATGGGTCAGTAAATACATAAGCATATATATAATGTCAATTTCTATCACATTTTACAAATGAATTGATGCCTGTATTTATTTTTAAGATCCTTCTGGGTGAATTATTTATTCATTTTGGTGGTTTCAGTCATCAGGATGAGAAACACAGTTCATTTTCATTTAGTTTGCAAAGAATCTTTTTTGCAAATTAGAGTGAAAGTTTTTGACAAAACAAAGTCGACTTGCTTGGTTTTTCAGAGAGTTTCAGTGTGTCTCATACTTAAGTCCGTCTGCTGGAGGGTCAGTCAGAAATCCCAGTTAATTATGACCATTAAACACGATTGCTTCTTTGACAAAAACAACTTTGTTTTGAGTTCTGAGTCTGTCTCATTTGTATGTTGCCGTTACTTGATAATTACTCACTATTAATTGTGTGTTACCACTCTCCTCTCAGATGACTATGAGAACACAGCCCTGTTTCCTCCGCCTGCTAACAGCAGCTCAGGCCTCCTCTTGGGCTCTGTTGACGCCCCCTGGCAGCCCCGGGGACAGCGGGACAGTCATGTATCAGCCGTGGTGCCACTGTGTGGAGAGGCTTTCTCAAGCAGCAGCAGCAGCCAGTCCAGTGTCAGCGAGCAGGCAGCCACACTGACCCAACATCAGGAGCACAGCAGTAACAGTCACTACAGGAGACCCTGTGGAGAGCTGGTCAGTGCCCACAGGCGTGCAGGGACGCACACTGGGGCCACCAGGACTCTGGAGTTTTTCATCGACCGTCCTGCTGAGCCCACATTCCACCAGGAGAGGAACAATCTGCACGCTAAGGAGGTGAGTGCACTAACGGTCGGG
This sequence comes from Diplodus puntazzo, assembly GCA_963678695.2. Classification (NCBI taxonomy): domain Eukaryota; kingdom Metazoa; phylum Chordata; class Actinopteri; order Spariformes; family Sparidae; genus Diplodus; species Diplodus puntazzo. The sequence continues at coordinate 20,040,463 of OZ023175.1, read as the reverse complement.
ATAACAAGCACTGACAGACTTGGACTGGACCTGTCAACGCAGCAAACATGTTCCAGCACATGCTTCTCTTTAAGGGTTAAGGGACGGATTGTTTTTAACCGATGTGAATTCTAATGGTGATAATAATGTTGCAGTTAACAAATTAACAGAAAAATAAACTTTGTTAATGTAATTTTGCTAAGTGATAGAGATGATGGCAGCTACCTGCACCATTAGAGACTTCTCTCTGCCTGAGGGTGGGATGGGCTGGAGATGGTTTACAGTCTTAAAGGAAAAGCTCACCCAAAAAGTAAAATCCGGTCCCCTGCCCCAGTCCAAACCCGCCCCCTGGCATTCCCACGCTAAGTGTGCCGCTGCCTTCCTGTCAGGTGACGCAGCGTTTCTTTGAGACGGTTTCGACCCAGTTGGAGCGGTGGTACGAGAGGAAGATGGTGGAGGTGGAGCAGCAGACGGAGCTCAGAGCCCAGCAGGACAGGAAGGAGCTGCTGCAGCGGATAAGCATGCTGGAGGAGGAGCTTCAGAGGCTGAAGACCAATGAGAACGCAGAGAGCTAATACATGCTGACAGCGATTAATAAAGAGGGAGACTGACAGAGAGTGGATTAACGTTGTCACTATGATTTGATTGATTTGACATTTACAGACTCAGATCAGCTTCAGTTACAGAGAGCAGAAAAGGACAGAATGAGAAACAGTCGAAGTACTAATTTGTAAAAGGCGATAGGTAAATAAACAGATAGAGGTGTGAAGTTAAAATTGTACATAGATGCAACAATTCATAAAACATTTACTGTTAATATGTAAACAGAAGTATTGCTTATATAAAGCTTGTCATAAACAGTTTACTTTTGTTCATTATTTTTTTTAACTACAGCTCTATATTCATATGTTTTGGCGGTGTAAATGATTGACACTTACCAAAGGCTTTGGAGCTGTAATCCAAAAACTGCGACTGTCAGAGTAACGTCCACTCAAAGTGTTTGGTTCAGCCCCTGACAGGCAGAGGTTGTTATCTAATCCTGTGTTGTCCCATGGAGACAAACGTGTTTGTTAAAAAAAAAGATCCTTTTGGTCTCTGTGAAGAAGAAGTGTCTGTAACCTGGACAGGTGAGGCGTTGCAGTTGTTGCCTCGTCCAGATTGTCAAAATCAATTCAATATTCAGCCATAACTGTGGAAATAACTTCTTACGGGCAGTTCCTCTAGGTAAACTCAAAACTCTCAAAGTGTCGTCTTCCTCATCACAGTTAATTCTGTTTCCACTGTTCAGTACAGACAACAGCCCTTGTGTTGCCAGTACATCACTGTTACTGCATCAGGATAATTATTATGGAAGTAGTATTTTAATAGTTAATTGTAATGGAGCTAATTATAATTTTAATAAAGTGGCACTATCTCTAACAGCCCGGTATTTGTGTGTATCATTATATTTGTATGTCGAATACATGTAATGCAGTAAAAATGTCTATGACATAGCAGGAAAAAGAAAAACTCTGTTGTGTTCTGTTAAGAAGAAACCATGAAATGAAGACCAACATGTGGGTGAGCTGAGGTCTGATGTCAACAAACACACAGACTGGATAAACTCCCGCCCCGCTGCTCAGCTGTCAGTCAGCCATGAAGCAGCCGCTGGTTGTGTAACCCAATGATCCTGCTGTGACATCTGGCATTATTTTGGCCTCAGTGACCACAGCCGCAGTTTCTGAAGGGAAAATCAAATCAATGCTCCATTGACTCTGTCAGAGCGCGATGGAAACCTAATTAAAGGCCCTCCAGGCACAGCTGGTCATTTTATGCAGCCAAGCACCGGGGCTCTCAAATCAAGCCAGTAATATGTACTATTGCTTTACTCTGTGCACTGAGGGAGGGGCTCTGTGGGCCTCCCTCACCACCATAGTGTCGGCATTCAATATGTTCAAACCTCATGCCTATGTACTCTTTAACAGTGCTTTGAGACGTGCATCCTGCTCTAAACCACAATACCTCCTCAGAACAGCGTACAGAACTTATTCATTTTAAATTTAAATTTAAATATATTTACATGATAGATGTATGAGAAATAGATCTTTTACTTTGAGGAAAATTAGAGTAATATATATCCACATTGCAATGCCATATTTTTTAAAGCTGCAATCAATAGTTTTCCATTAACTACTGAAAAAGACCTAAAACTAGCGATTAAGAGCAAATCATAAAGAAACTGTTTACTGAAGTAAGAAATCAAGTGAGAAGTGGTCTCATTTTCTCATAAACTTACATACAATCAGACTTGCAACCAGTGGAGCTGCTCCCTGCCGGCCATTAGAAAGACTACACTCTTCAGACTTGGCGGCTCTGTCCACGTGTGATGTTTATGTGTCTGCCTGATGAGTTTAAATGTCCAGCGTGTAGAATTTAGGGGGGTTTAGGAGCATAAATGAAAGATGACTAAAACGACTTCAAAGAACAAAGGGGTCGCTGAGAGACTGAGGTTAGGCCTGACGATCTGACACACCTAACTAAAGAAGTCACTGAGAGTTCCAAAATAAGTTAAACGTTTTATTAAATAAAAAAAGATGATCAACTCATGATAAAGTCCACAAACTCATGATCAAAGTGATCAAAGAAACATAACGGTCAACAAAAAATACAGGGACCCAGCTCACCCTCTCTCTCTCAGGTGACTATATGTACTAATATCCCCGCCCACATCCATGTGACCCGCTATCCCCCAATTAACATGTTCACATAATAAAATATCATCACCAATACAAACAATATCAATGATAACAATCTCCCTTCACCGTATTGCTAATAGAAAAACCTACAGTGACACTCATAATCATGTTTTCATTAGTGTAAAAGTTCAGTAGAGATGAGCTGGTGATAATTCTCTGCAGGGTTATTTTACACATAACCATTTAATTAGTTGTGAATATAAAAAATGTTGAATCAAACTTAAAATCCTCATTTCCTGTCATGATTTTAGTGTTGTGATGTTCATGTCATTTACACATGAAGACTTCTGCACTGTCCCTGCACAAACTCTGCTCGATTGAATCCACACAACGGGGATGCCAGGCACTCATGCATGCATGTACATGGACTGACATGCATAACCCCCACATCCTAAATTAAAAGCTGTGGGCAGGATGGCAGGTAGGACATGATCCATGAAACCACATTAGATAGCTGAACTGAGTTAAGCTTGACTGTCAAGGCCTCCCTGTTGGCTCATGTACATCTTTATGATGAGGGCACCACTAGTAGGATCTATGTGAAAGACAAACCATAAAAATATCATAACTCTTTGTAAGAGAGGGTGATATTGATGGCACTGGTTGGAGTTGGCACTGCTGCCGCGGGAGAAGGGAGGGTGGTGGGGGGCATTGTCCCGTCGGGAGGTGATCGATACTCACATCCTGTGAACCCTGCATGTAACACGGGAGAGCACTGGCAACACACAGGCAGCCACATCACTCACAGATACACAGGGAGACAAGGACAGAGGACAGCAGAGGGATGTGGACTGAAGTTTGGGACCGGCACAAGAGGACCACCAAACAGCTCCATGGGGTAGCCATACAGACAGAGCCAGATCCTGGGACGCTTGTATAAACATGATGAAGTGCATCAAGAGGCAAAGAGGGAACCCATACAAGTGATATGTAAGTGCTGCTCAAATGGTTCATTCTTTGAGTGGAGTTGGCTGTAATGCTCCCAAAAGACAAGGAATGACTTGTGTAGTATATTATTGGCCTCAATAATCTTTGAACTGTCATTCTCTTTAAAGTTAATGTGAAAGAAAATAATACTTCCAGCTGAAAGTTTGACCTACCAACACAAAAGCATTTATTTTCCATGCTGTGCGAAGGGACAGTCCACAGTGAAACAGAATGTGCATGTTATCTCTATAGCACTGGGCAGCTCAATGTTATTGAGTGTGTGATGCCCCGGCATCAGCACTGGTCATGCCACCGACATATTTGAAAAGAGGATGACCTGTTCCTGCATGTCAATGTCATGACTGTTTCCAGAAACATTGTGGTTTTTCAAATTCTGTAAAAAGATCAACTTTAGTTCAAGCAATAAATTATTGGAATTAAGTTGTCTTCTCTTTAAACAGGTGTTTTAAACTATAGACTATATAATCAAATAAATGCTAGAGCTCAATGACTGCAGCGATTTTAATATTCTGGGGCACAGTGTAAGCCTTATATTCAAATCAAACTCTTATGAATACATTTCTTTTAAGTCAAAATATTCATTCTCTATCTGCGTCAATATTCGTTGTCAGAGCATTTTATTCCAAAAGCCTGTGTATACAGATTCTGCTTCAGGGTGGGATTCCTGTGTACCACGCAGTACATATGTGAGCTGACTTGTACGTGTGGTCATTAAGTTGCCAGACAACACAATGGTATCTTCCTTCTTCTCTTTGGTTCCACACTTGCTCGGGACAAACTCGCTTTTCACTTCGACTGTACAACACATGATTGACAGTTTCAGTCGCTACACCTGATTGGATGAGAAAACCGATCGCTGGGATGCCAATGGTTACTGCGATTTTACTAATGGAAAAACAAAGCAGCTCTCAAATGTATCCATAACTAGCAATGTAAATAGGTTTAGATGTTGATTTCTAAACTCACCTCTCAGTTTGCTGATTGGTTGGGCAGACTGCTTTTGATCCTGGCAATATTCCACATTTTTCTTCTCCATACAACCTATGAATGTATCCTTCAGTCAGGTAATGTGTCAATCCAAAGATATTTATTCGTATGTGCCCTATCTTTGGATCCCACTGATTGGTTGCCTTGTTGACTGCATTCTGTAGCTTGACTCAAAAGTTAACTTGTAGTGTAGTTATGTGTTTTGTGGTTATGATAAGGTAGTTCATAAGCTGTAGTTTCCCAGATAAACACACTGACCGCTATGACCTGTTCGTCTTCCTTCCCGGTCTGTTGCTGCACCCTTCAGGGTCATTCATACTCTTGAGCCAGGCTAAGCAGAGCACACAGGCCAGGTGTCTGCAGGTCCGCGAGGCAAAGCTGTTGCCACCCTGCCCTGCCACTTAGTAGCCCAGAGACACTGCAGTTACAACAGGTGAAGTGTTCAGTGTGTTTACCAGGGAAACTACAGCTAACAATCCACTGTAGCAGCTGCAGCGCTGGCTGTTTGTTTTACAAACCAACCACAAGAAAAACCCAGACACAACCCATTAACACCAGATAACCACTGAACACATAGTTTAAACAGGTCCCACTGATCTCCCCTCCTCTTGATGTCCTGTGGTAAACCAGAGCAACAGAAATCTCCATCAGATTTGTTAGTTTCTTTGAGAGGAACAGGGTGCCCATCAGTTGAAAACACTTTCTCACGTCAAAACATTTAAAAAGCTATCAATGCTTTTGTCATATAAAAACAACAGATGCAAACCAATCTGAGGCAGAGAAGGGTATGTCTTGCGAGAAAAGCAGTGGCATCCATAACATCTGTGTGCTATTGCGCTCCATTGTTGTCCAAACGCTATTAAAAGAGATAAGTGAGATGCACCTGCACTTACACTTGTGACATGATCCTTCATTACCATGAACACACACCACACCTTTTTTCAGTCCCACAACCACCCCATGCAGCTGGAACCTCAAATGTGGATTTATCCACCACTGGAAATAGTTCTCTGCAAATGCACTTTCACATTTTCTCCTGTAGTAATCCTTAAAAAAAGTGAAGTGGTATGCTCATGGTAATTTGCCGTGCATTAAAATATGAACTATATACTGTATCAGGGAGAAATAGGGGCGAAAGGGCAACAAACACAATCACTCTGATGTTCAGAAAGTGAGAAACAAGTGAATTTGGTAAAATTACAATGCAAACTTTCTGTTGTAAACATCTACAATAGCTCCAAGCTAACTTTCAGGTTCAACTTACAGAGTTGTGTTCCTGCTCAATGTGGCAATAGTGACATCGCACTGCTCCCTCTTACGATTTTCCCGGTCAGACTACTTGTGTTTCTGTAACTGTATCTATCCTTTACAAAAACATATTTAATATGTATTCCAAATTTGTGAGAGTAATGCATTGTATGTGCCTGCTATGTCTCCGCAGTTCAAGGACATGTGGCATTGAGGCGGTGAGAAGCTGACCATGGGTGACTGGAACCTGCTGGGCAGCATCCTAGAAGAGGTTCACATTCATTCAACCATCGTGGGAAAGATCTGGCTCACCATACTCTTCATCTTCCGCATGCTAATCCTGGGTGCAGCTGCTGAGGATGTATGGGATGATGAGCAGTCCGAGTTTGTCTGCAACACAGACCAGCCAGGCTGTAAGACGGTCTGTTACGACCGTGCCTTCCCCATCTCCCTTATTCGCTTCTGGGTCTTGCAGGTCATCTTTGTGTCTGCACCCTCACTAGTCTACATGGGCCATGCCCTCTACTGCATCAGAACGCTGGAGAAGGAGCGGCACCGCAGACGGTATCAGCTGAAAGAGGAGATGGACGAGGCTGAGTTAGATGAACATAAGCGCATAGAGAAGGAGCTTAAGAGGCTGGACGAGCAGAGGAGGGTGAAGAAGGCTCCTCTCAGAGGCTCTCTGTTGAGAACCTACATCATCCATATCCTAACACGCTCTATGGTGGAGGTGTGCTTCATCCTGGGCCAGTATGTACTCTATGGTGTCCAACTGGAGCCACTCTATAAATGTGACAGGCTGCCTTGCCCCAACAGTGTAGACTGTTACATCTCCAGGCCCACAGAGAAGACCATCTTCATGGTCTTCATGATCGCCATTGCCGGTGTGTCACTTTTCCTGAACATTCTGGAAATATCCCACCTGGGCATCAGGAAAATCAAACAGACACTCTATGGAGAGAGGTACACAGAAGATGACAGTTTGGTTTACAAGTCCAAGAAGAAGGCGTCCTTACCACATCTCTATGTAATGAGCAATGTATCACCTCACAATGGGCCTTTGACTCAGACCTTCAAAGTGATTCCAGAGGTGGACACAAAGCCTCCATATTACAACACCGGGCTCAAAGCCCACCAGGACGCACCAAGACACAACAGCTTGGCTCATCTGGGATACAGCCAGACCAGCTATATCTGCCCCCAGCCAAGGATGCCTCCCAGGCCTAGCCAGAACTGTGCAATCCAAGCTCCCCAGACCCATGAAGCTGTGGTGGACCACCATCCAGCCTGGGATTCTGCTGTGTCCAATGTGGAGGTTAGCACAACAAACCATCATGAGGGTGAACATTCTCACCCCAGCCATTTGGAAGCTCTGCTGTCCACCAGTACCTTAAGGCCCAGCGCTATCAGAGACATGGATGAGGATGAGCGGAGGGAGTCAATAGTGAGTGAGGCCTTAGTCCCCAACCCCAGAAAGACCAGCTTCATGATCAGACCACCATCTGAGAGCTTGTCCTCCATCAGTGGTTCCACAAGCCCTTCCTTACATACCTCAGAGGAGTCAGATGAACTGGGCTCCCTGGGGGGCGACATGCCCATGATGCCACCTGCAGGAGGCCGAAGAATGTCAATGGCAAGTAAAGTGCAGAGACTGTCTCATGTGACCAGTGACGCTTCACCCTAATTGACCTGACAATGTGACAGCAGCTTAGCCATTACCTGGGATTCGGTTAAAAAGACAATGGTAGCATTATGAGGTTGAGTGTTTTGTGTAGGTCAAGTTACCAACAAATTTGGCCGAAGTACCCAACACCAGACTAATGTGATGAACAGTGAGTGATGAAGAGTCAGCAGCAGAGAAAGAAGAGAGACAGAAAGCTTATTTCTGTCAATCTGAGCCATGTCCAATAGATATAAAGATATAGATGTAAGATGCAATTTAAATTCAATTATTTACCTAAATACATGTATAAAACATTTTTAAAAACAATGAATAAATGAATACTACTCATATTGAAATGCTCTATTAGTTTCGGTATAAACAAAACTATCTTTTATTAACACAGCTAGTAGTGGTAATCATACTCTAAAAATATTTGATGATTCATGCTGTCCAGCAATTGTGCAGACAAGGCATTAAACATATCTGCTTAACATTTCACATATGTTAGAGTCCTGTCAGAAAACACAATGGAGGTTTAAACAAACAATTCACTACATATATACTGTTGAATAGTCATCTTCTACATCTCTTCAAGAGGTCAAATGTTAGTTAATGTGTCCATAAATTAGTCTATTCATTCATTTACTATTTCTTTCTTCTTCATGTGACGTACTGGGCTCCATTATTTCTTCCATGGACTGATTCTGTTTGTTCATCACTGTTTTTGTTGTGCCCATATTGCTCCAGGTTTACTCATTGGAGCACTGAAACGAGACTGTACTGACAGATGTGTCCTGTTTTACTTGACTTGTCTTCTAAATTTCCAAGTGTACGTTGTGTGTTATATGTCCAGCAGCAGCTACAGTCTAAGTCAAAGCTGTCTTTTTTTCTTTTTCAGAGCATGTTTCTGGATATCTCCTCTATCATGAAGAAGTGAAGCGACGAGGCTAACATCATGGCCGTAGGAGCTGTGTTCCAGAGGCCCAGCTGGGTCACAAACAGGGTCAAAACTGTATCAATGATCCAGCCATCAACATTGATCCACTGCTCAAGTCACATGGGGCCAAAACCAGTCAGTCAGCCATGATGAGGCGGTGGACTCAGTGCCAAAGCCCAGGCTGTTTTGGATTTGAAGCACCTTATAAAGCCTACTTCTAGGTACAAACAGGAAAGGATTCTATCTTTTTAAAATCATCTTTCCATGTGTCAGCTGAATTCTTGTTTCAAAGATTGTGCAGAAAAGATGCAATAAATTATGGAGCAACATCCTCAGAGGATCAGTTTGCTTTTGTGACCTGGACTTTATAAACTTCAAGTACTTTCTTCTAAGTCACAGACTTGATTACAGTATGTGTGTATCTGTGTACAGTCATTTATATACAGTAATTTCATGAGAAATGATGATGCTTTGTATTATATTCAGATTAAATGCTTCTTAACAAAACAGCAATCATTTTGTCAACACATATTTAATTGAAGTACACCCACCAACACCTCGCCAGAGAATCCATGCTTTCTGTTTTATTTCTCAACAAAACTTGCCGAGGCAAAATGCTGTTTTTTTTTCCTTTAAAACCTTTTTCATATCAAATAAACAAAACATGACATGTTGCACAATATTTACAAAAAGATCTAAACAAAACACGGGTCATTTGGACATTCAAAGATAAAAAAGGAAATCAAAAATGCTGAATCTGCATTTAACAGTCATGTTGCAGGTACTGAAAAAAAGGACACATAAAAAATGGCTCACCAAAATATACAAATACAATGAAGTAACCACTGTAAAAAGTTAGAAACAATGCCACAGAAACTGTCTACATGTCTATCATACAGTCCTTACCCATAAGAAGAGGTATGCTGAATTATCCAGGTAGATAAGTGCTTAGAGTCTGTTCAACTTAACTTAAAAAAGCTCGAAAATCAGAATCTGAGATCCAAGTGGCCCCGATTACCCTTCTGTAAACAGATCGGATTAGATAAGTACTTCCTGTAGTGTGCCACTGAGTGCTGTCATTGTAAATTGAAAGGCATTTGATTCCAAAATACTAATTTCCAGAAGGGAAAACTCTTCCCTGATGCCCACTGCTCAAGGTTTAAACCATAGCTGTTGTGCCCACAGTAGCGCTTTAATCTGACATGTCCGAAAGTGGAAACTCATCTACTCCACAAAAAAGAAAAAGCACTGTTATAGCTATTTGATTGGCTGTTCAGTAGTTTGTTGACATGACTATTCTGATTTCATTACAATATAACAACATATGGTGTGAAGCGCTGGTTCTCAGCCACACCTGCAGTGACCAAGAGTCTGCAGAGTTTCCTCCAATCTGCTGATGAACCAATATGTTCTCACTGGGAGTTCAGCAGCATCGTCAGTTGCTCAAGCTTCAAACTCTATCGACCCCTCTAGTGTCAGTGTAGTGCATGATGGGCTTCACATTAATTTAGCAAAAATACGCAATATAAAAACAGTGGTTTTCGAAATAAAGTTTTCTGACAAACAGCTCACTTATTATAACATATAAGGACTAAACTATTATTAATGTGTGAAATGGTTGCTGTTTGGTTAGGTTCAGACAACAGAGATACTTGGTTAGGTTCAGGCACCTGAGCTACTAGGTTAGGTTCAGGCACCTGAGCTACTAGGTTAGGTTCTGGCACCAGAGTTTCTTGGTTAGGTTCAGGCACCAGATCTACTTGGTTAGGTTCTGGCACCAGAGTAACTTGGTTAGGTTCAGACACCAGAGTTTCTTGGTTAGGTTCAGACACCAGAGTAACTAGGTTAGGTTCTGGCACCAGAGTTACTAGGTTAGGTTCAGGCACCAGATCTACTTGGTTAGGTTCTGGCACCAGAGTAACTCGGTTAGGTTCAGACACCAGAGTTTCTTGGTTAGGTTCAGACACCAGAGTTACTAGGTTAGGTTCAGGCACCAGATTCACTTGGATAGGTTTAGACAGCAGAGTAACTTGGTTGGGATCAGGGAAAGATCATGTTAGGGTTAAAATAGCTGTAGTCAGTCACGTAACTAACGTAAAGCAAGCTGTGTAAGTGATGCAGCTCATAACATGAAGTTCTTGGCTGGAGGAAAAAATTCATGGTATGTCCCATCCAACCACTGACCACCGTTGATGTGGACTTTTCTCACTCTTTATAATACTGCACTGGAGAGGCACTGAGACAAGTGAAACTAGAGGTACCTACAGCGTCAAACGTTGAAGTGTAAGGCCACTGACCAGACTGCAGTTTTTGATGCATTGGAGTGAGGTGGAGCTTGATGAACACAGACTGAGGATCACCTGCTGATATGAACACATGCAGGCTCTTGGTGCTACATGCTATATGGCTAAGAACAACTGTTAGAATATGTCAAAATGGAATTTAAAAGACCAAACCAGTGTTTTTTTTTTTTTTTTTTTTGCTGTACTTACTGTTCATTACTGCTGGTGACCATTCTCCAAATTAAAGTTGTGTTTTTTAACATTGTAAAGGCAGCTATTGCTTTTCAGGACAGATTGATTATCAGCGTGCAGAGACTTGAAAGTAGCTTTTGTTAGCTCATGTGTCACACAGTGAATGTAAGCGTGTAGCAATAACTCTTGTTATTTTGGAGTACTGTGATGCAGTTGTTAGTGAAGATTGATCTGACATTTCTGCTTTACTTTACAACAATAATGTAGCCCTGGCAACATTAACAGCATGTGATGCATTAGCTAACTCAGGCAAGTTTCAGGTCTCTACCAGTTCATTTTTAGACCATACTGAAATGAAGTAAAAATAACAACATCAAGGCATCATTCAGATATCTGCTGGGCTCTGCAGAATAATAAAACAGTCAGCAGTAATAAAACAGAACATGGAACTGGCAGTCAGTGGGCTGCTGCAGTACAAGAAAGAAACCATTGGTATGCTCCTTTAGATTCTATTATCACCATACTGCGCTGAGCTTACAGATGCTTCATGTTAATGAGTAAACTAATACTGCTGGACACTGATGACAGCTGTATGGAAGAAGATTGGGGCCTGTGAGGAATGAATGAGTAATAATGTCAATATTAATGCCAGACAGTTCCTCAAACACCTGCCTTTTTTTATTGATTAGAAAAAGTGACTTTTCTTCAAAATTCAATTTTTGTGCTCTAATCATGTTCCATACATGACTAATATTGAAGCTTCCTTCAATTATCTTTAGCTAGAGTACAGAAATGTAACTGATTCACTACATCAAGCCAACTTAAACGTTTGGTCCTCTATGATGGTGTATTCCTTCGTGACACAACAACGCTGCATGGAGTTCCACATGGCCAATATTACATGAATTAAATAGGATGTAATTGAACAAATAGAATATAAAAATATATATCAAATGCAAACAAATGTCAAGGCAGTCATGAAATTGTAAACAAAAAACGGAAATCCAATTACTTTTTCAAACTTATCCTGTTATTATCTCTTTTCACTGTTACTTTTTAATCATTTCAGCAGTTTTTAATTCAAAATGTTTTCTGAACACATTTTTAGTTTTTTAAATCTGTGTAATTATTTCACAGTTTAATGGTGATATTACATATTTTATCCATATGTATTGATATGATTGTTTTTTAATTGATCTAATATTGGACACTGGGTCTCCATATTTCCAGAGGGGAAGACGATGATGTCACTGTTTGTTACAATGGGGACTTCATGAAGGGTAAAAGAAAGAGTCTGAAATACATTTCCACTGGTTGTCTTCCCCTATGGAGGCTTCATGTTGAACAGCAGAGAAGAAGGGCCTCGCTGACCGTTAATGACTCCTGTTCCCTTACTGGATAGTCTGGCTTCTGTAACCTCTAAGGCAAGAAGTTGTAGCTGCACTTTTCTCACAAAGTCATCAACACTTTTAACTCATGTAAATAAAAAATGATCAGCTTTTCTATTCAACCTATTTCAAGGTCTTAATGGTATCTTCACAAAACAAGAAGAACAGGTAGTACACACAATTGTAAACATACTCACACCCCTTTAAGTTAAAATAGTACAACTTAGGTACATGTGTGACTTGTAAATGAAGACTTATTTTTTATGAAATTGTCAACAATAAAAAAAAAAATATACAGCCATTAACAACTCCATTCTAAGAAAGGGTTGTTACCTACATTTTACATCTATGCATTTCCTCTACACCCAACCCCCGACAACAGTCCAGATCAATAAATTAACAAGTTCACATTAAGGAATTAAAGTCTATGAAAACCAGCTGAGTCGTGTTCTTCAGTGTACTCTGAACATTTAGTACATTCTGGTGAGAAGATCATTGGCTAACGGGTCCTGTGGTGATGTCATGGGCACCATCAGGTCTCTCCAATACTATGAGCACATTTTTTCATATGTTTTCATTTAAGCTCATTTCAGTGTGTTAAAGCTAGCATGGTCGGGCTGCCATTATAATACTGATCCACATGGTTTTCAACTTCGTTTTAAATCCAATCATTTTATATTGGAACAATCCAACAGAATAATAGCAGCCCTTGACAGGATTCCTGGTAACTCAAATGCAATTAAATATTGCAGTTTTAGATTGTAGTTTGAGCTTCCTGTGCTAAACCTGACTTCACCCTGATCCAAAAAACACATCCAGTATTCAAATGCCATAAACACTGTGGGCTGTGAGGCTGACGATGCAGCAGCAGAGTGCTGGGCAGCAACAGTGCAGATGGCAGCAGCACTCACCCCTGCCACGTGCCTCACCATCGACTTTTCAACAGCAGATGAATTTGGCATCTCCCTAAATCAATAACGTGCCAGTGTGTTTGTTTGAACTCCACACCATACACTATAAGGGACGCTGATTTGTTCTCTCAGATTGATCATTTTGCTGCATGTTCCAACAAATTCATATGTGATGTGTGAATTTGAAAATGTAGGTGTCTTACACCAACATACTGTACCAAATACATTTAGTGGGATATTTGTCTTATGTACAATACAAGAACAGTGCAGCTAAATACATGATTACCATAATAACAAACACTAAATTCATACTACTTATAACACAATAAATAAATAGATCCAAAAGAGCACTTATGATTTCTTTAAGCTGTTGTTTAAGGTCAACTATGCAGGATTTCTCGGTTTCTGTTTGCAAACAAGCTAGCCTAGCCTAGCGTAAAGTTGTTTACATTTTTAGCATGGCACTACTGGATAGTTTTAAGGAGACCTCGGATATTTCCAGCCATGCTTGTGGTGACCAGAAGGGGGTTTTATTAAATCCAAACGATGATGTTTTCCTAATCATAACAAAGCGTTTTTTTGTGGCTAAACCTAAAGCAGACCTGAAGCGCAAAGTCTTTATTACATAACACTGAAAAGTGAAACCAGATAAATGTAAAGTTGCAACATAAATAAATGTCCGTGGTTTGCAAAGACGTACATTTATTCTGACCATAAAATCCTGCACAGTATATCTTTAAATGACCACAGCAGTGTGTTTAAGGTTCAGCCCATCTAACATGGATCATTCATACTTCACATTCCAACTATCCATTTTCCAAAGCATCACATAGTGCCAATCATTTGACTCTGAATTCATATATAATGAGTCGATCGACTGGGAGACTTGCTTGAGTTAAGAAATCTGTCATATGATTGTGTTGATGATATTTCATGCATTCACTGTTTAATTAATAATCGTCTTTGTTTTTTTTATGTCCAAATAACAGTTTAAAGTGAAAACAAAAACTGATTCCTTTATCAAATCAAATCCAATTTCTGGGGAGGTTACTGTTGAGGACCATGTGATTTGATACTAATCATATAAAAATAGATATTGTGTTCTAAGAGCCGTCGAGGGCCTTGTTAGAAATGTTTGGAAAACTAAAAACCTGTAAAAAAAAAAACAAGAAAACATCACACAGTTTGACTTCATGTATGAAATCATGTAATGATCTCAATCTATTTCCAACCTGACTGAGCAGATATGTATGAAATCTACTGAGAAACACGGCAGTGTTCTTTGGAAAATGGTCAGCAGAAATATAAAGTGACACTGTTCCGGTCCTTTACTCTATCTGAACACCATGTGATTGGCGTGAGACTCGTTTTACAATGTGTCACCTCCTGGATGAGCTGGGCAGTGCTTCAACTTTGTAATGTCGTTCCGTCTCTTAGCACATACGATATGAAAAGAAGGGAGGAGAGAAATGTGTAGAAATGTCCATCTGAGTACGAGAAAAAGCAAAAGTGAAGCTTGACAGAAGCAACTTTGCATAATGTGAGTTCATCGAATGCAAAAGTTTAAAAATACACACCTTTGGTAACATTTTACTTTAAAGTCCTGTGTCACTCAACAACTACTGGATCACTAAAACTGTTAAGTCACTGAAGGTAAGCACTTGAATGTGTCATATGCTGTATCATTTAAAGGATGAGTTCAACTTCTTAAAGTGAGCTGTGAGGCTGTCATGTCTGTGAGTACAGAGGTGGAGTCAGGACTGAGTTAGCAAAGCTAGCTACAGTTCTGGCGATTTAAAATCATACACTTGTAAACTTCTATTCTGAAACACAGAAAGACAATGTGTCTCTCAGTCTGCCTTAGAGTCTTTGATCAGTTGGGTTCTCAACAGAGCCAGTGGCAGTTTATGCTAAGCTAGTACCTAATGAACCAAAAGTAACTTATGCTGACAATGAATTCAGTAAATAAAGATGAATTATTTAGCACATTCGGTTGTATGGTGTGTACTGGAGTAATTATCAAGACTTGACAGGACGGTAAAGTAAAGTGTATGTACATGTTAACAGGGACACTAGTGAACATTCTGAAGAATCCCTGAGTTTAACCTCCCACGATGCACGAGAGAGGGAGGGAAGCTGACAGGAAGAGAAGGTCAGGACGAGACAGAGAGAGAAAGAAGAGAGAAGAGAGAGGAAGCTGCCAGTGCTTTTGTTTTATCGCCAGTCCAAAGATACCTGTCCAACAGTATTGCTGAGGAGACAACACTTGTGTCATCCATTAGAAAAAAGAAACAAAATACTTTAGATATCAAGGTGTGTCTGCCTCCACACTCTAAGTACAGTTCTGTCTCTTCTGCTCCTCCGTTGTGCATTTCTCAGTCATCTCCTGACAGAAATCCACTGTTACAGTGGGGCTACATACTTCCTCGGTGGATCCAAGCACCAGCGGACACTCTGGCTTCTCTCGGCCCGTATCTGACAACCACCACCCCAGGCTGCCTATCCTCCTGCCCCCCCTGACTGGACGAGCCCTCGTCAGAAGAAGGCGACGGTGGGTTGGATGTGAGGTCGATGCTGGCGGAGACGGGGGGCGGCTGAGGGCTCTGCACCTCCCGACACACTTGCTGGGAGAGAAAGGAGAGGTTCTGCCACAGCTCAGACATACAAACCTTCAGCTGGTTGCGCTCGCTCAGCAGCTTCTCCTTCTCGCACACCTGGGTTCATAAAACACAGTTTCATCAGGTCATCAGTTTTCATCAAAGACTGCTCGCTCCTCAGGTCACCTCCAATCAAACACCAGCCAACATACGACCCATGTTGTGTGTGTGTGTGTGTGTGTGTGTGTGTGTGTGTGTGTGTGTTATACGATCATACCAGTTTGTGGATCTCACTCTCCAGGTTCTGGATGCAGTCCAGCTTCCTCTTGCGGCAGCGCTGGGCGGCGATGCGGTTTTTGCTGCGGCGGCGGATGTCGTGAATGAACTCCAGCTGCTCTGAGGTCAGCTTGTGCATCTTGATGAGGATCTGGAAGTCATTGCGCGGCAGGTTGGTGATCTGGTCCACAGGGAAGGGCAGCTTTACCTAAGAGGACCATTTATAAGGTTTTACTTGATCATCAAAATCAATCCCTTCGATCACTTCAATTAAGTTTCGCACTGAGGTCATGTGATCACACCTAAGCACACTCCACCGGCTGAGGAACACAATGAGATGAACAAGTGGACTTTGAGTGAGGATTATTTGTCACTACATAACACTATCGGTCAGATGTGAAGTATGTATGCAGACGATGCATGTCAGTAGCATTCTAGATCTTTACGTCCCGGTCCAAACGAGTTCTGGTTTCAGGGTTCCCTCCTCACTGTGTTCCCTCATGTTTCTGAAACCAAAGCTACGCTCTCTGACCACTTATACAAGTCTTGCAATATTGATGTCGCTATATCATATTTATCATTTGCAAAGACTGACATGTTTCTGCTACATTGTGACTGTTTTGACTTTGATACTTTCAGTACATTAAGCTGATGAAACCTCTGCAGAGGCTGGAGCGGGACTTTTTCTTCGGTCGAGGATTTGAATCCAAGTCTTACTGAGTGATGTAGGGAGCTTTCATCACACTGAGCTCCTTGTTTCTGTCTGGATCCGGAGGGCAGTGTGGTGTTACACCACTAGGTGTCAGTGTTCAGCTGATTATTTTATTCCAGCAGCTTAGACACAAAGAGAAAACAGGAAGAGCTCTTTGTTTCACCACCAGGTGCGACATTTAACACTTTTTGATTCATTCATTATTTCTTTCTTTGCTGATAGAAATCCACTTCCTTTAAGTCCTTGTTTGTTTAATGGGTTGTGTATTATTTGCATTTTGTATACATTCACCAGTGATTGCAGTAATTTACTTGAATAATTATTATTTACTTGAATAATTTAGTATGCAGCCATTCATGCTGTGGTTGACTCTAGTCCACTGACTGGTTTGAACCTCTCCTTCAGTTATGTCTTCTGAATGGATTGTGTATGTATGTATGTATGACGTGCCCGCTACGTTGAGTTCTTACAGTAGCTATTCTGTCATTTATTCACCATAGCTGTTGCCATCTACAGCACCATTCACTAATTCTATCAAAGTGCTGATGAGCAGTGGCCACTGCTGCTGCGTGTCTGCTCTGTGTCACAGTGCAGCACTGAACATCAGCTACAGTAGCTCCTGTTGTTTCCTTCATACCAGCAGTGTTCAGCGCAGTGCTGCCGCCAGTACACCATGACATCATTCACTGCTCTGACAACAGAGGGACGGGAACAGAGGTGTGTGTGTGCGTGTGTGCGTGTTTGTGTGTGTGCGTTTAGGTGCCGCCTGTCCTTTACTCTATGGACATCTATATATAGCTCCATGACTCTCAACAGTCACATAATAAGGTTGGAATGACAAAGTGAGCCTTGGATGGTCATAAATCTCCCACCAGCCGCTCTCTCTCTCTCTATCTATCTCTTCCTCTCTCTCTCTGTGTCTCTCGCTCTCCGGTGTTCTGGTTTCCATTTTTAACATGGTGCGTACCCTTTGAGACACTCTTTCATCACTTGCTGGTGTAAAGTGTGCACATCAACATTTGCATTGTCAGAAAGTCAAATGAATAATGTCATTACATGTAAAGTGACTGCTGACGGTCGTTATCTTGATTGAGGTCAGTCTGATCTTACAGCACATCCACATGATCAATACACGAGTCCCCTGGCTGCTGTTACACATCTGGATAACACCTAATGCCGGTTTTGAGAAACCTGTATATGCTATTTGGTAGAAACTGGGATACTGTGGTGTGTTTCCATCTTGTCCTGGTTTCTGAACAGCGGTTGTTGGTACAGAACATATCGTCTGAGATGGTGAGAAACAGGGACACACCTGCAGGCAGACACTCACAAAATTGGATACTGTTACAATGTGAATGAACGAGGTTTATCATGTTCCATGAAGACGCCGTAACCCAAATATGATCTAAAAAAAACAGGATATGACTCAAAAGCAGGATGGAAGTCTGTATGCAAAGTCCACACAGTGTGCAGCTACCTCAAAACAGGATAGAAGAGGACAGAGTGAAAGGTCTGGGAGCCCCGGATTAGTTCATTATTTTGGGAAATATGGTCTTGGCTTTCTTTCTGAGAGGGAGGTGGAAATCAATATCACTTTATGCCTGTGTGCTAAAGGTTTGATACGTACACATTTTAGTTTAAACATTTAAAAATCTACCAAAATTACGATGAGAATGTTAAGGAATAAGTGTTTTGACGTTAATGTTGAGGACGTCTATGTATTGTGATGCAGATATTATCTAGTTAGCATGCTAACAAGCTAACACTAGTGACAGTTGTCTCATGTATAAACAGAACCCAATTAGCAGCAGTTAGCGCTACCGCTATCTGTGGGGAGTATGAATTCAACTGGGGGTTAATTCCTGCAGACTGGACTTTCAAGTGTGGTGCATGGAGGCAGAACGTGGTTAGCCTCGCTTGACGACTGGATGACAGGGAAACAACCAGCCCGGCTGTGTCCAAAGTTTGAAGTTAGACAAAAGTTCACTGATTTACATGTTATATTTCATTTGTGTAATTCACATGAGACTGAGATCCTTCTAACTCTAGAAAAGGGGGCAAACAAACACAGCAACCTGCCTGTGTTCAGGGTCTCCTGATTTACAGATGAAGCACTGTTCACGTCAGTCTTTTTTGCAAACATTATAAACGTTGAAACTTCTACCAGCATTCAAAGCTTTTTACTATCCTGTGGGTAATTTTAAGGTACTGTCAGTTAGAACTGAATCTACAGGTTTATGCTTTTACTTTTTCTAGGCTTTAACATCAATATCTTAACCATATCAAAGCCCATGAAATACTTCATCCAATCATTTATAGTTTATATTTTCAGAAACATGTGTTACTCTCATTTGCATTTAGTTAGTGGACCTGAATTAGAGAAGCCAGGGTCCTTGAGGTGGCTGGTAACGAGATTTGTAAGATTGTTCAGCTTCCCTGCATTTAAAAGCCTGACTTAGTGTAACAGGACCCTGGTCTCTGTAGCTTTTATATCTGATGACTCAGTTACTTTACAGTTACGTTAAATAATCAGTAGAATACTTAAATAAGAAAATATTCAAGAATGTCAACACCAAAAATACTATCCAAGTCCTTATTAATACATAGTAAGGAAGAAAAAAGCAAAATGGCAATGCATTGTGGGTTGGAAGGGGTGTTGGTGGGTTGGCCTCATTGAGAGGGCAGATCTGGGGTCAGTAGGAGCAGATGGTGGAGGGAATGTGGACAGGACACCTTCCACCTGCCTACAGGGCATCCTGGGGTGTGTGTGTCCGCTCTTTGGGTGAGACAACTGGGTCAGGGCAAAGAAGTGGGACACACACACACACACACACACACCACACACACACACACACACACACACACACACACAGTATACGTGTACAGGAGCTGAACACATGAACACATGAACACAAGCCCAAAGTGACGTCTTCACATTGTTTCTTTTGTCCAACCAACCATCAAAAACCATGACACATTTAATCAACTATAAAAGTAGCTGGCACTGTTTTTACATCCACTAATGATTTAGTCATTGTAGCTGTATTTAACTCTGCACTAAAGTGGTAGACAGAGCCACACTGCCATGATTTCCAACTACCAGACACTGAATTAATTCCCTGCTGATATAAGTGACAAATATGTTCCCACATTCCATCTGATAACACAACTGCCTGTTCCAGTTCCAAGTTCAACTTATGCTCCTTTTGCTCAAAATTCAAATCCGTGTTTGTGGGGTTTAACACCGTGTTTTCCAGCTGTGTGTTTACCGTTCATCTCTTCTGTACGTGGACATACAACACCACAGGAAACAATGTGAGGCTCCACACGTCTCTGCTGTCTACTAATCTGACTCGCTTGTTCACCAAGACATTGCACAAGAGAGCAGGATGACTTCAATAGTGAACACAGAAAACACAGAATCACATGCCAATATGAATATACGCAGCAGATTGAACATGGAGCTTATAGTGAGTCAAAACATAGTTCAACACAGAAAACTGGTGTCTGCTCCAGTGTGTCTATTCAGGATAACTGAGCACCTTTAATACATCTGCAACACATCTTCACTGACTCATCCACAGGCCAGAGGACACAAGCACTCACAGCCAGTATCCTCTGTGTGTGTGTATGTGTGTGTGTGTGTGTGGTGTGTGTGTGTGTGTGTATGTGTGTATGTGTGAGAGACAGAGAGAGAGAGAGAGACTCATCTCACATCTCATCAGATATCACATGTGCTGACATCACCAAGGGAACCATACAGGTCTTTTAAATCCGAGGCGGGTGTGTTGGAAGGGTTTGCGTCATTTCTCCTGAGAGAAAAAAAAAAATGTCTAAGAATAGTCGCAGCCGTAAATCTCACTGAGAATGTGCTTGAAATTCAATGATACATGCCGCTAACAAGAATATAGCTTTACAGTTGACGTTAATAAGAGCCGGTTATTGCTTAGAGGTCGTTGGTATTTTGGAAACAGGATCTGCTGCAGAATTGAAAACCATGCCATTCATAAGTGAGACTGGAGAAATAAACCATAATAATGCATGGAGAGATGCGTGCTTAATAAGAAAGAAGGATGCTGAGCTGGTGTCATGAGGTCAAATCATCATTGTTTTTTGGTTTTCAATGTGTTTATAAAGAGGCTTATGGGCACTGTACATAGGATAGTAATACAGAACAGCCATCTATGGAGATTGAAATGTCCTAGTATTATCTATGTGAACAGATCAGCAATCCGTGTGTAAATGACTCATCTCTAAATATAACACTCCTTCCACAAAAATAAAAAAAAAGAGATCTTTAAACTCACAGAACTATTTGAAACAGATCTGCAAATACACAAAAATATTCCACAAATGAAAACAAACATCTGTAATTATATAATGATGGATCACAGATCCAAGGACCCTTCGCAGGGACACCCGGTTATGTCAAATGTACTCAGCTGACAGTGATGTGCCATAATACAGTGCCGTGCAGAATATATGCATAATGCACAAGTGGAGAGTTGTCTCAAAGTGACACTGCAGCTTTGATAGCTGCTTAGATTTGTTTGACAGCCCCACAGAGACGATGACACACTGTCCTCAGTCTCCCTCAACATATATCTGACATCATTCCCTGAATGTTTTCCGTCTTTTCTCATTTGCACCTAATTGAGTAAATGCTACAGGCTGATGTTGAGCTGGTGTCAATTTAACCACATTCACCCTTTTAATTTAGTTTGTTAACCTGTGTTTTGGGTAACAGGTTTCCTATCCTGGCTTTTGATAAACAGTGTATTTCTATGTTACCATGGAGTCAAGAAGTTAACTGTGAGTACCAAACATTTTGGCAAATCTGCATGATAGAAACTCTGACTACGTACAAGCAGTCTGTAGACAACTGTAGACTGAGTGATTTTACTGAGTCAGCTGACTGATGACTCATGACTCTGTTCTACTTGTGCTACTGTTACAGCCCAGTTTAGCAGGTGGCACGTACACATGTCAGTGGTTCACCATCGTAAAACAAGAAGTAAAGAAAAATGCCCAGAGGACGTGTTTGTTGATTACTGATTCTGATCCCATTCCACTTGCTCGCAGGCGTTATTCTGGATTCTGATGCTTGGCTTGTCAAGACCCTGCCTACTGTGCCTTCTATTGGCTAGTACATGTTGGTTAAGCCCTACTGTGCCTCTGAATGGCTTCCCCTGATACACTTACCCTAACCAGTCTCACCGCTCATGCCTCAGACTTACCAACCCAACCAACAAAGGCAACCTATCAGAGGCATAGTATAGTAGGTCTTAGCAAGAAAAGCAGTGGGATCCATAATAATGCCACCCTCAGTCAGGTTGCTAATGGTAAGGAGTAGTTGAATTTACCTTGATGCTAACACAAAGGAGAATCCTGGTCAAGAAGAATAATTACGTGGCATACTAACCTCAGGGCCAGAGACTCTGGAGAGGCCACTTTCACTATCTCCTTCTGAGAAAGAGCCGGATTCATCACTGGAGTTGCCACCACTGGCACCAAATCCCTGTTCAGTTTTGATCGTGGTGCAACCCTGAGAGAAGACCACCTCTCCACTGTGGGGATTCCTCTGATCCACTACCCCCGTCAGGCAGTGAGACAGTCCAGAGGTGGAGCCTGAGTGTGGGGATGAGGAGAAGTCAAAGTGGGGAAGGCTGGAAGGTGAGCTACCGCTACCTGTGTCCTCTGGGTAAGAGAATGAGGAACGGGAGCTGGAAGTCTGGGTTCGGGGCTCCGAAGGAGGAGGGGAGTGTGCCGATGTCTTGATGGGAATGGGGCAGCTGGTAGTGAGGCATGATCGTCCAGAAGAAGGAGCTTCTACCTGCATCAGGGTTGAGACTTTTTCTCTGAACTTTTCATCCATGTAAGAATGGGCCAACACTTGTCGCTCTCCAGCTGCTGAAGAGAATATGACACTGCATCTGTCCAGCTCCCCCTCATGTTTAGAAGAGGAGGCTTTGGACACTGGCCTTTCCATGCTCTTGCTATTGCCAGTCTGCGCTGCTGGCATTACATCTGCAATTCCGGTCTTGAGGTCCACTCGATCCAAGGATTCCCTCTTATCCCTCTGTCTGTCTTTGACCAGTTCCCTGTAGTGGTTGAGAGAAAGTCTGTTGGTGAGGAGCTGCTGGATGGTGGTATTGGGCATGTCGCTGAGATCCAGGCCACCTCTCTGGAGGTAGGAGCGCAGACAGGAGGAGGGTGAACCTCTGCTCGGAGAGTGCTCAGCTACTACTGGAACCCCTTCTACCTCTAGCTCCATCTCCAGTACCTCCTCAGTACACAATTCTGGGTTACAACCACTCCTTTCATCACCTTCTTCCTCAAACACAAATGGTTCCTCTTTGATCCTGGAGGGTGTGAGGAGAGTTTGTGCAGCAGCACTGCTGTCTGCGAGCTGTGAGCTCACAGGGCTGACTGAGGTATGGTGGGCCAATATAACATCGTCACTGCCATGATGGTCGTCTCCATTGTGCTTGTTGTCACAGATCTGGTATTGATATTTCCTGTATTTAGGACATTGAGAAAGGTCAGTGGGAAGTGATACATTGCTTGCTACATGATTGGTCTGCTGCCTCATCTCTGTAGTATTCTCCAAGGATATTGCATCAGTAAAGACTGTATCCTCAGCAGTGATGTCATCATCATATTCCACCTTGCTATTACTGGCATGTTGGTCATCATTCTGCAGCTGGGCTTGAAGGAAGCGGAAGCAAGAGTCCTCCAGATTGTGAACACCCAAGAAGTCAGCGCAAAGGATGACCTCGTGGATGTTCTCCCGACTTAAAACCAGCTTGGCTGTGTAGGCAAACTGGAGCAGTGGAGCAAAACCTTTAGCAGTCACCTGTAGAGGGCAGAGGAGAAGAATTATGAGACGAACGAACAGTTTTACTTTCAGTGCCTTCAGCATCTATTTAGAGTCAGTAAATGTTCAAGAAGATTCCTATTTTCTACAGCGGCTCTAAAGGAAGGCAAAGGCAATGATACTATTTGAAACACACAGTCAAAAACATGGGGCTGGCCAAACTCCTCCATTGCATGGTCACAGGGTTTCTTGTGCAGTACAGTAAAACTGTAAGCACAGCTGTCCTCATGAGAACAATTACCATATAACTGTAAAAGCAGCTGATTACGACCCATATTACGCACGTTGTTATGGGGTGGCCTCTAGTGGCCATAGTAATTATTACAGCATTAAAGGAGGAAGTCTTGTAAAGTAGTATAAAGAGCAATAAAGTGCACATAGAAGGGAGACCCCAGTGAGGAGTTGGGTGAAACAAGAACAGGACTTTCACCCAGGAGAACGCTGTCGAAGTCCAGTGTGAAACTAGAGGTTCAGTTCCCTCAGATACATAACATAACTGCAGTTACATAAGTAATATCTTTATTTTAACCCGAGGTAGTAGTGTTTTCCAAGTAGTTTTGCTTGTGTTAACCGAATCCAACTGCAGTCATACTCCTGGATCCACACACTTTACATATATGAGATAATCACTGTATCAGATATTCTGTCAGTGCGACTTATTAACTGGGATTTCGTTGTTCTGTTCTGTACACACGACATCTATTACATGTCTGTTTGTCCTGGGAGAGGATCCTCCTCTGTGGCTCCTCCTGAGGTTTCTTCTTTTTCCTTTTTTCTCCCTGTTTAAAGGGTTTTTCTCAATATGTGAAGTTTTTCCCTCACTTGAATCAAGGGTTTAAGACTGGAGAAATAAACCATAATAATGCATGGAGAGATGCGTGCTTAATAAGAAAGAAGGATGCTGAGCTGGTGTCATGAGGTCAAATTATTGTTGTTTTTTGGTTTTCAATGTGTTTATAAAGAGGCTTATGGGCACTGTACATAGGATAGTAATATCCTTAAGAAGGATATCGTTCGCTGTGCACGTTGTAAAACCCACTGAGGCAATGTGATTGTGATTATGGGCTATATGAATAAAACTGATGTGATTTGATTTGATAAAACAACACTAATAATTATAATAATAATATTATTGTTATTATTATTATTGTTGTTGTTGTTGTTGTTGTTATTGTTGTTGTTATTATTATTATACCTTTGACTGCACTAGTACTGTTAGTATCACTCCATCACCAACTTCAACACCATCAACATATCATTATCCTAGATAATATGGATAATATTAGATAATGATAATATTATCATTTTAACCAAAAATAAAAGCAATAGCAATAGTTTAAATGATGGCAATCACAACAACAATGATAATGGTAGGACCTCCACTAATACTAACACTGCTACCACTGCTACTTTTAATACATACACTAATATTAATAATACCATATGTAGGCCAACAAGGGAAAATCTGAAAACAAATAATTGTCCTTTGGAGATTCACTCGCCAAATGGAAAATCTACCCACATTTGGCGAGGTGTTAACACACATCCACAGGAAACAGCTCAATTGTGGGATTCTGTGAATCTTTATAAGATCATTTGCTTGAAGATCAAAAATCTTTTTTTTATCTTTTTAAAGCCAGCTCTACTCTAAGAGATCCATCATGTGTAACAGAAGAAGACTGCTGTGTGTTACAACATTCTGACTCGACTTGTGTTAAAACAGAATAATGACTGGGACAGTGAGGTGGAGGTGCATGAATCACCAATTCAATTCATTGTCAGTCATTTCACCATATTAATCATCCATGTTGTCTTCTGTCCTGGATCCTTATTTCTCTCCCACCCTCACCCTCTCAGCTCCCCTGTTTCCTTCTCGTTCCCTACACGAAGCGTTGCCACTATATGGCTTCTTATAGGTGTATGTGATGAGTGTGTGCTGCTGTATGTATGCATTTACTCTATATTGCTGTGTGTGCATGTGAGTGAACATGAAAATATATGTGTGTATATGTGTGTATCGTGGTGTGTGTGTAAGCCTATTTTCAGCTGGTGTCAGCAGCTGCTGCCTCCTGTGCACAAACACTGAAGGTGCACTCCAGCCTCACACCAACCTCACTAATGAGATGCAGCACACAGAGATGATCGGAGAGAGACGAAGATAATCAATCACATGACTGATCATTAACACTTATCTTTTACACTTTATATTAAAATGTAATAATAATCATGTTATTCCACACTGGCTGACCAGCAGTATGATTTTGTTATAGAATGTCAGAAAGCACAAATCAACTCAGCTGCAGGATTTGTGTTTTATTGGTAGAGCAAATACTTGAGCGGTTAACCCTAACTCGTAAATAAACTCTGTAAACATCTTGTCCCATTAGCAGTCAAGCTAATTAGCAGGCTAGTTAGGAGACCTTTAGTGAGACTAGCATATTTCCACCTAGGCTACCATGTTAGCGTAAACCTTTCCTGTCTGTCGTCCCTACTTCAGCCAGCTCCTCAAACTGCTGCACACCTTACTAGTCTGAGCAGGCCTGAATACAGAATCAATGCAGTTTTATGGTTAAGTCGGAGAGAAGCCAAAAAAGGTCAGTTTGGAGCAACATGTACTACATTTGAGTAAGGAATGAGTTGCTGTGCAGCTGCTGAAGACACCTTCGTTGACTAATGTTGAGGTGAATCATTTTATTTGCTGTACGTGAGCAAAAAAACATGTCAGGTGTTAACAGCTGAATTCCTTCTTCTTTACTGACATGTTGAGACCAAGACGACTGGTGTTCCTCTGCTGCCAGAGACTCGCATATGTAACGCCACATCCCACTGTGTTTAGCTCTGACCACAGGCTGGGTGATGGGACAGTGTGTGAGAAACAAAGCTCTTCTTGGAATCATTATGGGATGGACTGGGTGGAGGCCTGTTCGAGTGATTCCTATATAAGGTACAGTCACACAGACATATGAATCAAGATGACACATCTAGGTATGGAATGGTAACATCAGCCACTCGGATCAGGAGCTGTTCCCTGATCAGCAGCAGCTGACGAGGTGACCACATTGATATTCATGCCCAACATGTTTCCAGAAACCCATCAGTTCGTCATGTTCTCCTCCTCCTCTCTTATTTACCAGAGGAAGCTGACGTCAGCTCCCTCCTGTTTCACAGGCACACTGTCATGCTCATTCACACTCGTCTTCAGCTGTGAAGAGGTCTTCACACTCTGGGCCACAGTCAGGCTGCTGATAAGTGTATAGCACAGAATAACCCTGGGTAGGGTTGGGTCACTTATGAGCCTACTTCATTGCTTCCCTGTTTCTGCTGACATTATGTTCTCGTCACTAATGCTCTCCATCTACAGAATGACCACTAGGACAATACCCAGCAACCCGAACACACATACATGTTTATGAGCCTTCTCATTCACCGTGATGTGCTAACTTTCCTGTCAAAGCTTAACCCCCCTTCCATAAGTTGGTCTGTCCTACCCATGGATCAGGATCCACAAGCTTGGACCCATCAACACCCGACCCTGCAGTAGGCCTCTGATGTCGACCTTTAGGGCTCTGTAGGCTTCAGAAGAGGTGCTTGTTGGATCGTCTCAAAGCATCTGCAACCCCTTTAGACCCCACACACACGTCTGAATCAATTTTAAACAACAACAACTGAAATCATCAGTTTATTACATGTCAACACTACTGGAGGTCTCTTCTAGGTCATATTCAAAACAAGTGTTTAGCTGTATTATTTATTCAATATTGTAATAATTTGCTTTGTAAGATGAGAATACTTTAACCAGAGGTGAACATAAGTGGGTACAGTGCGACCAAACGAGAGCAACTCAACATAGAGCCCTTTACAAAACCTCAACCAACTCTCAACAAGTGAAGAAAGAACTTGATCGCTTTCACTAGAGAAGCCCAACAATGTGATCCTCTGGTATAAGGGACATTTAACATTAACAGTTAACATTTCTGAATCAAAAGGTGTAAACTTTCATACACTTCTCTGTTTGCTCTGTTTTGCTCTGTTGATGACCTCCATCAACACCATGAAGCTTAAGTGCCAGATATGTTTGACATTTCATTTCACTGCATGATTCTGCACACGATAGTGCTCCTCTTACTGTGACAAGTCCCTGAAACAGACAGTCCAGCAATCACACACACTTCAACCGGTGACAAGACGAAGCAGGAAGTGTTTAACTTTACCTCATGACTCCCTTTAAAGAAGGACCTACTAAAAATATGCCCCGTGTGACAATTCATCACATCTCACAGACTAATCAGAGGATTGTAAGAATCATAGCAGCTGAGGTAGAGATGTCCTGACTCAGTCTCATGTATGAAGCACTAGATATATTCTGGTTTTACTGGCTATTGGTTGTATTTCCCATAATAGCTCTTTCTCGCCCATTTTTGGTCAGAGTGGGGAGGATCAGATAATATACAGTAAGTCTATAGTATCCAAGCCCAAACTGGAAGAACACTGACAACTTCATCAGGTTATTTTCACTTGTTGCCACCCCCCGCGGAGCCCACTGAGTCCTTGTCCTTGTTCTCACTGTGGCCCTTTACCTTGTCTGGCAGGTTAATGACAGTCTCCACTTCGCCAGGTGACCCGTTGTGCCCTAACAGGGCCTGCAGGAAGTAGCGGCTGCTGGCGGCGAGGACAGCCCTGTGTGCTCGCACCTCCCTCCCTTCCACCAGTACGGTTACGTCGCACAGGATGCCCTGCCGCCGCTGCTCCTCCAGGCTCAAGAGCACGTTGGCGCAGTGGACCTTGGATTCGTACACGTACACGGGCGCTGCCGCCTCACCATCCTGCTCCTCGCCTGTCGACATCACTCCCTCTAGCACCCTGCACAGGAGAGAGAAAGGACAACGTGTCAGGTGGCTGCATTTAACGTGGAGTTTAACCCAGCCCTCGATTTAAGTGGAGAAAAGATAAGACGATGCAAACAAGTGGCCGCTGAACAGAATGCAACTGCTACAAGTCAGAAGCACTGTGTTTGTAGCAAAGGGAAATGAAGAGTGTGCAGACATTTGTTTATGCAGAAGTCCTGCAGTGTGTGTACTTCACACTCAGGAATCAGTCATAATCACCTGTCAGCCACGGTGACATCATTCACAGATGGTACCCAGACGACACTACTGGCAAGCCCTCGCCAAGCAACAATGATTCACAGAGCATTAGGGAAAATGGTGAATTATGATAGGACCCTATGGGGACAAACCTGATGAAGATCAACTGTCACTGTGTTACATGCACATACATGCATGTGTCCGCTGAGGAATAGGACTTCTAAGTCTAGGAAACATCAGCAAATGACATAAATTCAGCATATGAGCCAGTAATGCCACAAACTGCAGTCAAATATGGCAAAGGTATTCAAAGGTCTATCAGGCATAACTCTGTTCTGAGTTATGGAATGTCTCACACTCCGTCATAAACAAACATTTAATCAAGTCAACCCCTGTTGGGTCTTCAACAGGGAGTCCATGACCTTAGGGGCTTCATACAGTTACTGCAGGCGGCGTCAAATTATTGTATTATTGATAATATTTTGTAGTTTTTTATTTTTCAAACATTTAAATGTGGCTGAAATTAAACATCAACATCAATCCAACATCTCGTTGTTGTGAAGCCAAAATAACAAAAATCATTTCATTTATGTGATTACATGTCACAGTCATGTGAGCAAGCTATCCTGACCGCATGCTAAACCCACATCTCCACCAAACAGTCCAGCCTTTTCTCAGGCAAAGCTAGTTTCCATGGTAAGAAGCAACTACAGACCAAAAGGAGAGTACACAAAACATGTGTGCTGAGAAAGCGAGAGTGGTAGGTCACAGTGTCACAACTTTATACCATATATGTAGCAGGAGGTCCCTGCTCCACCTCTCTGTCAGATAAATGGTCCCTGGCCTGAAATGTTGAAGACCCCTGAAGTAAACTGAACCAGACTCTCTGGTTCCAGTGTCCTCTGTCAGCATTCTTCTTTGTCTTATGTAAGCTGAATATCTCCGGTTTTTGGACTGCTGCTCAATAAAAGAAACAAAAGAAGATGATGATATTATAATAGCTCGTAATCACTGCCAGGTTGTCATCAAGCACAAGACTCTGTCACCTCCCCTCGAGAGACCAGAGTGATAACTGTAATGTCTCAGACAGTCAAACAGTACGAGCATACAGGAGCGTGTTCACAGCAGGGTTATTGTACTGAGTGTAATATACTACAAAATAAATGTATAAAGGCAGGTACATGTGCCCACGCTTGTATTCAGAGAAGTACAGATATGTAGCTGCCTCCCACACTGACTGCAGGCAGCTCTGTCCATTGTGTTTCATTTTAATGCTGTAGTACATAAAACCCCGACACAGACAGCTGAGCATGCAGTCTGTCTGTCTCATCAGCCCTCGGCTTTCTGTGTGTGTGTGTGTGTGTGTGTGTGTGTGTGTGTGTGTGTGTGTGTGTTTCTGCTGATTCATGGCTTTTCAATAGGCAGAGCCCAGCACTGGGGGCTTGCTGAAGTAGTGTTCTGGCTTTTCTCCCTGTGGCCCACGGGCCAATCATCAGTGTTGTAGATCATCTCCTGCCTCCCCTCAGGAACACTTCAGGCTCACACATTCTCTATTGCTTTTCATGATGTTTGCAAATTGTTTGCTCGCACTGTTTACCCGCTGCACTGCTCTGGAGCTGCTCTGCTGCCGACACTGAGAACAAAGGAAAGGCACAGTGCATCACTGACTACCTGCTTCTATCTGTCTTCTTCATACTGTTGGTTATGACTAGGCTTTACTCTACTCTCCTCGACTGTCCTCTACTGTCCTCTATTGTCCTCTACTGTCCTTTATTGTCCTCTCCTACCCTCTGTTGTCCTCTACTGTACTCTACTGTCCTCTACTGTCCTCTACTGTCCTCTACTGTACTTTATTTTACTCAGTTGTCCTCTACTGTCCTTTATTGTCCTCTCCTACCCTCTATTGTCCTCTACTGTACTCTATTGTCCTCTACTGTACTCTACTGTACTCTACTGTACTTTATTGTACTCAATTGTCCTCTATTGTCCTCTATTGTCCTTTATTGTCTTCTCCTACCCTCTATTGTTCTCTATTGTACTCTACTGTCCTCTACTGTACTCAATTGTCCTCTACTGTCCTTTATTGTCCTCTCCTACCCTCTATTGTCCTCTACTGTACTCTACTGTACTTTATTGTACTCAATTTTCCTCTATTGTTCTCTACTGTCCTTTATTGTCCTCTCCTATCCTCTATTGTCCTCTACTGTACTCTACTGTCCTGTGTGATGTGTGTGTGAGTTTTAGGACGGCCACACCATCATCAGCGTCATTAGAAAGAAGGAGCACAGAATGACTCTGTCACTGGAGGGACACAGAAGATCAGACACTGACAGAAATCACTGCTATTGCTTTAAAGTCGTAACAAGTGACAAGAAATCCTTTTTAGTAACACGCAGTTTGCTCCAGTTGCCGCTGAACTTACATAAACAGCCCTGTGAGCCAGAGGGAGCTCTGCGCTCAGTCTTGACTGCACAGAAATTATTTTGAGACATAAACATGTCTCTCTTTGAATTAGCCCAGTCTTTGACGTTTGGAGACTCGTTTGTCCGTGTTTTGATTTTCCCCCCTCCCACCACGCTGGGTAAACTGTTCAGAGACAGTTGAGGGGCTTTGGTAAACAAGACATTGCCAGTGGTTTCATCATCTTGTCTGGGCTTTAATATGTAAGAGGAGAGGGTGGTGTGTTTCAGCAGCAGACTGGGCTGACAGGCAGCTCACTGATACCCATAATCCCCAAACTGTAAAATTACAACTGAGAGCAGTTTTCAGAGTGTAACTGAGCTAAAATCATCTGCTACAGTGAAGAAGTGTGGCTGCTGTGACACGGCGTGTGAGACCATGCAATTGACTAAACGTTTAGCCAATTATATATGATAAAGAAAACACTCATTCAATAGCTTGATATGCAAGGATGCATCCGTCAACACCACGAACACTGTGCGCTACCTAAAGGCCGCAGTGGGAGGGTGTTCTCTACATATCACACAGGCTCATTAAGATATAAAGAGCCTTAATAATGAGGTGCTGAACACACCACGCAGCCAGGTGTGCTACCTGAACACACCGCACAGTATGTGTTCTCTGAGAATTGTGTCTGAGCCTGAGTTAGTCACGACCCCCTCTGAAATAATGGACATGTTTGAATCATTTGGTGACAGTTGATGGCTCAGATGGATAAACTTCTACCTAAACCTGTGTCGACCCTACACAACACCACACAAAATGTTTGCGAGGATCATATACAGTCCTCGAAATCACAATCAACAGGCAGAGCTCCAGTGAAGCAGAGCAGCCGGAGGAGTGGCACCGCTAGTGTGTCCCATAATGCAGTTCTCTGTGGCTGCTCAGTGCCCTCCCCTCATCAGCCAGATGCTCCGTTAGCCTACATTCGACCTGGCAGAACCATCAATCAAACATACATCTAAGGCCATCCAGACCCCTGAGACAGCCTGAGACAAGCAGAGGTGGCCACAGGGAAACACACACACACACACACACACACACACACACACACACACACACACACACACACACACACACACACACACACAAACACACACGGTGCTGCCCAGCAGGCAAGCTAGATACATCCAGGAGTAAATTATTAATCACAGGAGCAGCAGAACCGAGACCAGGCGAGGATTTTCCCCCAGAGCTGCAGCTACACACAAATATTAATTAACAAACACTAATAATTCACCACTTCTACTGTGTGTGTGTGTGTGTGTGTGTGTGTGTGTGTGTGTGTGTGTGTGTGCGTGTGTGTGTGTGTGTGTGTGTGTCCAATGTACTGCTATGGCCTACTTTTCTCCACCCTTTCCTGCCTGCTCCCCTGCCCTGATTATGTCTTATTTTTTATTTGATGGTGTCTGTGGGGTATACTGTGCTTATATGTCTCCCTCATTTCTCTCTCTCACTCTATATATATATATGTATAGTGTGTGTGTGTACGTGGGTGTGTGTGTGTGTGTGTGTGTGTGTGTGTGTGTGTGTGTGTGTGAATTCCTAACCCTAACCCTTCACAGAGGGGATGAATCAATACACAACTTAGTGTCATTGAAAGTGAATGGACTGATGTAAGGGGAGTATAACAGGTTGGAAGTCAGTCACTAATCACGTGTTCCTCCTGCTGAGCTCAGAGCCTCTGTCAGACTTACAGCCAGTCATATAGCTGCAGTAGCTGTAGATGTGCAGTGAATACTGATAGAAGAAGTGCAGCATGTATGTGGAGGATGACTGCCAAGATGAATGAAGGTAAAGTTGAAATGAGGCACAGAAGACTCTCAAATAATAGCCGTCACACAAACAGTGTGACAGCGTGATAGATACAGGGCCGTTCTTCTTTAAATAACAGCTTCAGACTCATGTTGAATGTACAGTGTGTTGTAACACAAACTGTGACACACCTGTGATCTGTATTGACAAAAGTGGTGTTGAATCCTCAAACACTACCTCTGTACATGGAGTGCACACTCTACCAGCTAGGCTACCAGGGCCAGTGCTGCATATTTCTATATGATGATGTGGTGAAATAGTTTTACTGGTCTGCATGATTCAAGTCACATTTTAATAAAGTAATAGTTTTACACATTATCATATTATGTTCTACAACGTCACATCCGTATTGCAATGAATCATGGGTTAGTAAATCAGTGAAGTCTGGCTGAGTCTGCACAAGACAGACTAAATACTGGGAGGAAATGTACATAAATAACCGAATAATACTTCAAATGTAAATTAAACATTTTAATGAAATACTCTCTGTGCAGTCAATGTGTTCAAATGGGCACAAATTAGCGTGTAAAAGTTAAATGTTAAAGCAGGACGGTTGGTAAATCTGCACCCAGGCAGTGCATCACCTCCCTTCAGCCACACACACACTGTATATAAAATACATATAACAAACATACAAATAGCATACATTTCCTCTAATCTCTCACCTCTTTATCAGCATATATCAAATAAAAGCAAATCATACTGGGCATTCATATTCAGAGAAAACACCTGCTTGCTTTATTGTTTATTTCTCACCTCACCTGATGAAACGGATTAGAACGAGGATGAAACAACCTTTGTGCCTGGAGGACATTTTTTCCTCACTATTAATGGCTAAAGATAGTGCTCAGTCCTGGCTACGTTACTGGGAACCTCCCCTGGGACTCCCAGAGCTCCGGAAATATACCGCCATGACATCATCGTCTCCCACTCAACAAAGAGCCTTTGTTAAGAAGCGGCTCACTCGCACGGTGGTCATTGAGATCCTGATAAATGACCTCTGAGGTCATTGTGAACAGCGTTTGCCCAGCCCTCGTCCTCCTTCAGCCCTGTGTAACTCACCTTGCCTTTGTCAAGTGGAATTGGATTTAGTGCAAATGAAAGCGCTCACCCCTCAGGCGTGGAGCCAGCTCTCCTCACAGACAGCTCATGTGTCAGAGGACGGCTGGAGATGTGTGTGAGGGGGCCAGTGACCTGCTGTAGGACTGAGGGATTATGGGTAGTAAATGGACTGTAGGGCTTGTTAGATGGTACCACATATGTGTTGGTGTGAGCAGGGAGGGGTGAGGGTGGTATGCATTTATGTGTGTGTGTGTGTGTGTGTGTGTGTGTGTGTGTGTGTGTGTGTGTGTGTGTGTGTGCGTGTGTGCGTGTTTATCCAGGGATTAAGTTACAATCTATAGATGCTAAACAGCTGACCCAGCTACTTCTCATGCCTTCTCACTCTACATCAATACCTTCACCTTTTATCCTACAAGTGCACGCAGGCACAAACACACATGTGCGTACACGCGCGCACACACACACACACACACACACACGGGTCAAGCAGCACTCAGCAGAGCACTCGCTGCTCTGATCTGCTTCCATCCGTTGGATCAGATGTTCTTGGATGTTCAGAAAGCATCACCAGCAAAACGATTCCCCTGGTCTGACACCTGTCTGATCCTTTCGTGCACCACTTTGCATTTTCGAGCGATTTGTCGAAGTTTAGACATCGACTGCAGAATCCAACACATGCTTAAACTTTAACTGGGTGATTGTCAGTGTCTCCTTAATCCACATGCATCACCGATCCCAACATGACTGCCGCAGTGTAAAACCCCGTGTCCACGACACCTCACTTTTGCGTTAAAAGAAGTCACTGCTGACTTCTGGTTTCACAGTGGACATGAAGAGTGATCTCCTGAATGAGAGTCCTGTGCTTGTTTAACTCAACCATCCCATCCCATCCCCATCTTCTCCTTGTACAGGCTTCAATCTTTATTCTACTTGTCCTCACTTCCTCCTGTGCAGCAGGAATAATTCCTACAGCCACTAGAGGTTGCCACCCAACAACAAATGTAAAATGCCTTAATTCTGTACAACTGTGGTCATTTTTCTGACTGTGACAGGCTTTCAGAGCCTATTAATCATATTTGATTGCAAAAGCTGATGTGAGTGCCATCAAAATGACAAGTCCTTGTGTCACTGTTCAGCAGTCCTTCCAGAAAAATGCAGAGTTTTTTCTTGATTGTTGTGGGCAAAAATCCTTGATCATGCGGCACGTTTTCTTA
The DNA here is from genome assembly GCA_963678695.2 of Diplodus puntazzo. Classification (NCBI taxonomy): domain Eukaryota; kingdom Metazoa; phylum Chordata; class Actinopteri; order Spariformes; family Sparidae; genus Diplodus; species Diplodus puntazzo. The sequence continues at coordinate 20,005,096 of OZ023175.1, read as the reverse complement.
AAAAAATGTGATGGAATATGCAGGATATTTATGCAATTTTATGCAATGAAATTGCGGGAACTTGCAAAAATTGCGGTTTGATGAAAAAGAGAAAAAAAAGTGATTCCCCCAACACCCTGTTCTCACTAGGCCACTACCTTAATGTAAAGACTCATTTCTTATTACTTCCTATGATAAGCAAGCATACTACATCACAGAAAGTGCTGGGAATATTTAAGTTCTCATCTTGTTTTATTTCAGACCTTAATAAACACATGGCTCAAACTTACAAAACATTGATGAGTCAAACAAGTTCTGTAGCTTTACAAAAGGAATATGCTACAACTTCTGTAAAAAATGAATAAATAAAATATAAAAAAATAAAATGTGGGCTTCCTGTTTTACAGAGGTAGCTGTACAAAACAGACATCTTCTGTTAAAATATGTAAGTGCTTCCAATGCACAAAGTGCAATCTTTTACTGTAACGTAAATTTACATACCACTAATATACTTACAACTGTAAGGTTTTTGGAACTAGTATGATTTTTTTACTGGCAAATGAGACTGATTTGCGGGCTTCATCATGACTTCATCGCGGGGTTTGCAGCTTTTCGATGATGTTCACGTGTAATTACGTCTCTGCATAACGTTCCCATGGCAACAGGGGAAAATGGCTGCTCTTGTGTGAAGTAAACGCAACATATTTTAACTTTCTGCTAAGATATATGTGACTTTTTTGCAACGAAAATGCGGGGATTATGAAATCATGCAAGCCCTGCATATTTAAAAAGCGCGGTGTATTTGAAAAAATACGCCCCCCGCATAAATATACAGACTGTGGCTGATTATGCATTGAATTATGCGATCGCATAATCGCGTTTTTCTGGAGGGACTGGTTTAGTGTAACACTATACCCCAGAGTCAACTACAACTTTTGATGGCTCCAGGCTGCATGTCTTTCTGTATGATACACCAATCAGTCATAACATTATGATCACTGACAGATGAAGTGAATAACACTGATTATCTCTTCATTATGGCACCTGTTAGTGGGTGGGATATATTAGGCAGCAAGTGAACATGTTGCTGAAGAAGTTAATGCTGGTTTTGATAGAAAGGTGTCAGAATACACACTGCATCGCAGTTTGTTGCGTATGGGGCTGCATAACCACAGACCAGTCAGGGTGCCCATGCTGACCCCTAAACACCGCTGAAAGCGCCAACAGTGGGCAAGTGAGCATGAGAACTCACAGGGAACCTCAAGTCCTGCCATTCATGTGGATGTGACTTTGACACACACCACCTAAGCATTGTTGCAGACCATGTACACCCTGTCATAGAAACAGTATTCCCTGATGGCTGTGGCCTCTTTCAGCAGGATAATGCGCCATGCATCAAAGCAAAAATGGTTCAGGAATGGTTTGAGGAGCACACACGTACACACTTGGCCTCCAAATTCCCCAAATCTCAATCTAATCTGTGGGATGTGCTGGACAAACAAGTCCAATCCATGGAGGCCCCACCTCGCAACTTACAGGACTTAAATGATCTGCTGCTAACATCTTGGTGCCAGATACCACAGCACACTATCAGGGGTCTAGTGGAGTCCATATCTTGATGGGTGCAACCACAGTGGAGTATGATGTCATTTGACCCAGGCATTCATACAAATAAGAGACAACGCGCTCAACTTACATATATGGCTTCAGTACAAGGTGCTCACGCGTATTCACTCAGTTTGGCTTTGAGCACCACTTTAAAACACCTTTTTTACTGGTGGATACTGGCGATCACTGTCGGACCGGCATGTACCCTTCTCTGTCAGAGACGTGACAGCAGATCAGAGGCTAAATGCTAAATGCTACAGAGGGAACAAGACACACATTCCTGTGTGTAGCGACATGTTTTACCTGTGAACTCTCGGTTTGGTTTTGTGCCCCAGTTTAAAACACACAGCAATGATCTGTCTCGCATCCTGGTTGCTAACTGTCATTTTTTTTATTTGCCATTGAGGACAAACCATCACTGGCAGGACCAGAATGCTAGTAGCATAACAACAAAGAAGTGGGGGGGGGGAACCTCACTATTTGGTGCATTCCAGAGCCAGTCAGCTGTAACTGCTCCTTCTACAAATCCAAATAACAGACGTCAATCACTCATCAGCACGTCCAATCAAACAAAAAAGGCCATGCTTCAGCATTTATACAGCACAGTATACATATATACAATATCAATTATATGTTGATATCTGGAGTGTGTCACATCAAAACTGTGCAATAAATGTATCATTTGTGAGAAGGTGCAAAGCTCCTAAGCTGCCAAATGAGTCATAAAGGCAGGGATGTTGAGCAGAGGATTAGTTCATCTTCTTCACAAGGCAACACGGTGTAGGCGTGAAAATGAAAGTACACATGTGGGCTGCTAGACACCCACAAGGTTTCCATAGAGGAAAACTGACATGATTTACATCACATTTATGGAATACAGTCAGTTCTTTGAGGGTCTGCAGGAAAACCAAGTGCTGCTTATTCTGCTTTTGGAATTACACACCGCAGCAGAGGACGCTTCAGTGACTCAGATGTTGATCTCATCCATACATTGATGTCCTCTGCGGCACGTCATAGCAACCTCCTCACATCTCCTCCTGTCCTCACATTGTTAGAGACACCTCTGCCCTCAGTAACCCAAAAACCACTGAGGAGTCAGTTCTGATTTCACCTGTTTGGCTGTTACGGATGTAGTGGCAGAGGACTTCCCCTCCCCAGGGAGCTCGCCCCATGATCACATGAGTTCCCTTACACTTCCATTCCCTCCTTTCAGCTGCGAGGCTGGGCTGACATCACTCTGCCCGAGGCTGCTCGGGAAGCGTAAATTGGATCAGGCTCGTCAGGTTTCAGGGAAAGTGAAGCTGGTTTTATCTGTGTGAGTCATGCTCAGGGTGGGAATGCTGGAGAAATTCAACTTCACTACTCTGGGAAGGCGGCCAAAGCAAACAGAATTGAAGAGACAGGATCAAAACACAAAGAGAAGACACTTTTGGCTGCAGTGTTCATACTGGCTGTATACATCACAGCCTACAGTCCTATAGCAATTAGAAGCAAGCTTTTCCATCCAAATATCAAACTAAAGACAAGCTGTCTGTTGTCTGTGTAGTCTCTCTGCTGATACGCTCCGCTAAAAACAATCAGAAAGATCATGAAGCTCCACTTTCAAGGGGCCTTGTTCATACAGTAACTGTTGCTGATGCTTACGCCACTGCCTACAGAGAGGATGGGGATTATTCAAACAAATTGCCTGCACCTGTATGAAAACCCTCACTCTCACTTTGGAGACTGGAACAACTGCCAGAACAGATGGCGAGGAGACAGGGGCGGGTCTATAACATTTAGTTTGATACTGACATTTTGGGGGTCTAGAATGATGCACACACAGAAAGAAGGGGGGCACATTTCACTATTTTTCAAATTTAAAGCGTACTTTATCCATATGAGAGAATGAAAAATAATTACATTTGATATTTTCATCAAGATTATACACCACCACAACAGCCACAGCATTAAAACCACGGACAGGACATTGGGCTGTTCAATCTCTGCTAAGAAATGTGTAACGATGTGACACCAAAACACTTTTTTAGGTCTGGGGAGAGTTTGTGGTTTGGGTTAAAGTTATTGGACCTTTGTCATCATGGTTTCAACAACCATCCCTTGGCTAAGGTTAGAGAACTGTTGTGGTAATGGTTAAAAGAAAGGTTGACTGTTAAGAAATAGGAAGCAAAGTTTAATATTTGATTGCTCTATCCACCCACAGGAAGCCTTTCTATATAATAACTACAGATGGGCATTTCATACAAAAGTGCTATTCGGTATTCGCTTGGAACTATTCAACGATCATTCGAAGATCGCCCACACCCACACACTGCACGTCCAGCACTCAGAGAAAGCACGAGGCCGCTCAACTGTCAAACATCATTTTGTTGGAGCCAAACACAGGATACAGTCGGCACAATGGAAACAAGCTTTAGACGGAAAAGAGCAGTCGTTAAAGCAGCTTGAAGGGAAATGAAAAGAGGTGGAATGACATGACAGACACATCAAAGACACGCAAAGACACAGGGACGAAAAATCTGTATCGGACCGATAATGGGAAATGTATATCGACTACTGGCCCATAATTAAGTTGAGGCTGGGACTTGACAGCATCTGCACACTCCCACACAGTCAGTGCACCTTTAAAGTTGGTTTGTGATCTGACAATAAACACAGACAAGAAGAAGAAGAAGAGGAAGAAGACGAAGAACAAAAACAAGAAGAGGAAGAAGGAGAGGAGGAACAACAACACCAAATAAGTGAAGTGCTGCACCTGGTGGAGCCACACAGTGTAGACTACAGATCCAAACATGGTCTCTCCAGTGTTTGAGGCTTTATTAGAGCTGTGGAATATTATATTATATTATATTATATTATATTATATTATATTATATTATATACTTTCTTAGCCTCAGCTGTGCATAAAGTTCTGGTTATAGACTATAAATACACTATGAAATGATTGATATCGGTGATGAGAAGCTAAAAAAAAAACAAATCAAGCATCATCTCCTCACTAGCGTCCTTTAACACACCAACACATCCCCCTTGCATTATTCTGCTGCAGTCTGAAAGCTACCTCGAAGCTAGCCACATGGTGGCAAAGCATGACAGAGTGCTTGTTTATCACCTCTGCCGCTGTAATCCTTCACAGCACACAAACCCTAACTGCCTCACATCAAAGCCGGAGCTATGAGACACGGAGGGGAATGTGAGAGTGTGTTAATGTGTCTCGACAGGTGGAACCTCCACAACATCCAGCAGCCTTTACAGCTTCATTGGCACAGTTACATCAGCCCACAAACAGCTTCAATAGCCCCACTCAGGCCAGGAAGCACTCAACTGGTTCACCACTAGGGGCACTGTTTGACATCAGACAGTTTGAGGGCTGTGCAAATTGTCAGTATTGGGAGGAGTACTGACACACAGTCACCGTCGTGGTCACTGGATCAGCCCAGCAGCAGAGATGGAGGTGATGTCATGTGCTGAGTGTAAGTGTGGACATGTCCTCCCAGGTTCAGTGGGTTCACACTCGGTTGTTGGGCGAGTGTGTTGTGTTGTGAGGCTCATAGTGTAGGGAGCTGCTCACCCTCCACCCAATTTCCTTCCTGCTGCTCTGCTGGGAGGATGCCCCGTCTACAGAGCTGCAGCTACAGGATGACATCACATGTTCCAGCTGCTGCGTCTTCACACAAAAAGCTGTTTTCTTTAGAACCGATTGTAAAGAAATCAATGGTAGAGTTCCTCAGGTGTCTACACTTATATGTGCATCTCTGCTGACACTGAAGATATTCAGCTAACAATGATATACAAGAGAGAAGATATTGGAATTTTGATTTAACAGAAACAGCTAATCAGTTATCAAAAGAGTTGATATTCTGTGCTTTAACTGATTAACTGTTACAGCTCTACTTTTGTTCCCGGTCACCCGTCCCGGTGTAACACAGCAGATTCTTATCGAGGATCAGAGCGGGACACCACAGCTCTTCATTCATTTCATTCTCAGTCTCCATTAGCTGTCCCCCCAGACACTCTGATAAGACGCTCTGTAAGCTAAACAACAGATTTAGCTTTAGCTTAGCTAAATACTATGTTGAATATGTAGGATTTAAGCAGTGCCCAAAACAGCTGACCATCATCTCACCATCTGCCCCCCTGTCTGCACCAATCACCGGCAGCCATGCCAGATGGGTTGCCAGATCTGTGACAAGGTTATGCACCAGATAAACCAGAAATGCCAACAATGCCCTGGGCAGCGGCAGCTGAGGGCTGGAGAGGCAGGACTCACTTTTAGGGATGTGTATTTGGTGTGGATTAGTTAAATACTGGTTTACTGATCAGATTCAACATCACGTCCCCTCATTTTAGTAAAGACCCTGCACATGGTGAGGGTACAAACGTCCCTGCGGACAGATTGTCTCCCCATCAGGAATCCTCAGTGCGTCTCTCAGAAGTCCAAACAATGGCTGTTCAAATCTGTTCCACGACACAAATACGCAGCAGCAGCTTGGCGTTTGATGAAGCGCTTTAATGTCAGCAACGCCATCTCTCGCTCTGGGATTAGAAGATGATTTTGTGCCATGACAAATTTGCTGCATGGTGACACTTTTCATTGTTTTAAGGTGTGAACAGATGGATCCATGAAATATTTAATGTGCCATAGTACAAAAAGGGTAGCTGTGTATTCCGTTGGACATGTAGGCCAAGACGATTTTAAACCAACAGAGAGGTTCTGGAATATGTCGCTGCACGCTGGTTGACTGACTGATGAGACAAAGGCTGGAGCAGATTTAACTGAGACCAAATGTACCAGTTGTCTGTGTGAAAGCAACAAAATGTGTCTTCGTGTATGGCTGCACAGAGTGATAACTGTAGAATTCATGTTTGGGTTCAACCGTGATGTGTTGAAAAGGTTGTGTGTTGAAGTAAACATGTATGTAACCCTGTGATCCTCCCCTATCTCTGAAGTTAGTGACAGAAACACCATTCAGCCCGTTACAACACAATGTGCCATCATCATGACTTATCACCATGTTGCTTAAAAGGTACCACACTCACAAGAATGAAACAGACAGATGGACAACCTGACAGCATCTTGCCTGCGACAACTGCTATCTGTGGCACAGAGGTTTAAAACGGCAGCTCCTGAGATCTGGACATCAAACTTGTCCGTGTTGGATTTCAGTCGTATTCTGATTATCTGTTCAGCCATGGTGGAGACAGAGATTTATCTCACAAGGCTGTGAGATGATTAACAGAGCTAGACAAATAGAAACATTGTTTTCCCTGCAGCATGTTATGTTTTTGTTTTCAGACCTTTGTCTTTTTTCTTCTTGACCCATTCCCTCAGCTGGACCTTTGAGCTTTACCTGCTAGTCACCATTCTGCCAGTCACATTATACTGAGTGATGTCGACTGAAAACACTGAATGGTATCTTGAGCAGATCTATGGATCTGGATCTAAGTTTGGACCTGAGCACCATGGCAACGCTAAACTCAAATATTGTACAAATATGTGAAAAATTATTTGTTAAAAATGTTATAGATTGGTGATTAGTACAAATGCGATATCATTCATTCATTCATTTGTGTGTGTGTGCATGTGTGTGTGTAAAGGTGCACACTGTCACATATGCAGGTGTGCAGAGATTGTTGAAAATATTCCAGGTGTGGACGATAAAGAAAGGAAGGAGAGGAATATCACCGAGACACTTTCCTCTGTCTGCCCTCGAGCTGTGCTCCGCCTCCTGGGACGGTCTGTACTCATCACCTTCACACACACATGCACGCACACACACACACACAGACACACACACACACACACACACACACACACACAGGCTGCCCTTGATCAGTTCCTCTCACCTGCACACCTTTACACACATATGCGCATGTAACAGTGCTGAATGTGAATTATGTATTACAGTCTTCAAACAGTCTCTCAGACAGACAGACAGACAGACAGGCAGAGAGACAGACAGGCAGACAGAGAAGAAGAAGGCGTACTGAGGAAGACAGCAGCCCTCTTCATCACCCTGGGCTGTGGCTGCTGTAGATGCTGTCCTCAGTCTTAGAGGAGTCTGCAGTATAATCTGCAACATCAGCTGGAACAGTTTATCGTTTATTATTGTCCATGCTGTCTTCTGACGTTTGATCCAGAGCTGAGCTCATCACTTCATTCACTCATCCAGTCACAGTTAGTCCGTCTGCTCCCTAGTGGTCGATGCAAGTCACCACAGTTCCTCCATCTGAACCAGAGCCAGTACTCACTCAGTGTCTCTGGGCTCACAACACAGATTTATTAAGCAGACTGCTTTGCCTCTATGACACCATGTGTCCCCTGTTTAATGATTTATAATGATAATTAAAGCAGATTCATGTTATTTACCTGCCATCTTGTTAAATTCAGTATACTGTACATTTAAAAACATCCATCAGAATGTCTCTGTACACTTTCAACACTTTCTGTTCAATTGATCCTTTCCCACCGTACCTCATAAAGTGCTTCCATGTTTCATAGCAGATATTTTCATATTTATTTTTTCAATCATGTGGTATTGCTCTTTTAATTGTCTTTCTTAATGATGTAATCTTCCACATTCCTCCTATAGTGTTCTTCTTAAAGAAAGTGTGTGTTTAACCCATTCTGACTGAAGATAAAGGGACCTGGATGACTTCAGGCCTAAACACACTAGAAGAGATGGTTGAACAACAAGGCCACAGCATTGTGTTTATTCTTCATAGAACTTCAATGAGAATTAGTTTTATTTTTTTTATGAAAGTCTCACTGAAGTAAATTGTCTAACTGGGAGAATAAATAAGACACACACACACACACACACACTCACACATACACACACAGACACACACCTCAGAGCAGTTAGAGTGAGTACTAGTTCCTGTGTTTAACCTGTTTAAAACACAGTGACATCACCGTACTGAAAGTGAACTTTAGATTTGAAGAACTGTGACGAGGAAGAAGACGATGACACAACAAAGGTTCTCTGTTCGCCATTTTCCTCATCCTGATCTTTCTGCACCGGCTGCACTGCACCACCTCCAAGCAGACATGGAGATTCAGTGAGTCTTCAAACTGACAGTCTGACTGTACTTTCTGTTTCAACAGTGACTGGCCAGGTGTGCAAACTAAGGTGTGAAAGTGGACAGACTTAGAGTTATGCTCCACATTCTTCCCTTCACATTCCACTTCCATGCTGCCGTCTGTCAGACGTGGAGGTGGTGGTGTGTTTTCAGACACAAGGTGGGACTGAACTACCTGCACAGATCTGTGACTGTCAGTCAGCTGCTCCTCACCTGGGATCCTTCGCACACTCCAACACAGAGAGGAACAGCAGGGCGACCAGCAGACACTGGCACATGCTGTGTTGTGTTATTTCACTGTTTCTGGTCCTCTAGAGTTTAGAGGGAAGGACAGCAGTGACACACTAGCTGCACTTCATATATGAGACTGTGATGTTAGTTTGAACTGTCCCTTTAACTGTTTCTGTTCTAATCCTCAAACATCTCAGTTCACTAACTTCACCTCGCCACTTTGATTAAGGAGTTACAGCTGGTTATCTCTTCACGGGTTGCAGGAGACTGAAGACCCCAGAAAACACATTCCACACTCCTCACAGGACGCAGACCACCGACACACACACACACACACACACACACACACACACACACACACACCACAGGATGTGCCCAGACCAAACACATCAATAAAAGCATACCCTATACTGTTGAAAAAAAACAACCTGAAAGCACATTTCATCATCGCCATGTATCTATAACTTGTATCAAACTTTCTGTTAGTGTAACTTGTAAACTGTGATTTGTTGCTCTTTTCTGTACACGCGACATCTATTGCATGTCTGTCCGTCCTGGAAGAGGGATCCCTCCTCTGTGGCTCTTCCTGAGGTTTCTACCATTGTTGTTGTTTTACCCTGTTAAAAGGGTCTTTTTTCTCCATCAACATGTGAAGTTTTTCCCCACTCGAATCGAGGCTCTAAGGACAGAGGATGTTGTTCACTGTACAGATTGTAAAGCCCACTGAGGCAATGTGATTGCGATTTTGGGCTGTATAAATCAAACTGATTTGATTTGATTTGACTGACATTTATATATCACTGCACCTCTGAAGCCACCAGCCTGTTCTGACATCTCATAATACTCCAGAATGAATCACAATCATCAGTTTAAAAGGGTGTGTTGGCGTGTAGTATCACAACAACAGGTCAACCTGAGGGCTTTTACTCTGTGTCTGCGTTCACGTCTCTCTCTCTACATTCACTCCTGCTCAGGAACAGACTAAAAGGGCCATTCCTTTCTGCTAAATATACTACACCTCCCACAATGCAACTGTGTAACATCTTCTCTCCCAGCCAGGTGAATGGCTGATATGTGATGAATTTATATAATGTCTCTGTGACCACATTATATAACTGCTGGGAGGTAAACTGACCCCCTGTCTCACCAGTGGTGTACCTCTAATGTCTCTGTATCCTCACTGATCGACCCGTTCTGTTATGATATCACTGTGGACAAACCAGTGGGCAGAGTGTCAGAGACAAGCAGGAGACATATCAGCAGTGCTTTGCGGCCTCGGGATAACTGCCGTGCAGCGGTGCTGGTGCTGATGCTGCTGGTAAATATTTAATTGTCCTCAGTCACCTCTCATCTCATCTGCAGCTGAACTGTGTGTAAGCGTGAGAGAGACAGACGCACGTTAAAGCCTCCGGTGTGGAGAGAGATGGAAGGTGGAGGATAACAAAGAGCTCGTCTGTTCTCACCAGCGCTTCTTCACAAAGATCACCCACACTCGGTCATACCGGAGCATCCGGGGGAGAGGAGGGCACACACTGGAGGAGAGGAGCCTGGTATCACAGTATAAACATGTCTGAGGCTGCAGGGAGGTGAGCAGCTCCGTACAGGGAGTCCTGCTGCAGCAGCAGCAGCAGCAGCAGCAGCCCTCCTGCAGCAGGACTCCGCTTTATTCAGCGGGCTGTTTACTGAAGCGACTGCTCGGCGGCTGAGGGCGGGAGTAAGGGGGAGGGAGGCTGGGTCCTTTGTCCCTCTGCAGCCCCTTCCTCCCCCCAGCATGACAGGAGCCAGCCTCGATTGTCTCCCGTGCAAAACATGTGACGGTCGGTCTGTCCGCGGTGTGAGTCGGTGAAACCGATAAAGAAGTGTGAGGCGGAGGCTGATAATGTAAAGTTAACGTATAGACTGAGCAGCTCGGCAGCCGTTCTGCAGCTCTGCCGACACTCAGGCTGTCAGATGACTCAGTGTTTGTCTCGTGTCAGAGCTGTCTGAAAAGTTTACTGTCAAACACAGCACACACACGCACACACACACACACACACACACACACAAAGACTCCGAGCTGGACCAGAACCAGCACCGAGCTGTACCACCGTGAGACGAGCCGCGCACACAGGCAGCTCCACCGTCCGCTGCACAGCGCGGCAGCGCGGCTACAGCAGCACCGGAGCAGAGCCTCTGAGCGCGGAGCGGTGCAGGCACATCCGCGGCTGACAAGGAGCTCCTGGAGCCGAGCCCGACGCCTGCTCATTATCCCCACACACACACACACACACTTACCCGATTATCCCGCTCGTCTGCTGCTCGGTCCGCTCCTCACAAATCAGAGAAAAGAGTCCACATCGTGCTGGATGTCCGCCGCCCTCCGTTCAATGGACCCGAGGCATCAGTCGGTGTGAGCGTGTATGTGTGTGTGTGTGTGTGTGTGTGTGGATGAAACGCCTTTTCTCCTCTAGGAGCTGCATTGTTGACATTGGCTTCCTGACGTCATGCTGGCCCTCATTCACAACAACGGCCGAGCCCCCCTCTGCACGACGACGGAGGCTGCAGCAGAGGATGAGCTCTGCACACTGAGCGCTTACTACACATGCTGCCACACGCTCCGCCACATACAGCCTCTGTCAGTGATCGATCACTGAACGGTAACATAGTGAGGCCGGTTCATTACGAAGATGTCAAGTCATTAAACCTGCAAAGTGTCTATGAGTGCCTTGAAAAGCGCTTTATAAAATACATGTATTATTATTGTTATTACATATGAAGAAGAGAGAAAATGAAATGTGGGGCATTTTTTACTTGAAACAATTAATAGGTGATAATTAAAAAAAATAGGAGCTGGTTGTTTTTCTGTGGACTGACTGATCAATGTATTGATATGGAAGCAAGTGATTGCAGACCAGCTGACGTCATTGGGGTTACAGTCATGCTGTAGCTCCCTCTTGGGAGGGAATCATGCTATGCAGGGTCGAGGTGAAGTCTGAACTAATGAGTCTTGAGTCTTTTGCTGAATATGGAGAGTGACTCTGCTGTCCTGACATTGGTCGGGAGTTCCATCCACCACTGAGGCTCCAGATTAGAGAACAGTCGCGACTTCGCTGAGCGACCTTTGTTTGCTCTCAGCGATGGCTGGTACCAGCCGGCCAGCTGATGTAGAAGAGTATATTGCTCGTGATGTGGCGTGTGGTCTGACCAGTGTTTGAAGGCCAGCGCCATCGTCTTGAATTGGATGTGGGCCACAACAGGAGGTTATTGAGGAGGGGGGGTCACATGGGAGAATTTGGGTAGATTCAAAATGAGGTGCAATGCAGCGTTCTGGATACACTGCAACAGTTTAGTCACAGAGGCTGGGAGTCCAGCCAAGAGTGAGTTGCAGTCGTTCAGGTGGTCCAAATCCGAGGATGTGGTAAAAAAAGAGGAACAGTTGGGTGTCATCTGCATAACAGTGGTAAGCAAACAACTTTTTTGTTTTGTTTTGTGTTTTGTCGTGTTGCTTTGCTTGCAGTTATCATTTCATATCATCAGCACTTCTTTTCAGTTTTATTTGTATTCTGTTACGTTGTTTCTCTCTCATGTCATTTCATGTACTTACTGTATTTATCTATTTAGTGTTATATTCGTTTGTTTCTGTTTGTTATCAAATTTTTGCACCTGTTCTGTTTTATTAGTTTTTTATTAGACTGCCATGGCCAGATGTTTTGTACGTTTTTCTGATGAGAGGAATTTCTGTCATCATCTCTCTGTTAAACTTGTTCAGGTTATTTGTCCTCTCCCATCAAAAAACTCAATGGGTGTATTCAGCAAGGAGCCCCAGGTGAACACAGCCATTGAGTCTTTCATCACACAAAAACATGGACCCAGGCCAATCAGAGCAGAGTACAGTAGCTCTAGCAGAAAATTCCTGCTGCTATGACTACTGCTTCGCCTGCTGAGGTAGAAAAGCTGTACAGCAGTTCACATCATATGCTTTGATCATGTCAGCAGTATGTGACAGCACGAAAAACACAGGTAGAAATGATACAGTGAGTGATGTCTGAACTCCTTCTCGATGCTCAAGCTCAGGAAATATGTTAATCCAATTCAAAATATGAAGAAGCCTATGTTTCTGTGAGGTGGTCTGTGATACAGATCCTTGCGTCGGCAGCATTTAAACACTCAGTGTTTACCCTGCTAGCATAGTAAACAACTGAAGTATGTGAGGACTTGCTTAAAATGTGAGAGCAGCTGTTAGCGTTCTTGTTGTTGTCGCTGACTTTCTGTCCTTTGTGCAGTTATCGATCCCCTCCCTTGTCTCTACGTCACTACATGAACATAATCAGCAGATAGGAGTCAAAACAGGAGGATCCTGCTCTCTGCGCGATCACGAGCAGACAGAACAGCCTATTTATGGAGTTCTCCATTCTGATTGGATAAAGTGGGCAGGGATACCAGAAAATGTCTTCTCTTTGACTGTATGAACAGGTGGGAGGAGACCAATCACTGATTACTGTTGGAATAAGTTGGAACTTTTAATAGAATATGTAACTTAGAGCAGCTTTAAAAAAAAACGAAAAAAACAAAAAACAAAGATAAAATGTGTCCGTTTAGCTCATCTGGTGTAATCCAGGTCTCCAGAAATTAATTTGAAAAGGCTTTAGTCACACTGTTGTCGTGTCGTTGTGCATATATTTCATGCAACTTTTATCTCAGCAGCTCCAGTGAAGACTTAATAAAGATGTAAATCTGGTCTCAGATCAGGTTGTGATGTGTTCTCTCCTGCAGACTGTGATCACAGCAGACGAGCTGTATGGAGACATCTGATGTTTCTTTGGTTGTTTCTCTGTTTTAAATCAAGTCTCCAGCTGCTTCAGTCGTTTAGCAGAATGCTGCAACTCTGTTTTACTGTGAAGCTCCAGAAGTGATTGGGTGGATTTCCATCAAATATACACATATTCATGGTCCCAAGAGGATAAATCCTACTGGAAGTGATGATCGTCTGACTTTTCATCTCGCACCATCCACATTTGTCCAGTGCCCTATTTATGACTAAATGCCTGCAAAACTACTGAAATCCCCCTCTCACGTTGTCGTAACTAGGGAATGTTAGCATCCTAACACTGTAATATGTAAACTGGTGAGCATGGTTTGTAAGATTATCTGCTAACCGTCAGTGTGCAGCCATCACAAGGCTGACTTTAAGAATCCAATCCAAAATGGTAAAAAACTAAACAGGAAGGTGCGTAAGTAATGACAAGTCCTGATCACACCTTCGCTCAGGCCTAACTGATGTTTTCTTACAGCGATATGATTATTATTTACTATTCAATCATCTTTAAAACTCTAACACCACATGTTGATTTTAAATGCACTGATCATGTTTTCATGTTACCTGCTATGTAATTTAAAGAACGCAATGATAATGAAAGTATTTGATGGCACGGATAATCAAAGTAGATTACTGCATCCGTTTCATTCAAGTCAGACTGCAACACAAAGAGGGATCAATGGCACCGTGTTAAGAGTCACTCTAGCTTGAATGGAAATTAAACCAGGTCTGCAGTGTGCTGAGGCCATTCTGAACAGGACAGTAGGTACGATACAGTTCCTAATACAGAGTATAATCCTGTGGGAGCCGGCAGAGCTGTTACATTTTATCAGTTTGCCACAGACAGGCACCTCTCGGGCCTCATTCTGGGCGGCTGGATTCAGATCAGCCCACATTCTCAATGTCAAGATGTTATAAATAGCCAGAACTGATTTGCACAGCTCCTCTGGCAGCTAAGATCGGCTCAGCGGGGGGACGTGATGTTCTCAGGGATGAATCCATGGGTAGCCTGATAGGACTGGAATGACAAAGAGAAGACAAGCTAACTGGTAGAAGCATCCTGACGGATCCTCTGCCTTTATCTGTCGATGCAGAAAAATGATTTGTCTTTCCATTCAGCTAGAATTAGTTTACTTGACACTGCTGTAATCTACTACAATACAACCACATAACAACCCGTGGCTGTTGATGAGCTCCGTTTCTACTACGAGAAGCTCACATTGTCAAATTCACACGCTCCTTTCATCACGCTTCAACACGTCTGCTTGTTGTGTGCCGTGTGGGTTTGAGTTTTCACTCAATGTGGTACAAACCTTCGGAGGCGTAGTTGATCTACAGCAAGTCCATTGAAGAAAGTGAAATTCAGTTAGCACAGCTTTTCTGTTATATCTCTTTCACACTCAACAAAAACCCACTGACATCTGGCTTCAGTCGACAGTGGAAAATGGTTCAACATTTCATATGACTCGAGGGTGTTTGTGGACTGTGATGGACACACAACATGCTAACTTTCACCGCTTTATAAAGCATGAAGTTATGACTTACATGAAGTCTAGGAAACTGGTGAATAAATACTTTCATCCATCTGTGTTCCAGCATTGTTCAGTCACTTCTTAGATTCTTTTGTCATCAGTTGAGGAAAAAAACGATTCATCTCATTCAGACACAGACTGAGACTGTGAGGTTAATCATGACACTTGGAGTCAGTCGCCTATTTTGAGTGAGTTTATCCACACTGAAAAAAAAACTGCATATACGCACTTATTTACTTCAAATATTGATAGGACAGCATCAGAGACGACATGATCAGTGTGAGAGAGGGAGAGTGACACGCAGCAAAGAGCCCCAGGCTGGGACTCAAACCCGCAGCGAGGACAAAGACTCTCTACATGGGATGCCCGCTTTACCAGCTGAGCTAATTGGCGACCATATGCACCTATTTTGGTGTAAAAATGGTTTCTATGCAATGACACAAAATCAAGGAGACTCTGTGAAGCAGATGCTATCTGGTGTCACAGCTTTGTACCCTTTTTGTAGCTCTTTGCTCTAAGCCCATTGGTTCAGGTGATGTTTAAAAAGGAAGCTCAAGAATTTCCCTCAACAGGCATCTGCAGTTTTTACCAGATGTTACTCAAACAGGAAGCAGTAGTGCAATTGGTGGGGTCTATTTTTAGGCTTATTCCCATTTGGAGACATGGGTGTGTTATGCTAGTAGGGGCTAATGTAGTCAGGCTAACTTGAAGGGGCCAGAATACCCCATCCAACGTACTGGTCAGATAAACAGCTTCTGAAAACCTCCATCACCTCTTCCACCTGTCCCACGTCACAGTGACCGTGTCCAACCAGCTCTGTAACAGTCAGAAACAAAATCCTGCATAATTTTGACCTGACAACAGCATCATGCAGAAGTACTGAAGACTTGATAGCTCAATAAAAACTGGCAGAGATGAATAATCAGATACATTCAGCTCACCTCCTTTAAAAGACTGCAGATAAAGCTGCTGATGTCTGTTTGTACCAGCGTGACAAAGAGTGCTGGGTTCAAATTCAGTCCAACCTATCATCCACAAGCTTCCTCTGTGTGTGGTGTGTGTGTGTGTGTGTGTGGTGTGTGTGTGTGTGTGTGTGTGTGTGTGAACCAAATTACAACAGAGCATGTCAAACTGTTTTTAAAGGGAGCACTGGGATCTATAAAAACCACTGCATCACTATGGAAACTGCAGCCTGGCAGACACACACACCTCTGATGGAGACGACTGTTAACATCGATAACCTGCCGTACTGCAGCTGCTGCTTCTGATGGAGGTGATGATGATGAAGGTGATGAGATGAAGGTGATGATGATGATGATGATGATGATGATAATGACTTTTGGGACAAACTGTTTCACCTCATTTGTTTCTCAATTTACCCACAAATCAAAGCAATACAAGTGTTCCTTCTTAAATGGTCTGTTTAAAGGAGTAAATGAAACTGAGCATGAAATTAGAAAAGATAGCAATATTGTATTGGAATGAATATCTGAATATGGGAAATTAATACCCTAAGCTCTGTGTTCCCATTTGACGGCGGCTTCTTTCCAAGACATGATTTGGATTTGAAGCTTTAGTGACCTGCAGTATTGTCATCCTCTTGTATGAACGAGTATACAAATAAATGTTGTGTACTCTTTCTTGCTGTGTTGTTAGAACTACAGGTGTGTACTGCAGCTGTTTGTTACTGTTTTGTGTTCCTCTGCCAGGCTGCTGTGTATCTCATTAAGCCTTGGAGTTAATGGCGCTATATGGTAGAAAAGTGGATTTTTGGTTCTCAATCCCAACTCGTCAAATAATGATGCTCGGGGTTTCCAAACTCCTCAAACAGTGATGCTGAGAGATGGCGTCCATGCAGTTTTATAATCCCTAAGTGCGGGACAGGAGATACAGTACGGAGGTGATTTACAGCGGCTCTGAGCAGGACTATGAGACAGTGAGGACGAGAAGACACGGCAGCTGTGGACAGAGACGGGCCACAGCAGGGGTGATGTTTGACGTCAGACAGAGTTGAGGATTTCTTTGGACTGAACCAGAGGTGACTGTGGAAAGACTTAGAACTTTGACTTAGCTTATGTCCAGTTTGACTGGAGTGTGTTTGACAGTCAGTGGTTAGGGTTAGGGGGTCAGGGTGAGGTCATGCGTTTGAATTCAGCTGTACAGTTGTTTATATCTGTTTAATAAGAAGAACGAGTATAAAATCACCTTCTCTCTTCACATTTTGTCACTTTACGTTGTTTACTCGTTGGACTGCAAAGTCAACCTGCTGCTTTTACACCTCTGAGCTGAAACTACATCAGTCTATCACCTGTGGAGGTACAAAGTGGTGTTTAGGGGACAGGACGGGCCGGGGATAGCTGCTAGGCATGCTAACCTCCGCAGACATCTTTGCACCACAGTGCATAGATGTCATTTCTTCACACTCTGTTGGTTTTGTTAGTTCATTTGTTGATGTGTAAAACACAGATTCTGGCCACATCTTACAAACTGCTCCTTTAATTGAAGCTCCTGTTGGTGAGGAAGTTGATTTCTGAGTCTCATTCCAAACTCGTACTCATACTAACACTTTGGGCTGGTGGCCGACTCGACCTACCATCCCAAAGTGTCAGTATTTGATGAGTTGGGAAAACCCAAAGCATCAGCACTGTTAGCAATCTTACCAACAGGAGCTTCAATCAACACACTTTAGCTACACATCGTGTAGAGGAAACAAAGATCCACCATTCAGTCACAACGATGGCTCCGAGAAATCTCCTAAACATTCGGAGATACAGGATGGACGTATTCAGATGTATGTCTGTTTTCCAAAATGTTACATGCCTCAGGAATCTGTGCTGTAAATGAAAATGTCCTGACATCTAGAAATTGAGGGAATTTTGGTTGATATGAGTGATGCAAGCAGATGGCAGAGGCACCTTACCATGTTGTCAATGACGTACCATCAGACTGAGTAACAGTGGCATGTGATGTTATTGATCACACTGCGTGTTGGAAGGAAAGCTCACCTGGTGATGCTGCTGGACTGATTTTGGGATGCTTATTTCACTGTTGTCAAAAGATCTGGACTGGAAGTGTTGAATGCACTGACCAACTGACAGCGATTCTTCCTGGCACTAAAATAAGAAAACAACTCAATGAAACATCATTCCAATGCCTGTGAAGTGTAATATGGAGGTGGACGAGCCCTTTAACTGCTGTGCACAGCGGCTGCAGGAATGTGAGGAATGTCAGTTAGCTCAGCAGAAAGAGCCCGGACAGGCTTGATGGAAGAGATTCTGATCTGATTCTCTGTAACACGGTCTGTCTAACACACCAGACACACTGTAAAGGTCTGTCAGCACAAAGTTACATCTTTAATCATGGCTGCCTCAACACTGAACACTCAAGAATTTAACCCTGGACTTCAAGGTTTCCATGTGTCCGGTGATTCCTTAGGCATCAAACGTGAGTGTCACACTTTATTCTTTTTTTGCTAAAAAATGGCTATGCTGTGACAGACAACCATGCACCACTGTCCTCAATAATCATTAGCACATGTATGGTGTTATGGTACACATGCTGTTCCAACACGTTCTCACTCAAAGAGATCAATTACGGTGGCTCGGTCAGTGGAATTAAACTAAGAGCCTCACAGCCAAGTTAGCAACAACACAGAAGAACTTTCAAAATAAAGCTACTTGACAATCAGTTCACATATTAAGACTTTGGAACATTCCTAACATTGTCACTGTTGCAGTCTGGTTAGGTTTAGGCACCAAACATGCCTGGTCAGGTTGAGGAAAAGATCAATAGGTTAAAATAACTACATTTAGTTTATGTGATACAGGTTGATGTTATATGTTAACTTATTTACGTAACAATCCCACTCTGGACTGGAGGTACTGATCATAGAACAGAGGTCCGACTGTGCTGGGAAGCGAGCAGAAGGCTGAGGTCCTGTGTGAGGGCTCATACTCACCATCCTCTACGTCCTCAGCAGCGCCGGCACTGCTGCAGACTTGCTGTGTCTTGTTCTCTGGTGGACATTCATCATCTCTGCTGTAAGTGCTCTCATTTCCAGTCACATGGGATGTACTTCACTCCTCTGAAGACCTTTCCATCATGTGCTGCTCTCCACAATAGTTAACACGATGCAGTACATACAGGAATGACCTGTAGCACACAAGGCATTTCAAAGTTGCAGTACTTGAAGTCAAAGTGGACACTCACTCCTGAGTGCACCGTGCCCCCTCCACAGACTGTGGGACACTGAGGTGTTGATGCTGTTCAATCAGATTTGGTTTGCTACCTCTGCGCTCCCTACATGATATCATCTTGTTATAACTGTAGTTAAAGTGCTGTATCTGATATGGCCATGTCGGTGCCCCTAGAACATCATGATGGATGGTGCTCCAGGACTGTCATAGCAAACCTAAATCTAGAAAAATAGCAATGTGAGCGAGCCATCATTGCTGACAGGGTGATGTATGGGGCTGTCACTCTGGAGACAGTAGGTTAAAGGTAATGGATATTGAGAAATGGTTCAAGTGTGTTGATTTAATCCTACTTTTGCAAAAGTAGCTGTTGGGTGACCCGTGGCCCTGACGCTTTCTTAAAAACACAAAGACTCTATCTCTGAACGGATATTAAGATAAGTCATTCAGTAAATAGGTAAGGCCTGTCTGATGTTTCTGCTCTGACCGTTTGTCTTTGATATCTTCATCTCAGACTAACTGCTGGTTCTGGTTAAACTCAAGCGGTCATTGTCTTTAGTCTGTGGCTCAACAGGTAAACGAAGTCTGCGACCTAACGTCAGTGAGCGTGCTGTTAATGAGATATTAAAGCATCAAACACACATTTTAGACGAATGAGACGTATACACTGATATAACACCATGAAAACACATGATTCGATAGTATGTAAGCTAATGCATGACAAAGTTCTCGTAAACAAACACTGTGATTTGTTGTATTGCACTAAAGAGACTCAGATTAATATCAATGACTAGAATGTCATCAGTTAAGTTTTAATTTGATCCCGGGGGATCATTACCTCCACCCAAGGAGCTCATGTTTTCACCTGTGTCCAGCTGGTTGGTTTGTCAGTTATTGTTAGGTTGGTTTGTCGGCAGGATTACACAAAAACTACTGAAAAGATTTCCACCAAACATGGATGGAGGAAGTCCTCAGCCAAGAGTAGAACACATTATGTTTTGGTGCAGATCCAGGAGATTTTTCTCACTTTCTTTATCATCGTGAGATTGGACATCCCTCATCATTTGGTTGAAAGAAAAAGAAAGAAATCAGCCATGTTTAAGTGGCCGGCGTCTTTGAGTGAGTACAATTTGATGTGGATCCAAATAAAAATCTGGATCCAACAGATCTCATTGTGTGTCTTGATCTCAGATAGGCTTGACTGAATTAAAGGTTCACTGTTGGTCCTGGGCGAAGGTGTCCCCGCATACGAACAGTATAAACCTGCATTAACAGAAGTATTGTGAGTTAAGACGACTGATAAAATACTATAAATGTTTTTTAATGTTGTAAAAGCATATAATTGCAGTCTGTACATTTTTAAAATAACATGAGAAATGTTTCAGGAATTCCATTAAACATGTGGACAAAATAAACTGAGATGATAAAGTGACCTGTATAGAAACAATCTTAAGGCAACGTCTGAACAAATGCATCCAATAAAACAGTTCATCCCAAAATAATCCAACGCCACAGAAACTGAAGAGAGACTGAAACACATGCAGACTCCTCTGACCCAAATAAGTGCAGTGCAGAATTGAAGTTAATACAAGTGTGTGAAATATAACTGTGTGTAAAAAGTAACTAAAGAGTTTAAACAGATCATTAATCTACAGTCATTTCCATTTCAAACAGCCTTCTTAACAAAGCGTTCCCTTTGCTGCGAGGCAGCACGTCTCTGAAGTCTTGTATTCACAGTAAAACTGGTTCAAAAGGATACCACCCACACTCTAAGTGCCTCCACTCTTTTCAAAAAACACCATAAAATGAGTATGATAAACTGAATATATAAAAAGTCAGACTTTACAAATCACAATGTGTACTAATTTCTTTTCAACAAGTCAAAAAAGAAAATACAATAAAACAGAGGTGAAATTTGAACCCCGCAAGGAGGCGACACCTGCAGCTGAAGGACAGTCCACGTCAGAGTAGCAGTCGCAGTGGATTTCTTTGGTCCCACCATAATAAATACAGTCAACAATCGACCTCACCACCACACACATGGAGGCCCCAAGAAGAAATCTGAGCTGCTATGTCTTGACACTGACTTTCTCTCTCAGCTGATTCACCGCTGGATAATAACGTGAGCTCAGGTTGATTTTAAAGTCAAACTGAACTTCATTTGGCCTGTTTTATTTATGTTGATCAAACTTGTAATTTATTATTTTCTCTACGTCGCTGTTCAGCAGCTGTAACGTCTCTGGTTTTAATTTAAACCCCATTACTTCTCATTCTGTATCTTTCTTAGCATTATGACTGTCCTGACTGTAGTCTTTGTATTCAGTGTCTCTGGGAAATGAAACATCAGCAGCACAGCACGCTCTGTATTAGCTGTGCAGGCTACTAACTACAACCCTTGAAGAGGCAAGGCTGGAGAAAATGTGTATATTATTTCGTTCTGTGTGCCACTGCTCAGTGAACTTCATAATGTCTCCAGTATACGTCACCACAGGTGAAATCACAACAAATCTAGTGACCGCTGCAGGGAAGTTCTGTGAGCTCTGTGAGTCGGCTCATGTGCCTGACCGGCTCTACAAGGTCTCCAAGATGGTTTAATGAGCGTTTGACAAGACGACGTCACAGCTCGACTGTCGGATGAGTCTGCTTTTTAATTTTTTCACAATCTTTATCAGTTTTATGGGTTAGTTGAACAGTTCAATTCACAAACATCACACTTTCACTTCATGGCATATTAAAACGGGATCACAAAATGATTTGTCTCTCTCCATAAACCACCAGACGTTTTCTTCTGAAAATAGGGTTCAATGGTGTTGCAACAAAAGGGCCCCCGCTCACTTCACCTCTCTATGCAGTTAGCTGCACATGCTAAGCTAGAGTACCGTCTGTGGCTGGTAGGTCAAACTCACACAAGCTAAGAGTTTGAAATGATGCTGAAAGCTTGATGAGGCTCACAAGCCGTGTTGCCTACAGTTGAAACATAGTGAGATTCCCAAAATACAAGAAGTACCACCTTTAATGAATGAAATGCCAGCTCTCTCCTGTCACTCAACCAAAGTCATGGGAGACGCCCACGAACATGCTTTTACCACAAATGTGTCCAAAACTGTTTTGACAGCTGTCTTATCATAACAGTTTAGATTTGACTGAAGATTCAGTTTGACCTTAGAGCTTGTAATCCCAAACTCACTGGTTCACTGGAATGGTATCTCTATAGGTTGTTTTGTAGTGAGATAAATATATTTTTTTCCTCTTCCCTTCCCTTCTTTATGGTCAGAAGTCCAGAAGACGACAGACTGTGTGCTGTGTGCCGCCTCCTGTCCTGTTCTAGCTGTGGTGCTGGTTCTGACTCTTGATCAGGCTCAGTTTGCTCTTCAGACCCTGGCAGTGGGTCGACAGGGTGCTGTTGTCCTCCAGCAGCTTGCTGTGCTCCTGGATGAGTCTGGATGAAGTCTGCTGCTCCCTCTGGTCCTGCTCCAGCTCCAACACCAGCTCCTGTCTGAACACAGGGAGCAGCACAGAGCCCCAGTTACTGCCTGCACAGCATGGACACTTTTTACATGGATAGCAATTTAACATGTGGGTCTGATGCCTGAAAAGGTACCCTGGTCACTTTCACATACTTGTAATGGACCGGTAATGTTTCCAGAGGAGATGGAGCTTCTTCTGTCACATCTGTCTCTGAAACATTTCCCTTTGCAGTGTGATCAGGGCAACGTAGGTTAACAGTTATAATCTACACTGTCACTTCATATGTTTCATTGCATGGATGAACAAAAGAATATCCAGAACATTAAACAAAGTAGTTGTACTTTATTTATTGTTCTGGATATTCGGATATAAACAGGAAATTTCTCCTCCTGTCATTCAGTGATATTCTACTGATGAACAAACTGAATCTGTAGTCTCCACTACTGTCTTAAGACATGTTAAAGTCCATGAGTGATGCAGTCTGAGAAGGAACAGAAAACCTTCTTCTTCCACACTATCAGAACTTTAATAACTTGCTGTTGTTCTCTCTCTCTCCGCTTCCTTTAAAGCACCAGGTGTCACACCAGCAAGCAGGCCAGTCCATTAAATGTGGCATTGTGTCGGAACGTTAATGTAAAAGCCTCCACTGAAGAATCCCTTTAACAGACAGATGAAGGCAGTGAGGTCTCAACCATCATGTCTGTACAGATGTAACAAAGGCACTGTGCATCAGTACTGAGCGGACAGACACGCTAACTCTCTCTAAAGGAATACACTGACACTTAAACTTTTACGTTGTGTTCATTATCAACACTCTCTCTCATTGTTCTAACAATCATATTCACTGAAGTCTCATTTATTGGCTGCCACAGTGAAAATACACATGAGCCAGTCAAACTCTGATCTACTAGGCAGCTGGGGCCAGTGGAGGAACACATTATATTGGACACTGTCAACACACAGACGTGATCGAGGATCGACCTTCTCGCCACACCCGCAGAAACACACTGAATCAGAGTATTTGATTAAAATGTTATATTGTTCCTGAGTGACAGGAGAGCCAGCGGCAGCAAACGCCCTTGAACTCGTCTTCTATTCTAGATTATCAAAGCCACACTGGCTCACTTTACAATACTTTTACGTTTTCAGTACATAATAGCAGGTCACATTCACACCTGCCTTCAATTTGTGTGGTCCAAACAAGTGATTCAGACTGACAGGTAACTTATTGATACGAGAGTTTTGGTGATGCATCATCAGTGCTACAAGGACCCAAACAGGGAAATTAAATTCTGGTGATTGACAGCAAGTTAAGCAGCGCTGAACCCGACTTAAAACTGATATTGAAATGTATTGCTCCAGACTGGAACTGGACCTCCTGTCTTATGAATAACAAACAGACAGAAAACAGGCTGAACTGTAATATTACACTGAGGATAGTTACCATGTATCACCCTTCACACTGGTTCCAAGGGAGAACCCCTGTACCACTGCACATACTTGTTACCATGGTTACCAAACGATTTTGCATACAGAAATATGTGGGTTGGCTGAGCAGCGAGTTATGAAATACAGACGCGACAGTCCAACAATAGCAAAGACTAAATGTTTAAATGGAAAATTAATCTAATGGTGGACCTGGAGAACTCCCTACTGACAATACATCACAGAAGTTCTGGGATTAACAGTAGGATACAATATGCGAATTGACTTACTTCCTCCGAAGCAGCTGAGCGATCTCTGACTGAACTTTGAGGTACTCCTGGGCCATCTTGATGTGCTGCTCAAACACAGCCATGGACTCTTTGGAGTTTGGACACGGAGCCAGAGGCTGGAAGCAACCAGAGAGAACTCAGTGATGAGCGTGTTCCAGGACAACACACACCGTCAAGATCAACAGGAAGTATAGGAAGGAATAATAATAATATCAATAATTTTATTGTCAACTTACCTGCAACTGGTGATCCAGTTTCAGGTAGGCCAAGGGGATGGAGCTGTCTAAACCATTGGTAGCTACAGACACACACATATCTGTCATTGTCAGTGTATCAGAGAGCGTACACACACACACACACACCTGCACAGATACAACACTGACAGGTTGCACTGTGATGCCCCTTAGTGGTGCAAAGTGGACAGTGCAACATGACTCAAAGTGTAGGCTGTGTGTAGTCATCGTTGAGAGGTCAGCCTCCAGGTAAACTCAACCTGTTGAAGCAGGAGTCAACAAGTTCTTTGGTAGAGAGCCGACTGCTCATCCAGGCTCTGTCACAGATATTGAACAAGTGTGTGTGTGTGTGTGTGTGTGTGTGTGTGTGGTTTATGGTCTGGTTTGATAACCGCATGGTGAGATAATCTGAGAAGCAGAGAAGAACACACGCTGTCTGGCGGCACGTTAAGTTAACACTAAAATATAGAGCGCTGCATAATGAATGAACTGCTGTTAGCATGCTGTTATTAGAACGCTAACTGCCAGAGCTTTGGTCTGACAGCAGCTTCAGTATGAACTCTTTCTCCCTACCTGTGGGGCTAAACGTCATCCTCAGCTCTGATTGGCCAGTGGTGGTTACAGGACTGGTGCAGGGGGTGGGGCTTTGTGAGCGTCCTTGTTGACTGTCTGTACTGGACACCCTGGACAGACCTGTACGTAATGTGGCTGTCTGAGGGGAAAGACAAAATGTTGAAAAGACGGACTGGGACATGGCAGTATAATGCCAGACGATTCATTTGTGTGGATTCATTACCTTCGAGGGTTTGAACTGAAGTGGGAATTTGGCCTCAAAGCTCTTCAGGGTCTCTTCTCTGCCGACAGAGTTTCTGAGTTCTGTGTTATCGTCACTCCTGTTACTGTTGATGGTATATTCAGCATAAGAGCCTGCAGACAGAAAGACGCACTCATGAAATCACGGACAAAGACCTGAACACAGAAACAATGACGCGTCAGTAGAAGCTGCAGAGCTGCGTTACCTGTGCCGGTGGCTGAAGACTGGTGAGGGAGCTTGAGTGGTTCATCAGAGCCTGGGAAGTACTGAAGATCCAAACACACCAAGAAAGCACTTTGAGAAAGAGCTCATCGCAGTTTGGCAGTGTGTGCGAATAACGGTTTAATCCTGGATCAGTTTGTCACAATCAGCTCTGCCTGCTGTTCTCTAAAGCTAATTCATACGTTAGCTGTAGCTTGTTTATGCTGCTCAGAAACACAATGCATGTGATGTGACTACCTTCATGAGATTGCTCATGGTGTTCTTGACCTCCTCCATGGACGGTCTCTGGCTGGGTTCTTTGTCCCAGCAGCGGGTCATCAGAGTCTCTATGGGCTCTGGCAGGTCTTTGATCAGAGGAGGCCGTGTACCTGCGTCACAGTAAACAACACCACATCACAATAATGTCTGCCGTGCGTCCAATGATCGACTGAGAATCAAAAGTCAGTCTGGAGCCGCCTTTTCGTCCAGTCGTCTCTATAAAGAATATAACCACAACACAAGCTACAGCGACCTTGATATCTTCGGACGTGTACATTCCTTGTGACTGCTCCATCACCAAAAGCCAGCTTACACACATCCACAAGGCATCAACACATATATATTATTACATGTTGTCTTTAGCTCCAAATGACACTGGGTGACATCATCTTAGGACAGTTAACAGATTTTACACAGTTATCACTTAATCACACATGTAATCGTATTCCCAGCTGTAAACACGTTGTCATTCCAACTAATGTTCAGTGGGATCTTCAGGTATACTGTTACCACTTCACATTAAAATGATTTAATTGACCTTGAACAAAAAGCACATCACCAGAGCAGCTGCTACAGATGCAGTTGGTGCAGGATCTTGCTCACCTCTGTGGACGGCCCACATTATACAAAAAGCTGAGCCACCAATCTCATCGAAGGGTTTCTTGCGCGTGATGACCTCCCACAGGATGATGCCCCAGCTGAACACGTCACACTTTTCACTGTAGTTACTACCTGAGGAATACACAGCAGAGTTTGAGTGACTGTGTTCAGGACAGAAACCATCTTTTGGAGTTTAGCTGAAGTTCTGGCCGAAGCTCCACAATGAGAAGTTACCTTCAAACACCTCTGGCGCCATCCAGGCTGCACTGCCTTTATTGTTAGTCATGTAGGTCTGAATATCACAGGCTGTTCCAAAGTCACAGATCTTCAGCACAGTGCCTCGAGCTACAAGGAGCAGACTGAAACAGTACAGCAGACAGGGATTAGAGACTTACAGTATGTTAGACACCATTGTTCCTTTTCACATTGGCTAAAAACCCCTCTTCCACCTGCTAACATATGGCTTTTATTTCCTCCTGGATCAAGTAACTCTGCAGTAGTCATGGGAAGTTCTGGCCTCCAGCTCCACTGTGATGTAAACCCAACACCCAGGTGGACACGATAATTCATTCCCCATATGTGTTGAAGTTAATAAAACTTCCAGCTCATTAATATCTTTCCATTCATCTCTATCAAGTCGCTCAAACATTGTACAGTCACTGCAACGCTGAAAGACAGACTGAAGTAAAGATATTGAAAAGGTAACCACTGTTTGGGGCTTCTGTCTGAACCTGGTCAGCTGGCTGAGCCGGACTGAGCACGTGTAACTCAGACAGAAGCTTCCGTATTCAGATCTGGAATAAACGATGTATCTGATTCAGAATATTATTGATTTAAACAAGTTTAACATCTCTGAATAGTTCCGATGGGGCATCAGATCTGCCGCCTTCCACTGTTCCCTGTTGTTCTGGAGTGTTTGTGATGATGAACGTGACACACAAAGAAATACAAAAGGAAGGCAAACTCATCCACTGGCAATGTGCTGAATGTTAGCATGTTTACCCCATTTAAAGAACCTGCATTTGGCGTCAGTCTCGGTATAAAAGTGGTGTTATGTTCAGCTGTAGAAAAACATATTTATGAGAGAAAAAGTGGAAACAGACTTCAGTTCCATTGCTGGTATTTGGTCATAAACCAAAGTATTACATGAAGATGGCACTAGATGAAAAAAGTCAGAGGATCACTAAAGTAATCACCATCGTCCTCTGGGAACCATGAATGTGTGAGCTAAATATAATGGAAATCCATCCCGTAGTTATAATAATTCAATGAAAAATCAAGTTTTAATCACATGAGACCAGGGGGAAAGTCAGGGAACTAAAGTCAGTAGGGGTCATCCTCTGCGGACCATGAATGCCTGTAAAAAACGCCATGACAATTGTTTCCTTAGTGGTTCAGGTATTTCAGTGCGGACTGACAGATGGTCGTAGACTGACTACAGACCAGCCGACTGACACTGCCATCCCCAGAGCTCTAACCCTAACCCACTACCAGCATGGCTGAAGTGATAAGATCTGGTTAAGTAAAGGGCTTGGTTCTGTACATGTACCATGCTGCCAGTGGACCAAAGGGAGGGAGAGCAGCAGAGTTCATCGCTCTTACTTACATTTATCTGCAAAAAGTGGGATTATTTCTTTCGGAAAATATTGCATGTATAAATCGTAGGCATTTCTAAGTATGTCACCCCTTAAACATGAACAACAACCTGTACATGCTTTTCTCCTTCACCAACCAGTAACTGTTTAGTGTCATCTGTCATTCATTTACAGTATCTTTCACTCAGGATGAAAATCTGCTCTATAGCTCTGTATGTTTTCAGAGTAACGTCTACGTGTTGGATCATAGAGAGACTTACTTTGGCGGTTTGAGGTCCCGGTGAATTAAGGCCTTTGGCTTCATAGCATGCAGGTAGGCCACTCCCTGGGCACACTGCAGACACCAGCTCATGGCATGGGCTGCTGTGTAGTGGGGCTGTGGGTCTGCACTGTGCAACACTATGACCAGGGGACAAACAGACAACACCACAATCACACTACTGCTCATCTCCAGTCCTTATATCCTTACAACTATTCTGCTAGCGGTATTACAACATTTCCACTGAAAAAAGATGATACAAATAATGTGATTTCAGAATAACCTCTGTCAGAATAACATCTTGAAGTTCTAGCTCGTGTTGATCGTGATGCCACGTCAACATGTGAGAATTTCTAACAGACATCATTTACTTACAGTTATATAAAGATCCACATTCTGCGTACTCCATGACCAGACAGACCTGAGAACACAAATCACACTACATTAGCAGTGAGGGATACTTATTGATCGTACTGTGTTTTACACTCAACCACCACAGACTGACACTGTGTTATCTCACTGAGTGTGACACTGCACCACCACACCAACTTCTAGCTCTTTTCATTTAGCAGTGTGTATGTTGTTGTGCTAACGAATGAACAGGGTATTCATCCGCTTGCAAAGTAGTGTGTGAAATTATATTAGAGCTTCAATTTGAGAAGGCTACTGACCTTTTTTTTAATTGTTTAACAGAAGCATAGTGAGAGTTTTATTCTACCAACTGTCTGTTACTCCTCTACTAACTTTACTTCCTCTTTCTGTTCCACACTGTTGGGTGTTGTATACCTACTGGATTATCACAGGAGCCGTACAGTTTAACGATGTTAGGGTGATTCACTCTGGAGAGCTGGCGGAGCTGTGAACAAACCAAAGAGACGTGTTACCATCAATATATTCATTCACTGGTCTCTCTGTCTCAGTGTCTGTATCACATTGGAGCATGTATACACACACTACTCAATATAAGTGAGGGAAATTGGGATATTGGGATGTTGTGCTTTGCCCAGCAGTAAATGTGTTGCTTCAGTGGTTTTACTCATGGAAAGTCATGTGTGTCTGAGTTATGAAAAAAAGGTTTGGTGCATTTGTGGAAGCTCTTCAGCTCAGTTGTGGGGTGATGACTCCAACGAGGGGTCAAACCCAAAACTCACACAAATTAAGTGGAAGCAAAAATGTTTGTTTGGAGGCACAGGTACATCCCAAACTTTATTAACACACCCCCACATTGTGCTCCAGCAGGTTGGTGTCCCTCATATAGAATGGCTTGCCAGAGTTTAATACTGGATATGCAGTAAAAGTCAAATGAAGCGTGTCACATCATTTCTGGGGCTCAAAAATATTCACAAAACACAAAATAAAAATGTGGCTATGTCACAGAATAAACAATCAAGAGAAACACTCCAATATCCCAGACTAAGTTTGAGTAGTGTCTGTCTGCATATACTGAATGTCAATTATGAGTGTCAAAATTATTCACTGTCCTCAACCACTCCGTAACTTCTAATGTTGCTCACAATGGCTGAAAACACCAAGAAATATTGAAAGGGGAGTGTACTCCAGATTAAAAGGGTTAGCTAAATCTCTAAAACATCACACTATAAAAAGACTTGTGTCATTCCACAGGTCGGGTGGATCGTTACATTAGCCATCCATATGACAAACACGAACATGGCTGTGATCAAAGACATAATGAGAGCATGGAGCCTAAAACAAGCTGCGGGTGTTCATCAGCTGACTTTCACATCTCCTTAGTGTCGGCTGTCGATGAGAGCAGGCTGCACCAGAGCTGGAAACACTGCACAGCACTTTGAATCTGTCTGAACACATTCACAGAACACAAAGCTGGTCCTTGAATGTCTGATCACATTCATGATCTCACTCACTTATTCTGTGATCAGACAGTTCCTGAACTCAATCCAAACTGAACACATTGAAACTCCTTTACATGTGAGCAGGATAAAGCTCTTGTTCAGCGGCTCGAGCTCAGAGACATTTTACTCTGGAGAACTTTGGCTTCAGTTTAAGTGGGGAAAATAGGTTTGAATGAAAACAGTCTGATGTTCTTGAACTAGCTTTGGGAGATGAAGTGCTCGCTGTTTTGTTATTGGCAACGAGTGTCAACAGCAATAACAGAGATACTTATTGTACAGGCTGCAGGACCACGCAACAGTGATCAACCATACAGAGACTGGTGCTCCCACTAGTGACAGGGCTCCTCTACAAGCTAACTCTGCACGCCTCTCTCCACTAAATGTATCAGGATGTTGTTGTAATCGTTTGTTGTAAACAAAAGGTGTTCACATTACCTCAACAAGGAAGGCGTTCCTCTCATTCTCACTCTCAATGGTCTTGATTGCTACATCCTTTCCTTTCCATATGGCCTTGAAGACAACTCCAAATGTCCCTCTGCCAACAGCCTGAAGAGACAACACAACAGTATAACATCAAATTACATTTGTTTACTGCAACTTGTCTGTACTTATGTATAGCAGTACTTCTCTGAGTATCTTACTTGCATGTCAGTATCTTTCATGGCAAGTATTGTACTCTGCTACATTTCAAGATACAGAGTAACACAGTAAAAGTCACAAGAACAAATCCTGATAAACTGTTTGAGAATGGGATAAAACAAAAGGAGCCAAGTCAGCAGCTGCAGCCGACGAGCTGCAGCCGACGAGCATCAGCCAGTGAACAGCAGGAGTGCAGATGTTTGTGTGAGCTGCTCTGCCTCGCTGACACTGGCACAGCTCTCAGCTCTTTGTGCTTATTGTTTTTGGCCTGTTTTCTGGTTGAATATTCATAAATGACAGCAATTAGTGTGCACATGGCGTGGTTCACACCCAGGGCCAGTCCTCTGGATATGTTATGAAGCAGACATGTGGTCTTAATCTAACAGCTGTATCATTACAGTATCATCATCATCATCATCATCATTATACATCTAATCTAACCTAACTTTTACTTTTATCCAAGTACATTTTTACACAGATAAGTTAACTTTTGGGTCACTCCATGCTGTCTCACCAAGGGTTCGGTTAGGTCCCTAGCTGTACTCCAAACATGTTTCAGTCATGACTTATTGAATTTCATTATTTCTGGGAGTCTTTCTCGTGTGTTCTCAGCCTCAAGCAGCGGATTATTTTTCACTGGACTGGGTTGAAATGTGTCTGTTCATGCAGAGACTCTAAGAATGATTTGCAACCTGTCTTCATTTAATAGTTGTTGCTGAATGTTTACGATAATATAATTACATCAATTCACCTTTTGCCAACAGATCCACTAGTTTCCACTTACTCCTGATTCTGTGTCGTATTAATAGAGGCGCAGAGATCTCACTAAACATGGCCGCAGAACCAAAACAAAACAAGATATTTTGACCGCAGATTTTCCGAAGGAGGATTATTTTAATTAGCTTGAAGAGTTTCCATGTGAAAATCTTCATTTCAAAACAAAATAAATCAAAGATGTTAATTTAGTTCTTCATTATTTAATTGTCTTAAAAAGATTACTTCAAGGTTTTCTATCCGTCTGACACCTACTGAGCCTGCAGTCCATGCCGCTCTGGAAATCTGAAAGCTACAGCCTGTAACGGCTTAGGTTGTCGAACAATAGATGATGTCGTCTTATTCTCTGCAGATTAAGAAAATATCTTAGTTCCTTAACTCAACACACTCATATTATTTCATCATTTCTAACTTGTCCGGCTGATTTCTGATGTGACGGAAAACTACAAATAAACAACATTTAATCTGCAGAGCAAAAATAACGTTTATCGCTATGAATCAGATTCGTGTAAACGTTCTGCTACAACTAGTTAAAGGAGCACAAGTGAAAAGAGCTGAAAGCAAAGAATCGCTACAATGAAGACATCGTCTAACTTCAGAAATTCATCACTTCAACACTTTTCGGAGCGCAGCTGCAGGAGTTCACACATTTTTACGTGATTCTTTTTAAGATACTCAGAGCGTGGAGCAGCAGCAGGGGGTCTGGGGGGGCCAGCTACTCCTTTTGGCCCTGGACACACTGAGCAGATCAATGTGCCCCTGGTAAACAAACATCCACCCTACAGATCAGCACAGGGCTTTAAATGCTCACTGGAGCGGTGTTAAAAGCCCCAGAGAGTATTTTCTGCCCTCTGTACCGTCAGAAGCACTCCTGACAGTTGTCCCGGTGCACAGAGGACGGCAGCCTGCCCTCAGTAACACCGGGGCCTTGCTCTGGAGGGTGAAGGCTGAGAAGTTAGTTGCTGCTGTGTTCACACCTCATTTCATGAACACGCCGTCTGTGTGTGTGTCCACAGACAGGACAGGACACACTGACCGCATTACACGAGCCGAGTCACTTCTAAACGACCTGTGTCTGTCTCCTCGCTCTCCAACACACAAATACGTAGCAGCACGTAGGCTCCACTTCCAGAGCATGTAGCCCCGCGAAGCAGCGCCGACGTCCCAGTAAAGTTTACCGCTTCAACTTCGATGTCTTCATACTGGATGTCCTCGAAGACACAGCCCGCAGGAGTCTCCACCATCGCGGCGGAGCGGCGACACTCCTTGACGCAGGACAGCGGTGCTGGGGGGGTCAGAGCCGCCGCGTATCGGGACAAAGATCCAGCTCAGAGGTTTTCTGCTCCTGCCCGACAGCCCGTCTCATCTGTTGCTGTAATTCAGGAAGTAGCAGCTTCGTAGCAGCTTTTGTTGCAAATAAACCACGCTAGGCTGCAGCCCTTGAACGCCTCACCGCACAGAGGAGGGAGGGGTGGTTGAATCCATCAGACGGTGGTGTGGTTGGCTTCGGACAGCAGGGGGCGACAGAGAGCCTCCACAGCTCACACAGGCGGACTGTGGCTGTGCACAGTCAGCTTCTGACTTCAGAGATGAAGTGCAGAACATGTCTGAGAGGAGCTCATGTCCTGAAACACGACATGATGTCACTGTCACCTCGTGTCCCCACATCCTGTCCTCAGAGTCAAAGGTGCGAGGCAGAGCAGGGGCAACACTTCTGGTTTCCACCACCACTCAGAAACCATCGGCAGTATCTGGGTACATGTTGGTACGCGACATTTTGACACTCAAACGTTTCTTTGACAAACGCAACAAGTCAAATGTGACATCTGCCCCCAGGTGAGGGGCAACTGTGACAGCATATCAGAATCAGAATCAGAATTATTTTATTTGTGC
The DNA here is from genome assembly GCA_963678695.2 of Diplodus puntazzo. Lineage (NCBI taxonomy): Eukaryota > Metazoa > Chordata > Actinopteri > Spariformes > Sparidae > Diplodus > Diplodus puntazzo. The sequence continues at coordinate 19,971,334 of OZ023175.1, read as the reverse complement.
AGCAAACAGAGACATTTCTGTGTCAAAGCAGCTAAGAGGACAGTTATATTACAATAAACAATAATAATAGTAAAAATAAAAATACAATATAATAACAAGGTCAGAAATAGAATAGACTCATATATATACAATTGAACAATATGAACCATGCAATTGTCAACAGTGTGGCAGTGTATCGTTATTAATAAATAATAAATATGGGTGTGAAAATTGCCCAGTTAGTGCAAACCAACATTAAACCAAAAATAATCCACAGAGGGAAATGCCTTCTCTGCATTTATCCCATCTGAAGTATTCAGGGCATGGGCAGCCCCTGTGCAGTGCCCAGAGTCCACTGAGCCGAGGCTGGACGCAGATCTGATTGAAGCTGATGGCCTCTTCTCTCTGTCTGCCATCTGAAGAGCACTTTGCTCCAGAAGGAGGTGTCCTCCTCATTCAAACTTTCAGAACTCATCTGGTTCTGGTCAAAGTCCTCCATATTTGAATGAGGCACACCTAACAGAGGGCTGAGTGTCCTTCCCTGCAGAGTCTCCGGCACTTCTTCTGGGAGAAGCTGAGTGTTGAGGTCCAGGCAGGGCAGCATGCTACACAGTCTGTCCACAACAGCAGTGGTTCAGGTGTTTGCAGCAGTGCACAGTCTTTCTGCATACTGGGCTTCTTCCTCCTTGACAAGCATGTGATCAAGCATGTTGAATACTTCAGCTTTCTCAAGAAAAGTTACTGTTACCAAGCAACCCAGTCTATCAGCTGCAGGCTTGCATGTGACAAATATCAACGGCAAATTAAAATGTAATTTGGTTTACTATTGCCATATTATCAACGTCATTGAGTGGTGGATAGTCAGGGTAGTACCAGGGTGCTGGTTCCACTGTTGAGCCCCCTCAAAGATGTCACAGGCCTAAATCAAAGAGACATTACGGGAGGAAGGTGCCCATTTAAAAATCTGCTGAAGCCAGGGAGGCACCTTAAAGAAGGACAAGGAGAGCACAATGCCACAGACTCACAGGAGGCTCAGCTTCAGTGCTTGTAGTGGTGAATTGGTTGCGATAACCTAACTTATCATATTTGCATACATATAGATGAGTCTTTTACAGCCACAAATAGAGACGTTACCTCATTGCTATGCATTCTGCAAACAGCTCTGTTTATGCATGAGGAAGGCTCCAACACATCTGTCTACAGGGGCCAGAATCTACAGAAAACAAGCTGCGTGTGTGTTTGTGTGTGTGTGATCATGGCAAAATGTGCTCCTGTTGACACCTACTGTTGTGGGAACCAGCCACAGATGCGGTTTTCAGTACTTTGGCAGACTTATTGATCTGTCTGTCTGTCTGTCTGTACATTTTGTATGTTCAGGTGATAGTTATAATGTAGTAATCACACATTAAATACTAAACACTCATTTGTCAACATGTTAATGGGCATCGTGTGTTCCCATCGCAAGATGGTCCCTAGTTTCCTGCTCACAACCATTAACTCTCCCCCTGGACAGTTTATGATGTAGTATATTGCATCACTGTTATCCTGGACCATCAAAATATTGGTAGTCATCACCTTTTTCATCTTGTTTGGTTCAGGAAATAAGACGAAAAAAAATCCATTATTCAGTTACTACAGAATGCTGCCACATTGCTTTTTGCCATGGATCCTAAAATATACAGGGCCCTAAACTGTACAACTCTACCAAGCTTCACGCTTTCGAAAAAGTGAATGATTGTTTGAACTGTCTGACTGACACGTGTTGATAGGAAAACAGATTATTGGAGTTATTTCTAAATCCAGTTGTGGCTTATTGTGGTAGTGCTAGTGAGGCTTGTAGACCTGCAGCCAGTTCTACAATGATTGAGCCACAAAATACAATTCAGAGTGCGTGCAGGTTTATACATTTAATGAACGGAAACACATGCACATTTCTGTCTTTATGCATGTTAAACAACAATGTCAGTGTACTTGTAGAGAGAGACTGCATTTCTGAAAACGTTAGCATATATTTGAAGATGCAATTTGTAAGATCATCAGCACAATGTGGAGGAATAGGTTTTGACATTATGACGTCTGTGTATTGCAGATATCTCTAATGAAGTTAGTTTGTTACCAGCTACTTTAAAGTCATGACGATTTATGAAATTATTACACCGCATTCCTTTAAAAAACATACAGGACTGTAAAATATAACAATAAGAAAAAGCATATCCTTCACCCTGAGTACATTTAGTTAATAATCTGATCTGGTTTGGAGGTCTTTTACTTTCCATTGTGTGATTGCTTTTTCTATTCCGTATCTCGCACCACTGCTGGTTGGCGCCCTCACACTAACCCAGAGGATGTAACTGAACAGTTATCATCTGTGAATCTTGACCCTGTATTTTCATGATTTAGATCTCTCCTGTCAATCAGCTGATCCTGTTAAGCAGAGTCCTCTGGCTGCATGAAACCAACAAACTTTTTCATGGGGCAGTCAAGTTCACCTGAAAAATCTACTTTAAACGCATCTATCAATATAAAAAATAACCTGTAATGTTATAAATAAAAAGCCTTATCACACAGAGACAAAATATTCACATCAAAGCGATATAGTTGTGTTTAAATTTTTATCTTGTAACATACTTTTTAGGAGGAAAAATGTACAATACAATTTTCAATGTATTGAGTTGGTTTGTATCCGGGATGTGGAGTGGAACTGTTGGAGAGGTAGAAGAGTGAAGGTAAATCTTGTTCCATAACATGATGGTCCCAGGTTGTCACTGGAGACAGGAGGCTGGATGCGCCCGCCATGAGACTGTTAAAATGTCCACTTTAATCTTTCTTCTTATAGTCCTCCAAGTGAGCCAGGATCCATCCAGACGGTGCCAGGATGGCCATGGAGAACATGCCAATTCCTAAGACAGTTTCCTGTACAGGAGACAGAGAGGAGACCGAGTCAGCTGAGAGCCAATCAACGTCTGTCAGTGTTAACCCTGCTGACCTCAAATTGAAATCAATGCTCATGTTAGGTTTCATTTTTTTGAGCACTGTTCAGCTCTGCAGAATTTATTTGGGCCGCCAAACAAAAACAATTTCAGTGGGTTAACTTCAGAAACAGAGCATAAGATTGTGATGTCTACTGTCACTGCAGCAACATCTACTTCTTTCCCTTCAAGACACAGCTCCACGCTCACAGCAGCTTAGCCTCTGTGACACAGAAGGTTTGTTGACTGGCTGTTTCTGATGACATACACCAATCACATTGTGGTGTGGGTGGGATATTGAGCAAGACCCCACAGCAGGGTGCATGGTATATCTATAATATAAGTTTATAGACTTTAATCAGTGTTTCTATTAAGTAGCTAGTGAACGATGAGGTGAACCAACCTTAGTGGGTTCTGCAGATCAGATTTAGCAGCTACTCCATATATAATATAAAGATCACAACAACAGCAGAACGGAGTTCATCTTGAATGTGATGTCAACAGTTAAAATCATAATACGCTCATATCAGTAATCTCCTCAACTGGCCTCCTCTTTGAGCAAGTGACTTCAGTCTTTACCTTTGCTCTTTGAACAGAGACAGACCCCACCACCTCTTCTCTAGACATCACCACCTCCTATAATGTTCCATGTTATGAATGTTAACATGTTCCTGAGTAAACTGCTCGGGGACGCCTTGAGCTCACATTACTTTGTCAGACACACTGTTGTCTGTGCTGCGTTAACTGCCACCACTGATTCAGACTAACTGCACTGGATAACAACAAACATGGGTCAGCTACTCTGTTACTTCTAACATGTACACCTGTCATCCAGTCTCACGTGTCATTCACCTGACACATGCACTGAGGTGGTTGTGAGCAAATGTCTAATTCATCTCCTGAAAACGGATTTTAATCTTCATGATCCTGTATAGTAGCGACACATCCCGTATATGTTTGCGGAGAAGACTGTAGAGAGCGGGATAAGTTAGACACTTCCGGTTAGGGATCTTTGTACCGGTGAGGCCTAATGTCAAAAGACTGACTCCTAACTCAGTTTTCACTCCCGTTTGTGCGACTGTACCTGAAAGTGTCGTCATCACTACACATTGACAGTCTTATAACATTATTAACACTGTTGACTTGGACACGTTGGACACATTTATAACAGAAGACAAGCGGTGAACATTAGCCGCAGGATTCGACCTCGTCAACCAAGGACAACACACGGCGGCTAGTTAGCCGTTCAGTTAGCATGAGGTTGTTAAGCAACTACAGCAAACTTACCATTGGGCCGACGGCGCTTTTGGCCGGCTTGCCGGAGACATGAGCCCTCTGAGCGACTGCGTGTCCCCGCAGGACAGGCGCAGCGCGGCGGGCGATGGTCCTCAGGAGCGGCATGTTGTTGTGTTAGCGTGAAGATGTCTTCTCGACTGAAGGAGCTGGTTTGCGTGAACAGGAAGTGGATTAGATTTACAGGAAGGTCATTTGTCTTCTTCTAGTCTGCGTACGTCACGTCCGAGTCGCACAGTGCCACCTACTGGATGTCTGTGTACATGGAGGTACGAATATGTCCTCGGCTGTAGAAAGTAGATTTACCGTAGGCGTAGATGTATGGCTTTAACAGCATTACAATATAAGGACGCCTCTATGTCTGTGACGTTAGTCTTCTGAAAACTATCCAAGTGTGTTTAATACAACGCATACAGCAACCTCTCTGTGTTAACATCACACCATGGTCATCACCTTCAACCAGCCTCATCATACATATATTCACATGTTATATTCAGCATTTTCTCTTTTTCTGATGATCTAAAACAAGTTTCTTTCTTTCTTTCTTTCTTTCTTTCTTTCTTTCTTTCTTTCTTTCTTTCTTTCTTTCTGTTTACCAAACTGACAATCAAATACATATTTCAAAATGTGCTACTTTGAACGTCTCTGGCTTCTGAAATTATGACTTACGTAAGATCGTCATATGATTCGTGGTTGTTTGTTCATGTTTATTTTTTGTCATTCGATGTAGCCTAGTTGTTTATTTTAGTTGAGGTTAGGGTCAAACCCCAGTCGAAAGGCTTTTATCCGATTTTTCCTTTAGTCCCTGAACTACCGTGTCTGGTCGTTTTTGCACAAACTTCCTGTTTGTGTTACGTCATTTCCGTCCCCATCCGGCTGTTGGAACAGATGAAGACACAGCAGCACAGAAGCCTTGTTTTAATCACGGGTGGCTTTTACAATGGGTAGGTTAGGGTTGCGTGTCATGTTCACATTCTCATCCGGTGATGTTCGGCTTGTTGAGGCGGTTTGTCCGCCATGTCGCACATCATGCTGCGGTTTTATTAGCTAGCTCAACTGTGGACTAGCTAACAACATCTGACTGCCGAGGCTACAGCAGCTCACATCATTTGCATGATGCGTCTCTTTAGGTCCTGCTAAATAAAACGACAGCTGGATTCATGGCAGCTTAACGTCCCAGCTGCAGTTGTATTTGAAGCTAGCTAGTTTGTGTCTGTTGTCTCGAGCTAACCCAGACAGCTCTCAAATTGAAACAGCTGTCGTATCCAATGGACCTAGACGCACATCCTGTTTGTTTTCAAAGAAAGAACGGATGGAAAAGATGGAGGAGAGGAGCTTGACAAATACGGCACACATTAAAGTAACATACGAGTTACTGGTAAATACTGTTGAGCTGACCCTGTCAGTCACACTCACAACATGTGTATGTTGGTGTAAGGAGGTGATTGTGCTGTTTTCCAGTTTTGACTGCTGTTTGTATGTCGTTGCAGCTGGAGCCATGATTTCAACGTGTCCAGGCCTGTACTGTGGCAGGATGATGGTCAACGGATCAGTGGAGGGAGACTGTGGTGTGAGTACTACACCTTGTGTCTGACCAGTGGTGGTGGGGGTGGGGGTGTGTGTGGCATTGCAGTGGTCATCCATTATGTGCCCCCTCGTATGTCTATACACTGACCAAATAGCAGAAACACCTTCAAATGAAATGCACTCCAGTACAACCACTACTCTTTCTGACTGACACCCAGCCAATATTGTACGTCAGTGTTTTCCCTAAAAGGGGAACACTGAAGGAGTCTGTGACTTTAACAGCAAGTGACAACTTCCACAAATTGCGGGGCTTGTTTCTCAGCCGTTGATCACAATACTCCCACTGGTCAGTCACCAGACGCCGTACAGTGTTTGTACTGCTTGCGCTGCCATTTTCAAGAAAACACCTTGAATGCAAATGGTGTTTAAAGCTATTGCAAATTAATTTCGTATCAATTTTAACAGTGTTATTTCAGTGTAAAAGATTAAATTGTGGTTTAGGTTGGGGAGAGAAAAGAAGGGAATGAGGGGGGAAGTGCTGGTGCGGTGAGTTTTTAGGTGCCTGGATTTGTTTCTAAATCTCTGGTCTGTGCTGCCAGGTGTGTCCTCGCGGAGAGCGCACCAACATGCAGAAGGTGTGTCAACGCTGCACTGAGTCCCCTGAGCTCTACGACTGGCTCTATCTGGGCTTCATGGCCATGTTACCACTGGTGCTGCACTGGTTCTTCATTGAGTGGTACTCTGGAAAAAAGAGGTGAGGCCACACAGGATTATCCTCCATCCAAGTTTAGTGGAAGTCCATCAGTAGTTTTGGGGTTTCGAACAAGGTTTATATATATATATATGATCTGTGTTTGTTTTAATGTCGTCTTGCATCTTAAACATATCATACAGTAACTTTCAGCACCTACAACACCAATAAAATGTACATAATGGCCAACGTGGAATGATGACTAGAGGTGTAACAATTCTGAAACTGTCTGTTGTTGTGCGATCAGTTCCAGTGCTCTGCTGCAGCACATCACCGCCATGTTGGAGTGCAGCGTGTCAGCTGTGGTCACCTTGCTGGTCACAGAGCCGGTGGGATTGCTCACCATCCGATCCTGTCGAGTCCAGATGCTGTCAGACTGGTACACCATGCTGTACAATCCAAGTCCAGACTATGTCAACACGTTGCACTGCACCCAGGAGGCCGTCTATCCACTGTAAGTACTGACGGGGGGGGACTGAAAACCTGGGCTGAGTTTATTCCACAATTAAAGACAACTTTTTTTTTCAAAGGCAGAGCAGGTCAAGTTGTTTGTGTTAGAGAGGGAGAAAGGACGAGAGTCTATCTGCAAGTCAACTAGAAATACAACCTGCTAGATGCTTTATTTCCTCAGATAATGCCAGATGTTAGATCTTTGTTTTGTGTTATGTGACATTTAACTTGTCCAGACTATCTAAGTATTGTTCTTGTATAGAAACTGTATTTGCCACTGTCCCCAAGCCTTTCTCCTGTTCCTGACTCCATCATGTACTCTCCAGCGTATTGTCACGTGCCATATATTAGCGCTCATTATCTTGGAGCTGAACTCTCTCTCGTCTGTCTCTTCTTCAGCTACACCATTGTGTTGATCTACTACGCGTTCTGCTTGGTGCTGATGATGCTGCTGCGTCCTCTGTTGGTAAAGAAGATAGCATGTGGTCTGGGCAAGTCTGATCGCTTCAAGAGCATCTACGCTGCTCTCTACTTCTTCCCCATCCTCACCGTGCTGCAGGCAGTGGGAGGAGGGCTGCTCTGTGAGTATTCACGGGCTGCAGGCCTTTTCTACTGACTTGGTACCGATGTTTGAAAGCTCTTTCCTAATTCCTTTCAGGAGTCTCCCTGTGATTATTGCCAAACTACATCTGCAATAACAATAATTATATAATAAGAATAACTCAGTGTGGAGGTTAACCTGCAGCTGTCTGTGTGTTTCAGACTATGCCTTTCCCTACATCATACTGGTCCTGTCTCTGGTCACACTGGCTGTTTACATGTCTGCCTCTGAGATACAGGTAATAACACACACTGCACTCACTGCCTCTGTGATCTGCAGCAGATTGACTACATTCTCCATACTTGTAGTTTAAGACATTTTCAAAAGAGTCCTTTGGAGATTTATGAATTAGATATTGGGTTGAGTGAGCTATGTGCAATTTGTGTAATTATACACTTTTATTTGATTATATTGATTTTTTTTTTATGATTTCCAACAGGTTTCATTACTTTGATTGTATTTGTATGTTTGAAGTTAAATTAACATCTGGAAGTGAAGTGAATGACTTGTTAATGAACTCTGTTAGCAGTGAGGTCACCATGAGGACCTCTCCTCACACTTCTCCTTCCTCTGTTTTGTCTTATGATCGCAGGGAATATTAATTTTGTGTCTCTAGCGTTTCAAGAAGTTCAGTGTTTAGTAAATATGTTAGGGTTCACGTTTAGTATTTCGGGATCATTGAACATTCAGTTTGTGATTATGTGAAGCAGGTCTACCAGTATTACTTAAGCTAACCTGCTTCCGTGTGTGTGTGTGTGTGTGTGTGTGTGTGTGTGTGTGTGTGTGTGTGTGTGTGTGTGTGTGTGTGTGTGTGTGTGTGTGTGTGTGTGTGTGTGTGTGTGTGTGTGTGTGTGTGTGTGTGTGTGTGTGTGTGTGTGTGTGTGTTCCACAGTCTTTTAAGAACCTGGTTGCTAAGAAGAAGCGTCTGGTCGTCCTGTTCAGCCACTGGCTGCTCCACGCATACGGCATCATCTCTATCTCCCGGCTGGACAAGCTGGAGCAGGACCTGCCGCTGTTGGCGCTGGTGCCAGGTCCCGCCCTCTTCTACATAGCCACAGCCAAGTTCACTGAGCCCAGTCGCATCCTGTCTGAGGGCGGCAACGGACACTGACAGATCCAACATCAATGACATTTGACAAAACGACTAACAGCAGTTTGTTTCTGAGCTGGGCTGGGTTGATATGGCCTTAAAATAATATTGCAATATGTGTAGGCTGTATTCGGTACACAATACATGAATCTCATGAATCTGACATCTCCTCTTCAGCACTTCATAAATGCCAGGGCCGAGACAAAACCAAGTATCACAATATTTATGACCAAATATGTCGACATTATTATAGGGATGACTGTTGCTCATTTGACAAAATATAAAGACAATACGATTTTTTAAATCGTCATCAGTAATGTGGATGTAAGGTAAGGTTAGAAAATGACTTGACTTTACTGTAACACTTGTGTTATATCATGACACTAATATTCAAAATCTAAGATGGTGTATAGTCTGATACCATGATAGTGAGAAACATCAGTGCGCTGCCCAGCACCAGCCTGGATGCTGCTCAGTCTGTGGGTTCATGTGATCAGTCTTGCTCAACCAGTTAACAACATGAAGTTATGACACGATGAGGTTCAGAGCATGACTCAGAGGGGTTTTGCAAGTTCAGTAACAGTTACAGGTGGATAGCAGGTGGTAACTATACATTTATTTGCATCCTTCACTCAGCTGAATGCCGTCTTATTTGGCTAGTTTAACATACAAGTCTGCTGGTGGCGGCTTGGCTACATGCACTAACTCTTCACTCTTTGTTTGAACAATCCAAGTTGAGAAGTGTTCACATGACTGTTGGCATGGTTGCAACTCATGTTTGTATTCATTCAGGTAGACTAAGTGGTCAATCATTTTAAATGTAAATTTCCTATAGTCCATATAGATAGTAACAAGTGGCAGTGAGAAGTTACCGTACAGAAGTGATGTCTCCTAATGACTCATTTAGTTAACCAACAGTTTGCAGAGATGAACGTGTTACAGCGAAGGAGCTGCAGCCACACAGTGTGTAGCAATTCTTAAGTGACTACTTTAAATCCTGTTTTTTGGAAGTGGAAGTGGTAGTCCAAGTCAAAGTTCATGATTCCCATTTTATCTGCCTGTTTTTCTTTCATTTGACATAATGCCAAAGTGTGTGTGACGTATTTTTTTTTAGCATGTTTGTGCGTCCCGTAGATTTTCTTTGAAATACAGTAAATGTTGTGCATGAAGATGAATGATGCCCTGGTTGCCCTGGTTGTTTTGATTAGACGTGTGTGTATGTATGTAACAGAAGTACACCTCAGCCACATCCAGCCAGTTGAGGGATAGGCCCAGTGTGTGCTGCTCATTCATTACCATTACACGGGCGGAAAACCACACGTCAGTGTCCTGACGCCCCCGTCTGAATGGAAACATACGCTGTGAAAGTGCTGCTGCCAGCTTGAACACAGCGAGTAGCGACATGTGTGAAAGCTGCTGCGCAGCATTTCCCTGCCAGTCAAATTAGAGGGACTGCTTTCACTCAGACGTGGGCGGGGCATGACACAAGTACACAGTACCCGGGTGGGCAGCTCTCGTCTATTTTTCTGAGAGAAATCCCAAGTACTGAAAAATCCAGTTCTGACGTTTTCTCTGGAATCCTGCAAAGCACTGAAATATGAAATACAGCCAGCGTGAGGCTATATGACAAATATAGCTGTAGAAGGTCAAAAGCTGCCTGAGCTTGACCTTCCCCACTAACACATGATAAAGTATGATGGTCACAAACATGAAAAAAGTGTCACTGCTGTGGATCAAGTACTGCCTGTCTGTTATTTAGGCCCTTATGTGAGGCTGTTTTTCCTCGTTGCCCTGAAACAAGCTCTGATCCTTCGGATGGCCTTCATTGGTTTTCAACTTGAAGCTGCTAATGTGCTTTATATGTTTATTGCTGTAAATGCTGTATATTGTAAATATTTAATGTATTGATTTTCAGTAGGATTTGCTTCATGCACTCAAGCTCAAATTACAAATGAATGTTTCTATTTAAAGCTCACGCAGCTTCGTGTGCTCGTCTGTTATTGACTTTTTGTAGTGAACCTTGTCATCATGAGCTCAACCATCAAGTATTTATGAGTCACCTTTATGAGGCTCTTAAACACACATGTACCTGCTGACGGACAGAGAGTCACTGTCGACACGAGACTTTTCACTAACTCATGCTAATCTGATCCAGCTCCATACAACACAATATGCAGAGCACACATCACCCCAGCAGCTGCAGCTCTGCTGGGCTACATGGGTAAACCTTGCTGAGTGAAGATCTGAACATGTTTGTTCCGTCTGGTAACGTAAACCTGTGAATCAAAATGATTGCAGTCGAGCAGTGAGACAATTTCCATTGTGAACCTTCTCTTCCGTGTTCTCTTTGTCTCTCTGAGTCATTATTTACCTTTTCAAACAAAGTCAATATTAAAAAATGTCTGACAAAATGATGTAGTGACTTTTTTTAATTCAGGTGGAATGTGTAATGTTTCTGTATTAAATATAAATATGACATGAGGAGCTTTTTCTTGTCATATGGTCAGGGGTGCTGCCAGGGGGGGAAAGGTTAGGACGATTCCAAGGGCCCGGCACTGACAGGGGGCCCTTTGAGACATGGGCAACCTATACAAGGGCTCATCTAGATTTTTTTTCATGGGGCCCAAAATCCCTGGCGGCGCCCCTGCATACGGTTATAGAAAATGTTAACGGAGCACATTTTGGATTGTCAGGAAGTGGAAACACTCCAGGCAACATCAGTCTGTTGTGTTGTCACACCGAGCTCTGTGTCCCACAGTCAATATGGTCTGTAGGAAAAATTAATTTGTTATCAAGACTCAAACATGTTCAAAGCCCTATGAAGGCATTTAACATGGTACATTTAAATTTAAGATGTTGTGTTTTTATTCTGTCACTGGAGATCCAACATCACACCTCTGCTGTGCCAACAAAAAAAAAGCCTCTCTGTTGGCGTCTGCAAATGTTGGTGTGCTATGCTAGCATCTAGCTGAAAGCATAGCAGCTCCAAAGTAATATTACAGCCTCACCGAGCTGCTCGCATCACTTCACATTGGTGGTCTTATGGCAGCAGCATGTTAGATGTAGCTTGTGTTCTCGTCTGTCTTGGGGACAATAAAGTTTTTTTTAATGCTGCAAGACAGTATCAGGTTTCATGTCCATCTTATAATCATCTATACTTGACAAACATTACATGTATGAAATGGACAGCACATTCATCCACATAGACTGAAGCACTGTTTGAAATGCTTCGAAAGAGGTGCCACGTGATGAGAAACATTTATGACTTTTGTTAAATGGGATACAACTTTGTAGTCAGTTAAGAACAGTGCCTAAACTGTAAACTAACAAACAGGCTGCTGACATGCTGTGACGAACGACTTCACTCTGAATCACGTCAATATTATCTGCAGACGCTGCTATAAAACAATGCGACAGCCAAAGAACATTTTTTAGGAACGCTCACTTTTAATCATAGACAGTGCAATACATCTCATTCAATATTTCCTGTAAAACTCTTAGTGTTAACACCTTGCAAACAATCATTTATGTTCAAAATAATAACACCTTCTTTAAACAAGGCCAAATGCAGCCTGGCCACAGTATGAACATACTGTACAACACCATTTCCCCTGCGGACCTTATATACTCAGCAGTAAGCCTTAACATGCGGGTGGTGACTCCAGCTCTGCTCTCCTGCAACAGCGTGTGCAGGGTTCACTTTGACAGCTGCACCTTCCGATCACATGGCTGGAGGCAAAATGTACAACGATAACAGAAGAGTAGGATATGATTCATTGTAAAAGAGTTACACTCTCTGATATTCATTTGAGCGATGAGGTGCTAGGATCAGTTTTCTTTGTTGTCGTTGGTTCAGATTTTTTTTTCAACTGCCTGATTCAACATTTCTCCTCAAAATGAATCTATATTTATATGGAACTGCTTCCATCAGACCGAAGCATTGTGGATGGAACAAATGTTTAAGATATGTCAGTGGTGATTATATATGCATACATGGTCTGCTAAATGACGACTGTTAGCAGTTGGTATCTGTTTCCTCTATTCAGGGCAACTTCAGCAAATTTAGTTTTTCTCGGTTGGTAAAATGAGGAAACTTGGTTTGAGGATGCTTGTGTTAAACCAGCACAGTGGCCTCAGTCACCACTGACTTGAAGCTGAGGAGAAACAACCCTGTTGAGCACATTCTTCAACAACATGTTATGATCATCCCTTCACCCATCTGAAGTCACTCTACTTCCCGTCTTTGGAGATAAAGGTCACCACTGACTATAAACAGCTAACTACAACAGTTGCATACAGTATGTGAGTGACTCACAGGAGACAGTGTTGGCTTCATCTAGCTCAGCTTGCAGAGTGAACTTTCAGATGTATATGTTTGTGATTGTGGACATATCTCATATACAAGGACAACAAACACCTGAGCCTCACAAGGCTTTCATTAGATATAGAAACCTCAGGGGATTGTGGGTATGATGACAATCGGATATTATGATTAAGGAGGCATTTTCTATGAATTATTCTCAGCTACAACAGTCATGACAGAGGTTCAACTGAAGGTTCAGTGTGTCGGCGTAACGCGTGATGTGTCACTGCAGCTCCGCCACATCATACAAACTGGAAGAATATTCAAATTGTTTGTCTGCAGTGTAAAAGTTTAAAACTGGCACAACAACACGACTGTTTCCAGAACTAAAAACTTTAATACCAATTTATTATTTTCGTTATCTTTCCATGAATGTGAGAAATCACAAGTGCTTCAGATTTCTGTCAGTTCCCTGGAAGTGAAGAAGCCTTCCACCTTTATTAGAAAGGCACTGATGTGCCACTTCAGGGCTGGTAACAGCAATCGGTGATCATCTGGGGGTTTTTTTTAAGAAAGAGGAAGCAAGTTCATCAGACAGGCACAGGCACCACGTCTCAGTGAACAGAGGAGAGAAATATGGAGGGGCAAGTAGCTCACGCCTGGTCCCCACTCAGAACCAGGTGTTACAGATGGCACCCCCTCCACTGAAAGGCCCTGCATCAGCAGCTGACATTCTGTTTATGAAACAACAACATTACATTCCCCCATTGATCAGCCACCATCCTGTGCATTCCTTGTACATATCACAAAGTCAACACTTTACAGAAAGGGCACAAGAGCATCGTATGTACTGCATGTCGGCGTCAGACACTGTTTTTTATGATATTATTGGAGTTTTGCGCATCACATTAACATACTGCGTGTTAGTTTCTTTTTAAGTCAAACACTCGACACACAGACGTGTGCAGTTGTGCTTCGTGAGTGCTGGGACTCCTGACCGTCACTCCGTAGCCTTTGACTTAAAAAGAAAGAAACCATTTCCCCTCACTGCCTTCCTGTTCTCTGATCAACACCATGCAGTCATGATGAGAACAGCAGAGACAGCAGCCCTTGTGTTACTGCTCCAGGAGGACATCCAGTCCAAACAACCCTGAAGAATGGGTCCAGCTTTGGACTTTCTGACTGAACAAGCTTCAAATCTTTTCTAGAAACCCACTAAGCCACCATCACTATGAGTAGTACAGCCCTCTCTACAAAAAGTGCAGACCCACTGCAGACTCCAATCCAAACATCCATTAGCATGAGTCCCGCATGTGTAAGCATTAGCCAAAGAAAACAGCAGGCTCCACTCAGGTCGTCAGCTCTCATTACTTCTGGATGTAGATGATGATGATACACAGAGTTCCCACCAGTCCCAGCGCCTGGATCCCCAGGAACCAGAGGAGCAGCCAGAAGAAGACAATCACTACTGGCTCCACTATCTTGTCCCCAAAGTACATCTGGCTGAAGCCCATCCCCCGCAGACACTTGTTGAGCATCCCGAACAGAGTCCCCATCCGCTCACAGTCGTCCAGCCGAGGCTCTCTGGTGGTGGGGTCGTCCACATGGGGCCAGGCGGCGCTGGGGTCAGCGGGAGGTCGAGGTCGGGTCCGGCTGCCATCAACCTGTGGAGGCAAAGTTCAAGAATGAAGATCATTCCACACGAGCACAACATCTCCATCAGTAATGTGCAGAGCTGCATCAATACCATTCATGTTGCATGTTAGATAATCCTGCTCCATTTTGCTTTGTTTTAAAGCTGATGATGCAGATTTCCCCCCCTACTTTTTTCTTACCCTTGTCACCTAAGTCCTAATTATCATGTGTTTCAGGTGTTTATTATATGCCCCTCCCTCCTGTACTGTAGCAGTTAGCACACAAGGACAAATAATACTAGAAAGCCTTGCAGGGTTAGTGCCTGTACTTGACCAAAGATCCTTTGTGAGTGAAGAACCTCCTCTCCTTACTAAAGGCTTGTCATACAGTCGGTGTACTTGCTCACCGCCGTTGTACCTTTTGAAAAATCAAGGAAAAAAATCAAAAAATAAAACCTGCCACAAGTTGCAGCGGAAGCAGAGCCAGCAGCAGAGTCACAGCTCAGAGAAGCAGGAGTCACATTTCTCTCAAGCCCAATGGTTTTGTCGTCAAAGCAAAAAACAAAGTACCCGTTTGATAATGTTTGAGATTTAAAGCCAATGCAAATAGAGAACCCGATAACGTCAGTAAGGGAAAGGAAGTTGGTCACCTCGCCGGGTTGAGTGCAGTGGGTCACCTGCAGATTTATCTGACAGCTCCTTCTTGTTCTGATTGAGTTACATTCACTGAAAAAACAGTTCGGCGGTGGAACGAAGCTGCCGCATGAGCTTATAGTTGCTATTTTCACTTCGCAGCTCAAAAGTTGGGCCAGCCGGTGGTTTTCTCACTCTCTTCAACAGAATTAGTCCCGTTCTCAAAAAACATAGAATTAGTTCAATCTTTTAAAAAGCCCCTCGCTATCTCACACGTGGTTAACTGTCATGTCTGCTAACACAAAGCTTTCAGATAAACACGACCTGACTGAGCTCCCGATGCTGACGTGAGCGGCACAAGTCTGACAACGGTAATGACAGTGACTTTCTCATTAAAGCATTATCTCCTGAGACAATTCCCAGAATGCACTGTAAAAACCAGTGCCTGTTCCCCTGCCATGTGCAGTGACTGTGCAGTGTGTTTGCAGTCTGAACTCCCACTGTGATTAGACTGAGGGCAGAATCACCTCTGAATAGTAGTCAAAGCCCTTCAGGTGCACTAAGAACTGTCAGTACTTACCAACTTTACTCAAACTTCATTTTAACTTTTTGTTTTTTTTTTACTTTGTCAGTGAAAAAACAAAACAAAACACAGACATACATACAGAGCGGGTCCATCAGACAGGGTCATGTACAGCAAAACACATTGACAAGTTTTGTAAAAAACAAAGGGCTGGCAGAAAATAGGCTGAGGGGGCGGATCCAGGGTCTTTAATGGACCCACAGTTCTCCATTAGAGTCCACAGTGACACAAAATACCTTCCTTCGTACAGCCCCCAAGGTCACCAGTAAAAAACATAATTTCACACAGAGTATACATTCAGTAATAAGCTCATCTAACTATGTATTCCCTCCATTTCTTCCAATATTGGTCACCTTTTTCAGTATTATGTCTCAGGGAAAATGTTAACCTTTCCATGTTATGAATTTCTTCAATTATTCCAATCCAGTCTGAAATCGCCATTTCCTGGTTATTGCCTTTTTACTACTTGCGAATAATAGCTGCAGTAAATATCTATGTTGTTTATTTATTTCAGTTGGTACGTTGCCTGAGTATAAGACTTCGAAACTGAGATCAGATTGCAAAGTGATTGTTGATTTGATTGCTGCTGTAATATCTTCCCAATAAGATGAAATAATGAGACATTCACAGAATATGTGGAAGTGGCCAGCTGACATATTGCCACACCCTCTCCAACGTCGTCCTTGATCTGGATTATTGGTCTGTAAACTTTTGATTTTCGGTGTTATAAGAAATCTTACAGTGCTTTTCCAGGTGAATTCCCTCCATAAATCTGAGCTGGAGCCCGATAGATAACACATACGTTATAATCCAGTGAGGTCAGCAGGTACACAGCTGTCATCTCTTCTCTGTTCATGTGTATACAAACACACACACACACACACATATATTTAAATATGTATATATATATATATATATATATATATATATATATATATATATATATATATTTAAATATATATATATATATATATATTTAAATATATGTGTGTGTGTGTGTGTGTTTGTATACACATGAACAGAGAAGAGATGACAGCTGTGTACCTGCTGACCTCACTGGATTATACCGTATGTGTTATCTATCGGGCTAATATATAACCTGACCTGACAGCAGCTCCTTTAAGGTGGACTTACTTCAGGTGAACTTCAGGTTTTATCACTTGCTAGAAACTTTGTAGTATTACAAAGTTGAGTTGAGCTCTTGGCTGCGGTTTTTGGTGTTCGTTACTCTGGAGAGCAGCTAACGTTAACTGAAGACTTCAGAGTTGGTCACCAGACAGACTCAGTCCCTGGTCTCTACCCACCAGGGACTGAGCTCAGCGCACAGTCAAACCAGTGCTACCCTGAGCGCCCCTGCGGTTTCACTCTGCCTCACATCTAACAGAAGGCTACAGCTAGCTACTGACTGTACTTGTGCTCACCCGGTGTGGCTGCTGATGTAGTCCGGTATACCTTGGACCGTGGACCGGTTGGGCAGCAGACCATCTCCTCTGGTGTTCTGACGGCAGCTCTTCTAAATCACGTCGACGATAAACCTGCTGCTCATTTACGAGCGGCGTCCCAGAAGACATTTTACAGCTGGTCCGCTGACGGTAACTTTCAGGGATCCAAACATGCGACCGGACTGATTGATGCCGTCCCAATCTCCGCCCTGCAGGCGCACGCGCGGTCCTGCTGAATCGCGTGGGCACAACAACCGTCATCACGCAATAATACTGGTGCGTTCATGAAAGCTGGGAACTTTCGTATATTACCAATGTCTGCATATTGAACTTGCTGCATTTAGGACAAGTGTGAACTGTTGGGCTCGTCCCAGCATGCATTATTCAGGTCTGCATTATTCAGGTCTGTAGTGTTCAGGTCTGCAGTGTTCAGGTCTGCATTATTCAGGTCTGCAGTGTTTAGGTCTGCATTATTCAGGTCTGCAGTGTTCAGGTCTGCAGTGTTCAGGTCTGCATTATTCAGGTCTGCAGTGTTCAGGTCTGCATTATTCAGGTCTGCAGTGTTCAGGTCTGCATTATTCAGGTCTGCAGTGTTCAGGTCTGCAGTGTTCAGGTCTGCATTATTCAGGTCTGCAGTGTTCAGGTCTGCATTGTTCAGGTCTGCAGTGTTCAGGTCTGCATTATTCAGGTCTGCAGTGTTCAGGTCTGCATTATTCAGGTCTGCAGTGTTCAGGTCTGCAGTGTTCAGGTCTGCATTATTCAGGTCTGCAGTGTTCAGATCTGCAGTGTTCAGGTCTGCAGTGTTCAGGTCTGCATTATTCAGATCTGCAGTGTTCAGGTCTGCAGTGTTCAGGTCTGCATTATTCAGGTCTGCAGTGTTCAGATCTGCAGTGTTCTGTACTTCTGAAAAATAAAGTTACAAGGTACAAGGTTACAGGTTAATGTATTTGCCATTTTCCAAAAGTGGTTGCAAAACGAATTTTAACTTAAGCTCCTTTGATGTAAAATATAAAATAACAACAATCATAAAGTGATAAGTTAGATTGTTATAATCAATCTGATGAAGTTGTGCTTCATGCTCTGGTTGGGACAGGGAGAGGTCTGCTGTCACTGAGCCGGTGGATGGCAGTGTGGTCAGTGTGGGTATAAAGAGGGTGAGGTTTGTTAATCTTTAATGAGCAACATATTAGTAACATAACCTGCAGCAATTCACCAGCATCCGGGCTCATCTTATTCCAGCTAGTTTTAGACCAATTTTCTTAGAATGTGGTGAGATCAGGAGCTTCGCTGGCACATCTTGAGGCAGCGGAGAGCATGTGCAGCAATAACTTGGGCCCTTGATCTAATGCCATTGTCCCAGTGTTTTACCTGATATATATAGAGAGAGGGCTCAGTATTCATATAGTAAGATGTGCCTTCATAAGCAGATTCACAACAAGCATACACTCTGCTTTGCTGATTAGAGAGACTGCTTTCAGTCATTTGAATGTTTCCATGTACGGAGACGGGTCACTTTAATGTGACTGGAGCAGACATTGTGGTTCTGGTAGGACGAACAAGAGCTTTTACTAAAAGATAATTGTTAATTGTTTAAAACGGTGTTTTGTATGTGATGAACTCACACCAAGTAACATGACATAAGCATGTCACTTGCTTATTGACCTATGACTTTACGGTTTATTACACCTTATAGTACTGTGAATAACGAGCTGGCTGATTTATGGAGAAGTGTTTGTGCACAGTAACACTGTGCTGCACGGATGCTTGTCGGGTGTTGTGGGTACATCAAATCAAACCCACCTGGGTACTGTTTTGTGAGATTGCCCTTTCTCAGTGTACCTCTGAGTGTGCTATAAACTGTGACTTGTTCTCAGACTCATGGTCTGTCTCACCCAGGGCTGGTGGAGGGTTGGCCTTGACTCTCTGTTTATTTACTTTTATTTATTTTATGAATATATATATGTATTTGTTTATTTATTACTCTGTTTATTTACTGTTCACGTGTATTATACCATTTCATTAAAATTGCACAAAGACAACCTTTTGTGATTCATCTTTTATTTGTTCACCTCTAAATAAGTATTTCCACCACAGTCTTCTCTCCGTCTCCCTCACAGTCAACTGCGTGTTATTGTTGTTTGAAGTGAAAGTACTGTGAACTCGTGGAACTTGAGTTCATCGTCAAGGTCCAGAAAGGATTGGGCCGCATGGCCCTGATGTTGTGATTTGTTATTCTAACAGTGAGGCGTGGGATTACATGCCGCTTGTAAGCAGTGTAATCCCAGCTAATCTGGGATTCAGTTTCACTCTGTTCTGTAGACACAACCTCAGACTGGAGAGGACTGGGAATATGGAGAAACAAATGGCCTTTCTGAGTGCAAGGTTTGTCTGTTGAAGGATGTTTCTGCTGCTGCTCGTTCAAATCTTGCAGTCCGGTCTGTTGGCGGTCCGCTCCTGTCCATCTTCATGTGCCTGCTCGTATGGGAACAGTGGAATAGCAGAGCTCAGGTTGAGTGAGGCCGCTTCATTCTCATCTGTGTGTCATTTGTTTCTACATGAGCATGACCCATTACAGCTCGTTATGATAAGGGGATTAGCACATTTTTGAGGCATTGGAACCAGTACAGTAATTATTATATTAGGTGATCTCATCATGCACACATTTGCTTAAAACTAAATAATTTGTCACTACATGATGTGTCATATTGCAAAGTAAAGGTGTAATATACTGTCTGCTCTGTACATACTGGTTTACAGTGTTCACACGATAGTGCATCACATCCGCAGGGACTGTACCAATGTGTTTGTAGCCAAACTGAATACAGGCTGACAACAATCATTCTAACATTTGTTGAGACAGTTACTACACCACTTCATATACTGTTGATTTTGAATGAATGACTGCACATTTACAGGCTGATCACATCCTCACTTATGGAGGCTGAGTGGTGTCACTAGAAATATTGTAATGCCATTTTCTTCAGTGATTGTGATACAATAGTAATTCTTTAGGTTAAGAAACACAGAGAGTGACTAATTCAATGTAAAGTATAAGCAGTTGTGGATAATTAAGTATTTAAGTAGTCTTTTAAGGGATATTTAAAGAAAAAGAAGCATGTAATCAATATATAGATACCACATGGATGTGGGCGGGGATTTTAGTTAATACAGTCACCTGAGAGAGAGAGGATGAGCTGGGTCCCTGTATTTTTTGCTGACGGCTATGTTTCTTTGATTACTGTGTTTACTTTGATTATGAGTTTGTGGACTTTATCATGAGTTAATAAAATGTTTAACTTATTTTGGAACTCTCAGTGACTTCTTTTCGTTAAGCGCATCAGACCGTCAGGCCCAACCTCCGTCTCTCAGAGACTCCTTTGTTCTTTGAGGTTGCTACAGTAAGCATACAGGTTCTTAGAAAACAGAGGCATGCATTTGGTAAGATAATTAAAAATGTGACAGATCTGTGTTTGTTTACCAAGAATTCTCCTCATAATATTAAATGAATGTATTATTATACCATACTGAAAAAAAAATATATATTTCTGTGGCACATTCAAGCTTCCATACAATCAATTGTGTTTGTATTAACACTGGGGATATTTGAGTGTCATCTTCCAGAATATAAAGCTAGAACACAATCAATTTCAGTGAATGACTGCAAACAGAAAATGAAAGTGTAGCATGTCTATTCATCCAAACTTCAGGCCTTACAGGTTTGTGATGGTCCAGTGCAGTGACCCTGGAATCTCAGCTGTTCCCGTTAATGTCCCAGCGGACACAGTCAAGCTGCGCCTAGAGAAGACCTTGATCTCCAGAGTACCCCGTGCAGCCTTCTACAACCTGTCAGAGCTGCGGTTCTTGTGGCTGACCTACAATTCCATCACAGCCATCCATCCCAGCAGCTTTGTCAACCTGAAGACCCTACGAGAGTTGCGTCTGGATGGAAACTTTCTGACATCCTTCCCCTGGGAGGGGCTCAGGGACATGCCCCGCCTCCAGACTCTGGGTCTCCACAACAACCGTCTGTCCATCCTCCCTGCCCATGCCTCTCTGTTCCTCCTCAACATCACCTACCTTGACCTGTCCAGCAACAGGTGTGTCCAGATATCACACAATCATTTTGCTTACTGATGTAGACAGAGATATGATGCTACAGAGCTGTGATATTTCTACAGATATGTTTTGTTTTCTCTCCTCTCCTCTCCTCTCCTCTCCTCTCCTCTCCTCTCCTCTCCTCTCCTCTCCTCTCCTCTCCTCTCCTTTCCTCTCCTCTCAGGTTGACTATATTACCTGCTGAGCTGCTGGACCTTTGGTTTCCTCTTCCAGGACAACAGGACGGACCAGTTAAAAGAAGAATTTTGGGTACAGTATGTTTGGAGCAATAGAGACATATCGTATTGCAGTCTGAAGCAGCCACACTTGCAACGTGTCCAATCTGTCAGACAAATAAAGCTTTAGTCAAGTAAGGCCAAGTGGACATCCATGTTAAAGAATTGCTTGTAGAGCTGGTGGGTTGGGCTGCCCTGAATCAGTATTTGACAAACTGTGAATAAGACTCTACAATCAACTCTGGTTAGGGTTCACAACTCCGGATCATTCGTCAGGGACGCTGAAAGAAATTTAGTCTATATAATGACATCATTTTATACATTCTTGGTGTGTTAATATGAGACTATCTTCAAACACAACAGCTTTTCAGTGGTTCTACATGTCTAGATTTGACTCTGTAGTTACACCTGTAGTGTCACCTGATGAAACGCACCTCTGCGGAAGTGTCAAATTATTGGATGGGTCATACAGTGGACTCTCCTTCTCTGTCCGGGGTTTGTGTCTTATTTAGGAACGCGAGTCAAGAGTGATTGGTTTTTGAGGTCATGTTCCTTTAGTAAGATAATGTACCTAAATGATGTGACTCATGTTACCATACTTATTTAAACCCACATATGATCTTTTCCTAAACACAACCAAGTAGATTTGGTGCCTACACCTAACCAAAATGTGACAATTTCACAAAATTGATAATAGTAAAAAGAATAAGGTCACGATATGTAATAATGTATGAAGTCTTTGTCAGCAAGCTTTATTTTGAAAGTGTAACTGACGTTGCACATCACATGTTGACTCTAACTTTATCAAAAAGTCCAAAACTGGCACCAGAGTTGTAGGTTAAGAGTCAAGGGTTATAGCGTTAGGCCACTGATCAAGCTGCCAAGATTGAGTACGTGTTGGTCAGTCTGTTTGTCACTGATAAGAGACTTCAGTCTGCAGTATAATTCATACACTTCACCAATCCAAACATTTATTCTCTTTCCTGGGAGCTGGTAGATGATGCAATGATTACAAATTATTGTGTGAATGATCTTCCAAACCTCCAAAATTAACCAAACCTCTTGTTAAAACCAAATCTTTAACTTTTTTAAGGCTCAACTTGGTAGAGTGTCCATAAAGCTAAATATTTCAATGCCCCACACAGACAGTGTGCAGACATCACTGTTATCATTTTCAGTTATATAATGTAGTTGGTAGAGACTAATTTAAAGGAAAGCACGACTGAACAACAATGATAATGGTTATGAATTGAATCATTGTAAAAATGTAAAACCTGCCATTACAACTAGCTGATTGTCTTCAGGGAAGTTTCATGACACATGCCAACTAGGACGATGATGTAAACAAGCCAAACTGTCCCGAATACCCAGGTCTCCATGACAACCCCTGGTTGTGTGACTGCCAGATCTCCATGGTGATGTCCTTGTCCATGTCCCTGGGGAGTCCGGTAGTCCTCATGGACCAGCTGCTGATATGCAGCAGGACTCTGGGTCAGTCCGGGGTACTGCTGACCCAGGCTGAGCTGTCCCGCTGTATGAGGCCTTCAGTCCAGCCTGCAGCCACTAGAGTCATCTCTCCTTTGGGCAGCAACGTAATCCTTCGCTGTGATGCCACTGGCTACCCTACACCAACCCTGACCTGGATCAAAACCTCAGCCTACGCTGGTAATGTCATGTTTACATCGGAACATCAGTTGAGTTATGATGTTACAAATGGGCCTCATCCAATAGAATCACATCACATCCGGGACATTCCACGTTCACCACCCTCCCATCAGGCACACTCAGAACGACTCACACGGTCAAACAGACTTAGAAACAGCTTCCTCTCCAAAGCTGCTGCTAAATGTTTAGAATCTGTTGTGCAATAACTTATTCATTCACTATACGATAAGTATTCCTTTATGTATTCACTCATTCACTGCACTATAACTGTTTATTACGTACATCTTTATTCTGTTTATTAGGTATGTATTTATTCCTTCAGTCACTGCACTTTCACCATTTACATATTTATTCACCGCACAACAATGTTTTATTCAGGCCTGTTTATTGTCTAGAAACTACTTCTAGACGTATTCGATGTGGCAAAACTATTTCTATAAGTACTTAGTTGTGCATATATTTTTATTCTTATATATATTGACCAGATTTTATAATGCCACTGAACAGGACTGCTGCAAACACATTTTCTTTGTATTCTTTAATACAATGACAAAGTTAATAAAGAGCCTATTCTTATTTGGTTCTCTTTACAGACTGTTGCCAAGATAACATCCTTGAGAACTCTGACCAGCTACCCAGGAACCTGGAGAGTTGTAAGTGATGCTGTCTTGTCTTTCTTGTAGACAAACACAAATCTCTTGGCAATGGCCCCAGATCATTAAACAGTAGGATATTAGTAATACATTTGCTGCTTTGAATGATGAACATGGTTGGCCTATTATGAAATGGCAAATCTTAAAATATGTTTTCATAGTCTTTGGCAATTTCTTAATTTTGTCTTTAACCTTAAATTGAGAATACTCTCTCCCTCTCTCTCTCTCTCTCTCTCTCTCTCTCTCTCTCTCTCTCTCTCTCTCTCTCTCTCTCTCTCTCTATATATATATATATATATATATATATATACATATATATGATGTATGAATTCACTTGCTTCCTTAACTTCCCTTTGATTAATACCTGTTAGAAAAGAATCACACTTTTCTCTTTAATGGAAGATACATTGAAACCATTCAAAAAATAGCACCTAATCAATCCTTTTTTTATGTTTCAGTTGTGCAGGAATCTCCTCGAGTTGGGGTTCGCTGGTCAATAATCACGCTGAATGGGTTATCATACAAAGATGCCGGTGAATATCGCTGCCAGGCACGGAACATGGCAGGAATATCTGAAGCCCCAATCAAACTGAAGGTTGTCGGAGTCACAAGACTATCCCGTCTTCCAAAGAGGAAGTCCCAAAAGACTTCAACCAAATCATCATCAAAACAGAGGAAGGCAAACCAGACTACAACTACTACCAACACCGCCTCTATTAAGGAGAATCAGAGACTCCAGAACATCATACCACCTTCCATTAACAAGACCCAAACTTCTTCTAATGGTGTGTCTAAATTGTTCCCTGTAGACAAAAGAAGAAAAATGAACTCATCAGATGTAAAGAAAAAGACCCAGACATCCATCAAGTCTACACCTGAGCCCCCAGAAAACTCTACAACTGCTTTGCTGTCAGAAACATTTGTATGAGGTACACTGAAGTCAGTCAGGATCTGTTTCGTACTTCAACAATGGGAAGGAGTTGCATATAAAACGTCATTTATGAGTTATCCCCTCAATTTAACTTGCTTGTCAAAAATAAAATGTGTGAAACAGAAACTTGGGTGTAGTGTCTGTCATGTGGAACAAACTAGTTTTCTAAAAGGATGTTTTAAAACCTGGTGTTCAGGTTTACAGCAGAGGTCTCAAATGACCGCTCATGGGTCAGATCGAGCCCACAGTTTAAGGCAACCACATGCTTTCAACTCGATCAGTCATTCACTGGGATTTTTCCCCATTTATTTTAGAGTTGTCATTGTAGCACTGTACCCCCAAGTAAAGAAAAGGACTGCAAGACTCACAGGGAATGACCAAACAATGTTAATGAGCTCAGTCCTGAAGCCTGTCACAGGGTCAGTACTCCTGTAGTGTGGGCCTTGGACAGCCACAAATGGACTTCGATTGGTTGAATGCAGGGAACAACTTTCTCTATGGGATAAATAAAGACTACCTTAACATTACCTATATATACTGTATTCATATACAGTATATGTATATGTATATTTATGTATTTACCTATGTACATACTGCATGCATGTAATCCAATCAAGCCCCAACATCACATCACATTGCCTCGGTGAGCTTTATGATCTGTGCAGCGAACGACACCCTCTGTCCTCACACAAAACTTTTAATAGGTAGAGAAAAAAATTGAAGGAACGTCAGGAAAAGCCATGGAGGATGTATTTAATTTCTATGTAACCTCACCTATATAATAGAAGATGCTGTACATAATTATTGTCTATGAAGGTGCGTTAGTCCACAAGTTACACTGTTCATCAGGTTATTTCCAAGGAATGATATCACTAGCTCACATACGAAAGGCATACGATGTGTTTGGTAGCCAAGTAGGTCAAACTTTCTCACATGGGAGACGAAGGCATGCGTAGTAAACATTATTCATTTGTTCGACAGGAACTGTGTGTGGGATTTAGGAGGTCCACTTGCAGAAAGGGAATGTAATAATCATAATTGTGTTTTCATGAGTGTATAATCAACTGGAAACTGTTGTGTTTTCTGTGTGTAGCTTTTCTTTGTCCGCAGAGGGAACGATCCTCTTCAACTGAGTTTATCATGTTACACTCCATGGGGGATTTTACTTGCTGCTCATAGAGAAAATACCCCTCAATCACAAAATCTGCCTGTTGTCTCCCCTGGCAAGACTCAATTATGGTATCACCTGCTGTAATATATCACATATCATTTAGATCCATTTCTTTACTTCATTGACTTGTCTCTCCTGTTTGAAATGGACGAACACCTACCAGAGAACCACCAGCCACCAAAAGGTCTCTTTCATGAAGCTGTACTCATGAGCCAGGCCTGCTGTCCAAATGTATTCTCTCACTATGGTGTGAAAGTTAAAGCCTTGGGTGACATATTTCACAAGGATGCAGGGACAAATAGCTGTTCTCCAGGTACAGACTCAAGGGCACAAGACATACAGAGTGGAACAATTAGTACAACAGAGACAGGTAAAGATTAATACTCAGAGGTGAAATGTATATAACTTGAACTTGAGTTTTTCTTGCAAGTATATAAGCAGGCCCAGTAGAAGGGTCCTCAGGTGATATAAATGAGACCTGTGGCTTACCACCATTACTTGAGCCACAAAGTGCAAATGTTGGTCAACATGTTTCTCGTATCCTCACTCTGAATCCTGTGAAGGAGCAAGAGATAGCCTTTAATATCAAAGGTGATGTCTAATATTCATCATGAGTTTACGTCGCATATTATGTTTATAACGTGACCAGTAGGTGGCACCAGTAGATACAATATGTTAACTCAGCATAACACTGCCACTGGGCTTTATAACAGGTGCACTGTACAAATAGTGGGGTCAAAAAGTCTGAGACTACTTCTTTACATTTGTTTTGAATGTAATGTTATTGTGTCATTACAAATGACAATAAAAGCAATGTGCAGGAAAGTTGAATCTTTTGGAACAAAGACAAAACATGAAAACATCAGAATCTATTTCATCTAAGCTGCTTTGTTCGATAATATTAATTGCAGGATATTACGATGCCATAGTAAAGCTGACCTTTGACCTTTTGGATATACAAGTCACTTACATAATTTTATCCTATAAGACATTCATGTAAGATGTTCTCAAGCTATCATATAACTGTGGAATAGCCAAAAATGTACACAGTGACCAATGCATTCTAATTAGATTGTGGATGGACTGCCATGACATTTACGACATCTATTTTAAGTATTTTCCTCTCAGGATAAATTGAAATTTGGCCCAAACAGTATTGTAAGTAAAAAGTAATGAGAATGATTAATCAGTGAAAGAACTCTCCCTAAGATACCATTGACTTCAGAGATTTTTTACACACAAATTCAACACTGTATTGCTGTGTGGATTTTTCCTCTACTATGACTCCCAGGACAGAGTAGCAGTGCTGTGTCTCCCTCAGTGTTGCAGGAGAACTTGAGTGAGTGAAGCTATGAGACAGAGGAGAGACGCACTGGAATGACTTTACAGAAGACACATGTTACGTAACACACCTTCATGCTATATCGTTGTAAATAGTATTGTCTCAAACTATATCTTGTTTGAAAATATATCGTTATAAAAAGTTGAGACATCACCCAGCCCTAAGTTCCAGTATCTTGGGGTCGTGTTCACAAGTGAGTTAAAGGGAATGTGGTCTACTGCCGGACTAGGACGGCTCCAGCTGGCCCATAGATATGGGGTGTTGAACTCAGATCGGGGAACTGCTGCTTCTTTGTGTTAAAACCAGTAAAGTGAGGAGGACTGAGCGTCTGATAAGGATGTCCCCTCAGCCCGGAACATCCTGCAGTCATATTTTTCATAGATTCAGGAATGTCTGGATCCAACAGAAGGAGCTTGAAGACATTGCTGGAAGTGTTACCTAAAGTAGGAGACGGCTAATCAGAATGATGTATCATAGCTGAGAATGACAGCAGGATTAAGTGGTCACTGGTGGATGCACTTTGGCCTGTCAACTTTTGCAGATGGCTCTGAAGTGTTAAGTATAGATGAATCCAGAAAACACAAACTGCTGTGAAACATTAACAACACTGACAGGTCGGGTGGAAGCAGTGGAGGAAGCAGTGCAGCAGGTGCACTGAGGGTCAGTGACAGTTCTGTATGATCACACTCTGTCAATTTGAGGACAGAAATAAATATCAAGTATCAAAGCTATCTGTGCGCCGACAAACTAATGAATAACCTGTTTTTCTATACGGGAACTGATGATGATGATTACAGTCAAACTTTATATTTGATAAGCAAATTAACAAGTTAACTATTGCTATTGTTTCCTGGAGGGAAGTATCATAAATGAACATAACTTTTTCCTGTAGACATAGTGGCCATAATCCCAACTTCACTCCACTGTTCGTTGTGGCTGTTCTGAACATTTATGAAAAGCTGATTAGTTCAAGTATATCTTGGTCTTAAAACACACAAAGGGGCCAGATACAAGGTCCAGGTATGTTTAATCAGAATATCCTTTTCCTGGTTTTCTTTACTCAAGACAGAATTGTTCAAATGAGAGTGTGAGAGTAGTTCTTTGTGTCTCTCGTCAATGATGAGGAGCCACAACATTTATCAGCGTCTTATCTCTATGAAACTTGCAAGACAATAAAGATACAATCTGAGGTCGAAGCTCAGGGTCAGGCTGGTTGCATAATTCAGTCCGCCAAAACTCCTCTGACACTTAGCTTCTGTAGAAAGAAAGCAATATGTTAAAAGTCCTTTTGGCACTCCCCAGTTGATGCATAGGTCAAGTGTTGGACAGAACCTGTGTCTCTTTGACCTCACTGACACAACACAAGGTCAATTAGTGATGACCAAGTAATAACTTGCCTCACACTAAAGCTGAAAGTCTGCACTGGAGGTACTCTGGTAGTTCTAACTGCAGGACCATTCCTCCTCTTTGACTCAGCACAATGAAGATATATTTGGAACAGCATCAGTTGTGACACAGTTGTTTGTTCACTTTTGGACCTAGAATACTTGAATGTCAGAAATTGGACATTTCAACCAGGAAATTCTGACCTCTGACATTGGTTGTAAATGCAGCATAAATGTTGTGGTCATCTTGAAATGTCTTGGTTTGGACCAACATTTTGGATGAACTCACCACCTGCAGGATCATTTTCAGGCCCTGCAGCTGTGGAAACAGGATGAAAAACTATTTGACATGAGTTCAACATAGTTAATCCTACTACAGTTGCTCAACATAGTGCAAACATTGTTTAGCTGGTCTGCTCCCAAGACACTCTGTTGCAATCACTCTTAGGCAGAAAACGCAAATGTAACAGCGGAGCAGTCATTTTCAAACAATAGACTCCCCCCACTGTATGTATCTGCTGTCAGCAGGTCAGATTCCACTGCAACCAACTCACACACAAACAACACACACACACAGACACACACAAACAACGCACAGACGCATGCACACACACACTCTCACACACACACACACACACACACACACACACACACACACACACACACACACACACACACACACACACACACTGTGGTTCACTTACTGCAGGCACTTACTTCATGTTCTATAAACTTGTAATTACACAAATAACAACTTGAAGCACTTTTGAAAAACAACGCACATACAGGTTAAACTTTAGCTGTAGATTTACGGGCAGATTGTAGATGTTTAACAGGAGGGGGCGTGTTTACAGCACTGAGGACCGAATAAATCTCCCACTCAGTGTGTGAGATTCTCTTTGGGTCCGACAGATTTCCCTTACTTGCTTCTCCTCCTCTTTCTTCTCTCCACCTCTCAGCACCTCAGAGGCAAGTTTTGGATTAGCTCACACAATCTAAAACTGTGGGAGAGAAAGCCTGCAGCTTTGACTTCAGGTCAGCTTTAGAGCAGTTTCCCTTCAGAAAGTTGTGTTTAGTACGGTGAGGTTTATGTGTTAGTAAGTCATGGTTGACAGCATGGACTTTGAGAAACAACAGAAGCGTTACTGCATCCGCACTAAGCATGTAGTCATCATCTGTGTGGTGGTAGTGCTGTGTTCTGTGGCGGTGGGCCTCGGGGTGGGCCTCTCCAGGCCGGACACTACCACCACCACCACTACCACTCCCACATCAGCCCCAACAACAGAGCCTCCCCAGCCCCCTCCGCCTAGCAGGGGCCCCTGCAAGCCTTCCACCGACTCCAGTGGGGACTGGGTGAATTTCCGTCTGCCAGACTACGTGAAACCAGTCCACTATGACCTGCACCTGGAGCCAGACATGGAAGAAGACACCTATGCTGGGACCGTGGATGTCCACCTGGAAGTCAGCAAACCTACTCACCACTTGTGGCTTCACATTAGGGAGACGTTTGTCAGCGCTTTGCCCAGGCTGAAGATGCTGAACAGCCAGGGGGGCGAGAAGGAGGTGCCAGTGAAGAGCTGTTTTGAATACAATACTCATCAGTATGTAGTGGTGGAGGCCGCAGAACAACTGCCCATCACAGGCCCAGGAGAGGTGTACGTGCTCAGTCTGGACTTCCAGGGCTGGCTCAACGGCTCTGTGGTGGGATTCTACAGGGTCGTCTACACCGAGGGTGGAGACACCAAGTAAGTTCTGATTTGATTCAGTCATAAACACACACACACACCTAATACTTGTTAACGGAAAATCGAATAGGAAAAAAATTGGCATGCAGACAGAACAGAGCTTCAGTCTTGTACGGAAATGCTGATTTTGCACTAATTGTTACTTACATTATTCGGCATTTGTCAGCAGCAAGGGGAAAACAAACATAGTAATGTGGTAGTAAGAAGATTTTATGCACCATTTGTTCATTTACTGTATGTATTTAAACACCAACAGTACATAAACAGATAAAGGACAATAACATAACATAAAAACAATATGATATGATATATATTTTCATGTGTTCTGAACGGTTTAAGACTCACCTGTGAATGATTTGTACATGTCTAAAACACATTATTACTGTAAGTAAGGAATTGTTTGTGTGTGTAATCTACTATCTGTATGTGATTACTATGTTATACTATCTCAGCAAGTCTTCAGTCAGTGTTTAAACAGAATGTTCCATGGGATGTACTTTCTTATTTAATATGCACATCAGATTTCAGTTAGTAATGATGTCTAATGTGCCTCAAATTAATGGAAAACATCAGCGTGACAGCGCTTCAAAAACATTAAGAGTTTTTGTGGCTGTGCTTACTGAGGTGTTCTGTGTCCAAAGGTGGTCCCCTATTCTCTCCACATGCTCCCTCTCTGTCAGTCCTTGTTCTCTTTCTCCGGTACAAGTGATTGGAGTAAGGATAAAATAAAACCTCTGCAAAGTTCAGTTATTGTCAAAAGTTAAAATCAGGCTGAAGTTGCACTGATTGGAGGAATCTTTGGAAGCCTGTTCATAATTTTCTGCCATTTTTTGTGAATGCAATAATTCACTTTCATAACCTTGAATAATAATAACCACACGGATATGCTATGAATGTGCAATGGATAACGATGCCAACAACTACACGAGCTGATAACAGATCTCTTTCTATAAGCAAACTCTACTGATGAAGGCTGTGCAATACAATTGAAAACTCCAGGAAAAGCTGTATGTGGACGCTTGTGTCAAACATTTCTCATTCTAATTTAGTCAAATAACAAAACGTTGTTGCTTTTGTAAAATTGTATCAGGAGGTTAATACTTTGTTAAGTTAAGTTACTAAGTTGAAAAAATGTAGTATGTAAGGTTTGTTCTCCTGCCGGTGCTCTTGACTGTGACACTTGCCCAAAGCTGTCACTGGTCCTCAGGTGCTGCATGTTGGCTGCCCACTGCTCTTACAGGGGCGGTTTAACTACAGAAAAACAAGTTTAATAGCTGTACTGAGTATGATGTACCATATATGAGAAAAAAGAATCTCTTTTTAGTTGAAGTGGTATGCAGGGGCGCCGCCAGGGATTTTGGGCCCCATGCAAAAAAATCTAGTTGGGCCCTTGTATAGGTTGCCCATGTCTCAAAGGGCCCCCTGTCAGTACCGGGCCCTTGGAATCATACACTGCCCTGGTTGTATCTCTTTGGTCCACAGTGTTTGGTACCAAATAACAAAAGGGTGCTTCATTTCATAAGTAGGTAGAATTCCCAAAGGGATCATTTTCAGGGGAAGCAGGCATGTCTGATGCAGAATATTTGATGTGGTCTGAAACTATTTTACATTGTTGTAGAGTATAACTAAACCATTTGGGGGATACAAACTATAGTGAAAGATGTAAAGTACCATGTCTCAAACACTTTTTGCAAAAATCTCTTCTTTATTTCATCCACAGGAAGATTGCTGCCACTGATCATGAGCCAACAGATGCTCGTAAATCCTTTCCCTGCTTTGATGAACCCAATAAGAAGGCCACCTACAACATCTCCATTACTCATAATGACATCTATGAAGCTCTGTCCAACATGCCACAAGCGGTAGGATTCAAGTCTGCAATACTAAACATCAGCATTTTAAATACATACATGCTGTTTCATCTCACAGTACTAAACAGCCAAGAAATATCCAATCAATATGTTAGAATTACACTAAGGGTTAGATATCTTGGGCATGCTCACAAAAAGAGCTGAAGCATGGACGAAAAATAAGTACTTATAAGTAATAACAAGTACCATGAGCTGGCACCCCCACTTGACATACTAGTCAAGGTTTATCCTTATTCTGACTTGAAAGGCACAGATGTAGAGTAATTGATACATTTGCTGAAGGCTCTGTTCCATTTAGCCTCAGTTAGCCAGCATGCTCAAGACGTGGGCTCTAAAACTGAAGCAGAGTACTCACACTAAAAACAAAGTACAATTATTATTTTGCCTTAATAGCACAAACTTTGATTGCTGGAATATTTTGCTGTCCATGTTATTTGCCCCACACAGCCAAAGTCCAGACAAAGGCTAGCTGTGCTCCATTTTTAAAAAAAATGTTCCTCCAGTGTACTTAATACTTCATAAAGTTAAGTCATAAAGCACCATTTTTCTCTTGACACTGATTGTCCACTTAGTTCTTAGTCATTGTTACTATGCAAGGCCGTCTGCGAAGCCCTGGATTTCTCCACAAGCCCTGTACTTGGAGATTTATGTTCACAACAAAACATTCTAATTACATCTTACTTAGTCTACTTACGACATAACACTGTGCTAAAATAGCTAACAGCTTTATAGCCTATTAAATATATCAAATATATAAAATATTTGCCTTGTGTTGCCAAAGGGGTCCTCAGAGCTACTGCAGGGGGGCCCGCCGAATGACTGTTTGATATTAAGTGTTTATGTCTAAAAGAAATGTGTCTGACATGAATTCAACACATTATTAGTAAAGATACACAATTAATCTCTACAACTCTAATCACAGGATTCCCATGAGTCGGTGTGCATTCATAAGAGCAAGCTAACCTGACCATATACTAAATCCCTGCTGTGTCTTTCTATCAGCGAAGGGATCCTCGGCCTGAAATTGTAGAATTTAATAAGCCCCACTCATAACGACTAATAATTACGGATTCATTGTATGTACAGAATCACTTTGCCAAAAAAAGGAGCCTAATTTCTCAAACTTTCCCATGGTTGAGGGAAAAACCAAAGAAAGAGGAAGCCAGGCTTGGGGTGAACACTGTGAATACTAATAGCAGAGGAATTCATCTTGTGTCTCTGTTTTTGGGTCAGGGGATCCACCCAGCTCCATAGACTGAGTGACATCCACATTAACCCATTAGCCTTCCCCTCTGCCTTTTCAGAGCATCCAACAACTGCCTGGCAATAAAAAGAAGACCTCCTTTGAGAAGTCTGTTCCAATGAGTACCTATTTGGTATGTTTTGCTGTGCACCAGTTTGCATTTGTGGAAAGAATTTCCGCCAAAGGGATTCCGGTGAGTTTACCATTATGTGTCACTTTAACTGCCATCTCTTTACAAAAAGTATTGATGAAACGATTTGATAATAACTTCTTTTAGGTTTGTACTGTCAGGCATGTACCATACACATCCACACCGTGTGTTTTGCTTCACAGTTGAGGATCTACGCTCAGCCAAGTCAGATAGCAACTGCAGAATATGCTGCCAACACAACCAAGGTCATCTTTGACTACTTCGAGGAATATTTCAACATGTCGTACTCCATCTCAAAACTTGGTATGTTTAGACAAACTCTTACATAACCACAGCTCTTATCACTCCACATTAAGCAGGAAACTAACTGGCACATTAACCAAAGCTTGTGATTTACGTTCTACTATACTGTTATATACTATGTTAGGCATTTCTGATGTACAGTTCTTAAACTTGTACCGCCGTTCCACTGTTACAGTGAGGCACATACTGTTAGGGTCACAGTGTTTTCCAAATAGGCAAAACTAATCTGAAAGTCCCCACCATAGGATCCTAGAGGCTGCAGTTTATTCTGTTGGAAGTAGTATAAACAGTAAGTCCCAAGTTAACATTGGTCAT
Organism: Diplodus puntazzo; assembly: GCA_963678695.2. NCBI lineage: Eukaryota > Metazoa > Chordata > Actinopteri > Spariformes > Sparidae > Diplodus > Diplodus puntazzo. The sequence continues at coordinate 19,936,973 of OZ023175.1, read as the reverse complement.
TTGTATGCTCTGACTAGTGACTAGATAGTATTTACAGGTGCAGCTTACTTTTTTTTTTTTGCACAACACTGTTCCAAAATAATAATGCCCCAAAATAATTTGTGTTGATGAAAATAGGGAGAAGTTGTCCTGAATGAAGCAAAAAAAGAGTTAAGTTGAAGGTGATCCCATTGATAACAGGTGGCTCACCATTAACTTAAGGTGGGATATCGGCAAATAAGAAATTCACTGCAGTCTCTTAAAAAGCACACATAGGTTTTACCTCATCAACAGACAGGAAATTAACATGCCTTTATGTCATCAGTAAACTTCATGTTAATCCACACGGTAGATTTTCATCTTCCTTGTCTACAAGGGAGGAAATGCTCCAGTGGTGGTGCTCCAGCAAAGATCTGATAGTTTTTAAAAAAACAGTTTTAAATAATTCAATTAGGGAATTTATTTGGAAATGAAGGATGCCTAATCCAACTTTGTCGTTGACAATCTAACTGTCTCACAAGATTGAATAAGGCAATATTACATTTAAACATGATTTAAGTGATAAGTGCTGACTTCAGTGGGCTTGTGCGTGGCTTTGATCCAGATAAGATAGCCATTCCTGACTTTGGTACTGGTGCCATGGAGAACTGGGGCCTCATTACCTACCGGGAGACCAACCTGCTGTATGATGAGAACCAGTCGTCCTCCTACAACAAGCAGCGGGTGGCCAGTGTTATTGCCCATGAGCTGGTTCATCAGGTAACACTATCTGCTTATTATTTACTAAAATGCAGGATTTTTGTTCCCTTTGCTGTGTTGCATATACACTGATCAGAAAAACCTTAAAACCACTGATCAAATGCACCCCCTCAAGGCTCTGCATTAGCTGATGGTGGTGGCCCCCCTAGCAGGACAATGCAACCTGCCACACCACAAAACACGTTCAAGAATGACTCGAGGTACATCACAAAGAGCTCAAAGTACCCTAACCCTAACTGTCAGTGGTTGTAATGTTTTGGCTAATCGGTGTATATGGAACTGCAGTTCAGTGGTGGAAATAAATGTACTTAATTTACTCAAGGACTGGACTTTTGTTTGGTACATGTGCTTGAGTTCATCCTTTTCATCCTCCTTGATACTTCTACATCACTGTATTTCAGAGCCAGATATAGCCACTCTATTAGAGTTGCATCTCTGTAATGTCATTCCTCAAATTCACCAAATCCAACACTATAATGCAGGGCCAGAGTATAAAGGCTAGATATAACATTTTAAATTGGGGAATTTAGTCCACTAGCAAAGGCCTTCTGATTGGAACTTCTAACCGATTCTTCCTAAATGAATCCAGACCTGATGGTAATGACAAATACCTCATCAAGACATTTATTTCAATTTTAGAGATATATGGAATATTCCATCTTTTCAATAAAATTCTACAATAGGGTCCAAAAGTCTGATACCCCTGGTCAAAATACTTCTATTTCACAGTCATTTTTGAAGAGACTTCAATGCACTAATCACTAAATCTCATCCACTGCTGAGAGTGTTTAACAATTAAACAACTTTTATCTTTATTTGTCACATGGACAAGATTGAAAATGAAATGAGTTTATTTGAGTTCAGAATTGTAAATGTTTAAAATCCTTTAGGGGTATTGTTAAGCTTTTTATGGTACACAATTCACAGTCATTTCTTTCAATGATATCAGCTGGTTTACTTTATTGGGACATAAGAGGCCTTGAGGGAGTCAATAAAGTTTTATGAACTTTTCAAAGTTGAAGAATAAGGAATCAGCCATGGTTTATTTTAAATATGATGATGTACAAATAGTTATTTGGTTCGCAGGTTTGTATGGGCCCTCTCTCACATGTATGGAACAATAAACCTTAGACAATATTGAGGAAATGCTGTATACACACATAAGGGGGATTACCTGTCCTCTCTGGTTTGTGGTAGTTGATTGATTTTAATTCGATCAAATTAATTCCATCCATCCAGAGTACAGCAAGGGATGTAGCTTGTTTGATCATATGCTAAAGAAAGAATTGTGTAATGAGGAGGAGGCCTGTGTCAAAATACATGAATACTGTGAAAAGTTAGTTGTTATATGTGCGGTTAACACTTCTTTATCCACTTAGAGTAAATGTATTATAAAAACTATTGAAAAAGATGATGACGATATTGTTACTACATGTATCAATGAACCATGGATTGTGTGAGGAAACAGGAAAGAAGCTCAGACACAACACTGATATTACAAGATAGCTAAAAAAAAAAAAATTGTGGCATTCTCTAATTTAAATTAAATAGAATTTCACAATTGTATGCACCTCGTTGTGTGTGTTACTCAATGTCAAACATCGTCAAATTGAAAGCTTGACAGCAAATTAGTGGACTAGCCCTTTAGAACTGCTATGCTTTTAATGTAAAAAATGTTCAGGGTCACATAACACATGAACGTTTTTTTCACTCCTTCATGCTACAAAAATATAGAACATGTATACAGCTATTAATGAACATAAACAGGCAGAGCATTGTTTAAAATTATGTCCACTATCCATCCACTTTGACTGTGTGTGAGCACCAAGCATCAATAATGTAAACTCAAAGTCTTAGTCCAAAGTGCTTCTGCATCTGCAAAGCTAAAGGTAGCAGTAAGTGTTGGGTTTCATTGAGGGTAGATGTCCAACGACCCACAACCCCCTCTTTAACATGTGTGCAAAACATGCAAAACAGAAATGAGAAATGAAGGCCCCTCTCTAATGCACAGTGAGTCTGTATCAAATAAAGGCTTAATACTCTCAGCAGCCAAATGGGGATTCGAAAGGGGCCCATATCTTATTTTTACCCAATGCAGTCCCTGCAGATCCTGTGAGTAATTTTGTTTACGTGGATCCTCAGAACTCATGTCATTTCTGTTTTTTTCAGTGGTTTGGGAACATTGTGACTATGGATTGGTGGGATGACCTCTGGCTTAATGAGGGCTTTGCCAGTTTCTTTGAGTATATCGGTGTGGAGAGAGCTGAACCAGACTGGAGCATGGTGAGTTCTCCTATAAAGAATCAACTAGCTGTTAGTCCCATTGACATTAGACTAGTCATTTTGAGATCTTCAGTAACCTGAAACCTGCCATTTGTCCTCATGTGGTACACAGCGAGACATCATGATCATTAGTGACGTGCTTCCTGTCATGGTGGATGACGCCCTCCTCTCCTCTCACCCAATAATTGTGAATGTCTCGAGCCCTGCAGAAATCACGTCTGTGTTTGATACCATCTCATACAGCAAGGTACAATTACTGGAAAGCCTCACACAGTAAAGCATCAATCGAAGATTCAGAAACATACTATATGCATAACATTACCAACATGGTAATGACAGTTTACCAAGCAACAAAATAGTATGTGTAATGAAAATAATCCATCTGTATCCAGGGAGCTTCTATTCTCCGGATGCTGGAGGACTGGATGGGTAAAGACCAATTCAGAGATGGCTGTCGAGTAAGTGAAAGACCATTACAGCTTCATTATTGATATTTACCAATGGACTAATGCTTTTGATTAATGCAAGTTTTCCAGCAGCTCACTGATAAAAGCCATTTTTTTATTCTGCTTTCCACAGAAATATTTGAAAGACTACACGTTCAAGAATGCTAAAACAGCCAACTTCTGGGCATCTCTTGCTGATGTATGTTCTAACTTTATCAGTTTTATACATGAGTTTTGTACAAGGGTAGATTACTACCCAATTATTAAGTTCAATAAGAGAAGAAGGTGGATATCAATCACATGTCTGTGTGTTAACTACAGAGTTAGTTTCAGGATGTGGTTAGCCAAGCTTAGCAAAAAGACCAGGAGCAGGGGAAAAACTGCTAGCCTGGCTCAAAGTTCAAAAATACACATTAAAGTTGACTGATTAACATGTTGTATCCTGCTGCTTCATTTAGAAACAGAGATATAACTGGATCAGACTCTTGAAAACAGTATGTCCATCTGCCCAGTACTTCCTTTTACTGTCTTTTTGTCTGGAAACTGCATACAGTCACTACACAGCTCTAACACATACCACCGTAAACTACGAATTGTAATTTTTACATATCTGGAATGAAACCACAAATGGATGGAAGTGTGTTAATTAGTGAGCTTTGGAGGTATTGGTAGTTATATTTTTTTAACTTTGGACAGATACAGGCTAACTCCTCTGTTTCTAGTCTTTATGCTAAGCTAGGCTAACACATCCTGACTCCTAAACGTCTCACTCTCAGAAGAACAACAAAAGAAACATTTTAAAGTAATGTTTTAAGCTTTGTCTTTGAACATCTCTGAAGAATAGCTGTTTCCCCCTCTCTTGTCTCAGGTGAGTGGGTTGCCAATTGCAGAGGTAATGGACACATGGACCAAACAGATGGGTTATCCTGTTTTGGATTTATCTGTCCCAGAGGCTAATGCCATTCTGAATCAGAAGCGTTTCCTCTTGGATCCTAATGCAGATGCCAGCCAGCCTCCTACACCTCTCGGGTCAGTGATACAAAGAAAATAAAAAGTACAATCCTGAGATCCAATCCTGTTTAAACTGGATAAAGATGGCAGCATCCTATTATATTGTATTATAAGGTACAACAACCAGATTTGGCTCTGTTTTCTATTATGAACAAGGTTTCTAGGGGAAACACTGACGCAACATGAAATTGTATACTATAAGAATTACATTGGTAGTTCATGATAACAGGCTTAAAACCCAAATACTTTTTGAGACTCGTGATGTTATTGAATGATAATGTGGTTGTAAGATAGAATTTCTATAATCAACATGTTAGAATTGTCATGTACCAAAGTAAACATATTTTTATGCATGTATCAAAATGGATCCAATTAAGCGACACTAATCGATATTTTTATATCAATGATTGATTTTATCTTCATTTAACCAGGCAAGTCAAAAAAGCAATTATTTTGTTTACAGTGATGGCCTGGCCAAAAGCAAAGATTCTTGAATATGAGGGACAGTAGGGGCTAAAAAGAACATATGTAAAGACGGTATACTACCTGCTGAGCACCAAACAACTGGTGAACATAGTGGAGCATTTACTGTAGCAGCTAAAGAACCAGATATTTTTCTCTAGAGCTGGTGGAGATGAGTGCAGCTTTAAGGAATCAATTATTCTTTTTTTTTTTTTTAAAGAAGGCCAAAAGATTTTTAAAAATGATAATAATAAAAAAAAGAAATGGAAATGCATATAAATATATATATATATATATAGGTAGGTTTTGTGTCATAGTGCATTAATGACTATGAATGTGTCTCTGTTCCAGATACAAGTGGACAATTCCTATCAAATGGCACTCTGTGAAAAGCAACAAACATGTGTTGGCGATCTTTAACAAGGACAGCGCAGGTATCATCATAATACCCAAGTATTTTCTCATTAAAAGACATTAAAATAATCAATGTGATCAGTACCAAGCTTATAAGCCAGCCAGTGACATACAGTATGTCAAATGTTTTCTCATGATGAAAATGAGAAAATAGATGATAGCTTTCAGATAAATTGGAAAGAGATAATACAATTGTTTTCATACATATGGACTTAGATGGTCCAGACTATCCAGCTAAAATGTTATTTTTCACTCCCTTTCAGCCTAATGCTGTCACAATGACTGTATTGTTTTCAGAGCATGTCATCAGTGACTACTCACCCTCAGTGGATGGGCTGCTGAAGGTTAACAATGATCACATTGGATTCTACAGAGTCAACCATGACAGCAACATGTGGAACACCATAAGTAAACAGCTTGAAGACAACCACACGGTAAAACTGTCCTCAGTCATCTACACTCACACTGTACATAAGTACACACATGTGTTAATATGTTTAACTGATCTGAAGTATTCTGAGAGAAAAGTTGCACTTATGAAACAAAAGTAATTTTGAGATGAAGTCACAACATTACTGTTGAAATCTGAATGACTGGAGAGGAACATGGTAAAACATACACATTGAAACACATGTGGCAACGAAAAGACTTGAACCCCAAAGTAAAACACAGAGGTGATCAAATACATAAACGTTCTTAGAAGTATTACTCAAAAGTCAGGCAAAAGTCAAAACCAGCAGATCAATCAGAGAGGCCAAACTTAAGGGACAGGCCGAGAATTATTGAATCAGGAAACAGGCAAAGGTTCAAGCTGGCAAGATCCGTAGCTGGTATCATTGAAGGATGGAAGGGCAGATGCAAACTAGAAAAATGGCAGAATAGTAGTAAATATGTGAAATGGCAGAAAGGAGGTCACTGCAGTGCAGGAGAGAACGGCTGGATGACAGATAATGTGAACAGTGAACAGAATGAATGTCATCATCTGGCTGGAGTTGCTCTCAAAACACAGGACCAAAATGGACTCTTTATGACCCATAATTGTTTTATTCTGTCATTTTATGGGTAAGGTTACCAAAACCGCAATTGCAACTTTACCAAAGCCGTAATCTTTTGAGAAGCGCTCTTACAGGCTGTATCAGCATGGGTCCCGAGTGATCAAATCACAAGTTTATCTTCATATTAAGCAAGAAGGGAGATCTCATCACAAGTGGTCACTAGAGATGCATATAAAGACACATGTTAATATCAGGTGTGACCTGAAAAACTGAGAGCTGTCCAGTCAGGACGGTTGGTAATTCCATGTCTGAATTACCTCTTACTGTTATGTCAATCTTCTATTTGAAGATTAATCTTCTATTATCTTCTTCTTTCTGAAACAGGAGTTTGATGCAGCTGATCGAACAAGTTACATTGATGATGTTTTTGCTCTTGCAAGGTAAGATTTCACCTCAAATAGGAACATTCATGTTTTCAATTATGTACAGAGATTGAAAATACTTTTTAATTTCCCTGTTCAGGGCCGACATTATAGATTATGGTAATGCCTTCAACCTCACCAAGTACCTGACAAATGAGACTGACTACATAGTCTGGGAACGTGTGGACTCCTCTATCACCTATGTTCGGGACATGCTCTTGGGCAAGGCACTCTACCCGAAGTTTCAGGTATGTAAGAGGCCTGCTGATTCTTCTTACATATGTAGAGCTATAAAACTTCGATCTTAAAAACTTCACCTTTATCAAATGTATCTGTAGCCTAAACTTTAAACTAACCTCAAAATCAAAACAAATGTTGCAGTTCAACATAACTCATAAATTAATTAATTAAATTAGTCAATGGTATAAAGTTGTGGTTGGTGTGCAAAAGTCTCAGTGAATTGCATGTTAAGATTTAAATAGCTTTAAGAGGAAACATCTACCTTAAACGTTCAGTTATAGTTGCAGTATAACCTAGTTAATACACAGGTGAGTTTCTGAAGCATTTCTGGAGGTCTGATTTAATTGTAGTCACTCCAGGCAAAAAAATGTATAAAGCTTAGGGAAAGAAGAAATAACAAGATATTTACATCCAAACTAGAATGACACAGTAGAGTGCATAACTGCCCCAAGGCCCAACTTTTTGACTTGATTTCAATCAAGCCTAATCTTATATTACTCTTATATCACCTGCATCACTCTAATATTTAAACCACCCATAACTGCTTAACCAGAACTTGGGCTCAGCTCTGCATAAAATTGCAGCCTGCTCACTCACAGATATCACTCACAGATGCATTTCTCCATAAGAAATGACTGAAACATCTCAACATTTCCTCTTGCACAATATTGCAGAAAGTGAGAAAATATTCCTGGATCTTTCTCTTTGTCTGGATCAACACCAAAACTTAATGCGGTCCATTCTGAGCCAAGTCACATCCTCCATCCACGTTTGGTGGAAATCTGTTTAGTAATTTCAGTGTAATCCATCTGACAAAGCAACCAGCCAACAAAGCAACCAACCAACTAACAAGTGGATATGGGTGAAAACAAGCTTTTCTGACTTTAAAGAAAAATGTTCCTAGAGCACATGGCTTCGTTTTCCATCATTTACCATAACTAATCGGGGTGCTTGTTATGTGTTGAAAAATTGAATCACCCTGTTACAAGAGTGTAGCGTCAACATGATTTTTAAGGTCAAAAAGTTACATCATGTAGAAAGAGACAGACTGGGTAAGTAAGGGTTTGGATAGTTTCCTGGTGATAATTAAAAACCATGTTTTTGATTTTTCTTTTCTCTAGCAACTGTTTCGTGACCATGTTCAATCAATCGCAACCAAACTTGGATGGAATGATGAAGGGACACAGACAGAGAGGTACAGACCCATGACCATAAGATACCTCAGATCCTTCCTTGGTCTCTTTTACATTGCTAGTCAGTAAAGATGATAGGGTTGGGTAACAATAACACTAACAATATAATTGCTTTTGGAGTAAAGGTGTGCACCTTCATGCTAACCCATGCACTAATTTACCAACCAATGTAAGATGGATGAATGGTGATCCTGTCATGTGACCATTGGATGTGTCTTGCAGGTTACTGAGGGAGACTGTGCTCGGCATTGCTTGTCAGATGGGAAGTCCGGAGGCTCTGAATGAAGCTTCTAAGATCTTTGACCAGTGGATTAATGGACAAATCAGGTATAAATCCTGTTGATTATCTGTGGTCAATTTTCCTTACAGCCATTCAATGAATTATTATAAAGTAACAAACGGTAATTTAAGTGTATTTTCATCATCCATGTGTATAATCGGCAGAGTAGGAATTAGGATATAGAGGAACTGGGCAACCACAGTGTGTTCTGCCATCTAGCGTCAGCCCCATTATTGTGTTAGCAAGACTCAGTGTTTGCTGCTGCCTGCTGACAGTGACAGCAGCATGGGTACTTGTGTTAAAGATAGTAAAGAGTGGCCCCCAGTTACTGATGAAGGTACCTCATGTGGATGGCCACCTAGCTACCTACTTACTAGCTTGCATAATCAAGAACTGCATTTAATCATTTCACATTAAAGACCAGTTACATTAAAGGTGCACTATGTAGAATTGGAGAATAAATATTAATCAGAAGGGAAAGATCATCAGTTCCTGAACAGGCTGAAAAAACAAACTGACCTTCAAGGATAACACAATTCATGCAGTTTTACTTTGTTTATATGTGGCGGACCCTGCCAGCTTTCGGGCTTCAAACAGTGTTCTGGGAGCTTATTTTCCTCTGAGAACAGCTTGTTTATTAAGTTAGTAAATATTTCTCAGTTTGTATTATTACATCATAAATAATACAATTCTGAATTTGAATTTCTTCTCCAAAACTACAAAGTGCCCCTTTAAGGAAGAGTCTAGAATTACAAATTCACATTCACTTATTTTAAACGTAGACTATCCAAGACTATTTTGTTAATCACCCTGCAACAGAATGTCACTTTAAATGACAATTAAAATAATATTCACTAATCAATGATAATAATAAGAATTAGGATATTGTTGGTCCACTTCTGGTGAATGTATGCCATGTTAACATATTTTAACATAGCTATTGTTCTAGAATAAGTAATTTCTGGTAACCTGCCATCAAAATGTCTTGGCTTTTGGACCTGCAGCAGTGTAGCGGTGAATCTGAGGCTGCTGGTCTATCGCTATGGCATGAAGAAGTCAGGGACGGAAGAAAATTGGAACAAAATGTTCCAGAAGTACAAAGCTACGACTTTGGCTCAAGAGAAGGACAAGCTGCTGTACGGACTTGCATCTGTGGAGGATGGGCCGCTCCTTTACAAGTAATTAACACCACACTTCTTAACAGAATGGTTGGCCAATAAATTTAAAGGTACACAGGTAGGTGCAGAGGGCTCAAAAGCAAAATCACAGGGCAACAAAACTCTAAAACTGGTATAAGAGTTGGACGTTCTGACGAAAAAAGTGAGAACAGGTGTATGTGGTAGGGGATGTGAGTTGACCAAGGCCATCTGGTGGACAGCTAGATGGGGAGTGAGAGAGGGTGGCTACAGGTAGTGACTGACAACCAGTCCTACTCTGTCTATCTACATGCCTACACCTCTTCACACATGGATAAACACATAAAACAACAAACACATACACGCAATAAAAAAATGCACAAAAACCACACTGCCAGAGACAGACACAAACCAAATTAGACAGTGAGACAGTGAGACAGTGCACAACACCAGGCTCTGTTAAACACCTCAATCATTTACCCACTATCTCTTAAAGGACAAACGCTCAGGCACAGTCAATGCCAAATCAAAATGTCACTGTCTAAAACCATCTCTTCTGATGAGAAAGACAAATGTCTGTTGCCTTCAATATAAAACAGGATCAATTGTAGGTACCGATGTCGCATAACAGGTACGTCTGGGTGTATCACACTTTACCATGGCTAAGATCTAACAGCTATCTCCTAGCTGTGTTCAAGCTGGGTGTGAACATTCTCTCTGACAAATGTACGCCTGAGGGAACATTTACTAAACCATTCATTGACCATTGCAGTGTTTTGAACAGGCATGAACCAAGTCACCTCTCGCAGGTGGATATTACCAGTTAATTTATCAGCGGGATTGGTGATACCTGATCAATGAAATTTGATGACATCATGAAGTAGTGTGGGACCTTGTCTTCATTGTTAAACGACCACCACTCCTGATGAAAATGAATACTGATGCTCCTTCATGTGTAAGCAGTAACAACAACAGATAATAATAGAAGCTAGCCAGCTATTCCACCATCCAACTTCCTGACCCTCTGACATATCTGGTGCTACCTGTGGTTCCCCACGTGTTACAGAAACTAAAGGAAATGTCACATACGGTTGACTTTGACTTGTGTTACCTAGAATAAAATCAGACTTTTCTTGTGTAGTCACAAGTCCTGGAGTGAGGGAAACGCTGAATGAGAGTTTTATTTGAAGATACTGATCGCAATATCACTGCAGATGATTGTTATATGAAGTTATATATTAAGCCCCATTTGGCTGGGGTGGGGCATGAGCCTTCTCTCTCGAGTTATGTTTGTGTCGACCTGATGAATGTAAGTCTAACATGCACTTTGCTTTTAGCCATAAAACAACCACAAAAATGACTTTACTGTCTGGCTGGTTGAAAAGTAACATGCACACCACAGCACCATGTGATACTAAATCCCTTGATAAAGATCAAGGTTGTTCAGGTGATAAAATGACAACTCTTTAAAGATAAACCACACAATGTAGTCATAGATATTCACAGTGCATCTTCAGGAGGTTTGATTCCAACATGTGATTATTTTACGCTTGCTGGCCCCTTGCACCTCATTTTAGAATTAAAAAAAGCATACAAAAACTGAGTACAATGTTGTCATGAGTGATTGAACAGATGTGCAGAGCAATGAAGGTAAAAGCTATTATAAGGTGTAGTAAACATGGTTTTAAATCATGCTTTGGACTATTCCAAACCTGCTGCTTGGCAGATACTTTTCTTTTGTAATCAGACACTCATATGTTGGAAAGCACAGTTATTAGCTATATCTTCCACAGTTATACAAAAAATCTGTTCAACGTAATAGACAGAAGACACATTAAAATGCATTAAAATATAGAATTTTGGATGTTCTTTCTTGGGAACACATTTGTGATGTTTCAACCGTATGTATTAAACTTTTAGTTTTAAATGTTTTATTAGAAATATATAAAATTTGGGTTAGGGTTTGGGTTATTTAAACAAATGGTGTGTGACAACAAAATTTCAGTCAGTGTTGTAGCACCTGTTTTTGTTTCGATCTTAGAATATGACAAAACAATCTCACCTAGTGCAGCTTTAAAGTCATTATGAAGAGTACATTTGCAAAGAATAACTTTAAACCTGTGCTACAGGCTCCTGGAGACTGCAAAAGATGAGAGTGTGGTGAGGACTCAGGATCTGTTCACTGTGGTGCGATACGTGTCCTACAACCCAGTGGGGCAGAGTATTGCCTGGGACTGGACCACACTCAACTGGGACTACCTTGTCAACAGGTGGGTAAAACATGGTCCATTACCTGACAGACAGAGGTGGCAACAGAAGCAAGCTGAAACATTTAGCAAGTATGCAATGAGACCCCAGAACAAATTGACTTTTTAAGGTGCATTTATTAGCTCCAACAAGGAGGTTGTGTTTTTACCTGTCACCATTTGCTGGTTGGTTTGTCTGCAGAGTTACACAAAAACTACAGAACGGATTTCCATGAAACTTACAGTTGATGGCCCAGGATAGACCCCATTAACTTTTGGTGCCGATCCAGAAAAAGGGACCGATCAAGGGATTTTTTTTTTTTTTTACTTTCTCTACATTGCCAGATAAGGTGTCTTTCTGCAATGACAGAACAAATTCTCAAGGAACAATGTATGGATCTAGAAGAAAAAAACAGTTAGGTGTATTAAGATGGCTGGTATTTATGAGTCAGTAAAATTTGATGTAGACCCTAATTGCAATCTGGATCCAGCAGGTTTAAATCTAGGCTTGATTGAATTAAAGAGCAACTAAACCCCCAAATCACTTTTTTCTGCTGAAACCCAATGTATCTGGGTATGAAGTAGTGTTGCTGAGTGATTCTGGTCCAACTCTTGACATTTTAGTCGAAGTATTTCAATTTGGCATATTTTGTAGTAAAAATGTAAGTGTGACTGCCCTCTATGGGTTGAAACCCGGTTATTACAATCAAATTTTCCTATTGGCTGAGATGGAGGCAGATGACGTTTTGGAGGCAGCTTTCGTCACGGTCCACCACGGTTAGCTCCGCCCCCTCCTATAAAAACAAAAAAACAAAAAAACAAAATCTGCGCGTGTGAGTGTGGTGACAGTTAGGGGGGAGGAGGGAGGGGGGAATCGGAGAGTACTCCTTGAGCCCCGCCCAAAATCAAGGCATTTTTTGAATTTCCAGCTTAGAGCACGTCATCCAAAACTGAGGGGTTTAGTTGCTCTTTAAGGTCACTGTTGGGCTCTGGCGGAGGTATACGCTCCACTGACTACCATTCTAAAGATTCCTTTCGTCACTTGGGGTCAAAATAACAAGATATTAACATTTATGTTTGATCACAATAGTGGCCTGCAAAATATCTTAAATGCAAAGCATGTTATTTCTGCCACTAGGGGTCTCTCAATCAAACAGTGAAAACAAAAGAAGTTTGTTGAAGTCTGCTGATGAAAATGAATATCGTTGCTCCTTTAAGTTATATCTTAAGCCCCATTTGGCTGGGAGGTGGGCATTAGCCTTCACTCTCGAGTCATGTTTGTGTCCACTTGTTGAATGTAAGTCTAACATTCACTTTGCTTTTAGCCATAAAACAAAAATGACTTTACTGTCTTGTTGGTTGAACAGTAACATGTACACCACAGCACCATGTGATACTGAATCTCTTGATAAAGATCAAGGTTGTTCAGGTGATAAAATGAGAACTCTTTGAACATAAACCACACGAGGAAGCCATTGTTGATAAGGAAGGACAGAAGGCAGAGCAGAGTGTCTTATAAACTGGGTTGTAGAATGTTTTCACCTTACACACTACATGACATTTCAAATGCAAAAACATGTTTAAGTATAAAGACATGCTTTCAGTGTGTGGAAATCAAGAATGTTTTTTCTGATACCATGTGTTGAACCTTACAGTCGAGTGCACCTGTCTGTTCTATTTTGTTGACTATAATAATGAGTTTTTTTTTCTAAACAGGTACACCATCAATGACAGGAATCTTGGTCGCCTCCTGGGTCAAATCACCACCACCTACAACACAGAGCCCCAGCTATGGAAGGTTAGCACTGGCCCTTTTGCAACTTACTTGTTTTCATTATTAAAAAAAACAGGTTTCTAGTTAGTCTTAGCATTTTTTTTTGTTTGAGGAACCATTGCACCGGATAATGTGGTAATGTGAGGGGTTTACTACGGTGGCCCTGAAGGGCAAATGACAACGACAAAAAGAAAAACACAACAACATTAACAAAAACAAAAACACAACCACAAAAACAAAAAAAACAACCACATTAAGAAAAACACAATCACAAAAACAAAAACATAAACAAAATCACATTAAGAAAAACACAATAACAAAAACACAACATTAAGAAAAACACAATCACATTAAGAAAAACACAACAACATTAACAAAAACAAAATCACATTAACAAAAACACAATCACATTAAAAAAAACACAACCACAAAAACAAAAACACAATCACATTAAGAAAAACAAAATCACTAAAACAAAAACACAATCACATTAACAAAAACACAACACACAATCACATTGTTAATGTGATTGTGTTTTTGTTTTTGTGATTGTGTTTTTGTGGTTGTGTTTTTGTTAATGTGATTGTGTTTTTCTTAATGTTGTGTTTTTGTTAATGTGATTGTGTTTTTGTTAATGTTGTTGTGTTTTTGTTAATGTGAGTGTGTTTTTGTTTTTGTGACTGTGTTTTTGTTAATGTTGTTGTGTTTTTGTTAATGTTGTTGTGTTTTTCTTTTTGTCGTTGTTGTTTGCCCTTCAGGGCCACCGTAGTTTACACAGTCTGAGGACTCCTGAACTACTCGCAGACTCATCAGGGCTTCCCCTATTATCTCAAACATGTCTAATATTTACGGACAGTTACATCGGTACTCAGCAAGCCGGAACTCCACAACCAATGAGAGAGGCATCCTGGGCTGATAAGCAACACTAAACATTGTAGCCCTTGAGGCTAATGTTAGCTAGCATACTACTGTTGACAGAAATTTTTACATCTCACCTCCAGATTGCGTTACTACAGCAAGCTGTTGCACCACGCAACCCTCTGTTTTGTTTACATCTGTTTACCCACAAGATCACGTGAGATAGATCGTATGTGAGTCCAGCTACAGCGCAATGAAGCCAGAGCACTGGTGCCCCGCCCGCCGTGTTCACTGTTTATTAAAATGTATTAATGTTGAATGCACTGTGTGTCGAATATGCACCAAATTCAACAATACAATTCTTTGGGTCCTCAGCGACAAACCTGACACCTGTAAAGAAGTGGTTAATGGTAATTAAGTAATGCTCTGAAAACGAAATAAAATGTCTGATTTAGTGATATTGTTTGAGTAGGCAGAGAGTCACGATTTGTGTTCAGGCTTTTGTTAACAAATTTCTCCATGCTGGTTTTATAGATGGAGCATTTCTTCCATCAAACACCCAATGCTGGAGCTGGCGAGATGCCCCGGCAGCAGGCTCTGGAGAAAGTGAGGAACAACATCGAATGGATCAGGAGGAATGAGAACGAGATCAACACGTGGCTGGAGAACAACGTTGTCTGAAACAGCGGCACTTCTGCGAAACACTGCAGGGATACAGACACACTGTATATATGTTTGTGACCAGTTCTTCTAAGTATTTTTGTGAATTTTTAACTTATGAAAGAAATTTGAATCATTTTGTTTTCATCAAGTCACAAATGAAAATATTAGGATGTGATGATACCAAAAACTCATGGTACAATATCATCCCGATATATAGTCCACGGTACGATATTTATCACAATATTATAAACAAGAAAAGAAAAGATGACCTGAACAATATCCTTTAATAATAAATGTGATGTGTACAGCATTTAGTATACAATTTGTTTTTACTAGAGGTACTTCTGCCGTCCTTCTTTAGTGTAATACAATTAGCTGGCCGTGACCTAAGCATGTGTGAAAAGTAGCTATTGGACTATGTACAAACGCAAAACAATACAACTGTATATAATTGTATTGCCTGGACTTTCACAGCTGCAGTGTCTCTGGGCTTGCTCAGTGAAGCAGACAGGACAGCCCATTGGATAGACAGCCTGCTTGCTCCACCTAAAGAGGTCTTGGGAGAACTGTGTCTTCTTGAGCAGTATGACTGCGCCCTCTACTGTTAAAACAGATCAATACAATGACAAGGACAGATGGCAGAATGCATTCATACCGATTTCCCTTGTAAGATCCCGACGAGCAAAATAACCCCATGATAGGCTGGTAGATATTATCACAGTCCCATAATGCTATTGCTCCATTTTTTTATCGTGATACCTTGAAACTGAGTATTTTGTCACATCCAGAGAAAATACTGCATTAAATGAAATCAAAATGACTTTTTCTCAGGTGCTGGAATCCTCATGAACAAAGAAACTGACTTTTATTATGTGGCTCAGTGAGCCTTCAGCTAGGCAGCACAGAGTGCAGCCATGATTGTCAGACTCACCTTTATCATGACCCATTCTCCCTAAACTCACCTGGTTTCCTAACATGCTCTTGATGTACAGCACACAAAATAAATACACACATGTTTATTTGTATTTGTAAGCAATGATATAAGTGTAGTGTTTGTTGGAGATTAATGAATACATTTTTAATAAAAAGACATTGTGTGCATCAGTACCTTTACTTATGTAATCTGGACCCTGGCAGAAATGAGGCTTTCAGCAGCAATATCACTCAACAGTGGTAGAACATTTACTCAAGTTTACTTAAGTAAAATTTTAAGATACTTGTACTTTTGATCAATATTTCTACTAGTTACTTTGCATATTATCACTTTGCACATGAAAAATGACCAGATGATAATAAGAATAAGAATTCTATAACATAACTAAATTTACTCAAGGATTTAGTAAAAAGTACTACATGGTATTACATTTGAGTACTTCCAGTTTGTGTTACTTCACTAGATTGTACCACTATCCCTTAGTATAGTTAAACTACCGACATCTACATCATTAAAATGCTGATATGTTAATGCTATAACAATATCAAATAACTTATATGGCATGACATTAAGACCCTAACATTCTGCAGCAAAATGTGTGACATGACTATGCTGAGTTTAACTTTTTCTAACACTACTACTTCAGGGATATACATGCGTCTCCATTATACTGTATATTGATTGTGTGCATTATTTCCTTTTTTATGAGGAGTTAAAATGATCAAATTCAGCCTACTTGCACATATGTATAGCTTTACTCTAAACACTGTAAGAAAAGCAACAGCCCATGTAAAATTGCTATTAATATGCAAAGTTGGACAACATCAGGGGCATTTCTGCCTCCACGATCTAATTTGATTCTGTCACACAGTTGAAGAATGCAGTCCATGTACAGAGAGATTTTCATCGTCAATTTGTTATTGAAGTAACTGGAACACAAATAAAGTCTACAATGGGAAAGCAAGTGGAATTTACACAGTAAACGCCACAGCTTTAGATTATACAGCAGAACAGGAGCCACAGTCGAAACACTGACAGTGATTCATTTCATCCTAGAAATCTTCTATACACTGCTCTAAAGCCAGGGTATATAAATATAATGTGATACTGATGCAATTTCACCTCACTGGGTCAGAGGTTGTTGGGAGGTTGTCATGGGAACCTGGGTATTGATGGTGATTCGCTGCCTGGTTTGACATCGGATCATCCCTATGATGGCCCTTCTGAACCTGCAGGAGTAGATCATTCATGTGTGTGTGTTAATCTACTGCGAATAGTGAGTGGATGGTGTACTCAAATACTGTACACAATTAAAACATTACATTGACACAAACCATTCTCTATCTTACAAGTGCATTGTGAACGAGTATGTGCACATTGGCTACTATGTCAGCATAATGAAAAGAAAACACTTACTTTTTGTTTGCAATAACATAAATGCAGGGGTTGTAAAAGGTGGAGGACTTTGCAAAAAGTGGAGCGATGATAGCCATGGGAGCAGGGATAGTCTTGGGGTCACCAAATGATGCCCAGAGGCACACCAGGGAGTAAGGGGACCAGGCCACCAGGAACATGACAATCATCACTATGGACATCTGCCAGCCACAAACACAGCATCACAGCTTTCATTTGGAATAATGTAAATAGTAAACAAGAGAGACAATAGCAAACTCGAGCTGCCAAAAACCATCAGAAAAAAGATCAGTTTCTTTCCTTTGTTTTGCTTTTTTTCCATCAAGTAAACCCATGTAAAGATTATTTTTTCCAGCCCACTGTCACAGTCGGGGATCTGTAAACAGCTAATCTCAAATTAGCATAAATTCATGATGAGTTACTTTGCAATTTGACTGATGTGGAAAGGTCCCTGATGGACTCCAGAGTTAACCCTAACCCAGAACCTTAGAATTCAATGGCTTTTTTCAATCACATCTGCCGGTCTGGCTCTACTTGGCTTGACTCGAAACACAGTAATAGAGGTCTCTCTGGAGGGAATGAAATTCTGGTCACCAAACTGCTATACTATACTACGCTATATTATACTTCACCATACTATACTACACTGTATTACACTTCACTATATTATACTACACTGTGTTACACTTCACTATATTATACTAAACTGTATTACAATTCACTATATTATACTACACACTGTATTACAATTCACTATATTATACTTCACCATACTATACTACACTGTATTATACTTCACTATATTTTACTACACTGTATTATACTTCACTATATTATACTACACTGTATTACACTTCCCTATACTATACTACACTGTATTACACTTCACTATACTATACTACACTGTATTACACTTCATTATATTATACTACACTGTATTACACTTCACTATATTATACTACACTATATTATACTTCACCATACTATACTACACTGTATTATACTTCACTATATTTTACTACACTGTATTACACTTCACTATACGATATTACACTGTATTACACTTCACTGTATTATACTACCCTGTATTACAATTCACTATATTATACTACATTGTATTACAATTCACTAAATTATACTTCACCTTTACTATACTACACTGTATTATACTTCACTATATTATACTACACTGTATTACACTTCCCTATACTATACTACACTGTATTACACTTCACTATATTACACTGTATTACACTTCACTATATTATACTACACTGTATTACACTTCACTATATTATACTACACTGTATTACACTTCACTATATTATACTACGTGTATTACACTTCACTACATTATACTACACTGTATGACAATTCACTATATTATACTACACTGTATTACACTTCACTATATTATACTACACTGTAGTACACTTCACTATAATATACTACACTGTATTACACTTCACTATATTATACTACACTGTATTACAATTCACTATATTATACTTCACCATACTATACTACACTGTATTACACTTCACTATATTATACTACACTGTAATACACTTCACCATACTATACTACACTGTATTACACTTCACTATACTATACTACACTGTATTATACTTCACTATACTATACTACACTGTATTATACTTCACAACACTAAACTACACTGTTTTACACTTCACCATACTATACTACATGGTTTTACACTTCACCATACTGTACTACACTGTATTACACTTCACCATACTATACTACATGGTATTCACTTCACCATACTATACTACACTGTATTACACTTCATTATACTATACTACAGTGTATTACACTTCACTATATTATACTGCACCGTATTATACTTCACCATACTATACTACACTGTATTACACTTCATTATACTATACTACACTGTATTACACTTCACCATACTATACTACACTGTATTACACTTCACTATACTATACTAAACTGTATTACACTTCACCATACTATACTACACTGTATTATACTCCACTATACTATACTACACTATACTATATAACACTATAGTACTCACTATGCCATACTATGCTATGCTATGCTATACTATATGATACTATACTATACTAATCAAGTCAAGTTATTTTTGGTACACCAAAGCTGCATAGCTCTGTAACTGGCACACTGACTCATTGACAGCAGAGTAAACTAAAGACAAGTGAGTCTGAAAATGGCTGAGCATGGCTCAGTGTTCACCTTGGTGACATCCATCTGATCTGACCAGTCGATGTTCATACTGTCCAAGCAGTTGCTGGCTTTGTATCTCTTCACAGTGACCGACACATTGTAGTAGCAGTAAAGCATGACAGACAGAGGCACCACGAAGTTCACAGCAATCACTGCCATGGTGTAAGAGATGAAGGAGCTGTGGAGTGAAAGCAGGGTCTGTTAATGTTATAGTTATAGTAGTTTGTTCATACATATACAGTATATCTGGTAATTAAATGTTCATCTATTTCACCATAGCAGTCCATCAAAATCTTTCCGATGCAAGACATAAGCAATGCAGTTGCTGAGTCTAATGGCACTACTGTACCTATGGTGCTGTTTTTTGTAATAACGTTAGCAGTGGCTAGCTAGCTTCCTTAAATCGTGATTCAGTGTCAGCTATGAAGCATACATTTCATCTGTGCTTTGAGCTGTGGCTCCTCATGAGTATTTACTTTGTTTTGTTTCTGTATTTAGTTAATAGATTATTTCGGCTCGTCCTTTTTAGTTCATAGCTAAACTATTCGACCTCATGTCTTGTGGATGTAAAGAGACTGAGATGGATGAGTTTGTTAATTCAGTTTTACTCTGCAGTGAGGGACCAAGGACCACCTGTGTGTTGCAGATGGAAGCTAAAATAGGACAGAGTGTATTGTGTCACAGAACTCTCCACTTGCTAGAATTACTGGATGATTTTTTAAAATGATTCTGAAACATAAATATATCTGAAATTCATCTGGCTTTAATAAGAGATTGGCAACAGATGTTTTTGCGCATCCTGTTAAAGCTGTATGATGTTGCTTTGACTTGCTATATTAACTGCTCTATGAGTGAAGGTCTGAGTAATCAGATGAACTGATTAAGTGCTTAAGCTAATACATTCTTTACATTTCAGCTGTGAAATCTTATTAATTTAGTGACTGACAGGCAAGAATTAGGAGATCCGCTGCCTGTTTAATAGATTTTAACAGATTTATCATGTGATATCATTTCATGATTTTTTTTATCTCTAATTTTTTTTTGTGGGTGTTCTCTGAACCTAGAGAGAGTTGAGATGTTGAGATGCAATAGGTTAACCCAGAATTAGTGAGTACCTTTCAAAACAAAATGTTATAGTGACTGTCAAATATGCAGTAACATCTGCAGTCCATTAAAAACTTACGCATCATTCTGTCTCCAGTTGATGGTGCATGTAGCTCCAGTGGGGTCAGGGGCATAACCAGCCCAGCCCACTATGGGCATAGAGGACCAGAACACAGCATTCAGCCATGCTGACAGAATGAGAAGGTTGTAAGATCGCATCGTCATTTTCTGCCCTGGAGAGAAAAATTACAAGTACATTACTACTGAAGGTTAGGAAAGTCAGTGAATTGTTAGTGCACAGTGGAGATGCTGGTTTCATAGCAAGTTATTGCTGTCAGGTTGATGACATCTTCTGGAGCTTCTGGAAAATGACGTACACGATGAGGTGTTGTAACCCGTAAATGTTCTGTCTGTACTGTTCAGATCTTACAATCTTATCTTGACCCATGCTAAATGTGAGAGTCTTTTTTTTGGATAATCCCTATATACATAAGTATAGACTACATTTTTAACATTTCTTACATCTCATGTGTTAATGTGGAATATGCATGTCGGCTAGACATGTTATTATGGATCCCATTGCTTTTCTCTGCCTCAGATTGGGGTACCCTCATATTCTCATGCTAACCCAGTTTAGATGAAACCATCTAATTAACATTATTGTTTAACGATTATTCAATAAAGCTAGGGGTAATGAGTTATCCTAGAAGAATTAGCTACCTGCTCATAGATCTTCCAGCTGCCCCTACAATCACACTGAGCATGGAAAACTGATGACACAACCAGGACTAACGCTACTCAGCTCTGCACAGAGTGTTACTGCCTGGCCTGCAGACACCCGGCATGGCGCACTCCCATAGTTCTGAGACACTAAACAGTATGGAGGAGGACAGACCCTGAGAGGAGCAGGTCTGAGGGAGGGACGCCACAGCTGAAAAGGTTGGTGTGTGTACCGTTGAAACTGCAGCTCATAATCTGTTGTATCAGCACCACTGTTGGCTGTGTGTTGTACAAACCAACCACAAGATCACAATCATAACCACATCTACGCATATAGCTGCCTCTATAACTGACTAACCCAACTTAAGAAGACACCAAATCAGAGGCAGAGACACAGGCAGGGCAGATTTTGCAAGAAAAGCAGTGGGATCCACACGCTGGCTGGACAGTAAGAGGTCCTCCCTGTCCCCATGGAGATACAGTAGTATGTCTTTGCATGGAGAGCCAGCAGATACCTATGTCTGGTCTGCAGATGGTGAGGTAGCGGTCAATGGCCACCACAGTCAGCAGGCCGATACTGGCCATGCCAAAGAAGATGTTGAGAGCTGCATAGATCTGGAGATAAAAACAGAAGAGACGTTACCTTTTTAACAAATACATCATGGTAATGGCCCGATTACTGGACTGATTATGGGCCATGATGTTGCCTTGAGGTTTATAGTTGCATATTTTGGACACAGTTTAATTTGTACTTTTCTATAGCAGACAGGAGCAAAAGGAGGTACAGCAGGCCTCCCCGCATCTCCTGGTTTTACAGCCCACTTCAGATGAAACCACACCCACTTCTGCATGAAGAAAGGGCTGCCTTCCCTTTACATCCTTTGTGTTCAACTCCAGTTTGCTAATTTCTGTCTCATATGCGGTTTGATAACAGCAAATTGGTCAAATTCAGTGCCCCATTTCCTTATTATATGATTAGATTTTGACAGCAAATTTTGTGGCAAGAGTACATAACAGGTAATTTATAGGAAATCTTCACTGCCCAGCTTAATCATTTGCTCTGGGTTTCACTGTAGATCAGCATCACATGGCTCAATATAACTGTTCAGTAACAAGGACTGAGAACCCCCCATAATCTACCATAAGAGTAAAACACGCGACCTGCTGCAGTGCAGCAAGTGAACATGCGTCAGCCAGCTCACAGGTTTAGTCTCATGGCCAGC
Source organism: Diplodus puntazzo (assembly GCA_963678695.2). Classification (NCBI taxonomy): domain Eukaryota; kingdom Metazoa; phylum Chordata; class Actinopteri; order Spariformes; family Sparidae; genus Diplodus; species Diplodus puntazzo. Next base: position 19,914,183 of record OZ023175.1, on the reverse strand, counting down.
TCAGAATCAGTCACGTTTGTTAGTGTGACATTTTCTAAAGTTTTAGAACTACAAACTCACTGGGTCTGATGACACACATTCTGGTGAGCAAAGTGGGGGGGGGGGCTAAATACTACTTTGCAGAAGCCTGAGTGTTGTGTAACGCTCCAGAAACATTTGTTTGGATCTTTCCACAGGTGAACAGGTTCACTGCTAACAGGTGAGAGGATCATGACTGGGTTTGAAAGGAGCATCGACAGGCTCAATTGATCACAAGCAGGTATGAGGTGAGGTTCACCACTTTGTCAAACACATGGTGCATAAAGGAGATTACTACACAGGCTCAGGAACACTTTGTTAAACTGTTGTTGGTTAGTTTGCCAATGATTTCATTTGCTGTGAACTGTGTATTTCATCAACAAGTTGGGGTTTTTTGCATTTTAAAAGGAACAAAATCAGAAATGTTAGTATTAAAAACACCATTACAATCCATTTAATGCTGGGAGAGATCAATAGAACCTGTTAAATGTGTATACAGTAAATATTGTGATTTATGTGATCTGTTACAGCACTATTACCTGGGCATTACACATTGAAAGTGCATGATGAGACCATATAGGATGGAAGACAGTTCTGACAATTAAATAATGAGCATCCCGATGATTTTCAAGAGTGCTTCATTATATTTCAAGGCATGTCAAATCCAGAACAACTGACAGAAATGGCAGTCCTTCATCTCAACATTAAATTTGATGCAATTTATGTGAGTTTTCAATGTGTTGCCCAATCAATGAAAAAATGTAGATATGAAAGCGTTTAAATTCCACCCACCTGACAACCAGTGTAGCCAAATTTCCAGCTGCCGTGGATGTCTGAGGCAGCTGACATGGGATAGCCAATACCAGCCACTCCGATGTCAGTAAAAGCCAAGTTGATTATAATGAAGTTGGTGGCCGTGCGGAGCTCCCTAAACTTCATAAACATTAGCAGCACCACTATGTTGCTCGCCAAGCTAACCACACCTAGGGAAAAAAGGAGATGTGCAATAGTGTCACATGTGGAAGGTAAAAGTCAAAACCTGCAGCACCTCATAGATTTAGTCAGAGAAACAAATCAAAGTGAAGCCCAGGGCTGACATCTTGTCTAATGTTGATTTATGTTTCACCTTCCCAATAAAGTTGCGATAAGAGAGAGAAAAAATAAATGAAAGATACAGAAACTATTTCAAACACACTGGCTGTTAGTCTTCAGGTCCTGTGTAGCAGTAATTTAACATTTAACACATTTCCTATTAGCCACTCAAAATCATGAATTACAGTGCCAAGACCTGAATAAGTTACATAATGCTATCAGATCAGCTTTTCAAAGGAAAACAATAGACTCATTTTCTTTCACCATAAATGGCCTCAACGGTCTAAGCCCACCTTACTACACAGAGTCTCGTTTCCTTAACCCCTATTCCATGTTTCCACCATTTTTTAAAAGTTAACAGTTAACAGAAACATTCTGTCTCTGACTTCACAAGGTTCTACAGGAGAACATCCAGCAGATTCACTGGCCTACGCTAAAACAACACAATACTCATACATAATTTGAATATCATCAGCTAAAATTGATCTCGTTCTTCTCTTTCTTACCTGCAGTAATGAGATATCCTGCCACGATGTTGTGCTCCAGTTGGGTAAAGGCACTTTCTCCCCCATAAGGTGCAAAATCATCTGTCATATTAACTCCAGGGTCAATCTTCATTTTCTGAGCTGTTACTAATAATAAGACAAACTCAAATGACGCTTGACTGAAGCCAACAGTCTTCCTGTGAACAGTCTTGGAAGAGAAAACAGAGAGGTAACAAAAAAATATACAGAATCTTATCAAAAGAGATGTAGAGAGCAAAAAACCGCGTAACTAAAATATGTTGGGCGTTGTTGTGGAGAGGTTGGTGAAAGTGTGGAGGGGTGGGGTGAAGGGCATTAACACATACCCCTGCCCCTGATTAGCAGGAGGCAGTCTGTATGTTACATGGGCAGCAGGGCTGCAGAACAGAGGCTTAGCGCTCACGTGGAGTCCCCTGCAGGTTGGGCTCTGACTAATAAGGGTTGGACATTACAAAACTGAAGTTGAGTTGTTGGCTGAACCTCAGGCTGAAGTCTGTTCACTTCACAGAGGGCACATACTGGAGATAAAACCAACTACTGCAGGGATCCTGGACCCCGAAGACACCAGGGTGACTGTGTGGCAATTAGTTTGATTTATTTAGTGATGGAGCGTAACAAAGTACATTTACTCAACTACTCTAATTCAACACTCTTTTCATCGTACTTTACTTGAGTGTTTAAGTTTTCTACTACTTTATACCTCCTCTACACTACTTTTTGGAGGCAAATGTTGTACTTTTTATCCCCCTTGTAATTGTTTGATAACTTCAGTTTCTTTCTACTTTGCAGATCGCATGTTGCATTATAGCCAAAGCTACAGACATGAGAAGAATCAATCGATCAATCAAAATGTATTTATAAAGCACATTTAAAAACAACAACAGCTGATCAAAGTGCTTCACAATAAAAACTGAAATGGCTAGGACGGTAAAAACACAAAGAGTAGTTAAAACAGACACAAGCACAGACAGGGGCCACTGAATTAAAAACCAAGGAATAAATATATGTTTTACGGCGTGATTTAAAAGCAGGCAGTGTTGGGGCCAGCCTAACATCTAGAGGCAGCTTGTTCCAGAGTTTGGGGCCACAGATTCAAAAGCACAATCTCCCCTGTCCTTCAGCTTTGACCCAGCGACAACAAAGATCAGCTGGTCGGCGGGACTGAGTGACCTTGATGGGACATAAGGTTTTGAAAGGTCAGTAAGGTGGGTTGGAGCTAGCCCGTTTGGTGATTTGTAATAAAATCTTAAAATCCATCTTAAAATTTACAGGGAGCCAGTGAAGGGAGGCCAGTATGGGTAAGATGTGCTCTCACTTGCACCAAGTGTCTAAACTGACCAGTGTCCCCTGAGGGCTCTGTACTGTACGGAGTTGTAAGTTATCAGAGCGAATATAAAATGAGTGAGAAATTCACTATTGTAGAAGACATTTAAAAAAGGAATTGTCTGTTTTAAAAATGTATATCTATAAATGTATATTCCTTGCAGAGATATATGTATATAAAGAAATGCTAAACTGTACCTGTAAATGAATTCTAATGGTTGGAAATACTGCAGCAGCCTGCATCTTTCATACCACTTGTCTGCCATCTGCTGGAGATATTTGGGACCACATGTTCTTTCTTGATATAGATGATAGTCCCTATGTATCCCAGTGTTCATTATGGTGGATTTCCCAGAAACGTCACTCTGTTTGCGCCAGCTGTGCACTTGCCACCCAAAAAAAATTATTAGAGAGAACAAATTAAGAGTCAAGCTTTCCAAATAAACAATACATTTATTAACTAGTAGTATAATAAGAACTGACTGAGTAGTCATGAGTCAGAGCGTCAGTATGTTGACAGCTGGTGTGATGCTGTTCCATGGTGGTCTGTAGTGTATTTCAGGGCTTTTGGCTAAGGTCCTCCTTCTGTTTTAGTGAGAGTGTAGTGCCAAAACTACTTGTCGCAATTTATCAAAAATCTGACTTTAAACTATAAAAAACACTCACAGATGGAGTCTCAAATAAGGATGAAACAGCTGGTCTTCAGGTCAATGATGTTTAATTCACAACACAAGATACGTGCAGTGAGCTCTCCCGGGAAGAACTGATTTCTCTGTCTGATGCCTCTCTTTATATACTATTTGGGTCCGAGGGTTTCCACGCCCTTGGATCCTCCCACCTTTTGGCCTGATCAATACCCTTATCCACGATTATCTTCCATTTTTGGTTTATACCGGTGGAAAACCTTCCAAGTAAGGTCTTAAAAAAGGTGCCAGACCCCCCATCCTCAGCCCCCTCCCTTTCTGGGGCTTGGGTGTCATCTGGCATAGGTCATCTTTTGTTTATTACATTCATGTCATGCACAATCTCCATATACAGCAATCATGACTTCATCGTGTCTACTGCAGGCCTCTCAGGTACTTTCTTCCTTTCCTCCTGTATCTAATGCTCAGCTAGACATTTCCTAATTAGGATGGTGGTTTGTGACTCAGATTTTAGACTCTACAAGAGGCATTTTCTCAAGTGTCATCATGTGACTTAAGAACATAACTTCAATCATGTGATTGCAGGTGATGATCACTTCCAATATAATCCTCTTTATCCACTCCCTGAAATACATCATGGGATACTGATAGAATCTCTGCAAAATGATAGAAAACGAATCATGAGTTTGTAATATTTTATCACTCATATGCTCCCAAAGTCCAGACTGAACCGCTAATTTCACTGCAGTGCTTGCATGTATTAGAGATCAGATAAACACTACAACACATTAGGAGCATATATGTTGACAGTGCTGGAGCCACTTATCCCAAACAAAAACAGCTGATTTCAATGTGACTTCAGCTTCCATCATCACCTACGCTAACCACTGAGCCACCTCTGATCTACTTGACCCACATGAAGAGGCTCAGTTAATTGGTTTCTGAGGCTAAAAGCACCACAAGGTCATAAGGTCATGTCAACATCTCACCATATTTATGCCAAATCATGGCTGCAATAAAATGTCTGAAAAAGACTAGACCTTTGTTATATATGCTGAGTTGTGTCCTCACATTATACCAATTGTTTACAACAATGTTCAAACCAGAGAATTTCCCGAGTTTACTCAAAGTAACCACGAGTTTCATTAGGTATGCCATCGCTACATCTGGGATCGGGAAGTCTGTGAATGAGACTAAATTTATGGTGAATAAAACGTCCTCATCTGTGATCATCTCATCTCATTGTGCCTGAGTCACATCGGATAGATTCTCAGCAGCAGCGGCGGTTGTTTAATGGTTACACAGCAACAGTGAAGTGAGCAAAGGCACGACCTGAGGTGTGTGTGTCTGAGAGGACAGAATAGAACAGAACATCAGACACCAGGAAATGGAGGTCACCTCCATGGATCACTGCTGCAGTCAGGTTGATAACCATTTAAAGTATTCTCTGCGCTCTCCTTCCTTCGGTAAACCGCTCTGGATCAGAGCAGAATCTGAGACTTGCAGGTGTTTATTCCTACAGGATGTCCGGATCTGCCCGGCCCTCCCCACCACATCCCTCCCCTAAACATCTTTATTTATTATGATAGAGACAACTGGCCACACAAGTTACATATTATATAATTTGGGTGGTAATTTGCATTTTCAAACATGTAATTTTGGTTAAATGTTTTACATGTATTTAAGGTTGTCAGAATTTACAAACACATGGAATATTATATTTCACTTAGATTAAATTAATTTATTTTAATCTAGACTTCTGAAACATGGATGTTTTGACCTGCAGTACTATACATACCAACACTACTGAAAACACCACTGATGACCATGGCTCAGCTGCAGCTTTAGCTGCTTCTAATGCTGTTGCTGATAATGCTGCTGTTGATAATGCTGCTGCTGCTGCTGTGACCTGTTCAGTGTGCAGAGATCGAGAGATCAGCTGTTCAGCTGCAGCAGTGACCGCGTGACTCTCCTCTATAACTCTCATCAAACTGCTACAGTCCTATTTGGATGAGCTGAGGGCTGATCTATCAGATTTCAACACACCTTATAATGTTACTGTACGGACACATAAGTAGATGCAAATCTATCACCAGTTACCATGGCAACTGTATAAAACGTCACACGATGCCGTGCGCACGTTGAAATTGAGGGCGTGGTTTCAGAGAGGGAGCGAGGACGGGAGTGCTGGCAGGTGCACAGACCCTGAGAGATGCTCGTGCAGGAGCTCGTGCACAATGTGTCATTCATACCTGGATTTGTTTAGAGCTGATCACAGAGCAGTTATTGGTGGACATATAGGAAAGCAGACACGGGCTGGCGTTGTGTCGTAGCCCGCTGACAGAAATCAACAGGGTGGGAGCCGCGGGGTCTCTCCTCCGCTCCGAACACAGCTGAGGAACAGGAATGGACGGACTTTCTCCTTCGATCCCTCAGAGGCATTTCAGAGGCCACATTTCAGAACCCATGTGAGGTGCCGACAGTAGCGACACGGACCTGTGACTGGATCCTGCCGCCTGCAGTGCGCTCTCCTCCGCAGGAACACGAGCGTTTGGACCGAAGGACGCAGAGAGCCGACATGTTGTGTGCAGGTCCCCCAACAAAAGCGCCAAAGTTTGAGGTGACACGAGGAAGAAAGGGATCATTCAAACCATGATTAAAATAACGGACATTGATATAATTCGACAGCATGCTGTGACACAGTGTCCAGACGGCCTGGACACAGTGTAACGACAGACAACTTCCGGGGAAGTTATTGAACTGCAGTGATCTGAAGGCCACATCCAGCCAGCCTTCAGTCAGGATGTAGGATAGGTTAAACAGCTTCTGGGCCTCTTTTTGCGCAGACAACTGACTAAAACAATATTTATATATAGGCCAGGATAAAGGTATGCTGTGTTTTTAATCTCCGGATTGAATTCTGTATTTCACACTATAAGAGGCTAAATGATGATTCAGATGACTGTTGCTGCCGGCTAACTGCTTTATCATTACATGGCAAAACATCAGATATACTTTATTAAACAAACTGAATGAGTAAACCACTTGAATGCTATGGAAATTGGATAGCATTTGGTGTAAATAATAAACATAGGCTGTGTTTCCATCTGGAGAATCAAATGTAACTAGCACAAACTTACAACAGGTGTACACATGCAGTTTGTATGACGGGCTGCCTGATGATCGTGGCATCTGTCAGTGACCTCCTGATCCTGACAGCAGGGGCCAACAGAAGGAGCTCACTGTGGAGCTTCATAGCACACTGAATGAATGGCCAGGAGCTGTCCAGCTGTTCTGAACAGTGCTTTACTGTAAACCACTGATATCTGTCGTTTATATATTAAAACGGGGTCAGGCATTATTCTACATAAAACAAAACATAAATCTTAAACATTTATGTTTCTCTGCCTTTATTAACATACAAAAAAACAACGTAATATTGCATTATGACAGTTTTGTCAAGCCAGCCTGTGAAGACGGATTTGACTTGTGTTTTCCATTCTTGTGTTGATGGATCTGGAGATCGGGAAATGGAAAACTGATTTATCAGCAGCTTGAAGCGGTTTGAATCGAAACACACACCGACTAATCTGAATGGATGTGTGGGAAACAAGGAATGAGTTTCGTTGTGCTGTTTTTGTGCTACATCGATGGATTCACCTGTTAGCACAGCCCTGCGGGGCAGCAGTGGCAACAACTACACAGCTGACACATCTGGTCTGAGCTTCACCGACCAGCTGGGCACTGCCTCACCTGTTGTGCCAAGGTAAGACACTCTGTCCATCCACCTCTCCATCTCTCCTTTCAGCTTTGGAAGTAAAGCACTGTGAACCATTACATTTGAGTGCCTCCAGAAAATGGCAGCTCGTTGAATTATTTAAGGAAGCTAACAATGGGGCACCTGCACGGTGCACCATCCATACACCCTTTCTTGGGGCTACAGCTAATACAAACATTCTCAACGGTCAGAATAATAAAAGTAGCTCATTTCAGCAGAGACACAATTAGTGAACAGAATTTAATTCATATCTAAAATGTAGAGTTAGCTGATGGGCTTTAAAAAAAAAATCAGGTATCAGCCTCATAACATCAGTGGTGTGGTAAGAATCCCTCAGGACTTGAAAAAGTAAATATTATCATCTCTGTCCTGTTCCAGAAGCTGTCGGCGTTTCTTGTTGACATACGGTGCCAAACCATAAGTTGTATTCTTTACAATATTGATGACTGTAACATTCATTACATTTGTACGGCCAGTATTATCCAAAATTACAACTGACACCAGAACATATAGATGAAACAGCAGTACAGGTAGGAGGAAAAAGGTTTTTTTCTATTGTGGTGTGGACTGTCCCTTTATAGCACAGAGGACAACAGGGACCATAGGTTTTACTCTTATGATCGCAGAGAGCAAAGTTTGTCTCATTAAGCTGCTGTGTATTCAGTCGGTAAGTGGGAAATAACAAATATTTTTAATAACTTTAAAGGATAAGAATTTAAAGGATAAATTCACCAAAAACGTTATCTGCTCACTGCCGATGGAAAGTCAGGTAGAGTTTCATAATCCACAAAACATTTCTGGAGCCTCACAGTAAAACAGCTTTGCAGCATTCTCTTAAACAACTCAAGTAGCCTCGCTGGTTCTGTTCCCCTGGTCGCATGTCGAAATGTCCTTGGGCAAGATACTGAACCCCAAACTGCTCCTGATGTGCTGGTCGGCACCTTGCATGGCCGCCACCGCCATCAGTGTATGAATGCATGTGTGAATTACTGTAGGTCGCTTTGGACAGAAGCGTCTGATAAATGCTGTGAATGTAAAATGCTAAGCCTAAATGTTGAAATCACACCCTTCAGCTGAAGTGGGTGAACTAACTTGCCTGCACTTCGATGTGTTAACATCATTTAAAATTAATTTGAGATATTGGGGATGTGGACACTTGGATTAAGCCAAAATACCAATGACATTCAGATATTCAATGACACAAGTCTAGGATGCCCTGCTCTAATGAAAATGTTGTAGCTCTGTTTGTAGCTGTGAGAATATATTGTATTCAAACGATACTGATTGTATCATGATTTCTCTTTTTTTTTTTCCTTTAAGGGTTGTTTCCATAGTGACCAGCTTAGTGACCACCACCACCACCGAGGCCACAGTGGGAACCACAGGAAACCTATCGGCATTCAGGGACCAAAGAGGGAGCGAGCTCAGTCAGATCCACCAGGCGTCGACCCCGTCAGTGCTGAGCGCTGCTGAGAGTAACTCTGTCCTGCAGGGCATCATGGTGGCAGCTCAGGCCCTGGTACTCCTTTCCATCTTCCTCCTCTCCAGCCTCGGGAACTTTGCTGTCGTCATTGTCATCATCAAACACAGACAGCTTCGAACGGTGACCAATGCTTTCATCATGTCGCTGTCGTTGTCCGACTTCCTGACAGCTGTTCTTTGTCTGCCCTTCTCCTTCGTCATGCTCTTCAGTAAGGACGGGATCTGGATGTTTGGGGATCGTTTCTGTGTGGCCAACGGCTTTTTCAACACCTGCTTTGGTATCATCTCTACCCTGACTATGACTTTGATCTCTTTTGACAGATACTACGCTATAGTCAGACAGCCGCAGGCTAAAATAGGGCGTCAGAAAGCAACTCAGTTGTTGATAGCTGTGTGGCTAACTGCTGTCATCTTCTCTCTACCTTGGTACCTGTTGGTCCGAACGCCTACAGAGATCCATAAGCGAGGTTTTTACCATTGTATGTATATATTCCACTCTGGGACCTCACTCATGGGGACAGCTTATAGCATTTGCCTCATTGTTGTATGTTATTTACTGCCCTTCTCCCTGATGTGTTTTTGTCATTATAACATCTGTAAGACAGTTCGACTCTCCGAAATCAGAGTCAGGCCGGTGACAACATACGCTTACTTACTGCGATTTTACAGTGAAATGCGAACAGCCACCACAGTTCTAATTATGATTGTTTTCATAATTTTTTGTTGGGGGCCATATTGTTTAATGGGACTGGTTGCAGCGATGGGGGACTACACATTTAACCCTGCAATGGACACAGTGGCCATCTGGCTAGCCTGGGCAAATGGAGCTATCAACCCTCTGATCTATGCCCTGAGGAACCCTAATATATCCATGTTACTGGGGCGGAGCAGAGAGGAGGGCTATCGGACCAGAAATATCGCCGCATACCTCTCAAACCACACCCAGAACAGGGAAATTCGGCTTAACCCGACAGAGAGGATACGGGACCGCTACGTGAGTCGTGTCGGGGTGAATAATAACTGCCGGCTGTCAAGCTCGAGTCCTGGAAAAGGAAGTGGAGGGGGGGAGATGGCAATGTGGGCTTGCAAAAACCCTGCTGTGTTCTTCTGCAGGGACGGCCGGCCTGACACTGCAACACTACCCAACTCTGTCAGCGCTCCAAAGATGAAGACAGCTGACACCAGCCTGTGATATTGTGGACAAATCCTTAACCATCTAACGGTTGTTTTCATCTTCTCTGTATTGTTCTTGTGAATCTAGAGACTATCACCATCACCAGTGACATTTTTGGAAATAGTTGATAGTATTTGTTTGTGTTCAGATCATGGACTCGAGTCAAACCACCACTCAAGATTTTTGTTGAGAGAATCAAAAGATTTAGGTTGTTAATATACTTATGCTAAATTGCAGAACTGTAGACACTGTTGGAAGACAAAACACATGACAGTGAAATCTCTATCCAAGGAACTGTTGCACAATAGCTTATCCCAGTTAAATACAATTCATTCCTGATTTTGGAGGGTGCTGTGAAGTCCTCCACCAGGAATAATGAGTGAATAATGACTAGACTGTTCTCGTCGAAGTAAAGACAAATCTTAATGAAACCTCTGATGGCACTGCACATTTCTGCAAACCACAGATATGCTGAAACATTTTTAATTTCTTTATGTTGCAACTCCACATGCTTGACATTGTTTTAAATGTAATCTTGTGACAGTGATGTGTCTCTTATAGCCTGGTTAAGGTTAGGCACAAAAAACCCTTGGTTAGCATTAGGAAAAGATCATGCTTTGGCTTAAAATACCTGCTGCCCAGCTGGAGATGTCCAGAGGTCTTGTCTAATGTTACAAACATGGCTAAAATTTGTCCCAGGTTCTCCGTCTTCCTCCATCTAGCTCGTAACTCCACCACCATCCCCAAAATTAATTGTACACCAACATTTGCCATAAGCATTTAAAAATATGTCAGTGAAAATGTGGGTAGATGAGTGAATCAAATAAATGGAAATTCAGGCTCACTGTCCAAAGCCGCTGTGCTAGCAGCGTGACGGTAATTGGTATTAAGGCTAATATCCATGCTATTTGTCACCATGCTGAAACTGGAGTCTGATAGCAGTGGTCTAACATCCAACTTTTAACAACAGCCCACTGTCGATTTTTAGAAAGAATGTGAATGTCTGACAGGAAGAAACTCTGGCTGCGGTGGGACTTTTCCTCTCATTAGCTCATTGCTCGGCAGCTTAGTCATCTGCCTCCATCGTGTTTGCAAAGCTACTTTGGAATGTGAAGGGAATGAGCTCAGTGATGTAAGGTCACGGGGCAGCATAGAGCGTGATTGATCTGTGTTAAGTTTCTTAATGTGTTATTTTTTCTTGTGTTATATTGACAGCCCAGTTTAATACCATTTCTTTAAGCAAATTATCATCTTTAAATCACTGTGAACCAGTCATCTTTTGTGAAGTTTATATTCTGGCAAAGCAGGGTTACCATAGAGTGGATGGTACAACACAGCTAACGGGCTATTATAGCTACCTATGTTTTGGACTGCCAGCGCTCTGTTCCCAAAATGGTCACTACTGTCAGGTGCAAATATGTGAGCCAAAACTCACAAATGCATGGATGAATTACAAATTAACTGCACAGATATTCCAGCCCATGTGACCAGACCCACTTGCTGTGTTAATTCCACTGAAGTTAATTGATGTCGCTCCCAAACCTGTGCTGTGTGTTCTTGTGACCAGGCCAGTAAGGAGGTGGTTATGTTGTGGTTTCAACAGTCAAAGTTGGTTTCTTTTTAAAATGTTCTTTTGTTATTCTTAACCAAACCAATAGTTCCCTAAATCTGACCAAACCTTAACCATTGGGATTGCTGATCAGAAACTGTGCATATCAATCCTTTTTGTTAAAGCTTGGTAATGTATACTCCAGAAAACTTGGAAAATGCTGATACCTTACATTTCAATATGTTCCAACTTTATGTTTCTTTAGGTTAACTTTTAAATATGTTGTTAAAACACTGGGTTAATGGTCTGGTAAGGTTTATGCACAAAACCACTTGGTCAGGGGAAGATAATATTTTTCCTGAAATACCTGGATGTGTTGCCACAAACACAACTGCAAAACATCCTGTGAAGTTATAAAATTTCCATTGGTTTCCTTTTTTATAAATGTTTAAAACGCCAACTTGAATGTCAGCTCATAAACATGTAATGTTAATTTGATATGATATTGTAGAAATGTTGACATGATATGTATAACATGTACAAATTTGAACGCTTTGGTTTGCTGAAATGTGAAGTGCCAACATGTAACTGTGGCGACCACACCTTTTTGTTGTTCACATATGTAGACTGCATTTTCATTTCATTTGTTTTGTTTTCAAGATAAATTACCGCATCGACTTTCCAACCCATTTGTTTGCTCATAACGAAAGGACAAAATGTGTCCTTAATTACAAAGTGATGTTACAGTGCTGCTTGTCATGTTTTTTTTTAGTTTGGTCTTGGATTAAAAGTTGAGTTATTTGTTGGTTCAAACTGTTTTGTTCAGTTCAGCAGGTCAGCAGTCATTAAACACTGTTAAGTTCAATGGCTCAGCAGAGCTATACTATCATATTCCAATCATAGATAGCTTTAACCAGAAAATAACTGTAAACAGTTACAGTACTAAGTTAAGTGAGAGAAGTTGGCATGAAGCACCAGTGGTAAAAGCTCATTTGGTGAGTGACAATGATTCAGTTAAAAATATTACATTTTTCATGTACTCTATAATAATGGTTAAATTTAGGTTATAACCCTCACCCTCTGCTTGTTTTTTCTAAAACATTAGCATAGCATTTGAAAGGTTGACATATTGTATTGTTCATAAACTTAATTTTCAGATGCAAAGTTTGAGTTACACTTGTTGGATATGCAGGGAAAATACCAATCCTGTGAATAACAACACTGATAATGGCTCTGTTCAGTTGTTTACAGGTGTGCGAGGTAAGACATATCAATGAACCAGCATCATGGGCAGTCCCACAGCCACAGCACTGGTACTGTATATCTGAACAAAGTGTTGCCATTTGCGTTTTATTTCATGTTTTTATGAAAACAATTCAAGAAAGATGTGTTTCATTACATTAGGGTCATCTCTGTGTTCAAATAAGAATGATATCATGACTGATGAGTGTAAAATGGTGGTATCAATGCTTCCAAAAAGGTTTTAGAATAATTTTCAACTAAAAGCCAAAGAGGATGCATATGTGTGTGAGTGTGTGAGCTCAGTTCACATCTGAGACTGAATTTGTGACTATTGCCACTGTGGCCAGATGCTTCACACTATCATCCACCTGAATTGCTATCTTAATTTGTTTTTCTCACCCAAACCTTGTTGTGTTGTTCTCCACCCTCTGAAATTGCGCAGTATACAGCACAGCTCCATTTTCCACAGGTGCTGCAGGAAAGAGGGTTCATGTGCCAAGCAGAGAAAAAAGGTGTGCTTTATCACATTCTCATATGTGCACATTTTCATCTGATATTTCCTGTCAACATTAAAGATTTTACATTTTTATTATCAAATTCCACTTCAGTCTTCTCTACCTTTAAACAATGTTTTTAATGTAGTTGCCATCTCATCGAAGATTAATTGGTACATTTTTCAATTAACCGATTTAAGTTATTAAGATTTTAAAAAAAGGTAAAAAACACAAATATACAGAACATACAAGTTGAAACATAGAATAACATATGGGATGAAATTATGACACTGGGTAATAATGCAGCCTTTCCCTTTCCACCTATTTTTAGGTCATGTAAGTAGCAGCATCCCATAAAAGAAATGGAACCAGTCAACCCTATCTACTGGGAACTGTGCTTAAAATCCCAAATAACCATTTCAAGCTAGTAATATAGCTGATGTGCAGTTTTAAATGTTAATTAAGGCACAATATTGTGGGACAGCACTTTGTTTAGCCAGCTAGCTGCTATACTGTAAAATAACCGCTGCTCGATCAGTTCACATCTTGTACTGAACCCTAAAGGTCACCTGTCTTTGAAGATCAGCACCTTTCATGGCTATTTAAAGACAGGAGATCAGAGAGAGGGTTGAAAAGGATTAACGTGGCCGCTCTTATACATGAGGACAACATTCACATCCTCTCAGTATTAACATGATTTTACCATTTTGATGTTTGACCCCATGAAAATGTATTCTGTCTCCACACTGAACATGCTGGATGTAGAAGAAGTGACCTACATCCTTTACATTGAACCACAGTGCTGAATTCAAGTACTGGATGTTACAATGAGAGTGTAATATAAATGTTACAATGTGTGCTTTCTGTTTTACTGTCAGGCTCTGCATGCACACATAAAAGAGACATTTCTTTGTTACATGACTGCTGTCAGGTTAATAGCAGCACCTTTCTATTGTGAGCTGTAATGCAGATTGTGGCCTGCAGGGGGAGCTAGCAGGAGACTTTTTATTATTCTTTTAGCTTCAGCAGTAGTAAAAGTGTTTGATAGTAATGCTTATTCTAATATCACATGCTTGAATGTTGTGCTCCTTATACATTAGCTGCAGTTGATGTATTTGGTTGTACATGAAATGTGATATATATCTGGTCAGGACTTCTATTTTGGTCTTGTGAGAATTGTGATAGATGTCCTGCCCATCAGTCCTGCGCAGTGTAGCATCTGCTTTGCATCAAACAGTTAACGTGACAGTTTCAGAGATAATGAGTTTATCCAGCTAAGCTGACAGTAACCTCCAGTCTGCTGTTGAAGACTGGAGACAAAAGAACTCCACCCTTCACTGATCTACAGCAGTCCAGTGTGTCGGAATGTCACCTGGCTTCATAACACACACACACACACGCACACGCGCGCGCACACACACACACGTGTGTGTACCTGGATTAAACACCACATATAGTGCTTTAAAGGCAACATTATGTGTGTCATTTTGTATGATCCCCCCCCCCCAGGGCTATGTGGTGATAACTTGTATGTGTTGAAGTAAACATGTGTGTAACACTGTGATCCTTCCCTCTTACTAAAGTTACAGCAGAAACAAGAGAGACACCATTCATCCTGCTACAACACACTGTACCATCAATATGACTCCAATGCTGCAGAATGTTGCTTTAATTTACAAACACTTATTTATATGTAATTAAAATACTTAGTCAGTGTTTTAGCCAAATTATTTTTTTCAGTGTGCAAAATGCACAGTGAATTATATGTCTGAACATGTGCAGAATTTTTTATCATAATAATAATAACATTATTAAACAAATATGATCAAACATTTGGCAGGCCCATACATTAAAGGTTAATTTATTTTTTCTGATCTCATGGGACATTTATTCTTATTTATACAACAATAAATTAGATCTTTCACCACTATTATGGTACTTGAATACAACCATATCTAAATTAATTTTGATTCTTCTGCAGCAGTGGAGAGGTGCATCTTCTCATCAGTCACTGCTATATATTTCTGGTCTATTCTCCACTCTGGTGCCAGATTGATCCGTCCTGCATGGTGACAACATCAGTGCTCTTGTTATTGTGTTTGCTTATTTTCTAAGGGTTGAGATTGTCTTGTGCTTATGCTCCACTGTTTTGCCTGACTGTGTTTCATCGCATGCTTGTGTTATTTCCCCTCGTGTGTAGAACCTTCAGTGCCTCTCCATTCTGCTTCCCGCTTCACTGGCTCACCTGAGATTCATCCACGCTGCCACCAGACAACCCAGCCTGCCTGCCTAAACCCTCCCATAAGAACTCTGTCCCAAAATAAATACCTTTAATCTGATTTCCGGCCTCTGGTCTCTGATTTTTGGGTTCAAACAAAACCCCTTCGTAACATAGAGCAGACAGGAGCTGTGTGGACACACATACACAGGTGAGTGACCAGCAGCAGTTCAGCAACACAGCCACCATGCACTGCACAAGCATCCACTGTGAATCCACAGAGAATATAACCACATCTCAAAGTCATCACCAGTGATTGGAGTTTATTCAGTTGTCAAGGAGACTGTCTCAACATAATACAAGGACCTTTTAACTGGTTATGAAATGCCTCTTTATGACCTAAACAGGCAAACAAGACCATCATTATGTACCAATGTATAGTTATTCTCAACACATGTCAGATTCTGACTAGGTTGGAAAAGTCTTACAATTTAAAAACATTTCTAAGGGTTACAGGTTACAGTCAGTTACAGCCTGAGAAATCGCCTGCAGTATGGTACATTACGCCGCTTACACCACTTTGTCCTCAGGTGCCGCCACAACAAAAAGTGTTCTTTATAGCAGCTTTCGTTGTGTCATGGACCTAAGTATTTAGCTTCTGTCATACGATATAAGTTGGTTATATATGGTGGAAGATGGTAGACAAAATGAATTACACATTTTCAAAATGTGTGTTTTCATAAGAATTGTGACTACCAGAGTTACTGAAATAAGACCAGAAGATTAGAAAAGAAGATGAAAATAGAGAAAACACTTCCATGATTCAAAATCACTCTAAAAAAGTTTATATTTACAGCAGCTATTTTCTCATTGGCAGTCTGCTGTCATTACTGCTGCCGTCACCTGACATCACAACTGGCTCCTGTGACGCTGGCTGACTGAAGTACGGCTGCTAATGGGGGCAGTGAAAGTTAGTCAGACTGGTTCTGACAGTACAGCAGCAGATACGACAATGTTCATAATCTAAAACATCTCGTTATCAAATATGATTAGATACTGATATTACCCCAGATATGATCTCTCTCTCTCTCTCTCTCTCTCTCTCTCTCTCTCTCTCTCTCTCTCTCTCTCTCTCTCTCTCTCTCTTTCTCACACACACACACACACAGACCCCTCTCCCTCTCTCTATCTCTCTTTCACACACACACACACACACACACACACACACAATGCAGTGGGTGAGGTCTGGGCATGACTGCCTCCAGCAGGAATGCAGTCGTGTGTGTTTTGAACTGCATGCCGTACACTGTCACCAAGGCTGATCAGTCAGTTTGTCATTCTGTGTGACAGACAGCTCGGACACTGACTAACTCTCACGAACACAGAATGGCAAAAAGGAAAAAGAGTAACACAGAGGCAGAAATACAAGAAGTGAGCTGTGTACAGATGAAGCAAATGAAGGACACCTGCAATTTTTTTGACACACTTTAAGGAAATCTCTGCCTGATTCAGCTTTCGGTGACTTTTCTTTCTTTTTTGGATTTTATATTTCTTTATGTTTCTAAGTTTACAAACCTCCTGTGGATTATGAATGTAGATGCTGTTTAAACATTTGACTGTAGCTCAGCTGAAAGTGCTGCACGCTGATTTAAGTTTCACATTTGTATCTGTTTATTTTTGTTGCATTAGTCCTTCAGTTTGAGAAGTTTAATACGTTTCTTTGGAGCTGAAGCTTCATTTCAGCGACACTTTCGGACTTTTATGTGTTTGTAGTTCTCCATCCTTCTCTTTGGATAATATAAAACATGTATTTCAGTAGAACGCTTCAGTGGTTACCAGTTGTCAAAATGTTGACATGACATTGGAGTTTGAGCTACGGTGACAGCAGAGTGAATGATCTTTGCTACAGACACACTGCTGGAGCTCAACATGGCCTCTCACTGTGTCACATAGGAGTGGATCACAAAGGTAATCATTTCAAATTTATTTCAAGTGCATTTCATTGTTAATCCTTCAACAGAAAATACAGTAAGAAAGAGAGAAAGAAAGAAAGAAAGAAAGAAAGTGGCAGGACAGTTGTGTGTGTATGTGTATATGTGTGTGTATCTGTGTGTATAAGTGTATATATGTGTGTGTGCATGTGTGTGTATACAATATGTGTATATATGTATATGTGTGTTTATGTGTGTGTATGTGTGTATGTGTGAGTATATGTGTATATGTGTGTTTATGTGTGTATCTACGTATATATGTGTATATTGTGTATATGTGTATGTTTGTATGTGTACGTGTTTATGTGTATATGTGTGTTAATGTGTATATGTGTGTTTATGTGTGTATACGTGTATATATGTGTTTATACGTACGTGTGTATGTGTGGGGACTTTACTGTCAGGAACTTGCGATTTGAGCTGTCCCTTTATTTGTTTATTTTTGTTGTGACTTATCACAATGCTGATGCTTTAATGTATTAATTTATTAGCAATGTTTATATATATGGATCAATTTATCTTCTTTCTTTTTTTTTTTTTTTTTTGATTATGTGATAAAAAATCAAAGATACTACAAACCCAACCCAACACCCAATCACTTAGTTTATGTGCATTGATAAGTGAAGACTAAAGATTAAAGCACTTTGAGATTTGCTATGAATATTTGACAAATTCAACAACTGGCTCTTTCTTTAATTCACAACGAAAAAAACAAAGCATTTGTAATTCTCTACAGCTCTGATTCACGCCTCTGACTCTCTTCTTTTCCATAACAAGGCAGCTGAGGTTCATTTGAGGTCTGGAGTATTTTAGTATTTTGAGCTGTCAAAATAACTTATAACTGGCGGTCACATTTATGAGATTGTTACACTAATCAAGGGAGTCCTTTGTTTCAAAAAATCAAATAACTCAACATAAATCTGTGTTTATTTAAAGCAGGAACTAACAGACTTGGAGCTAATAGTCACAGGCAGGGTACAGTCAGAAGTATCAAGAGAAGGACTGCCACATTGCTGGTTTGGTATTTTCATTGGATTTGTTGACAATGACAAAAATATACACCAATACCAGCCTTATTATTTAAAACTGAAGACCACCATGATTACATACCTGAGAGCCTGACTGGTATATATGTTGACCACAGAAATACCAGTATTGCCATGTATGTTGTCCAATATGCACAGACATGAAACTTTTTTTTTTACAGATCAAAATACTGAAAAATATGCTTGGGGTAATTTATACAAGTTAAATTCTCAGTGAAGTTCACAAATATCAATAAGTCTTTACTTCCTCGTATGGGTATCGGCATCAGGCCCAGAAATTCATTGTTGGTCTGGTTTTACCTATAATTTCTCATCAGGAGGAACACAGGACAAAGAAAGAGTTGTGCTTGATGAGGACATGTGATCAGCAGTCAAATCAACAACACACATTCATGTCAGGGAAAGAATAACATCTAGCAAACATTTACTGACTCAATCGTCCTTGAGTGAAACAGAGAATACCCTCCGGCTCCAGGACTGCTGTCCTGGCGCACTAAAAAACACACTTTCCCCACAGAGATCAATGATGTATTGATTAAACCCTGTGGACTCTGAGCTGATTGGTTCATCTGAGCATCAGGATGAATTATAACCCTGACATCAATCTATACACAACATGAAGTGTTGATCATTGTTAGAGTCCTGCACCAGCCATTGACGTGCATGTGAAAAAACACTGAGACAAGGACACTGATAATAAACACTGCTGCGTATCAACTAAACATACATGGACAGTGCTTTTGGTCATGTGTTTGTAGGCTTCTAGTAGGCATGACGACAATCAGTAAGTCAATCCATTGGTCCCCAGGGGATCAACCTTCCTGACTGCCAGTGCACCTGACCTCTCCATTATGTAATGAACGACGGCTGGACGGACTGACAGGGGGGTGTGGGGGTTAACAGTAATTTCAGTTTCCTTTTTCGCTGACATACACAAGAAAGCTCCAGAAAAAGCTTGTAAATCAGGGTTGCAATGAGATTATTATGGGTAACTATGTTCTACAGAGGAACAAGAATTGTATACAAGCAGTATATTTAATTTTCAGAGGTTGTGTGGCTGTATGCAATCTGAAATTTCAGAGTTCAACTTGTGAACTTTCACTTGTTGCCCCCCTGAAAGAGCTCTGTCCATTTTGTTTCTAATGTGATCTGTCCTCTGAAAACTATGATTGAAAACCAAAATGTTGTGACATCTGAAACTTGCTCAGAAGATTTAGTTAAAGCAAAGTTCCACCACTGCATTCACATCCTCTACTGTAGAGATTTGGATCATTTTAAGAAAGCAAACACTTATTTTTTATTTTTTTTATTTTGCAGATTTCCACTATCATCATTGTTATATGACAGATAGGGAAACAAAATTGAGAAAAACTTGATCAAATTCAGATTTTATCTTAAGTTTTTTAAGAATCTGGTAGCTGTCACTTATTACTGGGCTCGATCATTGCAGCCTTCTTGCTTAGACTGTGCCACTGCCTGCTTGTCGGTCAAGTCTGCGTAATTCACTTAACTGTCCTGTCGCTCCTGAAGAACACATGGGTGAGGGTGGCACAGTGGTTAGTGCTGTTGCCTAAGGAGGATCTGGGTTTGAGACTGGGCAGGACCTTTTTGTGCAGAGTTTGCATGTTCTCCCCCATGCCTGTGTGGGTTCTCTCCATGGTAATCCGGCGTCCTCCAACAATCTAAAGACATTTTTGAAAAAAATGTCCGTAGGTGTGAGTGTGAATGGCTGTTTGTCCCTATAAGTCAGCCCTGTGATGAACTGATCTTAGGGTCCTTATCAGGTCTTGAAAAGTCTTGTTTTTGAAATCAAACTGCAAGTCCAAATTCATTCAAAGCACTGGATAGATGACTTTGACTGACTGGGAGGGTATCTGTTCCTGCCCAGGTTTTGATGATTTTAGATATCTAAGAGGAAGTGTTTGAATATCAACATGAAGAACTACAAAAATCAGAAAGTACTCCATGTGTCATAATGGATTTCAACCCATTCACTTAAGAAAAAAATGTACAAGAAAGTATTTTGGTTTCGAACTCTGACGTTGTACCATCAGCACTTGCTTTATGATTATGTAATATGTAAGCGCGTACCTGCTCTTCACTACACTGAAACTCTTTCTGCGGTGTGACATTCCTAAGTGCTGTTTCTGTCATAAGTCACAACCTTAAATAAATCATCCAACACAGGGCTGTGTAAGAAGTGAACCGAGCCACACCTCGTGACTCACCTGGCTGAACAACAACTGTTCAGTTGTGACTTGTTAATCACACCCAATCCATGTGTGTGTGTGTGTGTGTGTTTGATTGTGTGTTTTGACGAATAACAGACAAGCGATTGTGCAGCCTGCACAATGTCAGAGACATTTTTGTGGACGCGCAAGCCAATTAACATTTATGCTCATATATCTACCTAAGAGATTGGAGTTACTTAAGAGGTGATCGTGTTTGGTTGTGTGCACATACGTGCTATTGCGTTCACAGTGCTAACTGAATTTCAGTTTAGAAAATGTTCTGCATCTTTCCGGCTTCGCCACCAGACAAGTATCCGGTGAATTCAGTCCTTAATCACACAATGGAACTCACATACAGTAATGCAGGGTAAATGTGCATTCATAAATAAAATCTGATGCTCTCAGGGGTATTCAACTCAAATTCAAATAGGTCCAGTTAGAGAATTTTTCCTCAAGCAAATGTCTGAAACATCATAATGTCTAGCTTTACACTTACATTCACATTTAGGGCAATTAGCAGATGCTTTTGTCCAAAGCGACTAATAATAAATACATTTGTCACAAGAAAAGAAACTACAACATGTCACCGTCGATATGATAGAGTAACAAGGAAAAAATAGAAGTTTCAAGTTTCAAGCTCTCATCTGAACATCATAGCTGCTATTTATCAAGGATACCTTAAGTGCAAGTGTGCTATGATTTAAGTTCTAAGGATAATAACTTTATTGTTAATATTTATTTTAACATTTTATTATACATGTTTGTTATACATATTACATGTTATTTATAAAAACATACAAGTGCATATAGGTGTTTTTGGTGGGGGACTATTGCAATTGTGCAATCATTGCTTTATGATTTAGTGTGATATATATTGAAGTAGCCTTGTAGTTCAACATCTGCACGTAATTAACAACTGACTGTCAAATCGAACAAAGAAAGAACAATTCAAAAACATTTTGACAATATTCATTGTCACTTAACATTTAATTAAACAGATTTATAATGCTATAGATATGTATTATTTTCTTTCAGGAAAAGGAGGGCTGCATTAAAGTACTTTCGAAAAATAAAATAAGTGTAGCAGCAGTTTGAGTTTCCCTTTTCCTTTGTTAATGTTACACATCTTAACAGTCTCAACCAATTTATATATCAACCAGCAGATATATATCAACACATCTTAAGAATTGAACAATTTTACAGTTTCTCTTTCTTTCCCTCTTATTTCCCATTGCCCCACTTTCTGTTGTTAAGTGAGAGAATTGAGCTTGTTCCTCTCCGTCTTCCTTCCCTGTATCGCTAACACGCACCTCTTTCATCTGTTTGTATTCAGAGTTGCAATGTTTATCGCCTGGAATGCACAGATCTGATTGGCTGAGTAGCATCATGTTGGATGGCTCAACTGTACCGTAAAGTCTAGAAAAGTTGCACTGATCAAAATAGAAGCACCTGTCAAAATTTTAAATACTTAAAAAATATATTGACTATAGGTCCAGGTCCGTATAGGACGGCACCTGGGTCTGGACTTGGACCGCGGTCCACCTGTTAGTGACTTATGCTCTACAGTATGAATTCAAAAATGTAGAGTGTGGTCTTTCCTTATGCATTCAATAACTGGTTACAATTTTGTAGCATAGGTTAATGTTTAACAATTAACATCAACAGTGTTGGCCAGTAACACCGCATTTATCCAAGATTTACCAATCAATGTTTAGAATACTACTACTCTAACATTGTTAATGTTAACTTCTCAGCTCAAACAATCTAGCTTAATACGTGCCTTTACTATAGATTCCACTCTTGTTCTTACAAGACCCACCCTAATCTGCCTCTAATTGGTTGGTTTTGTTGATTACTTGACTCAAATTGTTCACTAACACAGTAGCTTTGGTAATGTCTGTTACCAGTGGTTAGCAAAGCAGTAGTTTTGCAGCTAAGCACAGCAACCTCTTTAGTTTATCTCCTAGCCTTCTGCTGCTTCTGTTGGACCCCCTAATAGGCCTCTTTCATTGTATTTCATGTATTGTTCCCAGAGGTCTCTTTAGCTGTTGCACCATTGTCCTCAATTTGGTGTAATGTTTTATATTTCTGTGCAGATTATCAACCAATTTGGCATTACATAGGAATTGCATAAAGATCAGTAGAAGGGAATCAATGACATAACATCTTATTGATATCTTTTGTCCTCCTCTTTTGTCAAGACTTCTGGTGAGGTCCCCATTGTAATCATGGATTCACGGGAGAAGGAGCCCCAGGGGCGTGGCCTGTCCTCTCTATTTTCTTGCTGCTTCAAAGGAAGTGACCAACCAGAGATCACCTACTGCCATGATAACATTAACACTGCGGCTGTACTGGAGCCCACTCTGCCCATGCCCCCTCTTCAAGAGCTGGACTCAATGTTCACTGAGCTGGTGGTGAGTACTGTATTGCACCAGAGTCAATGATCCTGTTGTGAAAACTATACCTTCCAACACCTCATTAACTACTTATTTACTTCATCCTTCTTCTTTCGTTCTATCCTAGGATGAACTGGACCTGACAGAGGAGTACAGGGCTGCCATGTTTGCCTTGCCAGCAGAGAAAAAATGGCAGATCTACTGTAGTAAGAAAATGGTAAGAAAGCCAAGTTATGACTTTATATATATATCGTGAGCTCCTGGGCAGCTGCTTTTCTCTGGTACAAGATTCTACCACTAGCAGTATGAGCTAAATATGCCTCTGACAAACTACATCATATCAAGCATTGTCCAAACACAGTTTAAGTCTATACATGTTGTGAAAGTTCTCTGTTATCAAGGTCATGATTATTTAAGTGCTGTGTTGTAGGCAACTGGAGATGTTTGTTGAAGATGTTGTACCTCTCATGCCTTGAGAAATGATGTTTTACGTTTTCTCATCTCCTCCACTCCTCCTCTCTGTCTTCTCTGGATCTTTTAGTATTGTTTTACGAAGACCCAGGTATTAAGTCCCCCTTGGATGTGCTTCTGTTCCTTCTCCTTCCCTTATGACTTAGTGGGTATGGTCTCAGCCAGATGGCATAGGGTTTTGATGACCCCCAGCTTGTGCTGTGAGAGTCCAGTATTGATCTGTGTGTGTAGATTTCTGTAAACCTCAATGTTAAGACATCTATCTTCTTCAATGTGCATTGCACAGTCCATAAGGACGGACTTTCTCCTCTGTCATCTTCCCGGTGAACTTGATGTTATTGTCCACAACATTTATGTGTTATGTGAAGGCCTCCACCTCCCTTGTTCTGATTTTGACCCAGGTGTGGTCAACACACCTAGACCAGTGGCTAGGAGCAGTTCCTGTGAAGGTAATCAAGGGTCTGCTCTCAACTTCCTCCATGTCGAGGTTGGCCACTATTGGTGACACCGGTGAGCCCTTGGCACAGCTGTGCTTCTGTCTGTAGAAACCGTTCCTGTACTGGAAGTAGGTGGTCGTACCAGACAGAGGGCAAGTAAGGCACAAATGAGATCTGCTGTGAAGTTAGTTCTGCTGAACGTGCTGTTCTATAGCAGGCGTATCTTTACCATCAAAGTGATGTGACAGCCTAAGAAACCACAGAGTTCATGCTGCTGCTGATAGATCCGAGTGGTGCTCCTTCCATGTGAATCTTGGGGAGTCAGTAGATATATTGGATGGCTTCCCCAGGGTACAGTCAGTAATACAATGGCCTGTCAATGGCTTTGTCCTTTTTCCAATTTTTGCAGATATTCTATTACCTTCTTTTTGTAGCTACTGGTAGGATCTTGCCTCAGAGTCTCATAGGTGTTGGTATCACTAAGCAGATCAGTGACTTTGGTGTGGTAGTCTGCTGTGTTTTTGCACTACAGTGGATCTCAATACTTCAGCTCAATAATTACTTTTGGGTGTTTAAGGCACCCAACACCACTCCTGCGAGGAAATCTATTCCTCACCCTGATGAGCAGCCACTCTGGACACAGCTAATGTCCGAAGAACCTTGACGAGAATGAACACTCAGAAAGCAGTGGGCCCAGATGACATAGCAGGTTGGGTGCTCAAGGAATGTGCTCTCCTGCTGGCAAGGGTTCTCACAGACGTCTTTAACACGTCGCTGATCCAGGCTGTGGTAACATCATGTCTAAAGACTGCTACAATTATATTGGTGCCTAAAAAACCCACAATCTTCTGCTTAAATGATGATCGCCTCATAGCACTCACCCCCATCATGATGAAGTGCTTCGAGAGGCTGGTAAAGGGCCCCATTGTCTCCAGACTCCCCCCCACATATGACCCGTACCAGTTTGCTTACCACACTAACCACTCCACGGAGGACACCATCTCCTCTGCACTCCACCTGAGGTTAGAACAACTGGAAAGGAGAAACACACATGTGCGAATGTTGTTTCTGGAATTCAGCTCAGTGTTAAACACTATCATCCTACAGCATCTGGTGAGCAGACTGGCCCCCCCTTAGTTATAGCACCCCCCTGTGTAACAGGCTGCTTGACTTGCTCACCAACAGACTCCAGTCTGTGAGGGTGAGCAACAACACCTCGAGTGCCATCTCCCTGAGCACCGGCTCTCCTCAAGGTTGCATCCTGAGTCTGCTGCTGTTCACCGTGATGACCCACAACCACATCATGAAGTTTGCAGATGACACAACAGTTGTGGGCCTTATCCAGGATGACAGTGACATGGCCTAAAGAGAGGAGGTGAAACATCTGGTGGACTGGTGCAAAACCAACAACCTAGCACCGAACATTGGCAAAACCAAGGAGATCATCGTCGAGGAACCAGCCCAGTCACACACCACTCCTTAACGACACAGCAGTAGAGAGAGTCAGCAGCACCGAGTTCCTGGGGCTGCAGATAACCGACACTCTGACCTGGTCCCATCACACTGGAGCTCTTGCAAAGAGAGCTCAGCAGTGCATGCACCTTCTGTGCCGGATGAAGCGAGCACACCTCCCCCCTCCAATTCTCACCGTCTTTTACAAAGGCACTATTGAGAGCATACTGACCAGCTGCATCCCCGTCTGGTCAGGAGTCTGTAGTGCCTCTGACTGGACGTCCCTGCAGAGGGTGGTGAGGACAGCGGGGAAAATCATCGGGACTTCACTTTCATCCAGGACATAAAAAAATGCTGCCTTGCCAGGGCTCAGAACATCAGCCTTCGAGCAGAACAGCCAGGTTCTATAACAGCTTCTTCCAACAAGCCATAAGACTGTTGAACACAACATAATATCCCTTTATCCTCCCTCACACACCCACTCAGGACTGCTTCACTGGATTGTGCAATATATTCTATATTTTATATAGTAATTTATGTTTACACATTTCATTTATCTTATTTTTATGAATAATACTTGCTGCTGTTTTATCCTGTACTATGCTGAGTCAACTGCAATGAAATTTCGTTCCGATTTGCACTGCAATTTGAATGGCAATTAAGAAAGCCTATGACTTAGTCTAGAGCAGGGGTACTCAAATACAGATCTTAAAGGGCCACAAAGATTTTTTTCAATGACTCAAAGGTCCATGTATTGAGGTCGGTCAGGCCACATGCAATAATACTGTAATATTCAAAACAAAATGTCCTTTTCATTCAAAACAGCAACAAAAATAAGAACTAAAATAAAATGTCAATTCCATTTTGACATAAATTAAAATACATAGTTGAATATTTCCTCTTTTTGTTTGCCTTCTAACATTGTGTCCATCACTTCAGTCATGCATTCTTTTATTAAATCTGCATCTGAGAATGGCTTCTTGTGCTTATCCAAAATCCAGACCACTCTAAGTGAGCACTCTGTTGCTTTTTGTTGTTGTGTCATAGATGTGACAAGAATCCTGCTTGCAGCTTGATATGATGATTTCAGTGCATTTATTGTTGCTGTTCTTACCTCTGAATTTTGAGGAAATGTCTCTTCAAAATTCCTATGCTTCATCTCATAATGCCGTTTCAAATTGGAAATCGTCATCACAGCTATAGTCTCCTGGCATATTAAGCACATGGGTCTTGTGCTGGTTGGAGGGAGAATGAATGCAAATTTTTCAGTCCATTCTTCTTTGAATTGCTGATTTTTTACTGTCCACTTTTCTTTTAGCTGTGAACTTGGAACACGCCATTTCCATGCAAGCTAGGCTCCTACAGCCGGCAAAATGTCAATGTGCGAACTGCTCCAAAAACGAAAGTGTTAAAAATTGCACTCGCAGCAGTGAGTGACTGTCTGTGTATCGTTGGCATGGAGACAAGTCCCGGTATACACGTGCTGACCCAATCAAAACATATAGTGAAGGAATATCAGTTCAGCGGCCAGAAAAAGGAGGCCGGTGACCACTGGACTAGAGTCTAGGTCATCTCCTGATGGTGACGTTGCGGTCTCTTTTGAGTGATGGCATGGCCTTCATTTCCTGAGTAGGGAGGTTGAGGGGGTGTGCTTTTGCATTAGCAAAAGCGGCTGATTTGACTTTCAACCATAGCTGTTCTGCCTCTGTGTCTGCCAACTTGTTGTTTCTGATAGCTGCTGTACCCTGCTTACTTTCTCACCTCAAGCCATGGCTGTGAAATGGGGAAGTGAATGTCAGATGTCAGTTTCGGAAAGTTGGGTAAGGGGTTTTCAGACATTGATTGACGATCGAAAATATAGTTAGCATATTGAGGTCATCACATTTCCTAAAGAACAGACAACTGTGTCCTTTCTCATAAAATGTTGCTTAATATTTTATTTTATATTTTTATATACCAAACTATCTAACTTACACATTCTTTCATCTTCTAATGACTTACTCACAGTGTTATCACTGTGTGTGCCCCTGGGGTGGCTGTTTCAAGCAGAAACTATCATGGCTGAATGCTCAAGCCAATGCAGAAGTTCCTTAAGAAACAGTTTTTCTAATCAGCACCAAATGAGCCTGAACTGTGTGTCTATATATGTATTTCAGGAAGCAGAGGAGAACAGAGGAGCAACCAGTTGCCCAGCTCATTATATTGACCAGCTCAGGTCCATGGCTGCTGTGAGTAAAATTCTAAAGTCTGATTTCATCCTGCTGGTTCTGTTTACACGCACAGATGCTATGCAGATACACTTTGCTTTTTCCCCTTTTATCTTTGTCAAATTATTGTTGATGATTTTTAAAAATAATTTAAAATAACTGTTTTTAAAAACACCTGTCACGTTGTCTGACAAAGGACACTGTCAACCAAATTTGTTTCGTTAGGATATTTCAGCTTTCAGGTTGATTATTTTTTCACCAAATGGTTAGGGTTATTGAATAAAAATGTTATTTTAAGGGTCATTGTAGTTTTTTGTTAGTTGTTATGACCAAGGTGCACCTATTTTACACTGTAACCCTCAATATTTAGTTGGTTGGCTCAGAGTCAGTATATAGCCTATTTGGAATTGTAAAAAGCTGTCCCCTCCTTTCCCAGAGGAAGACTCTGCTCACACTGGCAGATGAGGAAGAGCAGGGAAGACATAAGATCATAGATGATCTGAAGACAGCACTGAGGACACAGCCAATGAGGTACATCTCTAGATCTAACACACGTCATTATGAACATCTGGCTGACCTAACGAATAATATTAACCTGCAATACTCCTCCAGGTTTGTGACACAATTCATTGAGTTGGATGGCCTGTCTTGTATCCTGAATTTCCTAAAATCAATGGACTATGAGACTATGGAATCACAGGTCCACACCTCATTGATTGGCTGCATCAAAGCTCTGATGAACAACTCCCAGGGCAGAGCTCATGTCCTGGGTCACTGTGAAAGCATTAATATCATCGCACAAAGTCTCTCAACTGAAAACATCAAAACCAAGGTATGTAGGTGCAACCAAACAGCATATAGGACACTTTGCACAACTTCATGATAAATTCAGGGAGCAGGGGCAGGGTTAGGGGCTTGGTAAATGAAGCTACGTCATGTATGCTGGTTTGAAATAAGGCACCATCCATGGATTGATCAGTGGGTGAACACGTTAAGTGAGCACCCCTTATCAACATCTGGTGGTGGTGCGTAAGTAAAGAAGGAATTTGGGATGTATCTATCCAAGAACGTTTTATTACTGGACACATTATTGGAGGCAGAGACCCAGTCATTCCTGTGAAAGCTGCACAGTGGTGTTTTGAAGCCAAAAAAGCTCGACTTCGTGCCTTGACAATACCTGGGTCGCCCGTATAGCAGGCGATATAATAATTTAATCATGCAGCTCTTAAAAACTTTCCAAATGTTATTGGACAAGATGACTCAAATTAAACGAGTCACATCACTGGGGTTGTGACGCTCAAAATAATGTATCCACCGTTTTACAGACGCTTCCTTCACAATGGGTCTGTTGTTGTTTCCACCACATTCATGACGTCAAATGTGACATCAGTGATGGACTTGAACTTGAAACTTCAGATAAAAATCACAGACGGGCTGCCTTGCCTGCGGGAAGTAGGAATGGGGTCAATAGGCAATTTGTAGTGGGTTGACCAGTGGTTAAAAAAAACATTGAAGACCTGCTAACTTTGATGGAAAAGTGGTAATAGAGATGCAAAGTGACCACAGATACAAAACAACCACAAAAAGGTGCTTAACAACCACAATGAGATGATAAACATCCACAAAGACTTAAAAATGACCACAAAATGACATAAGAACACCACAATGAGATGCTCAATTACCATCAAAAGACACAAAACAACTACAGAGATGCTAAATGAAACTAAGCAACAAAGATGGGAAAAAGGCACATTAGTGCAAAGAGAAACTAAAAGACTCTCAATGACCACTCAGACACAACATGATTATAAAAAGATGCTCAACGACCATAAATACCTCAATGACCACACAGAGACAACATGACCACACAGGGACACTACATGTGTACAAAGAGATGCTCAACAATCAAAGAAAGATTGCAGAGAGTGAAACTTGAAGTACATACAATCAATTCTTTCTTATTATTATTTGAAAATTACCCTTGTTCTTTCTCTCCATAGACTGCAGTGTTAGAGATCCTCGGGGCAGTATGTCTAGTGCCAGGAGGCCATAGGAAAGTACTTGAAGCCATGCAGCACTACCAGAAATTTGCCTCAGAGAGAACACGCTTTCAGGTCTGTTTTGTTTATGTGTGTGTGCTTCATTCAATGTTCTGCAAATGCAGAGGCAGCTACAGAGAAGACGTTAATCTGGAGACTGCCATTATGTCTTTTACTTTGAATCGTTTGAATTTTGTTCAAATACAAAAGAAGCATTTTTAAAACAGTTTTCAGCAGATGAAGATGCAAGTGTGGATAAAATAAAGTTGCCAAATGTTAAAGAATGGTATGAAAATGTCAGCACTTTTAGCCATTAGTAATTAATAATAAAGCAACCACAAGACACACCAGTACAGTAGAGATTAGATATATATCAAGTTGACATATAAATTATTTATTTATTTTACATCGAGACTCCAGTGATTTTGAAGCCAACGTGATGACTCACGAACATCAAACACAAAGGCAAAAGCTGTTTAAGGTGTGTACTGTTTAATATTGGTAGAATTTGTATATTGTCTGCTCTGTGTGCAGGCCCTGGTGTCAGACTTGGATCGATCCACAGGCCGCTACAGAGATGAAGTTAATCTGAAGACTTCCATTATGTCCTTCATCAATGCTGTGCTCAGCAAAGGAGCAGGAGAGGTGAGGAACTCTGCCCTTTGTGACGTTAGCTGTCTTCTAGCTGTTGATCCGTGTGCTCGTCCGTCTCTCAGTACTCCATCTCTGCCTTTCTTACCCTGTCTGCTCTCAGCTTAAACCCAATTAGTTCCTACAGAAAGCTAACTCAAAAACAACCAGGCATGGAATTTAACAGTCAATCATCTTTACATGTTTCTGAATTGAGTCATGCTTTAAGTTAGATGTTGACCAAATATGGACCTTTAAATGACAACACGATATGACAGTTTTGAGCATTAAAATCCGATGCCACCCCTACTTAAAGTGCATTTTGCTGAGTATACTTCCGTACTTATTCTTCGTATTATTTTGGTAACATTTTTGATACATAGTATTTTTTTACCGTTTGTGTGCACCAGCGTGACTCGTTGATATGTTTTTAATAGTTTTTGGGGCTCTATGGCACAGAGGATGAAATATATATTGTACGATGTTTTGGTCTTTATTTTCATTGATATTTATAGACAGAAATTGACATTAGCAACACACTACTAGAGCTACAGAGTTACTGTCTTTCAGTGGCATATACAATGGGTTACATCTTGGGCAATCTTTCTGCTGCTAAGGTAAAAGTCAGTTTCTGCGCACAGTTTACTATCTTTCATGTACAGTCCCTTGTTGGATGGTTTGATGAAGCCACTTCTCTGTGATGAGTTTCTGAAGGTCTGATCATTTGTTGTTATTAGCGTAAGACAATGTGACTGCACTATGAAAATATTGTCATGTAATGATTCATGATATGTTTTGTGTATTGCCTGTGTGTTTTCAGACTAGCCTGGAGTTCCGCATCCATCTGCGCTATGAGTTTCTTATGTTGGGCATTCAGCCGGTCATTGACAAACTATACTCCCATGACAACGAAACCCTGGACAGGTAACCCTTACGTGGGTATATTTTGCCATGGAACCAACAAATACAAAACAGTACAGGGAAAATATTAAAAATACCTGGATTTTGAATTGCTTTCTGAGCTTAGTTCTGATGCATCGTTTTGTTTCCAGACATCTTGATTTCTTTGAGATGTTGAGGAATGAAGATGAGCTTCAGATGTCCAAACGCTTCAATGTTGTAAGTCATACATAAAAACACTTATAATTGTTACTTTTCAGCATTACATTTCATTTTAGTGTCAACTACAATACAAAAAAATGCAGATCATATGTGTAATGTGTTATAAGCTTGATGATTCATGTCTTTTGGTACATTGGCTCAGGTCCATATAGAAACTAAAAGTGCCAGCCAGATGTTTGAGCTGATCAAGAAGAATCTAAACCACACTGAGGCTTACCCTCACCTCCTGTCTGCACTGCAGCACTGTCTCATGATGCCATGTAAGACTGGGTCTCTCTCTGCTTGCCTACAATTGACCTGTTGATTTATTTTTTTAGTAGCATTTAGCGATCCAGGATGGTAGCAGTTCTTTGTTCCGTTAACTCATCTCCATCTGTCAGCAGATAAGCAGAAGAGTACTGCTCTTCAGTACTGGGTGTTGTTGGACCGGATCATTCAACAGCTGGTTCTGCAGTCAGACAGAGGTGAAAACCCAGATGTGGCACCACTGGAGGACTTCAACGTTAAAAACATAGTACGCATGTAAGTTTCGAGGGTTCCTCACTTTGGGGCATGAGCATTAGTGGCGGAATTTCTACAGTTTTTAGTAATGATGACAGATGAGATCAGTGATTATCCTTACAGTTTTAATAGTAATGCCTCAAATTCTTGATTTATTTGAACAATTAACCCTAAACTTAGACTTATCTAACACCATTTACCTCTTGCTGTTGGTGAAGTGAAGTCAAATAATGAGACGAAGTAAAAACATTTTGAATTTTAATTAAATGCTAGAAAGGAAGCTGTAACACAGTCGCTGTGTTTACGTGGACCCTTCTATCCCTGTTATAATCACAATAACCTCAGTGGGAAGCAAATGATCAGATCTGGCCCAACCTTGATTCATTTTCGGTCACATTGAAAGGGGGTGGTGTAAACCTTTTTCAAGCCATTCGACAGGATAACAACTATGTAAACACGCGATCTAATTGTTTCTGGGTGGAATTCTTTCTGCATCTCTAGTGGGGGTAACATTATGTGTGTGTGTGTGCGTTTATCTGTGGTTTGTTTCTGTAGGCTCGTCAAGGAGGATGAGGTCAAACAATGGAAAGAACAAGCTGATAAAATGCGAAAAGGTAAACATTCACACAATACAGTGGTTTTAAACTCTGTGTCATGCTATACCAAAGGGGAAAATGTAGACCTTGGCTGAACGAGTCAATTTGAATATAATAGTTTTCTCTCAAAATTGATCAACCAAATTGCCAGAGTAGATGTCGGCATGGTCGGTATGTTTCTAAAAACCACAGATGTGCTGAAGACCAATGGTTGAAACTTTGGTTAGGTGTGGGTTAGGGTTAGGAAAAGATCAGGTTTTGTCTTACCTGGTTCTGTTGTTGCCACTAACACAGCTTGAAAATATCTCAGCTTCTCCTTAAATCCAGTGGTTTCACAATTTTTTTTTAAAACACTCTAAACTGCAGCTGCAATGGTTTATCTAACTACCAGGAGAGGCAGTGATGATGGCAGTGAAGCATTACTTCAGCGTGAAGTCAGCTGTTCTTATTTTTTCATAGGTGTACAGTATTTGACATGTGGGATAGAGTGTGATTCCCACACAGAGTATATTTAATGATTATTAGGCTACCATATCATGTAGTCATCAATGCAGCACTCATCTGAGCGACTGACTTTATTCCGATGTAATCATTTGCATGTCACATTTCACATGTTTTTATCTAACGAGATATTCTGCCTCAATATGTGTTTACTCACAAGAACAACTGTTTCACTCAGTGCGTTTACATGACACCCAAGAAAACCGAATTACTGGGTTAGTCCGACTATGATCGGATTTTTAAGATGCATGTTTACACATTAGTCTGACTAAAATCGGACCGAATCGGATTTCTCATAGTGAGATTAAAACACCTTGATTATTCGGTTGATAGTCGCATTACTTGTGCATGTACATGTTCTATCAGATTGGATTCAGATTTTGCGTTCTGTGCAGGCTCAAGATTTTTTTCCGGGGCCGTGAGCCGGGAGTAGAAGGACAATGGCGACGTCTTTCCTCCGAAATAACCGCAAGCAAGAGCGCCATTGTGTATCTAGTTTGTGTAATAATCATGAACACCATATACATACATATATATACAAAAATGTACAAAGATGTAGCTTCGTCTCGCTCTTCGTACGCCATCTTTCTCGAATGCCGAGGCAGAGTTTGTTGTTGCTGGTGACGTAAAGAGGTCATCCGGAGGTGGCTCTATTACCACTAGTTGAAATGGGTACAGCGCCACCTATCGTACCAGTGTATGACATGCTCCGGCCAATAATTCGATTTTCTCACCAGCATGTAATGTATACAATTGCAGATGTCCGATTGAGTAGCACAGTCAAACTATGGCTGTAATCTGACTAAGCTGTGCGTGTAAACGTCCTGACTGTTTCCACAAGCACCAGACGGTGTGGTCTGACGGTAATCTGACAGCAAGAGAAATTACTACAAAAACAAAAAGAAGAAAAAAAAAAAAACACCTCTTATGTGATAGTTTGTCCTGTTGTTGTTTTCCCGGCCATATTACTTTCACTTCCATGCAGTACTGTTGAAAAACAGAAAGCTTAAGCATAATATTGATGACCTCATGATATGATAGATAATCTTTGAATATTTATATTTGAAGTATTTGATTTCAATATTTCACTGGGTGTGGGCGGTTACAAAATGCACAAGCTATTACACTCAGGTGACACCGTTTATTAAAGGGTGTTCACAAACTTGGGTTATCTTGGGAGGTGACAGAGGCCAAAGACATCATTGGCATTACAGTGCATGTCTTTGTTCTTATTCAGTGGACATCCCAACAGGTACATTTTGTTGACGTAATCAGCTTTGAATAAATAATTAAGTTCTTGCTGATTTAATTATGTAATTAACAAAACTTGCAAGTGGGTACATCAGGGTCCAGCAAGCAACTCAGAACCAAAATCACGGTAAATAAGTCAAGATGCGTTCAGTTGTCTTTGGCTCTTCTCCCTCATTCATCATCTATCCAAGCAGCTCTGTCATCAACAATTATAATACCTCCTCCCACCTTCTCTTCTGTCCAGAACATCAGAGCTTACAGCAGCGTTTTGACAAAAAAGAGAGAGAGTGCGAGGCAAAGAATAAGGAGAAAGACGACATGATGGAGATGTTGAACAAGATGAAAGACAAGCTGGAGCGAGAGAGCAACGACCACAAGCAAGCAAAACTCCAAGTCGCAGAGCTGTCTGCTCGGCTGCAGCAGCTCAGCAGCGTATGTTCACTAACCCAGCATATATTAATGTGTGAGACAGAAATGTCATGCATCAATTGCATACACAGTAACAATATAAACAATCTATATTTGTATAATATAGTGATATCTATTATAAGATCCCAGCATCACACTGTTTACTCATATCATGCTCATCTGTCATTAGACCTCCAGTGTTCCAGGCGGACCCCCTGTCACTTCTAGTGGCTTAGTTCCTCCTGCCCCATCTCTCCCTTCTCCTATTCCTCCACCTCCACCTCCACCACCACCACCTCCGCCAGGAGGCCCGCCAGCTTTTGGCAGCGCTCCATTTCCCCCACCTCCTCCTCCTGGAGCTCCACTAGGAGCTGCCCCAAAGAAGAACATTCCTCGACCAGCAAACCCACTGAAGTCATTCAACTGGAGCAAACTTCCTGAGGTACACTCACTTCTAACAGGTGTATCTGTCCTAGACTTACTGCTGCTATTATTACTGTCACTATTGCTGCTATAACACTGTTACACAGGACTGCTGCTGGAGCTATAAATTAGTGTTTACTGTGAAAACATTAGAATGTTGGAAAATAACATCCTGTCTTTTTTCAATGGTAGTTTGTAAATGATAGTCGCCTCAATGCTATCCAGCCATCATGTGAGCAGAGCAGAACAGACCTTTTGGTAACACTTTAAATTACATGAAGAAATGCACACAGCCTGTCTTTAAACACTGCTTTTAAACAAGTCGTCAGGGCTGCCATTTCATTGTGATGTCACAATTACACAATAGCCACCCTGCGCCACAATCCCAGCATGGCTGTGGTTGTAAAAACACCAGCAGAGCGATGCAGAATCACGGTAGATGGTGCCTGCTCTGGCCTGTGAGAGCTGACCAATCACAGCAGTATGGCCGTTGCAGGAAGGGAGCCTTAAAGAGACAGAGGGTGAATAGAGGTGCCACAGCAATGAACAGTATGAGAGAGATACTTTTTTTTTAACATTAAAGCATGTAAACATTTTCTTTCTCAAACTAAAAATATTAGTTATTTAGTTAAATATTAGTTTGATTATGAGCATACTGTAGGAGACTTAACAACACAACAACCCTAACCCAATCCTACATTTTTGATGTACACTCTATTCATACTGATAGTTGTTTTGGAGGTTCCAGTTTTATTATTAGAAGTTATAGTCTGACCTACTGTCTGCCATTTGTGCACAACTGCACTATACATCGCACTCTGTGATCTAAAACAATGTTTGCCTTAATAACCAGCAGCACATGTCTCGATGTTCTAAAATTGTCCAGCTGTTGTCCTGATCTTCATCAGAGGGTACTGACAGACGGATTAACAAATCTTTGGTCATTTCATGGAATTTGTTGACAGTAAGAAAAATACAGACAGACACCAGCCAGATCCTTCAATTCGTGAAGAAGGTCTACAGAGGGTGTCTCATGTTGTACAGATTGTAAAGCCTCTAGAGGCAACTTGTGCATTTGGACTATGTGAATATTTGGCTTGACTTACTTGGACCTTTGAGTCGGATTCTGTTGACAAGCTGCCTTATTGTTTATTTCAGAACAAGATAGAAGGAACCATATGGAAAGAGATTGATGATCTGAAGGTGTTTAAAGTCATGGATCTAGAAGAGTTCCAGCAGACCTTCTCAGCTTACCAGAAGCCACAAGTACCATTTGCCACACTGATACTGAGTGTATCACATTCCTGTCATCTCAAATAATGATACTGATTTTAATGCAAAGTTCTCAACTGCTGCGCTGCAGAGTCATGTGATACTGTGATACTATTATACTATCATATACTATTTTGTTGCTTTGTAACATATTTCTGTGTAATAACAGAAGAGTGCTGAGGATGACCATACTTTTGCCAAGAAAGTCAAAGAGCTGTCAGTGATCGATGGTCGGCGAGCACAGAACTGTAACATTCTGCTCTCAAGGTCAGTGTGTGTGACACTGTAGGAAGTCATGCATTATCTCTGCTGGTTATGTTGGTCATCTCTACATGGAATGCGGACTTTGGCCATACATGATGACAGAGAAGTGGGGGTTATGTAGATAGATTTACAATAATACTAGTAAGTCGTAGTAACTGAATACTTTTGCAAGGCAGTGTCTAGGCAAGGCAAGGCAAGCTTATATATAGAGCACAATTCAGACACAAGGCTAATCAAAGTGCTTTACTGCAGCAAAAAGTTAAAATACATTAAAAAACAAGTAGGAAGACATACAAAAAAAACATTAAAACAATTTAAGAAATAGAAAAGTAAGCTAAATGAGAGAGTTATAGGGTTACCAACAGACGACCTGGAGAGGGAAGGTGTGGAGGGAAACGTCTGAATGAATATGTCACCTGTGTATCAGTGATGTAGTATTTTGAGGCGACCTCAGTTTGAACATTTTTTGTACACAGATATAACTCTCTCAAAGGGAACACAGTAATGATCAGAGAGACCAACATCAGAGTCTCTGTCCTCGCTGCAGTAGACCAGGGTTCAAGCTCAACCTGCAGAAATTTGCTGCATGTCATTCCCCCCCTCTAAGCCATGAGAGGCAAAAAAAAAATACTTGTGTAAGAATGTACTGAGATAAAAGTAAAAATCTACTCTGAGTTAACTGTACTCGTAAACATTTTGAAACAGCCTTAACAAAATGACAGTTCATTAAGGGAAAAATTAAAGCAGTGACGCATTGACTTAGAAATAAAACATGTGAAATGGAAATGTGTGTTACAGGCTAAAGCTGACCAACGAGGAGATCCGCCATGCCATCCTGACCATGGATGAACAAGAAGACTTACCTAAAGACATGCTGGAGCAGGTGGGAGGACAAATACTGTCTTTTCTTAGGCCATGGCCACACGTACCAAAACAATCTTTTTTTCTTCTTCTTCTGCATCTTTCAAGAATATTTGCGTCCAAACGGATCCACTGAAACGACTCAAAACGCTGTAGCTCATATTCCAGGCCTATAGGTGGCGCTTGAAATTCACCAAAAGTAGAGAAGAAGACACGGAGCTTGCGCATAAAGCTTGCGCACTGTAAGCAAACAGACAGTAGATGGAGAAACCAAACACAACAAGAAGAAGATGAAAATGGCTAGTGCAAGGAAACCAGAATCGTTTGTGTGGACCGATAATGAGGTCGAACTGTTGCTGCGACTCACACTCGACTACAAGGCGAGTAAGTTGCAAGAAAGGCTCAATATCTTCTGCGGCATGAACACAAGCATGTAGTCCGCCATTGTTGTTGTTGTTGTTGTTGTTATTATGAGACGTCGCAGGGTTCAGAGGTCGGAGGCAAGAGGTCAAGAGGTGGGGCGATGGCGTCATCGTTTCGGAAAGTATGCGAATTCGCTGTCCGCACGAAAACGCAAGGGCAGCATTTTCGGATTTTTCCACCCTGAGACCTGGTTTCAAAAAAGTGTGTTTACAGGCACTGTGTTTGCAGGATACATGTGGATGATTGGCCAAAACGATGCAAAACGTGCATTTACACAAAAGAGCGTTTCCATGTGGGCGGCCCCTTAGTAGACAATGTTATGTGACTGGCTTCCACACTGATGTACTATATCACAGTATAGTCATGTAATTACCTTGATTGATTGATTGATTGGTCAATTGATTTGAGCAGCTTATGTCTTTTGGAATAATACTGGGTCTGTTCACAAACTACAATTCTTGTTTCTTTGGACTCAAACTGTCAGGGTGTCACAAAAAGGTGAGGGCCCACAGGAGGCAGGCAGGATTGGGAACAAAAAGCGAGCATTGATAAACAGCTGAAACTCCAAAGTAGTGACATAAAATCTAAAACAGTGTGTGTGTGTGTGTGTGTGTGTGTGTGTGTGTGTGTGTGTGTGTGTGTGCATGTGCGCATGTGTGTGTGAAGCTTCTAAAGTTTGTTCCTGAGAAGAGTGACATCGAGCTGTTAGAAGAGCACAAGCATGAGCTGGATCGAATGGCCAAAGCAGATCGCTTCCTGTATGAGATGAGCAGGTACACATCAAAACCAACACACACACACACACACACAAACTGCAACACATCTTAACACATACAAACCCTGGATACATCTTTACATAGCAGCTCATCAAAGTAAGACAACATAAGAGAGGTTGTACACATACTCAGTATGATAGAAATGGACTACCTCCAGTGTTAAAGTTTGGTATATGACACTGAGCTTTACAGCTGGGATAGATGGGTGTGGTCAGTTTTGTTTTACCACTAGAAAGCACAGGATAATTAGGCTGCCAGTTTGTTCCATCAGAACTGATTGACAGATAGTAAAACACTTTTCTGACATGAGATTAGAGAGAACTACATCTGAGCAAGTATGTAACCTTCAGGAACTGACAGCTTCACTCTCACACTGCTATATGTTGTTAAGTTTCTCCTGTGTTTTCATTCTTCTTCTTCCTCTCCAGCATTGACCACTATCAGCAGAGACTCCAGTCCCTCTACTTCAAGAAGAAGTTTGCTGAAAGAGTGGCGGAGGTCAAACCCAAAATCAAAGGTACTCTCTTCTGTCTCAATGGCTAATCAGTTCACACTGAGCAAATGGATGAAAGTAAATGTTTAAGACGAAGGCTACATAACCAAACGTAAACTATAATTACTTTAACCATGATTACCAAAAAGTTGTGCTGCTGTGTGAAACGTAATGAAAACAGAATGTGATGATTTGCAAATCCTTGCTAATCTTTCCTGACCATTCCATTTAAAACTGTCCAAAGACATTAAATTAAATGTTTGACCTGATTAATATTTCTGATTTTTGTAAATGTCTGCTTATTTTGAATGTGATGCATGCAGCACTATGTAGACTGAAAATTGTGGAATAATTCAAAACACCTGTTTGGAACATTGCACAGGTAAACAGGTTAATTGGTGATGGGATCATGATTGAAAGCAAGAATGAGGTGACAACCATTTTGTCAAA
Source organism: Diplodus puntazzo (assembly GCA_963678695.2). Classification (NCBI taxonomy): domain Eukaryota; kingdom Metazoa; phylum Chordata; class Actinopteri; order Spariformes; family Sparidae; genus Diplodus; species Diplodus puntazzo. The sequence goes on along the minus strand of OZ023175.1, from coordinate 19,874,404 downwards.
CAAACAATTGTATAAAGAATATTAGAACATGGACTCAAGAACACTTCAGAAAACTGCTGTCAGAAAACTAATTGATTGCACTCTGTTTTTATTTACATTTTATGGCACCCCAATTTTTTAGGGATCAGGGTTGTTATAAAGAAGAGTATTCCGTTATGTATGAAGATATAAGATTATATAGATATATATATATATATATATATATATATATATATATATATATATATATATGTATATATATATATATATATACATATACATACATATATATATATATATATATATATATATATATATATATATATATTTATATATTGCAGTATGGATTTGGGTGCTGTCTGTGAACACAATTGCCATTCCCTCCTTGTCTCTGTGGTTTCAGCTCTTTGTCTTGCGTCCAGAGAGGTGGTACAGAGCCGGTCTCTGCGTCAGCTCCTAGAGGTGGTCCTGGCCTTTGGGAACTATATGAACAAAGGACAACGAGGAAATGCCTACGGCTTTAAAGTGTCCAGTCTCAACAAGATAGCTGACACCAAGTCAAGCATTGACAAGTACACTTTATATCAACTTTTTCCACATCACAGGCATTTTCACAGGAGTAGGAATTCAGTTTCAGGGTCCTGTATTGTCCATGCTGGCTCACTGTAATGACTTCTCTTTTTCTTCTTCTTTGTGCTTTTACTGCTAAGACCAGTCAAAATATCAGTTTAGTTATCTGCTCAACATTACTGCGAAATGATACAAGACTGATTGTTTAATGTGTTTGTAGGAACATCACTCTGCTCCACTACATGATCACTGTACTGGAGAATAAGTACCCAAAGGTGTCAGCTTTCAGTGAAGAGCTACAGAATGTACCACAAGCTGCTAAAATCAAGTAAGTGCAAAAGCACATGTTCTCATGTGGCTGTGGCTGTTGAAGTAACACATGTAGAACGAAGTCTATTGAACTGATGTTGCAAGCCAGGTTTACGCATATTTATCAAATTAGAAGGACATTTAACTATCTCACCTGTTTGAGTAAGCGTACAAGTACTGCACAGCAAGACTGGGATGGTACCAAACCTGATAACAACACTTGACATGACTGTTCCTCAAGAACTTGTTCCAGTTAAATCTACACCTAAAACCAAATGTACAAAAAAAGAGTTGTTCCATTGATTATGTTGAATGCAGCTGCCAATGATGGTCACATGTCTCTCTGCCTCTTCCATCGGCTCTCCAGTATGACAGAGTTGGAGAAGGACGTCGGTAATCTGAAATCTGGCCTAAAGAGTATTGAGGCGGTGAGTGAGCTCGGTGAAAGTATGATGATCAAATGGCCTGTCAGTCAGTCTAAATTGTGCTTGTCCATGTGCAGGAGCTGCAGTACCAGCAGGCTCAGTCCTCTCGTGGTCCTGAAGATAAGTTTGTCTCTGTGGTTGGTCAGTTCATCACTGTGGCTTCCTTCAGCTTCTCTGAAGTAGAGGAGTCACTCATTGAGGCCAAACAAGAGGTGAGTGGGCAACTCACTGGGACTCACAATCATTCTGTCCCATTTTAAGCCTCTGCCTTCAAAAACACCATTATAACTTTCTCAAGGTATACACACAGTGATTTACTAAAAAAAACAAATTAACATCTGTGGGAGCTTTCGGAACAACATGTTGACAGAGCTCTCCACCACCAGAACATGTTTTGATGAACAACTGGTGAGGAGACTTTTGCGTGCTAAGGCTGCGTTTGGGCTGTGAGGGTTCAGTTTCTGCTAGTAACATTTTGCATTTCTCATCCACTTCACCTCATCCATCTATACACATACTCTATGGCTCTATGTTTCTCACTGCTTCAAGTCTTTTTTGCTTTCAATTAAATAGAATTCATAGACATGGATATTTTTGAACAAATGTCTTTTACACAAGAAAACTAAATAGATAATCATAAGACAAGAATTACACTTCAAACACGTGCACAGTCTTAATCACTTAATGCAGTGCTTGTTTCCTTTACAGGTGAGTGTTGGGGTTAAGCCCTTGTTAAGTGCATACTGTAACCTGACTTTTCTCACCACATCGATAAGACAGTTTCATTTTCATTTTCCCAGTATAATAGGAGGTAGCATTCTGTTAGGTTGAGGCTCAACGATTCTTCTTTCAATTTTCCTCCAGCTTGTAGACCAGACCAAAGTTTTGTGTCACAAACACTGAATTCATTTAATTTGCTGTTTTTTTAAGGAAGCTTCAACATTGTAAAAGCCTTAAGCAAAAAGACAAAAGTGAAGCACACGTAATAACCACCTTAAGTATCTTGTTGAAGCTTGAAAAGGCACTGAGACACTTTGGAGAAAACCTGTCCAAGCTGCAGCCAGATGAGTTCTTTGGGATCTTCGACAGTTTCCTCACATCTTTTTATGAGGCCAAACAGGACAACGAGAACTTGGCCAGACGCAAGGAGGAGGAGGAGAGACGGGCACTCATGGAGGCACAGGTTGGACCCTATTATCAGCTCAGATAAGAGATTTGACAGTATGCGTTATATATTTGAACTGGTATATACCTAACTGTCATCTCCACTCTTCTCCAGCTGAAGAAAGACAGGGAGCAGAAGGCGAGGAAAGCTAATGAAGAAGAGAAGGGCGGTGAGTTTGATGACTTGGTGTCTGCTCTGCGCTCTGGAGAGGTGTTTGACAAGGATCTGTCCAAAATGAACCGTAAAAAACAGCGGAGACATAACATGTTTGACGTCAGCCGGGAGAGACCAGTAACAAAGCTGGACCAGTGAGAGGACACTTCATGTTCTGTTACAGCCATGTCACAGAACACAAGGACATCTCAGTAACACTGTAATCAGTTTGACTTCAATGCCAATTCTGCTTCATGGATCAGGGTTGGACATATATACTTTGGCCCTTTATTGCTAATATGCACTATCACAACCATCTTGTCACCTGTAGAAATTAACCTGATTTTATATGGTGACAACTCCAAGGAATAGTTCACACATGTGGAAAATAATGGGCATGAATAACATGTTTTTTATTACACACACTGCTAAAATGAATGGTCTTCCAAATCAAACCAAAAATCATTACTGGTGTTGCACTCACCATAGCATAGAACTCTGGACATGTTTACCATCGCTCTACATACAGGACATTCAGATGGACGGCTGGACATCACTGTGATGAGAAGACCCCAGGAAGCTGCACACAGATACTCTACTTTGCTTGACTGTAACTTCAAGACTGTCACACTGTTAGCCAAGAAATTGGTCCAGCAGAAAATGCCCTACTTACATGGGATTTTGATATTGATATTTTAAAAAACATGTTTCATGAACAAAACGCAGTTAATGAGAGAGGCCACAACCTTTTCCTTGTGAATTCAACTTGCACTACCCTAGTTTGTGTATTGACTAAAACTGCCTACCTTTATACTGTGTGTGTGTGTGTGAGTGGGGTGTGTGTGGTGTAAGTGTGGCTACAACCATGTACCATGTTATTGAGTCCAGAGCAGTGTTTCTTAACCTTTCTTAGGCCAGCTCCTTCCGATCCTATTACCCAGGTCCCTGAGAACACCCCTATCAAATAAAATGTAGGCTAACTAACCTGAATGTTAATGTTTAAAAAGTTCATACTTGTGATTACTATTATGATTATTACTCTTTATATTATATAAAATGCTTATTGTGTGTATTTATAGCCTTATAATATTATTATTATTCTTTGTTGTATCATTAGAAAGCATTAAAAAGCATGTCATTAAATAACAGAGTTGTTTTTGGTCCCATAGCAAAAATATGTGCATTGAGTTGGCAATCATTATCCGCAAATGTTGTCAAAAAGTCTTATGTCTTTTCCTGATTTTGGAATGAATAACTCCCGGTTTCATGGATGGTGGGAGGTTGTGATTTGTTGTGAAGAACACCTGCAACAGAACTTCTCTTAAATCATTCCAGAAAATGCTTGTAAAAATGTGCAGTTTTTGCCCATCTGAGCCCAGAGATGTTTTCTCTTAAGTTTACTAATTTTACATACCTTGTCCAATTCTTCAATATACATCAAACTATATTAAAGAAATTTGAACATTCAATGAAAAACAGGATGTATAAAATTATTTGTAAAAGGATGACATTTCTTTAATTATCATATTGGGTTCAAAGCAATCTTTATTGTTTATAAATAGTGTTACATTTTTCCTGTCCTGTTTCTTCCACTCTTCTGTTTTTCTATCCATCTGGCCTGGATCTGATAAAAGCTCCCTCTGGAAAATATAATTTTATGTTGACTTTAAGATTATTTGTTGTTCTTCAATTGATGGATACCTTTATTTAAATATATATATAAACAATTCCTTACTTAATTATTTTCCAGCTTCTTTTCATTGGCAATTTGTTTGATACATTGTAATTGAATGTTGTCCTATTTATATTTGAAAAACACTATACTTGCATATGGAATGGGTACCATGGTCTTGGTTTGGGGTCCATCGCTCATCGATTCACTCTGCACAGCATTGGGTTGGAGCTTGGCACGCTCCTGCAATTTTACCCCTTGCTCTGGAATAAGTTTGCAATGGTTGTTGTGGAGCCAAGTAGCCTTTCCAGCCACCTTATCTTTAGCCTTTCGTCTGTGAATGCAATGCTGACAGAGTAGCAGACAAGTTGGCACAATATCTAAACATAGCACCTTCATATGCCTGTGGTAAGGGGTGGGTCCCTATCTAAACCTACACCTGTCTGAGTTGGTGTGCCGAATAAGGTTTTGAAGTGATTGAGTGCATGTTTTTTTCTGATTCTTATGTGCTTGTGGTAAGGCATTAATGGGAGTGACCAGTTTCATCACAACATTGTTGCAAGTTTTACTCCGTCTTTTTCGTGTTCTATTGCACTTGCCTGTAGAAATGGGGTCAAGGTCGTTAGTCAGAGCATCACATTTCATGATGGAGATGGAGGCTGGAAGCAGAATGGCAAACAGCAGGTCAGACACAAGTTTATGGTGGGCTGTAGGTCAGTGTGAATGTTTCGATTTTAACCCTTAGCAGGTCTACATGCTTCTGTTATGGCAACTGGTTCAGCTGATTAAACAGAGTAATGAGACGGCAATTTACCACTGAGCAGGGCCTCATGTTAAGTGACAAACAAACTGAGTGAATGTAATGTCAGGTTTTGGCAGTCCAAGAATAGGAGCAGTCTGCAGAGAGCCCTTTAAATCAGTAAAGGCTGTCTCTGTTTCGTCAGATTGCAACAACATTGAGTCACTCGGGAGATCTAAATCTTGACAACTGTCTCACAACATGCTTTAGAATACACCTGGAGATTAACAACAGCCTTGTGTGCAGTCCAGTTATATGAACCAGTACTAGGGGGGGGAGCTACACTTTGCTCCGCATGATTAGCAAAGATGGTGTGCGTCTGGACCCTGCAAAAGTGTCTGTGATCAACAAGCTCAAACCACCTGAGATGATGCAAGAGCTACAAAAGAGCACTCAGTGTGGTAAAATACCAGGGTAAATATGTGCCCAACCTGGCCACAGTGGGCCAGCGACTTTATGAACTGCTAAAGTCAAAATCAGCATCCGGCACAGGGGGCGGCTTTTACACATATAAAAGAGCTCCTCACAACATCACCCATCCTGGTGTATTTTGATGTGCACAAAAATGACTGTTGTATCTGACGACGCACACAGCTATGGGATAGAGGGCGTCCTGGTTGCACGCAGATAGAAAAGGAGTGCCTGGTGAGTGTGTCAGCTTGAGCACAAGAGCCCCTTCTTGTACTCATGATCCACAAATCCACCCCACACAGCAGCACAGGTGTCAGCCCAGCAGAACTCCTGATAGTCAGATGAATCAGGACGACTCTGCTCACACTTGCAAATAACCTGCAACCAAAATGGCCAAGCAGACAGCACATCAGGGTGAGAGATGCTGCGGCGAAAGGAAAACTGACCTATTACTACAACAAGCATCATGGTTTTGGAGACCATGTTCTCACAAGATTGGACGGTCAAAAGACATGGACTACCCTTGCAGTGGTGACAGGTGAGGGCACTACATAGAGGTCATACCTCACTGAGACAGAGCATTGACCCCTAGTCAGGCAAAACTATCGTCATCTCCAGGCAGTGCCTGTCACAGGGTCATCTGTACCTTGCAACACTAACCCCAGGAATGACCCACCAGGCGGTCAGGCGAGTCCAAAACATAGCTCTCCTGGCTCAAGAGTAGCCACTGATAGTCTGTTTCAAACCAGGTCTGATAGGCTCATCAAATCTATTCTGAGACTGAAAAAAGATGCTATAGAAAGTATTTGTTGATGGAAATGCAGATGGGCACAGACGACGCACGCTCCCATCAATTTTATCTGCTACCAAAAATTCATAAAAAACCCAAGGTTAGGGTAACCCAGCGTCTCAGAGCACCGCCCACAATATATCCAAGTAAAGAGACCACTTCCTGGGCCCACTCTCCTCCTGACACTCAAGTTACATTAAAGACACTTACCACTTCTTAGACATCATACGCACCATCACTGTCCTGACCAATTCACTACTCCTCACAATTGACATTGACAGCTTATACACAAACATAAACACCACCATGGGCCTGCGCGCCGTTAGTACCACCTTCACCTGCTACCAAGACCCTAACAGGCCAGACTCCAACATATGAAAACTCTAGAAATCTGCCTCACCCACAACGACTTTACCTCCAACAACCAATGTTTTTTACAAACGGAGGGGACCGCAATAGGCCACCGTTACACCCTGTCATATGTAGACATTTATTTGAACGAGTGTGAACAAGAGGCCTTAGCCAAATGCCCACTCCAACCATCATTTTACCTCCACTACCCGGATGATATCATTGGCACATAGCCACACGGCGAAGAGACTTTCCACACTTTTGCGCACATACTCAACATTCACCACCCAAACACACGCTAAAACCCAGTCCGTCAATTTCATGGGCACCACTATCCAACTTATACCTACCTCTGCGACCCACAAAACAATGATCTCCAAAGTTTACTTCAAACCAACAGACACTCACGCCTTACTGCACAAAGCCAGCTATCACCCGCGACATGCATTCAGGGGAATTAAGTCACAAATACTACGCTTTTATCGCATTTGCACCCAATATGTTGTTGTTGCTGTTGTTATTATTATCATTACTATTATTATTATTATTATTATTATTATTATTGTAATTATTCCTAATTTGTTATTGTTATTCTCATTACAATTAGGGTTAGGGGTTAGGGTTTACTCTTTAACCCATTAATATTGTTTTGTATAGGTTATTCTGTTTATTTTCTTTATCTTATTTTGTTTGTTTTGTTAGTTTCTCATTTATCCATACCTGGCTGCTTAACCCCACCATTAATCTGGTTTTGTGTTTGTTTTGTTAACTCACGGCCGGGCCTGAGGCATAAGCGAACTAAGCGGTGGCTTGGGGCCCCCTTGGCCACCCGGTGGCCCCCAAATGAGAAAAAACAAAACAAAAACCTCCTTCTTTTTACATAATGAAAAAATTATTAAGTGACATAAATGAATGAATAATTCAAAACAAAATGATTCCAATTTCCAATTTCCAGGGTATGAATCTGAACAAATTTTGGTATTGCCCTTCTCCAGCTGGCCATCCCCAAAATGCACCAGAATACAGGAAATCACATCTACCACCCCCCATACTCCCCTTTCCCCATTTGCACCCACTTTCATACAAATAAGGTGGGGGGGTCCCTATGCATCTGTGCCCAGGGGGCCCCAAATCAAATTCTGCTTGTTTAACTGTATCTTACATCTTTTGTTGTTTTGCTGTTAGTTCAATTTTAAGTGGTTTGTAATTTACCACGGGAAGGTGGCTCGGTTTTCTGTCAGTTACCAACCAACCTTTAGTTTTTGCAACAACTATTTAGTGCAATTTTGTGTTTATATAAAGATGTCTCACTAATTGTCTTTTGTTCCATTTTTGTCTCAGAAGCTGAGAGCCTAAGGTGGTAGATGTTGGTGTCTCCCGGTGGTGGTGTCCCCTTCCTGTGTGCTGTGTTGTTGACCACTGATGGGATCCTCCACGTATGTGTGTGGGTGTGTGTAGGTGTGTGTGCACATGTGATTGGGGTGACTCTCTCTCCTGGATACCTCACTCCTGGTGGCCCACCTCCCCACTGGTAAGCCTTCCTTTGCCCCCCTCGTTAATTGTCTATATGTGTTGACTGGCCTTTTATTAGTATTGTGTGTTTAAAATAAAGAATTGTTAAATGGAACCACGTCTCTTGCCTCGTAGTATTAGAACCTTTGTGCCTTTGGAATATCAGTCTGATAAATTACTATTCTTTGGGCGAAATTCCCAGGGTGGTGTTGTTGGCTCCTCCTCGATTAGACCAGCTCGCTGGTCAACCTCCTAACTGCCCATTACATGAGAATGGAAAACTCTCAGTAATACCTATCAATGGTAGAAGTCTCTATGCAAACTTCACACACATCAAGGAATACTTCAGTCAATTTACACATCCATTCAATGTCATTGCAATATCGGAAACGTGTCAATGCAGAGAAAGGTGTGGACTTTGAACTGGAGGGCTATTAATTTATGCATGTAGGTCAGAAAACAAAGGTGGGGGAGGAGTAGCTTTCTATGTGGACAACAATTTGAACTTCAGGGTGTTGAAAAACATGTCTATGACTGTTCATGTACTGGAGTGTATAACGATAGAAATATATAAGGATAATAACAAACGACAACAAAAGTGCACTGATTAGCTGTATATATTAGGACACCAGGATCCAATATTGAATTGTTTAAAGTCTGGACGGAGGAATTTTTTATAAACAAGTCATGAAAAGAGTTCATCTGTGGGAATTTTAACATTGATCTCCTTAACCCTAATAATCACAAAATGACAAACGATTTCATCAATACAATACACAGCATGAATTTATATCCAACAATCCCCAGACCCACCAGAATAACTTCCCACTGTGCCACTCTTATTGAGAATATTTTTACAAACAATATTTCAAATACAACATTTAGTAGAACATTACTCAGTGACATCAGTGACCATCTTCCTGTGTTTATAATATATGACACTAACTACATAACTCATCAATCAGACAAAGAAAAGACAGTATACGTAAGAGTGCACTAAATGCATTTAAGAAGGAATGGCACAGAAGTGGGATATTGTGTATGATGATAGCGATGTGAATAGGGCATATGATTTATTTTTGAAAACATTTGAAGAGTTATATGACTAAAATGTTCCTGTAAGATCAATCAAGAAGAAATCAATGTATAAGGATAATCCATGGATTACAATGAGAATACAAAATCCCTGTAACAAGAAAAACATCTTACAAGAATCACAAAGAATTCACAAGACAGAGAACTAAGGAGGCAGAAATTCAATCTAAGAATAAGCTAATTAATATTATAAGGATCAGCAGAAAAGATTATTATATTAAAGTACTGAATGATAACAAAAACATCACTCAGGAAATATGCAACATACTAAATAAAGTGATAAAGAACGGACCAAGACAGGACAGTCATCCAAAATATGTTTTTGTGAATGACAAAGAAAATTATAACATGACTAATGCTGTCAAAAAATTCAAAAAATTCTTTCCCTTCCGTGGTGGTGAGGACATGGCCTGACTCTCCCGCCTGACCAGTGAGTTGAAGTTTCCATGTTGCTGTGAAGAGCAACTCTGTTCTGTTCTGTGATCATGTCTGCTTGTGTTCAGGTTCAGGATGATGAATAGTCTTTTCTGTCTGAGCTGCTGGTCCCGTTGACGTCCCCCCTCTCCATGGTGTCTCTGATCCAGTTCAGGAAGTTCCCAACTCGGGTATAAACTCCATACTTCCCCTTGGCGGCACATTTTTCCCCCCAGCTGACAACTCCTGTCAGAAACCAGGTCCCTCTGTAATTCACCACCATCGGTCCTCCACTGTCCCCACTGCAGGCGTCTCTACTGACATCCAGGTAACCTGCACAGAACATGTTGTCTGTGATCACCTGGATGACAGAAACAACAAAGGCAGATTCTCAGATTTTAAACTTAATATCTTTTAACTGGTCTGTTTTACATTAAAATACCAACAATGAAAGGTATTTATAATTACATAGCAGAATGTAAAGACGTCACATTTACAGAAAATATACCTGCACTGTTCCATGGATCAATACAACAAGGTCGTTGATCATTCACCAATGAGAGCTCAGAGATCACTTTTTCATTTATGGGATTAAAGAGTGGATTTTTTTTGACTGCTGACTGGAGCTGGAGGGGAAATGGACTTGAACGTAATGTTACAGAGAGGTGCGAGAGAGAACCAAAACCAGAACCAGAGTCTCTGCTGAGTGTTGACTTCACTCAGAGCTTCACCTCAACTCTCTAATGTTTTGAAATGTTCTTCACGTTATCTTTCAATTCGTCCTCCTACTTCCTTCCACTCTCTCCTGAAGTTATACTGACAGATCACCAGATAAAACTTACTGTTATCTTGAGGCAACTGGAGACTTTCTCTGGTTTTGTCGTTGTTGGAAAAATTTGGGATGATGTAAGAACACAACTCAACAATTTGAAGAACAAAAGTTTAGCCTTTTAGAGACATTAATACAGAATTAATTCATCATGAATATTTCCCTTTATGTATACTAAAGTACTACCTACATAGCGTTTAACTATAAGTTTAAATTAATATAATTTAATCAGTCATTTAATTTATTCACAGTGACACAACATGACAGAAAAAGTTGACATTGAATGTGACACTTTACATTGAACTTGCATTGTCAGAATTAGATGAAAATGTACATGTAACTAAAATAACTGAAGTCAAATTATTTTATTAAAATAGATGTTATAGGTCAAATGCTTGATGAACATAATGGCCAGACTGACTGTAGCAAAGCTGTATGTGGTGAATCAGCTGATCAAATAGTAGGTGTGTGTTCACCTGTTCAGTGGAGGCGATGCAGTCAGTGTAGCTGACCACCGGCAGCGTCACCTTCCTGAGGAAACGAGACGACCGGCCCAGGAAGCGAGTGAGACCCCAGCCTGTCACCACACCTCTGTTACCTTCCTGGAAACCATACACACACACACACACACACACACACTCAGCTCTGATCTCAAGTCCTTCCACACAGCACCTCTGTGTTGTAGGTGACATTACCTGAAGCAGGTATTTGGACAGGTGGTGGTCAGGGAGGCAGGCGGGGGTTGCGGTCGGGCCCCTGATGACAGGGCGGTCGAGGTATAGCAGAGCGATGTCACTGTCGTAGGTGAACGAGTGAAAGTGAGGATGAACAAAGATCTTCTGAACCTTCATGAGCTGCTCACCTGGATCAGGACGCCGCTTGTCAAAGTCTCCTACACACACAAACACATACACACTACTCACACTACTTTATTTGATGTGTTTCATCATAAAAACACAACACTCTTCTTCTCTGACTTCTTCTGCAATGATCTAATAGATTCGATTAAAGGAGGAGTTCACCCAATCCAAAGTGCACTGGAGTGCTCTACCTATGGTAACGTGGTCTGCCGTCGACTCCATGCAGTGAGCAGCAGTGATGACCCAGCGGTCAGAGACGAGAGTCCCTCCACAGAAACCGAAACCATCAGGCCTGTGGACCAGGACCTCAACACACACACACACACAGATATAAATATTAAAGCTACTCTAAATACCTGGAAACATGTATGTAACTTTATTAAAATGTCTTCTCACCTGCCAGGGACTCCCTCCTCGTTTCTCCAGGTCTCCCCCCACAATACGAGTTGTCACCCCATCCTCTTCTCCCCCCTCCTCCCCCCTCAGCTCCGTCTCATTAGTTACTGTGTTTTCCGTCTTTGCGTTCACTGTCATCAGTTCATCCTCAGTCTCTGTAAAGTTGAGACCCGTCTCCCAGCTGTCAGTGCTGATGTTTAGCAGCTCAGAGTGATTCCACAGAGAACGCCTGTGGGACAACAGCTCCAGCTGCTGGCGGCCGCAGGGGAACGACACTACACACCAACAAATATACAGAAAGTGATGATTGCGAAGTGTGTGTGCTGTTCACAACTGTTCACACCTGTTCACTGCTTAAAGGACCACGTTCATGTAATTCTGTAGTCTTCATGTTTCAAACAGCTGCATGCTTTACTGGAGGACACAGTGACTCTGATTGGGACTATTTTCAGCAGTGGATGAAGCTGCTGCTCTGGTTCTTGTGGCAGCAGGATGCTGAAATGTCATCATTAGTGTTAAATCATTAACACATATGCAGTAGTATCAGTAGTATCACTTGTATTATGTGTATTAGTATCAGTAGTACTGTGTGCAGAAGTTACAGTGGTAACTCGTGTTCTGTGAGTGTTACCAATCTGGGAGCATCTCTGTCCATCCGGCTCCAGTTTGAATCCGTCAGCGCAGCCACACTGAACTCCAGCTCCACCCGGCAGGTCTCTGCAGTACTGCATACAGCCACCATTTCTATAGCGACACTCCAAAACCACTGCACACAATACACACAACATTACTACAACAGAACCTGACTGCAGTAACCATGGTTACCGGCACAACAGGTGCTGTTTACCTGAGCCACAGGTGTCGCCATGGTACTGAGGAGGACAGAGACACAGGAAGTGTCCTCGGTCCAGCATGCACATCCCTCCGTTCAAACAGGGGCTGGTCCGACAAGGGTTCAGATCTACCACACACAAGAGAGACACTTGAACGTATCATGACCAGGTAGAATGATGTTATCCAGCAGATTAAACTTCAATTAAAAGAAATTAAAATCAATTCTAAATCATTCCAAATTCTGAAATTAGTTGAATTCAGTTCAGATTATTTAGATGAATCAAACTTCAATGTGATCATGACCCTGTCAGAGTGAAGAGCATGTGGTAAGAGGGAAAGCTCCAGAGCAGCTGCTGGATCAGTTGTTGAGATTATTTTGTTTATATCAGGTTGAAAAAAATGATGAGCTCCTTGAGATGATTCTTAACATTCAGACATCACCAGTCTGAACATTTGGGATCATTTGTTTCATAATGTTGATGATGAAAATACTCACTTGTGTATTTGAACCAGAACTCCAACTGTGGGGCAAGAAACTCAAAGTTAGACCTACAACATTTGACCTCCACATGTTTCACCTGAGTGACCACCACACTGTCCTGCCCTCAGTCCTGATCCTCTAGTTGTAACACAGTGTTCTCCTCTGGGACCCTGACCCACAGTTTGGACCTCCTTCTCACCGTCTTTTCTTTGGTCTGGAAGATCTCGGCAGCTTCCTCCTGTGAGCAGCTCTCCTCGTAACACTCCCTCTCCAGGTCTCCAGGTAAGATCTCCTCCAACAACTGGGAGTTGGCTCGGCGCCTCCTTGACGAGGAGCGGAGGATCTGACCTGCTGATGGCTGATCCAGGAACACTGAGGGGTGGACGAAATAGGAGAAACACTTTAGTCAAGCAGGAGAGCTGCGGGCAAATATCATGATAACACAGAGACGGCAGGTGAGATCGCCTGTCTACCAGTCCCACCTGTACACTGGAGGAGTGCAGAGCAGCTGAGAAGAGTGCAGAGAGTCAGAGCTGTGGATGACAGCATGTCTGTGTGTCTGTCTGCCTCTGTGTGTGTCTGTCTCGTCTGTCTTTCTGTCTGTCTGTCTCTCCGTCTCTGTCTGGGGAGATAAACAGAAAACGAATTGTTCTGTTAGATGTTTTGTGTTTATGTTTCTCTCTGAGCATGTCGATGTTTTAATTTTGTGTATTATCAGAATCCTGCTGCATTCTGGGAACTCTGGTACATCTCCAAAATGTATTTCAACTCACGATTGTCTTTTAATTGTCTTCATACTTTGGTTGACAAGTTGTCATGTGAATTCAGGTTTGATTTACTTTTAATCTTCTAGTTTCCACACAGCTGTTAACATGGTTACGGATCTCATCGAACAAACATCACCACAATTTTTCAGTCCTGTTGATCACTGTTACATGATCCTGAATTGAGCTGTGAGCCTGAGGTTGAGAACGTCTTTGAATGTAAGCTGAAGAATTAGAACCTGTTTTGCTGTGAGTGGACGGTCTTACCTGTTGTCTTCTGTTCTGTGCTGTTGTCTCCCTTGAGGACAGTCGTTTCTGTCCGCCAGGGCATAAAATGGAGGACGGAGCTGATCGATTAATCTTTAGCCACAATTCAAATATTTACACACAAGACGTCACATCAGGAGCAGAGATGGGACAACAAGAGACAAGTCCTCATTCTTTCTAACTGAGAGTTTTGGGTCTCCTCCTGGTTGGTCATGACTCCAAAGGAAGGTGCCCAGGAGGCATCCAAATCTGATCTCACTCTTTCTGTCTGAAGCCAGCAGACTCACATTGTCTGCTGGCGAAGCGGAGACGCAATTCTGAGGCTCCAAAACCAGACACTCAGCTTAGCCTTGAGATCTTGTCTGTGAGTATCACAAACAGGATCAGGGACCAGGGACAACCCTGGTGGAGTCTAACACTCACTGGAAATATGTTTGAATTGAGTATACAGACACAGCCTTCACTTTGGTTATATAGGGACTGGACAGCCGGATTCATATGAGGTTTCACACCTGGTTGAAGCATTTTTTCAAGCACTTGATGAAGCCCGATGAAGCCTGATTGATTATCTGTTCAGGTGTAAATGATCTGATATCTCATAACTGACACGAGCTGTGACAGAATCTATTCATGATCAATCATTCGGTTCATTAGATGTAAAAACAATGTCACATCATTCAACTCACAAAAACTCAAAGACATGATGAAGTTTCATTTGATAAGAAAATTAAATGATTCCTCAGTTGTCTCAGCTGACGGGCTCAGGGTGCGAAAATAAACTATTCAAAACAAACGGTTTATCTGATTAATAAAACATGAAGGAATTTTTGTGAGACCGTTTGTTTGGTTTCTTAGACAGACAGACAGACAGATAGACAGACAGAGAGACGGACAGGAAACATCATGAAACACAGCACATTTACATCACGACTGTATGCAGGCCTCTGCGCTAGAGCACTGGACCCACACTTGTGACACATTCCCTCAAATATAACCCTCCTTGGCACCGGGTGGTCACGCAGCCCCTCCGTCTTTGCTGTATCTGCCCTCACTCCTTCCCTATTCAATAAGTGACCCAGTAATTTAAATTCTGGGCAACAGGTGTGGCATTTCTTCAGCTTGAGGGTAAGGCCCTCCTGCTGGAGACAAACACTTGCTCAATTTCACCAAAGTGTGTCAGGGTGTCTTTAGAAAAGATGATAATATCATACAGGTACACCATGCAGCTTTCTCAAAGGCAGCTCTGCAGTACATGATTGATCAGCGTTTGGAAGGTGGCCGAAGCGCCCTTCAAACAAAAAGTAATGACCCGAAAATGGAAGAACCCAAAAGATGTGACAAATGCCATCAGGAGATGGCTTTCAGGGTCCGTTTCCATCTGCCAATAACCACTGTTAAGATCTAAATCTAACCCAGCGACTCAAGGATCTCAGAAATTGTTGGATAGGCATCTCCCTCACTTCGTTCATTCACACGACAGAAATCCACGCAAAACTGGGGGGAACCACTATCTTTCCTAGGTACCAATACAATTGGGGAAGCCCATGCTGAACAGGAAGGAATGATACCCTGTTGTAGCATGTCTTCAATCTGCTCCTTAACAATCTTCCGCTTTTGTACGGCAATCTGTAGGGCGCTGGGTTACCACAACATCACGGTTTGATTTGGTATTGTGTTTCTGCACTGATGTGTGGCCTAAAGTACATGTGCAGACCTGGGGATTGTTTAATAACAATAACAGTCGGGGCAGTTTTTCCAGCCTCCTTTCCCATTAAGCCACTTTCTTTAGCAGCTGTATGTAGCCGACCACCCAAGTCCGCACCCTTCGGTAAACAGGCTAGATCACAAAAATTGTCACCAGAGTGGGACAAGAGCGGTAACATGGGTGGGTGGCAAGGAAGTATACAAAAGAACACTGTCTCGAAGTGACTCCTCTCTTCCATGCACTCTGGTTTGAGTCTTTTCTTCAAGATCAACATAATCCTCAGGAGGAAAAGATGCCAGGAAAGCAGCGTGAAAGTCTTCCCATGTGTTGATTCTCTCTCTTACTGTCTCCCACCAATCACGTGCAGAACCATGCAACACAGTTCTCATGGTTGCTAGAATATCACCATGGGAAAGTGGATTCAGAGAGAGGAAGTCAATACATTTTTGCAAAAAAAAAAAAAAATCTATATCATCCTCAGGCTACAGACACAACGCTAAATCTCTTTATTGGCAAGATTTATGCTTGTGTGATAGGTTCCTTTGTGGTTTGTGTGGTGGTACTGGCAGTAAATTGCTCACAGGCCAGCCCAACCTACATCAAAATATAAACAAAAAACATGAAAATAAACAGATGCCTCTCCCAGGTATAATAAACAAATGCCTCTTCCGGGTAAAATAAACAATTACCTCATACAAGCCCCAGAGAAATAAAATGGCAAACTGAAGATGTATAGGAGGTTGGATTTTAAGGGGTTCCCAAATAAACACAGTTTCTTCAATACAAATGATGGAGCCAGCCAAGAAAACCCAATAGGGCCTAAACAGACCAGTGTTCTTGGCTGGTCAATGAGGTTGTCAGTGGGTCAGGGTTAGGTTGGGCTAAAACGCAGCACTCTTAAGAGTGCTCCAGGTAGCACTATATTTAAGGCCCGAGCAGGGAAACCTACAAGGTCCCTGTTGTTTTTCCAACGACGACTTCTTGGTCCCAAATTATGACATCTTTCACTGCCTGAATATACCCTAAAACTAACAAAACTTTGAATATAGGTCAAACCTGCCGAACATGTTTGACTCATAACTGCCATATACTTCAACGCACATTCAAAAATCGTATATCCACACTGAATTCCCTGAATTGTGCTGAATCTCTAGATTAGGCCACGCCCATTTCCGCCTACTTTTTTGGAAAATTGGTGAAATGTCTCAAACATACTTTTTCAAACTCCTCCCAGGCAATTTCACCAATTTGCATGAAACTTTGCACACAGCAGCTGTGGACCATTCTGACAAAAAGTCATCAAAATCATTTTGATATTTCAAAGAATACTCCGGTTATTAAATAACAACTTCCTGCAGATTTCGCTCAAAACAGGAAGTGTTGCATATCTCCAAGTTGGTGTGTCCGACTGACATGACACTCAGGTTACTACTTCCCCATGAGCCACTTAGGGTCTGTGCTAAATTTTGGCCTATTACCACTAGGTGGCGCTCTTTAAATCAAAGTATTTTATATCTCCACATCGGTAGGTCGGATTGACACAAAACTTGGTACAATTATTACCAATGCCTTCCTGACGATAGCTGACGAATGGTGTTACCATCGGACTCTATAGCGCCCCTTGGAATATTAAAAATCCAAGCCCTGCCTCCTACATGCACATACATGAACGGCATTCGTTATGCATATGTATCATGACCAGACGAACAAAAAACATTGGGGTACCAAACTGTCATTCCAACAGGAAGTCTGAGGGACTGCAAGGGCCCGTTCATCGCTGCTTGCAGCTTTAATATTATTATTGTATATGTACCCTCGACATAAGCAAAAAAATCACCAACAAAGTTTATCATTCTAAACACAAGCTTAAATGTGTAAAACGATTTCCAAATCATTGCATTTTGAGTTTATTGGTGGCTAATGCAGCATCCCAACTCCTCAGCTAACAAGCCACCTTTAATTAATTAAGAGCACTGCAGCTGGTCCCCCTCGATACATGACAACAAACCACTTAAAAAGGTTACAAACAGATGTGACTTTTTGCTAAAAACAGGAAAATTAATAAAAGTATATACACTTGCGTTTACTTGAGCTTAACATTGATGAAGTCTATTTGGACGGCTGCCATTACTTGCCCTCCCCGGAGACAGACGTACATCTTACGGCACAAATCCACAATCTCCACTTCTCTGGGTCTTCTTTTCTTTTTTTTTCTTTCTCTCGCCTGTTAGTGCATCTGATGGCATAACAACTATCCAACATTTTGGCAATATGAAATTGGTTCAAATCAAAATGTATCACTTGTTTCCTATGCTGAGGGGCAGCAGGGAACGATCTTTTGCCCTCCAAGGGGGCGTTCCCCTGTGAGCGTTACGTCACGTGAAAACTATGAATAACAGACGGTGGGATGAACACATTTTGTATGCATGATATGAAATAAGTTTTAAATCTAAGAAAACATGTTGACAGCCGTTGTTTGATTGAATATTTTCTTAAATTTATATTTTAATCAGTCAGTCCAGCTGGTGTCAGGTCAGTGGGTTTGCCAAAGGAGAGGCAGAGACATACTTATTAACTCAGTTTTGAAGAAGACCAGTGTCTATAGAGCATCACTTAAAACAGGTATGGTAATAAAGTTACAAAAACAAACATACATTTACTAACTGTTACAATGAGTAGCATAAAAATGTGTTGTTATGGAAACACTGGTGCTTTTTCATCCTTCAACTTTTGTACAAAAAAAAGGGTTTCATCAGCAGTCATCATGTAATTTTTGTAGCAGTCCAGTTGTTTGAGACTTGTTATATGTCATTGTTTGGGGCTGATTATCAAAAATCCATCAAGACAGGGAATTGAGATCACCTGTGCACAGGGTGGAGAGACTGACTCTTGATTGAGGAGTGGAAGCAGCTTGGGGCATTTTCCTCCCAGCCAATCATGTGATGACACCCTTTTTGTGAAGGCTTAAAAGAAGTGGGGAATGGAACACAGGTGACTTTCACCCTCCTTCTGAATCTATCCCTGACCTATTGAGAACCTCAATCCCCTCAGATTGCAAGACAGAAACACTGGTCTGTTTAGGTCCTTATTTGGTTGTCTTGGCTGCCCCCATTATTTGTATTGAGGAAACTATATTCATTTGGAACCTCTTAAAATCCAATAGTTTTCCATTTTATTTCCCTTGGGCTTGTAGGAGGCATCTGTTTGTTATACCCTGAAGAGGCATTTGTTAATTGGGCATTTCCCCTAGATTTTTATGTCTTTTGTTTGGGGTGGGCTGGCCTGTAAGCAATTTATTGGACAGCACATACAGCTGGCTAATCAAGTGTTTGACCCTTATTTCTAGCATCAAAAATCTATGATGGGCTGGGCCTGCTGGAATATTTTGCTGTCTGTTTTAGGGTGTGTCCCATCGGCCAAGCCTTGACATGTCTCCACCTACTGGGGAAAAAATGCCCAAACTACTGCCTCAGTCACAAAAGCAGAAATTGCCCAAAATGTGTATCTGTCACTGTCTGCTAATATAGTAATAATGGAATTGTATTTCTAAAAAGTACTGTTTTTGTTAAAATGACCCAGAATGTTAAGATCAGATGAACAGTCATTAGTGGTTCGGAAGTGGATGTCCGGTAGCAGTTCCAGGGAGGGGAGATAGCTGTAGATCAAGTGGTTAATGGCAGAGAGGTTATGCTGCTTTTCCTGTGAAAGGGAGGCTGAATAGTTAAAGGATCACACTTTTACAGCCATTTCCTCCATCTCTTTCCACACAACCTCAACAGCCTCACTAAAAAAAATACCCCTGCGAATAATTTTTATATAATTTTCTCTTTCAGCTGTGGTCTACCTGGCACAATTAGAGCTTCCACAACAAATTTAATCTTGATTGGAACAGGGTGTGCACCCCCCCAGTCCACTTTACTTGAACTGGGGGCACAGCAGGGTCACTATGGTCGGGCACACACTGACATCATGCATATCCACGTGTGCTGCTTGAGCCCCTGACTCTAACATTACCATCCGTGATCATGCCGGTTGCTCCTGTGATTTTTTTTGTGCTACACATCTTATGCTGCCTGGGGGAAAAATCTAAAAAAAAAAAAAAAGGCTGGAAAAACATTGGAATATGTTTCGACATTTGACCAGGGCCTTTTCCAGAAATAGGCCCTGGCACATATTGTCTAATTACTCAGCAGTATGAGTTGGTATGCACACAAGTCTAAGATACTGCTGAGCAGTTACTGACCTTCCCCGTGCATGTGCGAAATGGGTCAGCAAATGTGTTTAAAAATGGACACACCATTTTAAAAAGCATCAGGGGTCATCAGAGGTGGTTCCACCTCCTCCCCTGTTCCCTCCCACGGTGTGTGTCCGTCCTGGTCATTCGAGTTCCTTTCACCCGCGGATTCCTTCAGAGCAACAAGGGACCCCTTCGCAGTCATGGCAAACAGTGGATGTATCGATCTGGAGGAGGTCTGCGGTGTTGTGTCGTGCTGTCAATACCCTAGTGCTGCCATTGTGGGTGTCCCCCGTTCCAAAAAGAGACGGGTGGTGGGCAGCATGACCGTCAATGCTAACACTGCCCCAGGGACTGGGTTGGATCTAGAGTATGTTTACTCTGAGGTATCACGATGGAAGAGTCAAGATGAGTGTCGACTATCGCTCTGGTTTTGGAGTTGATGTAACACAGGGTGGGACCATGTCTGTGAAAGACTGGAAGCCGTTTCGTTCTGATGTCTGCTCAGACCTTGACTAGCTCGGTTTTCCTGAGTCGGTTTGTGTTGCAGTTGGCCAGTGCTACAGGCCCGGAGCTTTATCGGATTGTAGGTGATCGTGGGTGTGGGCGGAATGTGATTTTTATTTATTAAGCATGCTTTTACTTTGAATTGGTGGTTTTAGTGTTTGCTGTCTTAACTTTATTATATTGCATGTATTTTGAAATGTGCTGTGTTTTTTTTTTGCACCTGGAGGCCCAAAAGTTGGGACAAAGTTAGATAAAAGGGGTAGAAGGGCAGAGGAGGGACAGACTGCCCACGGTAGAGGCCATGGAGAGGCCAATAAGACAATGGGAGACAGAGCCCATGGACTGAGGAACAAGAGAACAGAGCACAGCGAAGCATAACGGGAGGAAAAGCATGGCAGCTCTTTAGGAAGGAACTTTTTAGTTTAAATACTTTTAAAATATTGTTTCTCTATTTTGATTGTGTTCACTGTTTTAAACTGCTCTCCCCTGGTGAAAAGAGCCTTAACATTTTTATCGAAATTTTTAATCTGAATTATTTTAAAAGGTCCTAGGCCTCAAACCAAAAACCTAGGTGGCGTTGTTGGCCCAATTTTATTTAATTTTTATTTTTTCTACGAGAGCAAGTTTGAGCAACTTACAGAGAGACTATGGACTGATCGATTTGATTCCAGCCATTCAAAGATTCCTAACCACAAAGAGAATCTGTCGACGAGGCCAGAATCCAAGGAGCTGCTGAGGCTATACTACATGAGCTAAAAATGGTAGAGAGGATCACTGACAAAATTGTGTAGGTGTAACGCATACGTGTCATTCCAGTCTCATCTCTAACATGGAAAGCACAATGGTCTTGGAAGTATCTATAAGCTTTGAAATTCTGTCAGGGGTTCTACGGGGGTTGCCCCTATGGTATCCAATGTGAAACGCTTTTTATTGGGACAAGATGTCTATACACTTCATGCCAAAGCAGCTAGACATTTTCCCAGGAACAGGGTTTTGGTTAGCGGTGTTGACAAACAGTTTCAGATCGATTTAGTAGATATTTAGTAGTAAGATAAGTGAATATTCTGGTGAAAACGATGATATAAGACATCTGCTAATGTGTATTGATGTGTTTTCTAAATACACATGGGTCAGATGTCTGGGGAAGAAATCAGGCACTTGTGTTACAAAAGCTTTTTAACAACATTCTGAGTGAGGGCCGTACACCTACAAAACTCCAAACGGACGTGGGCACAGAGTTTTATAATAAACACTTCCAACATCTATTGGATCAGCATGAAATCCAACATTTTTCAACATCAAACAAAACTAAGGTTTGTGTGGTGGAGCGTTTTTAACAGAACCTTCAAGGCTCGAATGTGGAGGTATCTATCGTCTGTTAGTTCACGTAGATATGTTGTTGTTCAGGAACTGATTGCCTCCTACAACAAATCTCACCATAGATCAATAAAGATGGCCCCTGATGATGCTGTTAATAAACACAACGAGAAAACAGTCTAACAATTTTTATATACATTGAAACCTCAGATCGTTGACCTTTTTAAATACAGTTTGGGGGATAAGGTGCGAATTTCAAAACATCGCGGCATATATAGAGAAGGTTGCGAACAATCCTTCAGACGAATATTTTACAATAGCTGAATGTATACCAAGAGATCCTCCCGTGTACAGACTATTTGTGGGGGTGAGGTCGTGAAAGGTACATTCTGAGCCAGAGCTGCAGCTACTAATAAGTAGAAAAAAACATTGTTGAGAAAATTAGGCCGTAAAAACATGGTCCTTGTTTAAATGGTTGGGGTGGCCTGAGAAATTTAACTTGTGGATCCCTGAAAAAGATACTGTCAAACAGTGACAAGCATGCATTTTGAATAGAAGCTCACACATCACCCTCCCCAGTAATGCTTCATTACATATATCAAAATAACAAAATATGGCTATCGGACTAAATTAGCCTAAACCAATAGTTTTGAACAAGCCATATGAAGTTGGTGTTATCGGAGTCCAGTATCCCCGTGTATGGAAAAGTTTCCCAGAAGAGGATGCTACTGCAGACATCTGACTCTAAAACAAAGGACATGTATTATATCTCTGGCAGTTGGTTTTATGATACTATACCTAGAATACTGAAGGAATTTAGATAGATAGATAGATAGATAGATAGATAGATAGATAGATAGATAGATAGATAGATAGATAGATAGATAGATAGATAGATAGATAGATAGATAGATAGATAGATAGATAGATAGATAGATAGATAGATAGATAGATAGATAGATAGATAATTATCAACCTGGTGGGGATAGTTATGTTCAACTTCGATGTATAAATGTGTCAGATGAGGCAAGGTGTATGCCCACTCTGACTTTTGACAAGCCACACTACACATCGCTCACCAAATCAGTGATATCAAGATCTCATTTAAAAAAAACGATCAAAACCAGTATATTCCCTTTTGCGTTTGGTAAAGTAATCATCAAACTACACTTCAGACCTGTGAAGCAGTTTTTCTACTTTACTATTTGGAAAATGACACGCATCCCGTTCACTCGTGGTGATGCTGGATGCATGTTGACAATCAGGACCGAGCCTTTTTCTCTTATGACTCAACTCTCATTGTCAGACGTGTCATCGACCTCTTTATACTCGGTAATGGCCCGGCGAACCATAGTGTTTGGAATAGCGGATAAAGGAACATTTAAACGGGCCATGGTCTTTTAAAAAGGCATTCCATCCTAGAGGTCTTGAAATGTCTGAAAAATTATACGTGGCAGTGACACTTTTTACCAAATCATATAAATGTGAACCACGGACAGGATGGTTGTCAACAATGATCTCACCCTTATCTATCCATGAGATCACATTTTTCTGATCGGCTCGCAGCTTCAAAAATGTGTTCGGCATTTTTCCTACTTTTAGGCATGTGTTTTTAATACCTCTTCTTCTATGATTAAATCTGTTATCATTGTCATCTGTGTCACAAGGTCTGAACTGCTTGGCATCGATGGAGTCAAAACATTTCTTTCGAGCGCATTCTGTTTCATCAACACCAGGTATCTCTGTAGAATACCTGCGTATTTTTTGGCCTTTTCATAAACATCGGTGTCTGGTAGTTTTAGAACATCAATCATGGCTTTATCCAATTCAATTTGTGCCGTTTTGTCTTTTGGATCTGGTGTTCTGCTGGTGCTGTTGCGGTTGTTTTAAGGCATCGAACTGATGCTGTGGTACCAGGAACATTTTCTGTGTATGCTCCCTATCACCCTCTGTTAAAAAGACTGGTTATAAAAAGGTATAGCCGCTCCTAGTAGAGGCAATAAAATGCCTCCAGACTGATACTCTTTTTCTTTTTTAAAAGTCTGACTTTATTTGTCAGCTAATCTGATTTCTTTTTTTTCAGCCGTTTGTACTGTTTGTCAAAGCGATGTTGCCGCTTATCACATTGACAGCTATTTCACACAGAGCATTGATAAAGTCTGAGCTAGCTTTCCCCACTATGACCCTATGCATACTCAGCATTTTTATACAACGGTTCCAACAGAGCCAAATTCCTCTGCATACGTAATTACACTGTTACCCCTTCTGTTTTTTTAGGAATGTATACAACCGGGCAGTCGGAGTAAAGCTTTTCTGAGTCATAAATAGTCAGGTGTCTTGGCTTTATAATCAATAAGAAAGCCATATGTTGTACTGTTGGAATCATTAAAAGCCTCAAAATTGGGGAGTTGCCAGGAAACATTTCTGTACCTATTAAGGTGATCTGGTATTTATCGCTAGGGTTTTTAAACAAAACAAGGTAATTGATGTTCAAACTAATAGTATGACTAGCCTTGCCTTGAATAAACAGGTTTTGTACTAAATATATACAACTCAGGTTCCTAATGATGAATGTATCTGGTAAAAACATTTTGTAATTCTATATTATTGCTGGCATCTTTCATTAAATCTATATTAAGTAGATTGTTTTTCTCTGGGGGTAACAATACATCATCGCACAGATTTGGGTAGACCATTCACAAAATTAATGTCTTACTGTCTCTGCAGTAGCTGATTATATAAAGGTTGCCAACACGAGTATATGTATACAATATTGTGAGATGACTGTCGATGCTTTTTCAATTACATTCTTGACAAAATATGTCTTCCCACAATTTGAAGGTCCGCTCACCACCAGACTAAATGGATGTTGTAGTCCGGCATCAAACCCCTGATCTGGTCTAATAGCCATAAGGCAGGGTACTATAATCACTCAACACCCTGCTGTTTGTTTCTGATGGTTTCAGAAGAGACAGTCATCACGTGTGCATCTGTATTCTGATTGGCGATAAAGGCTTGAATCAGACCCACCAGAGACTTGAGTGACCACCGCCGTGTTTTTGGCGTTTAGTGTCACACCCTTGCATTTGACAGTTGTTTTGCCATGTGATAGGCATAACACTTCCGAGCCCCAGACACAAATTCAGTGATATAATCTTCTTCAGGGAGGCCACACACACACACATTACCATCATTCAGCTCATCAGTCAAATCCCCCAGGTATTCAACCAAGGGAGGTATCCACTCCGCCAGCTGCGAAGTAAAAACAACACTGTCGGTATCGCAATACAGTACACGCCGATCCAGCCAACACCTCATAAAGCATGAGGCTTTGGTGTCAGCATGACACCACATCATCTGATATGAAACAAAACTGTCGCACATCATATTGATCACCGAACATCAGTTGTGTAAATCTGTGTGGTTCTGTTATCAACTCACATTTTGGTAAATTATTCCTCATGCTGAATCTGCCCCACAATGAGTTCAGAAGAAGCTTGTTTCAACTCCTTACTGCCTTGTTGACACAGTTTTTGTCGGCGTCTAGCAGGATACCCTCCTTTTTGAAATACTCATCAATGTATCCTTTTCCTCAGCTGTTTTGACATGTCCTGGATAGCCAGAGGCCTCCTGCTTAAATTTTAGAAATGCCTTGACATTTTCCCTGAACAATGTGTCAGTTTTGTTAGGGAAATGCCACACCTCGTCAGTGTGCACAATCTGGTATCCTTTTTTTCCAACTGCTTTTTTCAAGCTCAAACGAGACCCACACACCTGACAGCTGCCTGTCTTTGTCACTGTGTGCACAATCACTCCACATTTCAGCTCCTGTGCATGAGTTTTTTGTGACACCTATAGGTAAGGACAGGATGGTATAAGCCTCTCGGAGGGAGCACATCTGTTTTTGTGAGTTCACAGCCGGGTATAAACTGGTGGAGTCGTAATATCTCACCCTCTCACCATCCAACACCTTGTGGTACAACTTCATGGCATTTGTACGTCCTCCAAACGGAGCCTGTCAAGGGTCCAGGCGTTCTGGTTTCCTGTAACCCTGTAGAAATGTTTGGATGCTAGAGTCATCCTTTAAGTTTGAGCCATTTACACTCCCACATTACTTCAACTTCGTAACATGTCTATAATTTAAATCGTTTACCTTTGACATGAAGTGACCACAGAGCACCCCGTAAGTCTCTCTCGTCACAGGATTTAAACTGGCTTGAGCATAGCATTTGATACACCCATGATAAAAACAGCCGGCAAATTCCTAGCACTTTTTTGCTGCAGTCTGGTAGCCATCCACAAAGTATGGACCTATTTGCTGGTCGCCATGGTTGAGGGCACGTTTTATCTCGATGTTTTCATTGTGGCTCAGGTATTCAAGCCACTGTATAGACACGTCTGAATATGTCTTAAACTGACCAACATATGCACCGTCATACATGAGAGCGAGTGTGTCTTTGCTCAAACAATGTTTTGAACACACCCATACAGCTGGATGCCAGTGTGGTAAATGCAAAGGGGTCAAGTTTTGTGCATTTCCGAAAAGCATCCTGGTAGATACTACATCATCTGTGCAGCACATCCACATCATTGACGCAGTACAGATGGATCTCTTTCTCGAAGTCAAAGGTTTCTCTGCAGACTGTGTCATACCAAGCCATGAATGCAGTTTTTTCATTGTCACACATACTATCATAACTGTAGTAGTACAGTCTGGATAGGGGCCTACGTACTTCTCATTGCCCAAGGTGAACTTTGAGGGAAATAACCTTTCATCATGTCCTCAAAGCCTAATGCTGCTGGTATTTTTGACAAGCGCATAGGTAGAAAGCTGAAAGAATTTATCCAACGCTGTTTGTATGCCTTGTCATACATTAGAATTACCCTACTGCCTGTCATTGTCAGCTCGGGGGTTATTCCTTGTTTGACCATGTATTCTAACAGGATGTAGTTGTCAAACCCTGACACTTTATGTGCAATGAATGTATATTTCTTAAACTTGGGTTTTCCATAGCGGTCCACAAATGACTCCACACAATTTTGACCGTCAAGGTCTTTTACACAGCAAAAATTTGCTTCATTCTTGCCATTGTGATACCGCGTCTCAAAATTAAATATATTGTATTTATCCGATGGCTTTTTCTTCTTCAAAGGTTGGATATAGCACTGATGTAATACCTTGACATCCATATCTTCGCCGCAGTGGCGGCCGTTAAGTTCTGTGAGGCATGTGTCTACACCATAGGAAAAGAAGGCAAAACACAAATGTCATCCTCTTATGTGTGCGCACGGTATTTTGTTTATTTTCTCCATTTTGTGTTTGAAATAAATTAGATTTGCATATGCGTTTGCAAATAATACATTTCTTTGGTTTTGGTCGGGTGTGTGTGACAAGCGTCTGTAAAACAGACATTGCATCTGAGTTTGCAGTGGTGACTCAAGACTGCTTCATATGTTTCATAACAATAATAACACACGTATGCAGAGTCAAAGAATCCTGACGGCTTTTCTATCTGATGATGATGATAATCCCATGCCATGTGGGTTTTTTTCCTCAAAACGAGCAAGACAGATTGTTCTCTCCAATATTTTTAGGGTTATACAGAAATCGCGTTTTCTCCAACAAAATCTTGTCATATGGTATTTAGCTGATATTTTTACGATTTCTCCTGCTTCTTTCTGCACCACCATAACAAACTAATTCATCATCAGACATGTACATGTCATTACTCTGCAAAACTCGTGAAATTTCTTCCAGAAACAAATCTGTATTGTATTGATTGTCCAAGCTTAAAATAGCCTGCACATCATTGGCAAGGGACGGGCCTCTCAATATTGCATTTAAAATACTACCGGGATGAGTTCCATCTAATGCACCGTCAATCACACCAGACAACCTCTCTCTGATTCTCATGGGGACCAACTCTGGGTTATAGAGACTAATGTCTCTGAAATCGAGATGCTGGCGCAGCCAGCATCAACTATTGTTGTGTATGAAGCTCAGCCTACTTTGTTGAAGAAGGGAGGTCCCGGAATCCAGACTTTCTGGATCAGCTTCGTCTTTCTGACAGGACGGCAGCGGCGGCTTTGGAACAGCTGGAGAGTGATGCCGCCTCGGGTCGAATGAAGACAGTTTCTAGCCCAGCGGAGTTGTTTGCTTGAGAGCGCTGCATGTGGTCCGGGTGCAGCTGAATGCTAATTCTTCTTTCGGCTGTAGATTTCTTCACGGTTTCTTGAGCAGCTAAACTGCACCGACTTCGCAATGGTTAAGAGTTTTGATCAAAGTCTCTTTTAGAGCTGGTGATTACGGAGCTCCGAACATATCGATTTTACTTCTTGCATAAAATTAACTGGGAAAGGAAACGTCGGCCGAACGAATCTTCCTTAGTCACTAAATACAAGGAAAAACAAAAATAGCTTCTTCTGGCTTTGAATACGATACTTTAACGATATAAAGGAATACAAAAAGAGAATTAATTCTGTCCTTAAGTTTCAAAATAAAGGTATTCTCAAAATAACGGCACGTCACTTGAAGAAAAGTTCAACAAGTGGTTCGAATCTCCGGAGATGAAAAAGTCTTGGCGCCGCAAAACTAAGGAAAGTACGGAGATTAAATGCGACAAATACAAATTTACACGTGTTGAAGAAAAGAGTAAGTAGGTAGTACGTAGAAGAGAGCGAGTAACGGGAGGTTCGCTTTTTTAATGTTTAAGCTGAGGCGGAAACGAGGGTAGACTGGTCACGTCACTTCCTCCGGGGAAGCCAAAGCTCATATTACGGATCTTTTTGACTTACTGAACCAAACTAGTGATTTAGAAAGTTTTAAGATCGCGATTGGCTATTCACTGAAATCCACCATGGTCTCACATCAATTTTTACATGAATATAAAGGAACATAACTGAAATTGCTTAATAGGCAAAAGGGAAATTATTGATCTATAATAAGTCACAAACACAGGTACATACGTCTCAGCAGCACTGATGGCTGTCGTGGCAATTTTCTGCTCTTGGTGAAGAATGAAATAAAGAATTCTTGCCGGCCGACAAAGTTTTATTTTCTTTACAAAGAAAAGGTCAATCAACATGCGACCGGTTCCAAATGAAGAAAGACCATGAGCATCGGGAAACTTGAACATTTATACCTTAGGGAAAGCCCACCCCTTGAATGTGTATTACAACCTTTGTCTACTGTGGGGTTGGCCCCCTCCTCAGGGTGTCTTTTCACACTCTTGTTTCTCACAGGTATCAGCCCCAACATCCTGTAGTATGATCAAGAGGTCTAGTCAAACATTCACACTCCTGCAGACATCCTGCAGACATCTCCTACAGCTCCTACAGACATCCTGCAGTATAATTAAGGGGTCTAATCAACACAGTTTAGAATGCAAAAGGGTTTGAATACACATGAGAAAGTGAGTGGTAGGATGTCTTCGAAACTTAAAATGCAATTACAAGGATTAGACATTGAAATACACAAATGGGTAGCAAAGAAGAAAAGAGATCTGATATCTTGGGGGAAAAGCAGGGTGTGGAGGCGTCTCAAGGAAAAAGTAATATTCAATATTCAAAATTTACCACTACACTTCCCCCTTTTGATTATTCATTAATCACAACTGGAGAGAATAAAACATAAACAAGAAATAAAAATAATAATATTTGCAAAATCAAAATAGATAAAATAATAAATAATAATGGATAATAATAATAAAGAAGCAAATTAAAAATGAAAAAATGGAATGAAATAAACATAAAATGCAACTTTAAAATTCTACTACAACTTAATTAACCGACACATTAATTCACATAGATTTTAAAATGTATCATCATGGCAGTGGTTTAGAAAAGTAAGTTAAGAATTTAAAATATAAAATATAGGAGTAAAAAGTAAGAAAAAAACAAACAAAAACAATATAATAATAATAATAATGGTGATAATAGAAAAAAAAAATCCACTACAAAATGTCTTATCAAAGTCAGAGTCTGAGCTGGGGTAATGATCGGAGTCAGGAACATATGTAGAGGATTGGAGCATCTTTTGGTGAGTATGTTAGACCGTCACTTCAACATGCAGGGAATTATGGTGCAGAGCAAAAAGAGAATAACTACAACTAGGGTAATTATTGTTAAAAACCATGATGCCCATCCTTGGCTCCAAAGTTTTAACCAGGAAAACCATGAGTCATTTACAACTTGTGGGGGTTGAATGGCATCATGCATGTGTTTGATGATGTCGGTGATGTTCTCTTATTCATCAGGGACATAAAAACAACAGGAAACATTGAGCATTTTGCAAGTACCTCCTTTTTCAGCTAGAATGATATCGAGGGCAAGTCTGTGTTGAATAACTGCTGTTCTGATTGCAGACATTTCGGTATTTACTAGAGTAAAGGCTGCTTCGGTGTGGTTTGCTAAGGAGAGAACAGACCAGGCTATTCCATTAATTTTGTTTAATGCTGTAGTTGTTCCACCTCCTAAAAACAGAGACCAGCCAATATTAGCGCCTGGGGAAGTCCAGGGATTCGCCAACACATAACCATCAAATTTGGTAGGGACACCAATAGTATCTTGGTGAGTTTGAGAATGTATGGTAGATTGAATATTAATGGTAGTAGGCTTTTTATATAAGATTTCTGTGGAAGTTGTAACTACTGATGGGTGGCAACAACCAGACCACTGAATTGGCAAATTATGATAAGCTTTCCTACCGCAAGACCACATTATTCCCGGTTGGGATGAAAGTTGTTTAAATGGACAGGCAAATCTTTTTAGCGTGTTAGGCCATCTATAAGAACAATTATTTGATGCTGTAGTGTTTACAAATATTTTAGTTTGGCAACTTGACTGACCTAGATAAGGGCCGGATGGTGATGCTGAACAAACACAAGTCTCTGCATGTTGTAGAGGAACTTCAAATGCCATGTTAGTGGGAGTTGAATGTGAATCAGTACAGGTAATATTGGGGTGTTGAGTAATTGAAACATTATTCCTGATTTGTTGACCAGCAATTAATAATGTCATCATTCCCAAAGGGACAGTGCACTTACCATGCTCTTCTTTGCCCCAGGATTCTTTCATGTGACCCTGTAACACATCACTTGCTGTAAGGGGTTTTGCTTGCCATCTGGCTGCTAGAGCCTGACAAACCCAACAGTCACCAGGAATTTTCAACTCTTTTTTGTGTAATAGTGCTAGGGCACATGCGCTGTTGCCGGTACATTGTCTGAGGGCTCGTTGCACTGTGTCATCTTTGGAGTCAGTGGTGCTTAAATTGTCCGGATGATAATTGTCTTTCTCAGAGGTCGGTGGAATAGTCTTAACATCTGACAGTATGTTAAGTAAGGTGTCATGAGTGTGGTGGCTCATTGACTATGACTCTGAGTTGTCTGTACATATCAGTGTTTGGATATTCGATTCCACACCAATATGTGCCTGCATCAGTGGTTCTGACATCAGAGATGGTGATTTGGACTCCGTTGGAGCGTGGTATTTTTGTTATTGTGAAACGGGGGTCTCCGTTTGGAGCAAGGTTTTCATTGGTGGCAGTTACCACCAGATGCCAATCACGCGGGCTGCAAGGGTCTCTGCATAAATATTTGTCATAATTGGCATAATATTGGCATGAACTTGTCCTGATCGCCAAATTTCAGGATAAACAGTGCAGGTGAATGTTGCATTTTGTCCTTTGGTCAGAGTGACAGTCTTGGTGGGTTTGTAGGTGTAAGCTTCTGTCAGCATCGCTGACCATGAAAGGAACAGGATCAGGTGGTGCATGATGCAGTTGAAAGAAAAGGGTTCTGTGCCTCTAATTTGTGTTTGTTGAATTCACAGAGTTATCCCTCGTGTTGTCCTCTCGTTGTTTGTTCTCGTGTTGTCCGGGTTGGCAGCTGAGTCCCTCTGTTGGTTCGGGAACCTTCCTGCAGTGACTGGTGTGGATCCACGTTGTTCTTTCAGCAATCTTCACAGCGGTATGTGTTGTCAGGAGTACTTGGAATGGACCTCGCCAGCGTTTGGAATTCCAATGTTTCCTTCTCAGGTCCTTTATCATCACCCAGTCACCAGGCTGGAAGTCATGGAGCGCTCTGGAAGCTGGCAGTGGAAGGGCTGACTTCACCTGTTGAGAGATTTGAGAGAGAGTGGAAGATAAGTTTTTGCAATATTGTAGCATATCATCCTCACACAGGCCAGGGGAGGGGAGTGGCCTGGATACAGGCTCCACTCCTAAAGATGGAGGTCTGCCGAAAAGAATTTCAAAAGGACTCATGTTTGCTCTGGTTCTTTTCCTCATTCTCATGTGCGTTAGGACAATGGGCAGAGCTTTTGTCCATGGCAGTCCCGTTTCCTCACAGCATTTTGCTAATTTGGATTTCAGAGTGCCATTTTCTCGTTCAACAGCACCTCCACTGGCAGGATGGTATGCACAATGTTGTCTAAGGTCGATGGCAAGGAATTCACTGATTTGGGTGATTGCAGAATTGACAAAGTGTGTTCCATTATCACTACTTAGTCTGGTTGGTATTCCCCATCTCGGAATGATTTCTGTTAACAAAGCTTTTGCTACTAGTTGGCTGTTTTGGTGTTTTGCTGGAAATACCCATTTTGACCACATGTCAACCATCACTAAGCAGTATTTCTTCCCTTCTGCTGGTGTCAGTTCTATGAAATCCATCATCAAATGTTCAAATGGTCTATTTGGTGGTGGATGAGCAGCGTGTGTGATTGTTTTGGTTTTACCTGTATTATGTGTTGCACAAATCATACATGATTGACAAAACTTCTGCACATAAGCTGAAAAACCTTTGGTGAACCAATGGCAGGTTATGGTATCCAACATCCCCCCTTTTGACACATGGTCCAATCCATGTGTCAACTTTGCAAAGTGAGGAAAGAAATGTTTGGGTAGACATGGTTTGTTATCGGGCCCTTGCCACACTGCTTCTTTCTGTGTGGCACCGCATCGTTTCCACAGCGTCTTTTCTTCTGGTGTGGCAAAGGTCTGTAATGCTTTGAGGGAGCTGGGTATGGAGGCTGGAGTTGAAACATACAAAGGATTAAGGATAATGGGTTGGAGTGCTGCTCTTTTTGCAGTAGTATCGGCTCTTGCGTTCCCTAGGGAGATGGGGTCAGAGTTGTTAGTATGAGCAAGACATTTACAAACAGCAATTGAGTTTGGGAGCAAAATGGCATCCAGAAGAGCTGCAACTTTGTCATGATTGAGAATGGGTTTCCCGTCAGATTTTAAGAATTGTCTGTGTTTCCGCAGAGTGCCGAAATCGTGTACAACACCAAATGCATATCTGGAGTCAGTGTAAACAGTTACGGTTTTGTTTCTTGCCAGTTTGCATGCCTCTGTCAATGCTATCAGTTCTGCTGCTTGTGCAGAGTAGTGGGAAGGGAGTGAGTCTGAGACAAGAGTTTCATGGTTAGTGACAACAGCAAATCCTACTCTGTTGTGACCGGTTTGGGGGTCACGTGAGGCAGATCCATCTACAAAAACAACCAAATCAGGGTTAGTTAATGGGGTTTCTTGTAGATCTGGTCTTGGAGAGCAAACCTGTTGGAGGACAGCAACACAATTATGTTCCTGTCCGTCGTCAGGCGTAGGGAGGAGAGTGGCAGGGTTTAAAACATTGCATCTTTTGACAGTGATGTTAGACATTTCTAAAAGCACAGTGTTATATCTGAGCCATCTTGCTGTGGAGAGGTGAGAAGTTTTTTGTTCAAGTAAAATCATGGACACAGCATGTGGTACCAGGAGGGTTACATCAGAGTAACCCACAATGTCTCTGGATGCCATAACTGCCTTTTCTGCAGCAGCAACAGCTCTGAGACATCTTGGGAGGCCTGCAGCCACAGGATCTAGTTTGGAAGAAAAATAAGCTACCGGACGTAGTTTATTTCCGTGATCCTGTAACAAAACAGAAGTCATGTATCCATTTTTTTCATCTACCGTTTGAGTAAACGGCCTGGTAGGGTCAGGTAGTCCCAAAGTTGGAGTGGTCTGTAAGGCAAGTTTTAGGTCGGTGAAAGATTGTTCTGCTTCAGGAGTCCATGTGATCTTATCTTGTGATTGCAAACTATTGCCATGAATGAGGGAGGCGAGTGGAGCCTCAAGAATGGCATAGTTTAAAATGAACTGTCGACAATAAGAGCACGTTCCAAGAAATGACATCATTTGTTTTTTTGTGATAGGTCTTGGAAGATTCTGAATTGCATCTGCTCTTTTTGGTGAAAGAGTTTTTCCTTCAGAAGTAATGACATGACCTAAGAAAACAACTTGTTCCTGGACAAATTGTAGTTTCGACAAGCTGGCTTTATAACCACCTTTAGCCAGATGTTTTAAGAGTTTGACTGTGTTGGCTTCGCATTGTTCCTTGGTGGGACAGCAGATCATAAGGTCATCAACATACTGTAGTAAAGCACTACCTGGAGAGAGAACAAGAGATTCAAGGCTTTGTTTGAGAGCTTCATTGTAGATGGTGGGACTCTCACAATATCCTTGACACAAGCGAGTGAATGTGTAGCCTCTTCCATTGAAGTTGAAAGCAAACCAAAATTGACTTTCTGGATGGACTGGAACACTGAAGAAAGCATTAGAAAGATCCACCACTGAAAAGAATTTCACAGTTGGGGGAACTTGAGACAAGATGGTGTAAGGATTTGGAACATTTGGAGTTCTGGGTTGGACTGCTGCATTAACTGCTTGCAGATCTTGAACAAAACGCCATTCTGTTGGTTGATCCTTATCTCTGATTTTTTTGACAGGGAACAAAGGGGTGCGCACTGGAGAGTCATCACAGGGGATAATTACTCCTGCTGCTTTAAGAGACTCAAAAACTGGCCTTATGCTATCGATGGCTTCTTGTTTGAGTGGATATTGAGTCTCGCAAGGTCTAAAGTCAGATTTTGGAGTTATGACAACAGGTTCACAGTTTTTGATGAGGCCAACATCATACTTATTAATAGCCCACAGTGTCTTAGGGACTCCCTGTAGGGCGGTGATAGCTGCAGCTTGTTCTTCAGACAAAAAAGAAAAAGATTTAGAAGTGCTTTCGGGTACCAGCTGGATTGTTTTCGTAGTGTGCACAACAGATGTTAAACCTTTACAATAGCACTGCAGTGTTGGTGAAAAAAAAATAGATCGATCACATGTCTTTTGCCAATCGGCTGCGCGCTGACATGATTTTATGAATGGGCCCAAATCTTCCCAGTTATCTGATGTGTGTTTTGCAAGTGTTATGTGTGGGACAGAATCAGTTATGGTGTACATGATTGAGCTGATGTGAGAGAGATTGAGATAGCACATCTGTGTTGTGTCCAATATATGTGTGATAGTTTAAGTTTGTCAAATCTCTCTCTCAGCCAGCTTTCCTCAAATGGCTCATCAGGTTCTGGTGACACATGAGAGGTACAATGGAGATCCTCAAGTGGCATGAAATCAGTTGCAGTTTTTAAAACTGTCTTTTTGGCTTCTGTGACTAGTTCAGAAGAGACTGTTAGGTTCTGCAATTTCCATTGATATGCATAGAGCAAATTTTGGTGAACAAAGGAGTGTGAAAGACTTGGTTCCAAATCGGATAGTCTGAACTTTCACACCTTCTGGGGTTGAGATTAGGCAAAGGCCTAATTTGCACATTAAATCTCTTCCCATGAGATTAATGGGACAGACTTCAGAGAGTAAAAATGCATGTTTGAAATTTGTATATGTTTCATCCTCACATTTGAGTGGGACAGTAATGTTCTCTCTGATTGTTTGACCTGATTAACCAACAGAGTATACATGTTTTCCACTCAGTGTTGGTTTTGTAGTGAGTTCTAGAGCTCTTATCACAGAATGTGTGGCTCCTGAATCAACTAAGAATACAACATCTTGTTCAGCAATGGTCAATGTATGTTTGGGAAACCTTTTGAAATGATCAGATGTGTATTGAACATATGTTAAAGCAATTGTGTCTGAGCTCTCAATAGATTGTGTGTTAATCTGCTCAACATGTGTGTGTGTGTGTGTGAGTGTGGTGCAGTACCTCCTTTTGGTTTCACATGTTGGTTGAGCCTAGCAGCAGGAGTCCATCTCTCGCCGACAACCCCCGACCACCGTCAGTCTGATGTCTGTGGAAGTGATGATCTTGGTGTGAGACATTCACGTTTCCAATGTCCAGATTGGCCACAGCGGTAACAGATGTCATCGGGACGTCTTCTTGCAGATCTGTTAGCATTGTTTTTCCAGTTGTTGTCTTGGCTGTGAATTCTTTGTTTGTGTTCACGCTGTGGTTGTCTGTAGTCCCGGACTGTGTTATACATGGTCATTGCTGCCATGTGAAGTTCCTTATGAGTTGTTTCTTCTTTTTTCTTTTTCTTATGGAGTAATTGGTCAGAGGCGTGTACTGCATGTCTGCGAAGTTCTGACAGGTGTGCATCATTCCAACCAATGCAGGAGTTTTTAACAGATAAGGCAATGTCTGGTTTTAGTCCGTTTAAAAAGCAATTGCAGAGATGAATTTCCCACACATCTGGAGTATTGCTTGATTCATCACATGTAAGGCCACTGTATGTGTTGAATACTTCCGTCAGGCGAGTGAGGTATTCATTAGGATTTTCATCTTTTTGTTTGCATGGACAATTTGGACAATATCTCTGTAATGGGCATTAGACTCATCGTCCCAGGTGATGTGTTTACAGCGGATATCTGCATTTTGGAATTTTCCAGATATCTTTTGCCAGTCCGTTGGTTTCATTTTGGTGATGAGGAGTCTTTTTAGTTCGTTTGTGGTTGGTTTAAACTCTTGACAAAAGGTAGAAAATTGTTCAGCAAACACTTTACCGGATGCCGTAGGATTGGGCAGATGTTGAGAGGCTGCCGTGATGTCAGCAGAAATCCTTGGAAAACCAATGTTGCACCTTCTGGTCCAGAAACTTCAACCATAGGCATGTTGAAGGTTGCATCTTGATTCGGATGACGTAGTCTATGTGCAATTGGAGAAGGTGGTTTGTCTGAAGAATTTGTTGTTGGAACAGGCGCATCAGGATGAGCTGCTCCCGAACTTGTTTGTTGTGTCATGCTGAAGGAGTCTGTTCCTCTTCTCTCGTCAGCTGTAGCGTTGTATGGTGGTGGAGCTGAAGGACGGGGGGGTGGGTTGCCGTCGAGGTCAGGATCCAGCTTCAAAGCCGCCAACTGTGGAAACAAAGAGGAAGAAACCTGCGAGTCTGATGTTCTTTGTGTGTGTAAATCTTGTTTTTCATTGGTTTCAGTTGTTTCTGCATTATTCTCCTATTTCTTGCAGTTGCTTCCGTTTTCCACATCAGTAAACATTCTCTTTGATCTTCTATAGTTTCCAATTTTTTTACAGATAATTTCTTTTTCCTTCTCATGTCTAGTTCTTTTTCCTTTAGTTTTTCCTCTAATAGTAATATAGTTTTTAAACTGAGAGATCCCCCTATTGGGAGTCCAAACTCAGCTGTCCAGACATTTAAATATTTTAGAGTTTTATTCCCATATTTCTTTCTCATTGTATCCACAATTGCCCCCTCTGGAGGTCCCGCCTCAACAGAGCCTTTACTCCCCATTCCAGCTGGGCAGGTCGTGCATGACAATTTCAATACAGATGTCCCCGTAAGGACCACTTCGTTACTTATATCAATATAATGAAATATTAATATAACCCGCACAAGTGAAACCCAAAGTATTTAAACTTTGATCCCTGAGTCATAGACTCAAATACAATTGTGGATAAAACGAAAATTAGAAATATTATGTCAAATTAAATCCCAAATTTTAAAAAGAAAGGAGTTAGAATGTCAATATTTCAATGCTCACCAGATATATTTCGCTGACTTATTGTTCGCAGAATTCCAGCGGGGACGATCTGGGGTGTTTGCGGTCAGTCCTCCCTCAGAAGAGTTTAAGAGATCGAGGCTGGAAAGTTTTTCTTTTCCAGGATGGCCTATCCCTGTCCCCGTTCCGTCCCAGACGATCACCTGAGGAATCCCACTTCTGACACCAAATTGTCGTGGCAAATTTCTTGCCGGCCGACAAAGTTTTATTTTCTTTGCAAAGAAAAGGTCAATCAACATGCGAGCGGTTTCAAATGAAGAAAGACCCTGAGCATCAGGAAACTTGAACATTTATACCTTAGGGAAAGCCCACCCCTCGAATGTGTATTACATCCTTTGTCTACTGTGGGGTTGGCCCCCTCCTCAGGATGTCTTTTCACACTCTTGTTTCTCACAGGTATCAGCCCCGACATCCTGTAGTATGATCAAGAGATCTAGTCAAACATTCACACTCCTGCAGACATCTCCTACAGCTCCTACAGACATCCTGCAGTATAATTAAGGGGTCTAATCAACACAGTTTAGAATGCAAAAGGGTTTGAATACACATGAGAAAGTGAGTGGTAGGATGTCTTCGAAACTTAAAATGCAATTACAAGGATTAGACATTGAAATACACAAATGGGTAGCAAAGAAGAAAAGAGATCTGATATCTTGTTTTGTAACACTCCAGACGTTTGCGGTTAGCTGTGTGGCGGAATATGATTTTTGCACCAATCTCCCTCTCAAATGCGGTGACTTTATCAAAGGACGCACAGCTCGTGAGATTGCCCATGAGTGTTTTTTGCATATACCAATTGTTCATGCCATGTGGGTTTTTTTCCTCAAAACGAGCAAGACAGATTGTTCTCCCCAATATTTTTAGGGTTATACAGAAATCGCGTTTTCTCCAACAAAATCTTGTCATATGGTATTTAGCTGATATTTTTACGATTTCTCCTGCTTCTTTCTGCACCACCATAACAAACTAATTCATCATCAGACATGTACATGTCATTACTCTGCAAAACTCGTGAAATTTCTTCCAGAAACAAATCTGTATTGTATTGATTGTCCAAGCTTAAGGTATCACTCCGTGTAGTGTCGTACCGAGATCGGTTGCCGTGGCAACAATCCTGTCAGAAAAGACAGTGTATTTTGGCTGTATTACGGAGACGAAGAAAACTCTCCCACCAGCCCATATTGCGAAGATACCAGTAAATGAATGAAATACTGTTCGCCGTTTAAAAAAGTTTTCTCAAGTGTTAGAAAACTGCTTGTGAAAAGCAAGCCTTTATGGCCACCGTGCCAAGGGCCACCATTGTGTAAAAAAGTGTAACTCTGCTGCTGCAAACTTCCTTAGAAAGTGACCTCTTCAAAGACTAGGCCACACTGAATTGAACCTCCGCATTCCCAGGGGGGTATATCAGTGGGTGGAGCTAAAAGTCCCACCCTTGACTTCTTCTATTGTTGCTCAACTCGGTCAAGAATTAATGATAACCGCCCCCTGTCGCTCAGTCTTGGTAAAAACATCCAATTAAAAGAAATGGCTCCCTCTGCTGTTTAAAAGGACGAAGCGTCCCAAATTATGAAAATAACACCAGCTGCTATTGAAACTATAGGAAGACATCTAAATTTGTGAAGAACTCTCCCTGTGCTTGAACTCATTGAAACAAATTCGTTACATTATCCCAACTAGTTGATCGTGAAAACAAATACATTTAAATAACCTGCTTTGAGGATAGACTTGGTTAATAGGACTGTGATCTTTTCAGCTTTAATAGGCTAAATTCCCAAACACTAATTTGGTATACTATAGTAATTAAACTTATGATACTGCAACACTTAAGTGAATACACTGCTAAATTAAATAATTAAATTACATATTCAATAATTTAATCCAAATTTTAATTTAATTTCCTTTCAAAATTATTTGGAATTTGATTTTGATATCTGCCTTGCATACCCATGTCAAACAATTAAGCTGTTAATTAGCATCCAAGTAGCTTAACAATTTAGATAAAATATTTTAGCTTTGTGTTAAAACATTAGCTATCAGGTTCTTTAAAATCCAAACACTTGCTGTTTTAAATCAAACCCCAAATTAATTAATTAACCAAACTCCATTTTAATTGAAAACCTTTCAAATTAAAACTCGTATCAGATAAATAAATAAAGTAATAAAATTTGAATTCAATTTTGAATACAATTATAAATTGATATTTTGGTTTTGAATTTTAAATTTTAATTTTGAATTGGTGTTAAAAGATTAAGCTAAAACCATGTCAGACCATGAAGACCCCGAAGACGCAGGCCCAGAGGATGCGTCAAACAGCTTAGAAGCAGCAATATTAAAACTTACTACAGAACTGTTACCAAATTATGCAAACACAATTCGAAAGACCAACACTAGTGAACTACCAGGCATGGTGAATGAACTAGTATGTCAAGTCCTAACTGAAGAGCACAAAGGAAAAACCAGGGAGAAAATGATAGGAAGCTTGCTCATCCTGATGTCTGCACAAAAAACCCACGGCGATCGTCTGGTGCAGCAGCTTTCCGCCGAAGTAGAAAACCAGAGAGCAAAGAACAAATCCCTTAAGAAACAATATGAGGATACAAAAGAAGTCTTAAGAGAAACAAAGAAAATCTTAGTTATAGCAAAGGAATCCTTAACTAAGACACACGAGTCCTTAGATAGGGCAAATGACCGTATTGGCCAAGTTGAGTCCCAACTAAAAACCCAAGAAGAAGAATACGCTAAACTGCAGGTGGAACACGCAGAGCTAAAACAAATCCTTCACGCTCAAGGGAAGGAGCTAGATAAAGCAGATTATGGAATCCAACAAATGACCCAACGTGCAGACCACGTGGATCACGATCTTGAAAGTGCCACAGAGCAAATTCAAGACCTAAAGCTTAAGCTTCAAGTCTGGGAGAAAGCCAGAGAAAACGAAAAACAGTTGCACAATAGCACGCACAAAGAACTAAAAGAAACTAAAGATCAACTCAATGATCTCCAGCGCGAGAAACGAGAACAAGGTAGAGAACTTGATAAAGTTAAAGGAACTAGGGCACTTCCTTGAGTATAGCTCATTCACAAAAGCGCCTGTGCGAGACCCCTCTCATGAAGAAGTCGGAGAGAGCAGGTTTCACAGGAGCGCGCCATTAGACCTATCTCCGACAGGAGCTATGTCACCAATCATTCCCGATGCTCGCGCTCGAACCGACAGGGATCTGGGTGACCCAACTAGAAGGTCTTCCTCCCCTCAGCCGCTCTCTTCCTCAAGAGTGCATCACTCTCGAGCCCCCTCTGACAGGGACCTAGATAAGATCGCTCGAAACATAACCCGTTATGAACCCAAACCAGGCGGTAAAAATGACACCAAAGCATACCTAAAAGACATTGAGTTCTACCTGAGAAGATTCCCTGGTGCTACCGTTGATGATAGAATTTACTTAATTAGAGGGACCTCTAGTCAGAAAGTCAATAAATTCATCGACCGACAAATCGACAGCGTCAGAAACAACTATGAAGTCCTCAGTAAGGCACTAATAGACGAATTCAAGAGCATTACAGTAAAAACAGGCCTAGCCGCCGCTTTATCTGTCAAGCAGAGAAAGACAGAAATCCCCTCAAGAGTACTACGAGAGGCTCCATGAAGCCTATTTTGGGCCCAAAAATGAAACAAAGTGTAGTTCCTCCTCCATCTCTAAGTCACTGTTTGTACAAAACCTTCATCCCACAACTAGCGACCACCTTGGTGTCATAACATGTCCAGAAACCCTCACTAGCCGACAACTACGTGAGATGGCTACAAGAGGCTTTAATAAACAAAAACAAGCCATAGTCAAATCCACCGATGCAAACATTTTAAGTGTTTCCACCAAAACCCCTCCGCTGGAGTTGGAAGGAGCGGCAACTGCTGAACCACATGGGTCCGCCACGGCCTCCTCTAAATTTTCCCAACCTCTAACAGAAGAAAGATACTCCCAGTCCGATTTACATCGGAAGCATCCACAAAAAGCCCGGTTTGCTAATTACGACCAACCAAGAGGCAGATCAAATCACCGCTTCTCCGACTCCCATGACACACGGCGTCCTTTTAACCAGTGGAAAGGTAGTCGGGGTTATAACAACAGAGAGCCTGACAGGCGCGAACCTCGAAATTACGGCTTAAGTGAAAAGCGATACCAAAACCCCTCTGACAGAAAAGAAACAGGAAATAACGACTATACCAATAGTAGGCCAAACAAGTCAGGTTTAAATAAAGAAGACATAGACACTATTAAAAGGGTGATTGAACAGGTGCGTAAGGAGGAGAAAGAGAAAAGGAAAGCCGATCTCTTCTCAGTCGTCACTCGCTTAACAACCCCTGAGAAGTTAGCTTCTCCTCCTCCAGAAACCTTCTCTCACCGACTTAATGTGGGTGTGGAAGAGAAGGTGGGTTCTGACTCCACTGCACCTGAGCCTGCACTGCCCCCTGACTCAAATCTGGAGGCCCAGAATGACACTGCAGAACAATCGGGCCAGGGGCATAAAGACTCGACTTCTAGTGCAGTCCTAGTGGTCCAACTAGATGCAAATGAGACTCCTCCCACTAAAGGCCCGCCAATCTTTCAAGGGGAACCCCCTTTTCACCACTTCTTGGGTGACCTCAAAGAAAAGGGAGTTGCACACAAATTCTACCTTTCCACCATACTCGAGAACGAGCTTGAACATGAAGCACTCTGATGTCACCAGGACTTTTCACTAAACTAAAAACATTGGCCCACCAAGCCAACCGAAATTTAAAGCTACAACATTGCTCACTGGAGATCCAACCCTACTCACCTACAGGTACCACTTTGACAACTAGGGCAGTGATTAACTTCACTATTGGACCAATGAACCTCATACACCCTGTGTACGTGTCCCCCTTTGATTCAATTCCTCTTCTCATCGGTAAAGACCTTCTCAACCGATTCGAGCCGTTCATTGACTTCAAACGCTTGAAAATCTGGGCGCAGGTCTGTGAACCTCTCCCCATTGACGCTCCTGGGGTCACTAAAGCCCAATGCTACAGGCTTAACTCAGACGCCTCGACCTCTGATGCCCTATTGGCCCAACAACTACCAATAGAGGTCAGCAGAGCTCCAGATGTAAACAAAAGCAGTCAGCCCACATTGATGTGGCCCCAAATAGAAGCATTAACTCCACGAGACAACTTCTTGTTCGTGCTCTTTGGCAGACTCATCTGCAACACACGATTTCTGCCCACAAATCATAGGTGGCATTAAACTTGACACCCACACTGATGACGTGGTCTTGGCCCTTTGGGCTGAAAAATCGGCCATCAGCCGAGAGTTGTACGAAACATTGTCGGAAAAGGACCCAAACACTTGCTTTGTAAAGAAGCCTTTCCGCTTTCCTTCGGACCCAGTACCACATTCAACATGGACTGCCGAGGGTGTCTGCGCTTTAAGAGTGCAATGGAACAAAAGAAACTTGACACATCTCTTTCTGGTCATTCCTGACCCACCACACCAAGTCTACGTTGGCAGCTACATGCTCGCCAGACTGGACGTTCAGGTGGACCTAATCAATAGCATCTTATGGTCACTGATAGTAACCCAAGACGAAGGCTTCACTCCTAACTCTGACAACATGAGGTCAGGGCAAACTATACCAGAGGTTTGTCAGGCCATTAACGAACGTCACACGACCGTTCCAGCCAAAACCACAAATGTGGCCATACGCTTAAACATTAAACCTGGCCAGTGTCTTGAACACTCACAAGCTTTCTTTCAACCATCCCCTTTGTTCTTCAAACTGGGATTGGCTCTTGAAGCAACTCCTTTGCTGAACCTGTGCTCCAGGTCCACCCACCTGTTGGTGAATAACAACACCACAGAAGAAATACTGATCCCAAAATCCACCCCTCTGGGCTGGATGATCAGCACCAAGTTCCATGATTTCGAGCTGAGAATTCCGGTAATAGGGCCTATACCTCTCACTCTACTTTCCGATCACTTGGAAGAGGGTGTTGTGTACACTAAACCTTCAAGCGCTATTGCCTTATTCTCGTCCCTACAACTCACTAGAGACAATATCTGTCGTGTTGACCTTGCCAGCCATAAAGAAATGGTTACACAAACCCTTAACACGGTGTTGCCTGACTCCTCTCAGGAACCCACCTCAAAGACGAAACTTGACTCAGAAGAGGCACTTGACGCAGCTTTTACAGCGCAAATTGAACAGGTGAAAACCCAGGCGGACGCCCTAAACAGTGACGAGGAGCGCGAAAAACTTCGCAATGTCCTTCGTAAATACAAAACATCTTTTGCAAAAGACTCTCTTGACTGTGGTCTAACAACCATCCACTCAGTGCGCATTCCCAATCCTCATGACGCACCCCCAACATATGTGCGACAATACAAAATCCCTCTGGCATCCTATGAACCTGTACAGGAAATCATAGATGACCTATTGGAAAAGGGCATTGTCCGACCATGCAATAGCACCTACTCAGCACCCCTCTGGCCGGTGTTAAAACCAAACGGAAAATGGAGGTTGACTATTGACTACCACAAACTCAACCAACAAGTCCCCCTTTCTAGGTGGCCAGTGACCCAGTTTGGTCAAGAGCTCCCCAAGGTTAGAGATGCAAAATACTTCTCCTCCATGGACATAGCATCAGGGTTCTGGACCCTGCCAGTACATGTTGAGGACCAGCACAAATTAGCCTTCACTTTTGCAAACAAGCAATACACTTTCACCAGGTGTCCATTCGGCTACGCCAATTCACCTGCCGAATTCAACATCTTCTTGAACAAAGCGTGTCCCGACGCTCTCGGTCGAGGCACCCTGATATATGTTGACGACATCTTGATACGGAGTCCCACTCTAGACTCCCACCTGGAAGAAATGGATCACGTACTATCGCAGCTCACTTCAGCGGGAGCAAAAGTCTCTGTCAAAGTGTCAATGGTGTAAAACCAAAGTGAACTACGTAGGCCTCCTTGTTGGACCGCATGGCGTTGAGCCACAAATTGAACGCGTCCAGGGCATCACAAACATAAGAGCCCCGACGAATCTTTCCGAGCTCCGCAGCTTCTTGGGCGTTTGTAACTACTCTTGT
Source organism: Diplodus puntazzo (assembly GCA_963678695.2). Lineage (NCBI taxonomy): Eukaryota > Metazoa > Chordata > Actinopteri > Spariformes > Sparidae > Diplodus > Diplodus puntazzo. Next base: position 19,829,637 of record OZ023175.1, on the reverse strand, counting down.
CAGTTTGTTGAGAACTACGCAGACTTTGCCAAGCCACTCACAGAGCAACTCAAAAAGAACACTCCATTTGTCTGGGGCGAGCTACACCAACAGGTTATGCAGGCCCTAAAAGACAAGCTCTGCACGGCTCCTTGTTTAGCTTATCCAGACTGCACTAAATAATTCTACCTAGAAGTTGGATTTTCCACTGGCTGCATGAGTGCAGGCTTGTACCAAATCCACGACCGCGATAAACGCGTGGTGGCCTACGCCAGCAAAACATTACTGGCCCCAGAGCTTAAATACACTGACTGTGAAAAGGCTTTGTTAGCTACCGTGTGGGCTGTCAAACACTTCTCTAACTACCTCGGTGGTCAGAAAGTAATTGTCGAAACCCATCACCAGCCGGTAACCTTCCTAAATAGTCAACGGATCAGAGAAGGTGTGGTAACCAACGCACGCGTTGCATCTTGGTTAATGGCTCTCCAAAGCTTTGACATGGTAGTGCGCTACGCACAAAACAACAAAACACCCCTTGGCACGGGACTGGCAACATGTCACCGATGCACCAACGACGTGTCTTCAGACACCACTCTGATCCTGGACCTTACACCTACAGAACCGTCACCCCACCATTACTTCGATCAAAATGTCTGTCAAGACATGATCACTGCCTATGTGGACGGGTGTTCCTTCCACCACGAACTTGAGGTTCGAGCAGGTGTAGGCTTAGTGTGGATTAACAACACACCGACTGAGCCTCAACGATTCAATCTTGGCTCTCAATCTTCTCAATACGCTGAAATTGCAGGCATGTTGATTGTGCAGCACAGCCATTTGCAGCACAAACACTGGTCATCTGTACTGACTCCAACTACGCACGTTTGAGTTTCTCTTGCCACTTACCTTCATGGAAACAAAACGGTTTCACTACCTCCAACAGGAAACCAGTTAAGCACAAAGAACTGTTCATGTCTTGCGACCACCTAGTAGAAACACACAACATGCAAATCTACTGGAAGAAGGTAAGGGGACACTCTCGTATCCCCGGACAAGACAAAGAGCTTAACGATCTGGCAGACACATTAGCCAAACAAGGTGCTCTTGATGGAAACCTTTGGCAATTTGACCCTGAATCCGTTCCCTGCCCTCCCAACCCAGGGATCAACATTGTCACTCGAGCTCAGGCCAAAGCCGCCGCTCAAACTGAAACGGCCGCTCAGGCTAAAGCCGCCGCTCAGACTGAAACGGCCACTCAGGCTGCGGCCGAAACTCAAAATGAAGCCGCCACTACTGCACTTGCTCCAGCACAAACGCCCATCCCTGCGACTACACGCAAACTGAAAGGTGACTCCGCCCCCTCCACACCGCAGACAGCCGTCTCTGTTGCTCCCCGCTTCACTGACTCTGACCTGGTAACTCTCCAGAATCTCGATCCGGCAATTCGTCAAATCTTGCTCTCTTTGTTGGATCCCTTGAACAATGTTATCTCGTCTGAGGACCTCGAAAACATTCCAGGTTTAAGACACTTGTACAATGCACGTCCTTCCCTACGAATAGTCAAGTGCATATCGTCTGCGCCGTAGACTCTCTCCTCTCTGTAGTATCGGTCAACTATGCCCACACACAACTGGTCAGCATGTTGATGAATGACATGTTGCGTAACATTGGCTCCTCGGTAGACAGCTTAGCCATGGGTAAAATTCCACCATACCTCATTCCATTGTCTTTGGTGCAGGACTTTCTATCCACCGCCACCAGAGACTCGGTCACACCCATTCAAGCCCACCTAGCTCACACGCTGGGCAGTGCAGTCCCCATATTTGTGAACCCAGAAGCAAGGGAAATAGCCTTTATCATAAACCTACCAATAATCGACTTGAAAAACATCTACCGGCTAAAAGACGTGATAAATGTTGGATTCTGGCAAGGTGATGTACACGTTAAAGTAGAGACTCGTCGCTCGTTGCCTACCATGACGACAATCCCGATCTGTATTTGGCACCAAACATACAAATGTGCACCCTCACCAAAGACATCCACTATTTATGTCCCAGTAAGCCTTTTATACGGGACAACACGGATGGAATCTGTGGGCTGAAAGCCATGCCAGATCGCAAGTTAGGCAAACTCAGGCTGAGATCGTGGGAGGCCGCTGGTTGGTAAACACCCCCGCAACAATTGCAACTCTGACATACGACCAACATGACACCGCCACTCGCATAAGTTTGCCTGACACCACTCTTTGGATTAACGTGCCAAAGGGCGCCATCTTACACATAGAAAATGTAGCTCTCTACTATTTGGACCCAAATCAGTATGAAAGCGAAATCGAAGTGTCTGAGTTTTTCAACAAACAGACCCTTGAGCTAAACCCAAACACACTCACGCAGATACAGTACGAGGGTGCTCAGACCATCGACCTGACACCAATCGATGACATACTTAAAGAAATAGCCACTCAGGACAACAATCCCACTCAACCCATCCACTACGCCTGGTCGACACCCGACACTGTCCTAGCGTTCGTCGTAGCATTAGGATACCTATTGACTTTTGGCCTCGCGTTTTTCTACTCTGGTACCGGATTCGAGTTGCCCGACGACGTCAGTGAGAGCAGCGATCGATACTCAGAGTTGCCTCCAGCAGTCATAGACGTTGTCACTGATACTGTCGTGTTCTAAACTCTGAACCCGCAATCAAAAGAAAGATTTGTACCTCCTAATGAAGGAGCGGAAATTTTAAAATTATCATCCCACTTCATTGTAAATAATTTGCCGATTGATTAGGCCTAGGTACAAGTTAAAGAATCAAACACCAACTCTGATCATTACAAGTGGCCACCCGCAGACCTCGACAACGGACAGTTCGACTTCATTGATCCAAGTTCCTGTTGCCGCAGTCATTGGATCAAAGTGGGGGAATATGTAGGAACCAGCCATTGTCTTGCCCTTCTCTCACCACAGGAGGTGAGAGTTACATATATGTGTCCATCTCCCCTCTCTCCTACTCCCTGCCATGCTGGAGTGGTCTGGGATTTTTCATCCCCTCCTACTTCTTGACACTTTACTATTGACAAAGCAGCATGTGATATAGCAATAAACATGTTTGCCTGTGAGAAGAACGGTCTGCTGAGCTCTCGAGAATAGCCAACAGATGACCTCCTGATTTCTCCTCCGCGGGGAAGGCCTGACCCTTATGTCACTGTCATGTCAATGTGATCTATTCTAAGTATTTAGACTTTTTTACCTTAATACAGGCCTTTGTGATATAAGTTGTCAATGTATGAAATATGTTTAAGCCATCAGTGCCTCTGAAACGCGCTTGCCTGTGTTTGTGTTGTAGTATAACCAATCATTTCTCTTTTGCATATTAGGCAATTTCAATTGTGTTTCTGTATATTGTACATTCTTATAACAAATGTTAATGTGAGACCATGGTGGATTTCAGCATATAGTCAAGACGATTTCGAACACTTACCAAACCCTTAGAAGTCGGTAACATGAGCTGTGACGTCACCGGAGGAAGTGACACGCTGACGGTTCCGCCCTCGGTTTAAACATCTTAAAAGGCTCATGCAGCCCACTGCTCTCTCTTACTCTTAAACTCTTACTCGTCGTTGTGTTTTTCTTCTTCTTTTTAATTTTTCTTTTGCGCGTAACTTCTTTATTTTTCCATTTACTTTTGTACTTTGCTAGATTTTTGAAGCTCCAGACAGAAATCTCCGGAGATCTGAGACACTTGCAGACTGCTCTTCAAGACGCGCTTTTATTTTGAAAAGATCTTCTTTTGAAATCCAAGCAAGAACAAAATGTATTCTTTTCGTATTATTTTATATCGTTAATGTATCATATTCAAGCCGAATAAGTCATTTTTGTTTTCTTGTACTTAGTAATAGGTAAAGTTCGTCCGGCCGGCGTTTCTTTCCCAGTTATTTTGCGCAAGAAGTCAAGTTAATATATATTCGGAGCGACCTCATCACCAATTCTGCCGAGACTCTGATAAGTGCTTAGCCACTACAAAGTCGGTGCAGTTTACCTGCTCAAGAAACCGTGAAGAAAGAACCTGCAGTCGAAAGAATTGTCAGCCAACTTCGCCCGTATTGCCTCCAACGATCTCAAGCGAGACACTTCGCTGGGCATAGGACGCTCGACCTGAGACGGCATCGAATTCCAGCAGTTCTGAAGCCGACAGGCCCGGAGCCTTCAGACGGAATCCCCGCTGTGCCGGTAAAACGACGTCATCGGGAAAGCCGCCTTGTCATCATCCAGTGGCTACACCGCCTCTACATCTGCATCCGAGCTGAGACAGAGCTGACTGATAAAATCCGAGTGGGGGAAATCTACTCTTCAACAAAGTAGGCTGAAAACTCCACACATTACAAGAGTCACACGTGAATGAAGTCAGAGTTGGTGTTTGTGAAAGCTTCAAACATATATATCGTGAATTCCAAAACATCTCTCATATAATCTCGTTATAAATTAATCCCCTAGCGAATTTAACAGTCCGCACGTTAAAATCCACCAACCATATGATTGGTTCTGAAAAATGTCCTTCCCATTTTCAGATAAAACATTGGAGGGTGGTGCCCCGTATGACATAAATATACATATAAGAATAAAGTATAATTAATTACCAGTCATTAATTATCACATTACTATCAAGGTATTGTCTCCTACATAATCTTTAGTGAATCCGAAGTCTCCGAAACTGCTTAAGCCAACATTCCTATGGTCATCCAGTTAACGGCAGAAATAGAAGCTATATTGTTCTATTGCACGTGCATGTGTAAAAAGGTGTAAAAATTTGAGTACGCAATTTATGATATGATTTATAACCGTTTATGGTCTAATTTATGACTGTTTATGTCCGGATTTATGACGGCCAAATGGTTCTTATATTGTTTCTGTATTCTCAAGGCCCCTCTCTCGACCCCACCTGTGAACTGCATGTCTTGTGTGTGAGTGTGAGTGTGTGTGCGGTGGTGTGTTTAATTTGCATTTCTTAGATGTTTGCCATCTTCGTGGCAGACAGGAAACCTTTCAAATCTGGTTGTGTGTTCTCAGGCTCCTCTTAGATGTTTGTCACCTTCATATCAGACAGGGGAAATCATTTCAGACAAAGGGTGTGGGGGCCCAAATGGAGAGGAAATAACTTCAAACAACGTCTGTGGGTTGGGGAGGGGTCAAAGACAGCCAATTGGTAAATAGGCACAAGTGGTAGATTGTTCACCCTGTGCTTCAGCGTTGGTCGGTTTCACCGTCTCCACCACCTCATCAGGATCTGATGTTACAGCCACCATCTTTATCTCCCAGTGCTCCTGCTCTGTTGGTTCGGACCCCTCCATCATCTCCACCTCTTTATGACACACAAGATCTGACTGCTGACCAGTCGGATAGATCTATTACCTTTATAGACAGTGTAAAAACCATCATCCTCCACCTGCTCAATACGGCACTGTATAAGTACTGGGAGGAAATCTGTTACTGTTGTCAGATCAACCACCCCAGTCAGAAACATCATGACTATGTATGGGGGATCCCTGATTATTACGAGAGCAAGTTTGAGCAACTTACAGAGAGACTGTGGACTGATCGATTTATTCCCACCATTCAAAGATTCTTAACCGCAAAGAGAATCTATGTCGACAAGGCGAGAATCCAAGGAGCTGCTGATGCTATACTACACAAGCTGAAAACGGTAGAGAGGATCACTGATAAAATCACAAAGATATATGAGACAAAGATTGGTGATGACTACATAAAAACAGTGCAACTGTGTGTTATTAGCGATTATTGTAAAGGGGAAGATCATTGATGTGAACTGTAACAACTTTGTAGTGCTAAATGACGTGACATTTTTTCATTTTGATTTTTTTGTTTTTTTTATTTGGAATTTTTACATTTTTTATTGTTAATGCTTTTTTCAAAGTGTGTGTGTTTAAAACTTGACCATGTTTTTAATGGCTACTTTTATTAGGATTTAATGTTTGACATTTTGTTTGACTCTGAAATAAAAGTCTTTGTAAGAAACGCATACGTGTCATTTCTGTCTTATTCTTAACATGGAGAGTACGATGCATAAGATTTATTATGACCCTGCTAATCCAGGGAGTATCTACAAACTTTGCAACGCTGTGAGGGATTCTACGGGGCTTGCCCCTGCGGTATCAGATGTGAAACACTTTTTATTGGGACAAGATGTCTATACACTTCATGCCAAAGCAGCTAGACATTTTCCCAGGAACAGGGTTTTGGTTAGCAGTGTTGACAAACAGTTCCAAATTGATCTAGTAGATATGAGTGAATATTCTGGTGAAAACGATGGTGTGAAATTTCTGCTAATGTGTATTGATGTGTTCTCTAAATATGCGTGGGTCAGATGTCTTAAGAATAAATCAGGCATTAATGTTACAAAAGCTTTTAACAGCATACTGAGTGAAGGTCGTATACCTACAAAACTCCAAACGGACGTGGGCACAGAGTTTAATAAACAATTCAAACAGCTATTGGATCAGTATGAAATCCAACATTTTTCAACATCAAACGAAACTAAAGCTTGTGTGATGGAGCGTTTTAACAGAACCTTCAAGACTCGAATGTGGAGGTATCTATCGTCTGTTAATTCATGTTGATATGTGGACGTGATTCAGGACCTGGCTGCTTCCTACAACAAATCTCACCATAGATCGATAAAGATGGCCCCTGATGCTGTTAATAAACACAATGAGAAAAACGGTCTTTAACAATTTAGTTAAGTTAAAACCTCAGAGATCGGTAGCCTTTAAATAGAGTTTGGGGGATAAAAAACTTTGCGAAGTGTTTAGAAAAGTTTACGAGCAAAGCTTCACAGACGAATACTTTACAATAGCCGAACGTGTAGCAAGAGAGCCGACTGTGTACAGATGATGTCCCCGTGTTTGGAAAAGTTTTCCGGAAGAAGATGCTGACATGGACATCTATGACTCTAAAACAAAGAAAAACATATTATATCTCTGGCGGTTGGACTTTATGATACTGTACCTGGAATACCTAAGGAATTTAATGCAAAATGCATAGTAACCCCGCCAATCTCACACATGAGTCTAGTGTACAATAACATCACAAATAGAGTTATTTTTTCCAGGCACTGAAGGCTACAGTTAAACATTTAAAGGCCGTTTAGCAGTGATGTTAGGTTTCAATCCGGGGGAGGTGGTCAATATACCTGCCACCCTGAATTTCAAAAACAATACACTGCTCCACATCCTGCGGATATACACGCAGGAATGTATAATATATTTATCTATAGTGATATTGTGAATTATCAACTAGTGGGGGATAGCTACTTCTCCGATGTATAAATGTGTCGGACGAGCCAAGGCGTATGCCCACTCTGGTACACTAAGGTACGCTGGGCTATTACCGAGTATAAAGTGGTCGATGGAACGTTTGATAATGAGTTTTATGAGCCGTAACACTAGTCATAAGAGAAAAGGGCTAAGTCTTGGTAGTCTACAAATCCCACATAGATTTACTTTAATGATCCCAGACTGGGAAATTATTTAAATGCACACTTCTCGTTCCCCGGCGTGTTGAACTTATGAGGGAAAACCTATCATGTCCTCAAAGCCTAATGCTGATGGTATTTTTGACAAACGCATAGGTAGAAAGCTGAAAGAATCTATCCAACGCTGCTTGTATGCCTTGTCGTCGATCAAAATTACTCTGCTACCACGCATTGTCACCTGAGGGGTTATTCCTTGTTTAACCATATATTCTAACAGGATATAATTGTCAAACCCTGACGCGTTGTGCGCTATGAATGTGGATTCACTATATTTGGGTTTTCGATAGTAGTCCACAAATGATTCCACACAATTTAGGCCGGGGAAACAGTACATGTTTTTATCGTCAACATCTTTTACACAGTGAAAATTTGCTTTGTGCCTGCCATTGTGATACCAAGTCTCAAAATCAAATACTTTGTATTTATCTGTCGGCTTTTTCTTCTTCTTTAGGTTGGATATAACACTGATGGGGGGCCTTGACATCCATTATTTCTTCATTGCAGTGACGACACCTAAGAGGGTGGCATTTCTGTGTTTCACCTCCTTTTTTCACTGTGTAGACACTACCGCATGCCTCACAGTACCTAAGTCTGTCACATGGTATTGTCACATGTATTTTCTCCATTTTGTGTTGCTTGAGACAAAAATTAGATCCATTTGCAGTCACCACATTTTACACTTTTGGTTGGGTGTCTGTGACAAGCGTTTGTAAAACAGACATTGCACTCGAGTTTACAGCTGTGGCTCAAGACTGCTTCATATGTTTCGTAACAATAATCACACACATATGCTGAGCTAAAGAATCCTGTCGGCTTTTTTATCAAATAATAATGGTTATCCTGCAGGTATAACCAGACGGTATGTTTGTTGATCTCATCATGTGTTTTGTAACACGCCAGACGTTTGCGACCAGCTGTGTGATGGAATATTATGATTTTTGCTTTTATCTCCCTCTCAAATGCGGCTACTTTAAGCACACACAGCTTGCGAGATTACCCATAATTTTCAGATGAGCGTTTTCTGCATATGTTTGTTCATTTAATGGTTGTTCTTTTTGTCTCTCTTTGTTTCTCTTCTTTTCTTTCTCTTGTCTTTTTTTTTTTAAATGCACAAGACAGAGACTGAAGCACAAATTAGGCTAGGGACGGACCTCTCAACACCGCATTGAAAATACTACCGGGATGTGCCCTATCTAATGCACGGTCAATCACACCAGACAACCTCTCTATGATTCTCCTGGGGACCAACTCAGGATTATCGAGACTGATGTCTCTGAAATCGAGACACTGGCGCATTAAAATTAGGTATGTCACGGATATGTATCGGTGGTCTCACCTCATTATCCTCATCATCAGAGGAGGAAATAGAGGAAAGAGATAAATAGTTCAGGGTAGGTTTAAAAGTTTAAAAAGTCTTGGATTTATTTGAACATGGCATGGGCACGTAGTCAATAAATAGTTTAAACCCCCTGCATTCGTTACCCATGATAAGAAGCTTTGTTCAAGGGTCCCTAGACAAAGTTGTCTATCTTGAATCAAGACTTCCAAAAAAAAAACAAACAAAAAAAAAGTTGCTCTTTGAAGTATTTTAGGTAAAATTGCTCTTCTAAAACTTTAATCAGGGTTTCCAACAAAGTTGTTCCTTGGTCAAGTTTTTAGGCAAAATTAAAGCTTTTGGGCATGACTGTACCTTTCAGTCTTCATTTAAGTCTCAAAATAAATGCAGAGGGATTTGTATCTGCAAAGCTGGATCCGTATCTGTGCCTCTAATTTGCAACTTGCATATCATTTGTTCATCACCTTAGTATTTTTCAGTGGAAATATATTTGTGAATTTCCACCTATTTGTGTGGATACTTTTGAGCCTCTTCTACCGTGGTGTTTTCATACAAAATCCACAAATGCAGGGCGCATGTGTCTCGTAAAACACAATTCACAAATAAATGCAGAGTGATTTATATCTGCAAATTTGAATCCGTGTCTCAGTCAAAAGGATTTGTATCTGTAAATTTGAATCCGTTTGAATCCTTGAATCTCCTTTTGCTGTGGATCTTTTTGGGACTGTTTTTCCCGTGCCGTTTTATGTCACACAATTCACAACACGTGTGTGTCTTCCAGTAGATGGCGCCAATGCAACATTGATAGACGCTGTTATACTAAACAGAAGAAGATGACCAAACCAAGTGCTGCCACTGGTTGCCTGCTTGATGTAGGGGTAACAGCAGCATGGCTAGCTAACTAGCTGCTCCCATGCTGCTATATTCACACTTCAATTATGAAAAGTCACTCAGAGCCATAACTGCGGTCAAGCCAGCCGTGGTTCACGTAAGCTTGGTCAAATCAGCCGCACGTTGTTTTCTAGTGCGCAAATCTACTAACATTTACGATAATCGTAAAGAAACCACTCTGCAGAGCTGCTGGTACTGACTGTGGGGCAGACTGCAGTCTCACAGTCAGACCCATGAAACATGCAAGACTTTTACAGTTATTATTCCCAGTAATAAACTGAAGTTATGCATCCAGATTTCAAAGTAAATGACGACGTGAGGGAAAAAAAAAAGAAAGTTTCCCTAAAGTAGTTCAACATTCATATACTGCTGGACTTAGTACTTCCTAGACTACCTGCATGCATACTATGAAGTATATTTACTGTGTACTGGTGGAGTAATGCTGTGTCAAAATCCTTAACAGAATAAGGATATTTCACCCAACTTTTACGTGGAATAAAGCTTATTTCCCATAAGTAGTCCAAGACTCATACTACTGAACATAGAACCTCCTGGACTATGTGCATGAATATTCACGTATATAATTATATGAATATTTCATTAACATTTAATCAGTGCAGGGAAATGTTTAGCAAGGTATTCATATTAAATCATTGTCCCTGCTCCTTTAGCAGACTTAACAGATGAGTCAGCAGCAGCCCAGTCTCCCCATACCTGTCCCCCTCCCTGTCCCAGTGAAGCTGAGCAACATTGTGTTCAATGACATTAGCATCATTGCAGGGAGTCTGGAGATTTCTGGTGCTCTTGCTCTTTGTACCATTACAAAAAAGAAAAAGTATAAAACAAAGTTTGTTTAGAAGTCTTGTTCCAATTATACCAGAACTTACAAAAAGGTGGCACTGTGGTTCTACCAAACACCAGACATATTGGCACGAAATCTTTATCTTGATCTAAAATGTGGAAAACAGCTAATTTTTGATCTTCTTATGCTGGCTGAGAATCTGCCATTTTTGAAAAGATGAAAGTCCATCTTAATACTCATCCAGGATTAAACTGAAATCAGGGTTGTACTGACTTCTGCTGTAGCTTGGAATGTGACAGTTTTTTTTAGAACATCGTAAATTACACCTTAGCTAAAGAGAAGACAGAACACCAGATGTTGGTTCCAGAGTATCGTTTTCTCTGGAGGGGAGTCTGTCAGAACCAAAGTATAAACACAATCCAGGACCATCCTTACCTAATTTACAAATAAAAATAAAAAATAAAAAAAAAAAAAAACGGTTTTGCTTCCCAAATCCAGATGCTCAGACCCTGAACCTGGGTATTGAATGTTGATCGACCTGAGGAAGAGAGGGATGTATGTGTCATAATGGGGGGGGGCGCAAATGGTGACTTAACTTGTGAATCAGGAAGACACGCTCTTCCCGCAAAGTCTCATCTCCTTGTCAGGTCAAGAGGTGAGAGGGGCTTCCAGGCCCTTCTGATGGAAAACTGCAGAGTGGGTGAAAGGTAATCATCAAGGCACAAACAGGATAAAGATCCAGAGATGACAGGACATGTTCCTTCTATAGTTTGCCACAGTTTCCCCACATTTGATTAAATAAACCAGGTTCATTGATTCCAGGTTAAGCATCTGGTAAACCGGGGCACCTGCAACCACATGTTTATTTGCAATGTATTTAATCGATCGGAAATATATTTGTTTTGTTCGGTGAGGCATGAACTAGAAAGTCCTGGAGGTTTTTTGTTTCTCTTGAAGGCCGAAATAATCTTGATCCATCATGTCCTGTAACTGTCCAAAAGGGGTTTTGACAATTTAGTTTAAATTTAAGCGCGTCAGCTGAAAAGGTTATTAGAGGGAAAATTTTCTTTTGTGGGTTAGGGTTAACCCTAACTCTCACTGGAGGAGGAGAATGAATGACAATGTAATCACTTGTCTAAACATGCCCACTGGGAATTCGCCAGTCTGCTGGAATTTCTCTACCACTTCTGCATGCTGTACAACTTGCAGTAATTCAAAATAACTTTTGTTCCGCCTACGTTCTGATCTTGGTTCAGGTTGTTGGACTCTGGCAATATCCTGTATTGGTACCTGGTGCTATGTAGGTCTCCCATTTTTCCTCTGACATAATTTCCAAGGTGGAACAAAGCACACAATATACAAATAAAGAGAATTTTTAACTGCTGCTCCCCCCCCCCCCATAGATTTGTACAACCTATACTGGGCACAAAAGTAGCCCCATTCACACTGCTGTTTGGATGCAGGGATCTTGTCCCAGACCTCTGCCTCTGTGAATCTCTGAGGCGGCGAACTGGTGTGATTGGATAAGCCAGCTGCGCGTATCGAGGGCGTGTCGATCAGACAGTCTGTTTACTGCACAGGTCCCTCACTCAACTTAAGACAAATGTCCCACAAAGCAACGTTACATGACGCAGCGCCAGCTTTCTGTGTGAATTACTCAGCGGTTTGTCTGTCTTTTGCTCTGTGTAAATGACCAACAGCGGGGAATTGGCAAATGGCGTAAATGCAGCTTCTCTGTGTGAATGGTGCTTGTAACTTCCCAAATTCACACTTTGTCAAAGAGATACTCTTCAAATCCACAGTTTTTGGCTACATGCTAGCCCAACAAAGCTGGGGGCTGACAATTTGCAGTTTGCACACACTACACAGGAAGATTTCACACAAAAAAAAGTCCCTATATATATACACACACACACACACACACGTTTGTGGTCTTTGTATTACCCTAGGGTAATTAAGAAAGTGCTTCAGTGTAAAGTGCTATGTGCCATGAATATTTTTAATTAACTAAGTTTAAAATTGCAGTACTTCGTCAGTAAAACCAACAGCAAATATCTTTAAATGTACAAGAAGTGCAGGAAGAAAGCTCCTAATGTTTCACCACACTGTGGCTTCTTCAGAGTAAAGGAAAAGGTGTTGGCAGGCAGGCTTATGTAAGAGAGAGTGTGGTCTCTGGCAGCTGCTGGCAATCAGTCTAATCAGAGCAATAAGTCGTAGCATAAAAGCTCTCAGTCGCCATTGTTCTGATGGGTATTCAACAAAGGACTAGTAAAGGGGGTGCTGTGGCACTGGCAGGTTAGGTTTAATGAAAGAAGTTTAAAGAGTCTTGGACCTCTCGGCCGAAAAAAAGGGCACAGGCATGCAGCCTATAAATAGTTTAAACCCCCTGCATGTGTTACCTTTTGACAGAAAGCCCTCAAAGCAGACTTGTTTCCTCTTGATCAAGGGTCCCCAAACAAAATTGTCTATCTTGAATCAAGACAAAAAAAGTTGTTCTTTGATCAAGTTTTTTCAGGTAAAATTGCTTTTTTAAACAAAATTGTTTTTTACAACAGGGTTTTCAACAAAGTTGTTTCCTGATTTTAGGAAAGAGGCACAATATGTGTTGAGGACGGAATCTTAACAGCTGGGATTTAACTATCCCCCTGAAAGTATGCTGCAGATGGTAGCTAGCTCTATGCAACAGAGCATGAGTGTCTGTTGGTTGAAAAAAATACTAGTTCCCAAATGTCATTGTTGTCCTTGAAGACCTGAGTGTCTAAAAACCCAACTGCCTCAGTTTGTAAATTATATTTGACCTTGATGGACTCGTGTATTTAGCACATGAATAAATTCCTTGAACTCCGCCTCTGAATGAGGCCACACCCCAAAGATGTCGTCCAAATATCACATCTGACGTAACAACAATTTAGAACATTTTGAAAATGCAGTATGTTCCCAGCTTGCCATACATATGTTTGCGTATGCTGGGTCAAATTTCTTTTCCATCGCCGTCCAATGGATTTGGAGATAGGCCTTATCATTAAACTCAAAATTATTTCTGAGTAGACTTAGTTCCAGTTGTTGGAGGAGGGCTTCATCCAGCTGATTTTGTTTTGGATGATGGTTGAAAATCTGCCTCACTACTTTTAGGCCCAATTTAGTGTTGATATTCATAGAGTGAGTCTATCCACAGAGAGGAACACTGATCCAGAAAGCACCCTCACAGTCTTGGTGAACAAATTCATACGTATCTTTTACGTAGCTCGAATGTTGTTGTGACAGAGGGTTCAAAAAGTGATCTATATGTTTTGCTTCCGCATATGACTCGCTCCCACAATCTGATAAAATGAGTTGACCCGAAGGAATACGTTATGGGACCATCCAAGTCACTGGTTCCTTATGGATTCAGGCCAGAAGGTCGAATCTATGCGGAGGTGGCAAATCTGGTCCAAATTTTTGTTTGGCGAATCTTATTCTAGCCAGGTTAGAGTCCCTAATAACCAACACGGGCTCCCTCGCCTCCAAAGCCCACCTCCTGATCTTCTGAGGGGTGTTAGGATGGTGTGTTGGCCTCCGCAACGCGGGTAAAGAGACTCCCTCCCGCCCCAGTCCCTCCTCCTGGGACGGGGAGGCAGAAGGGGTGGTGGAGCCCGAGCTGGCGGGGGTCACCATCTGGCCCACATTATCAGTTCAGTGATCCACACAATATTCCAACATCCGAGGGGAGTCAGGACATGAACGACAGCTCAGTGACAAGCGGCAGAGAGAAAATTGATCCATAGACTGAAAACTATAGACCAGAACGGACTAAATGAAAAATTAGAATAACAAATCCACTTTTTCAATCTGTATTTTTATGAATCTTAAATGCTGTTCACGGTGTCTCCCTTATAGGCTTTTATTCCTCTGCAGTACGGTGAAACCTTTTTTTACCGTTTAGACTTTTTTATACGTTCCCCTCGTGTAATTTAACAATTTGAATTAAATATTTATCTTACTAATCTGATGTGTGTGGCTCTTTTACTAATCCTATGCAAAGTTTGATTTGACTCTTTTATGCCCATATGATTTTTATCAACGGTCCTTCCAATGAAATCAAGAGTGGGAGCATCGAAAGTATATGTCTTGTCGCTCTCCAGGCCCAAGTATTGGAGGTTGTGTGGGCCACAGAGCTTAAAACACTTGGGCCATTACCACTATTCATATTTTATAGATGTGGTGTTTAATAGGCAAGTTGATTTTGTTACCGGTCATATAGGATGTGGCAGGCCTTATATCTGATGGCATATGCTGCATTTTTTTGTTCTTGGTTTCAAGACCTGCCACAAATGTATTCCTGTTTGCGAGAAGGTGTTAAAAATGTAGGGGAGACGGATAAAACACATGTCTGATTCTCGAAGTGCCTCCCCAGTTCTATTTGTTTTGTATTAAAAGCCGTGTGGATTAAGATCCATTGAATTTTCATTACGGCACAGATCATGCGGCATGCGGTAATTTTGTGTGAAGGTGGGCACTAAAGAGTGCGGGCGGACTCCTTCACATATTCCGTGAAGGTGTAGATTTTTTTTTCCATGAGTTTGGGAAAAGCTGTTTGCTCCCAGTCGGCTAAATAGATGTCAGCGTGTTATGGTGAATATTTCCGGCCCATGGCACAGCCGCACAGGTGGAGGTAGTGTATGTTATTGAAGGTGAAGTCATTGCGGGTGAGTGTGATCTTTACCAACTGTAGTCTGTGTCTGGTCTGGATGATTACTAAGAATGTTTTGAATGGCCGCAAGGCTGAGTGGGGTTTCTACATTTGTGTAAAGTTATTGTATGTCCTATAGTGAAAAGGAGTGTGTGGCTGGGTACCTGGAGGTGTTTTATTGTTAACAAATTTGTATGTGTCCTTGATGTAGCTGGGGTGAAGTTTGGAAAGTGGATTGATGAAATGGTCTATGCATTTGTCGCTAGGCGAAATTTGATTTTATTTTGGTGTGTGTGTGTGTGTGTGTGTGTGTGTGTGTGTGTGTGTGTGTGTGTGTGTGTGTGTGTGTGTGTGTGTGTGTGTGTGTGTGTGTGTGTGTGTGTGTGTGTGTGTGTGTGTGTGTGTGTGTGTGTGTGTGTGTGTGTGTGAAAATTCTGCCTCGTGTAATCAAGATTAAGGACTTACACCTGGAGACCAAAAAAAAAAAGTTTGCACTAGGTTAGGTAAAAGGGGCGGAAAGGCAGAAGAGGGACCATGGGAGACAGATACCGCGAGAGACCAGAAGAAAGCGCAACGGAACATAACGGAGGGAACAGAACAGCATCGACATTGGCCTGGAGGAAGTCTGAGACCACACAGAGGAAACATAAAACAATGATCGCTAGCGGCTACAAGTGGGAGAAGGTAACACTTCTCCCTTCCATGTAAGTATCTTAAAAGACCAGTGTTTGTTGTGGCGTATAATGTGAAAAAACTATCAGAGTAAGAAGATGTTTGACAGGCCCTGAGTTTTCTCTACAGACTGTGCCTGAGGGAAGGAGCCAGGCTAACCAAAAGTGGACGCCAGCAGAGACACATGTCTCTTGTTTAACCTCCTGCTCCTGTGTTAACCATTTGGTAGACCACACTTTAAGACGCTATATTTCATTGATAAATGCATCAAGCTTAACTCAACCTGAATGAGCCATCTCTACCAATTGGTGTAGTTGTGCAATGCTAAAAAAATCCACTAAATGGCACTGTGTCTGTGAGCAGTATGCCTTTTCAGCATCCCTTCAAACAGAAAGTGACACAGCGAAGATTCACTCGTCCTTTGATGATGCGTATCGGCGGGACTTGCAAATGTAAGACTATTTTGTTGACATTATCATTTCAGATGAGTTGTTAAACAGAATTATGTAACTTAATTAAACAAAAATAAGTCCCATAAGGATCAAATAATTTTTTCAAAACGTGCTCTACCAAACGGTTGAGTTGTCATTTTATGGTAAAGGTAGAGAAGCTAGCTAATTAGGTAGCTAGCTATAATAAATTGGCTATTTACAATGAACAAAATGGTTAGTGTTGTTAAAAAGTTAATTTAATGTTATTCAATTACATATTTGATGAAAAATATTTTATCAATATCATTTTTTTCACCATTTGTGTACTGTATATGGTAAATATCAAGAATACATTTGAGGTCTGGGGTATAATTGGCAGTTTTTGACTATTTTTGATTTTGCCATTATATTTCACCGTAAAAACTATTTATCTTGCCTTGTTTGGTGTCATTATTTTCAGCCCAACCTCACATGTGTGACTGTACAGTTATTGTTTAATTTTGACATACTGTAATAACACAATGGACCTAAAATCACAAAAAAACATAAAATCCGAGTAGGAAAATGTTAGTTTTTTCACTGTGGAAACCACAAATATGCTTAACGAACCAATTTTTATTACTTATAATGCAAAAATAAATTGTTGTTTGCTAAATTTGTGCATAAGTTTTTGAAATTTACAAAGTTATATGTAACTATTTACATTTAAATACAGGCAATGCCTCAGGCTCAGGTCTGCCTGAACTCCTCCAGCTGAATGAAGAGCTGCACTGCCTGCTCCACATTCAGCATCTCCTCATTGTTTTGACTCATTAAACAAAAAAACGACTCCACTACACACTAAACACACTACACCAAACACCACAGAACACACTAACTATACACTCCAAACATGCTAAATGTCACAAATCTCTCAACTCTCAAAACTTGCAGGTCTAAACCTTCTTTTATTATGAACAGACGTCTCAACCGTTTGGTAGAGGACTATATCTGAAATACTGTAGGGTCTAATTAAATAATATTGCATTATTTTTAGTTTTTTTTTAGGGAGGAACTTTTAATTGTTTTACGTGCTCTTGAAATATTGTTACTCCTCCATCTATTTGAATTTGTTATTGCATAATGATTCCAAGCCGCAGTCCCTATTGATGAGTCACTAACGGTAGAATGTAAAAGATGCGGAGCCTGGGCTCATCTGGACTGTCCCGATATTTCTTTTGTTTTGCATTTATTAATTTTTTTTCAGTGTGTCTTATGTTCCCAATTATCATCTGGGTTTCTAACTTCAATGAGTGTGTGAGTGGTTTATAATAAATGGTACTGTTTAACTGTCTGTGTACTTATGTGTAGTTATTCCTATCCCGTATGACTATTTGACACCCCCTTGTCTGCTGGTTTAATGACTGTGTTATTACCTAGTGATTTAATTATGTGTTGTTCATGTGTGAAATTGTGCCGACTATGTGTAAGAGGCGCCATTTCCATGTGTGCGTGTATGTTCTGTTCTATTAATTGTCTGATTTCGAGTAAGATGTTGTCTATATGTGGTTGCCAGTAGGACGGTCTGGTAAAAAACACAGGCTCCCGCCCCAGTGCTCCATAAAAGTGATCAAATAATTTCAGCCTCCTGTGAGAGACGTGGAGGCCTCCCCTAAAGCTTCGGCCGGGTTGGAGGTTTGGGTGTGGGGATGAAGGTGAGACCTTTTTTCCAGTATCTCCAGCTGTGTGGCTGTTAAATGGAGTGTGGCGGAAAGGTCAGTGATATTGGAATTACGGGGGGTTGTGTTGAAACAATGTCCCGCCCCCGTTACAAGTTTAATTGCTGTGATCAGTGGTTGATTTTTTAGAAGTTAATTTTCTGAACTTTCTAACATATTGTTGTTAATCTGCCGAGTCAGCCCTGCAAACCTAGTTGATGGACGATGTGGTTGGTGGATGGATGGATGGATGGATAGATGGATAGATAGGACTGTTGAACAGCCTAATGGCTGTAGGGATGCAGGACCTCCTTCGGCTCTCAGTCCTCGAGCGCAGCGCAGTTAGCCGCCCGCTGTGGCTACTGCTCTGCTCCATCAGGGTGTGGTGGAGGGGGTTGTTAAATTGTCCATGATGTCAGACAACTTGGTCCACATCCTCGTCTCCACCACGACCCCCAGCGAGTCCAGGCACCTACCCAGCACTGAGCCTGCTTTTCAGATCAGCTTATCTAGCCTTCTGGTGTCCCTCTCTGTTGCACTGCCTCCCCAGCAGATAGCAGCATAAAAGATGGTACTTGCCACCACCGACTGATAGAACATGTGCAGCATCTCCCCACAGACATCGAAGGACCTGAGCCTCCTCAAGAAGAAGAGCCTGCTCTGGCCCTTCCTGTAGACGGCATCGGTGTTCACAGACCAGTCGAGCTTGCTGTCCAGGTGCACCCCCAAGTACCTGTAGGACTGCACCACCTCGATGTCCTCGCCCCTGATGTTGACCTGCTGCAGTGGTGGCTTAGACCTGCGGAAGTCGATGACCATCTCCTTGGTCTTCTTGGTGTTTAGGATGAGGCCGTTCCTCTCACATCAGCTGCTGAAGGCTCCCGCAAGGTCCCTGTACTTCGCCTCCTGTCCCATCCTCACACACGCCACAATAGCTGTATCATCAGAATACTTCTGAATGTGGCAGAACTTTGAGTTGTAGACTGGACCCCCAAACACCCTAAGTACCGACCCAGATGTCCCACTGACACCAGGGTCTTTATTGTGGCATCTCATCCAGCCCAGCAGCACTGCTAGGGACTCCCGCTAAGCCTATTGCTGTACATAATTGTTGTTTCTGTAAATAGTTTTGAAGGTAAAGACCACTGAGAATAAAAGAAAATTAAATCCCTTGTGGTCCCTGACTAATAGCACTTGATGCAGTTTGCTAACCCTGTTATAAATTGTACTTATGTTGTAAATATTAAATGGAATAGACAACATGTAACAATAGCATATTTTAATTTGTGAAATGCATGAAATCATATGAACAATGAATCATTTAAAATAAATAAAAATAAAGAACTAACAGAACTCAGCGGTCGGCCATTCTCAAAAGAGAACAGCCTGTCCCTGTGGGCTGTACTCTCTCGCTCCCGCCTCTCCTCTGCAGCCTCATATCCTTCTTAATAAGAGTGACGAGTTCATCCTCCCTCCTCCTCTTTCTGGATGGCCCTTGCCGGCTGTCCTCCTCCTCGTCAATGGATGGCCTCTGTCCTAATACCTCATCCATGACAACAAACCAGGGCCAAGTAGCAGCGCTGGGCTTCCTGCAGAGCCCCTCTCCAGTCGCTGGATATTTGCAGTGCCATTGTTTTGAGAATAAATAAAATGAAATAAATCAAAATTAATTCAGGAAATCATTTGTTAGGATACCATATGAATAAAAATAATCATGCATACAATAAGTCTCACCAATAAGAATAAAAAATGAGATCAGTATTTCAAATGTAAAATTGAATATGGATTCCTGCAAATTAAATCCCGTTAACCTAAATCAATAAATAAGAAAATAGTCAATATAATGAAAGGGTGTATAATTAATAGAACACCTTCTCTTAAGGACATTGTACCCAACTATTCAAGGCTCCGTCTGCAAGATTGAGTTTACTAATCCTACTGTACCACCTGAAATCCAGAAATGTGTCACGCTGCCACCATATCAAAAGAAAAGAGACAAGAGCCAGCTCAGCATTATCCGCGAGAAGACACTACACAGTAGAAATTACTAAATAATCTACGTTTTTTCATTCAAGCCTTTTGGTGTTATCGTAGACAGTTTCCGAATCATCATATGCTCATGACGTTTACGTTGATTTAGGCTCTATAGTGGATTACTCTCTAGGCCAATGTATTTAAAGTTCTGTAGGCCATACAAAGCAAAATAGGCATACAACGTTGTGTCCTTACTGGCATTTTGGATTTGATTCAGATGTTCATAAAAGCGGATTCTCAAAGTTCTTCCTGTCTCCCCTATGTATAGAAGCTTACAGTGCGTAAATTATATTAGTAGTTTGTGCTGTTAGGGACTGCCTGATAGGGTGACCTGACCCTGAACCCGCATTGAAAATAAAAGGAATGTGTGCTAGGAGCCACGGATCATCCTGCAGTTTTTCTTGTCTAAAGCTGTGTTAACTAACCAATCCTTTAAGTTTTTATTCCTCCTGTATGCTGTAATTGTTCTAAATCCAGTGAGTGGTTGGGATGCCTCCTGAGCTTGTTTAACGTTCGCCCTAAGCGTGGCATTACATTTTCCCAAATGATGGGAGAATGTCTCGACCATGTTCGACCATGACCTTGTTAACGCCACCTAAGACCGAAGTGAAAAACACTTCAGTGTCTAGAAATTCCACACTTTGCTTTTGCAAATGACATTTTAATTTTATTTGCGGGTGATGGGAGTTGAGTGTTGCCACAAATTCATTGAAAGACGCCTTCGTATCGGCCCACAGCCCAAAAATATCATCCAGGTAACGCAAATACAGTATAGGCAATTTGGTACACTTAGTGAAAGCAGTGCTTATTTAGTCCATATTTAACAAGTCTAGAATTTCATCATTCGGTCTGTCTAACCTCTGGTAGCATTGGAAAGCCGTTTTCATGGCTGCTAAACCTCGCTTTGTGTCTATATTGGTGTAATGAGAGTCCACGTCTATAGACAAGAGGACGGTGCTTGTGGGGACTGCACTCATTTTATGTGTTTCAGGTTGCATCGGCTGTGCGAGCAGGATGTAATACTTTATATCTTCCAGCTGCCTGTTTGCCTCTATAAGGTAACTAGTGCAATCCTGGAGGACAAGGGTAGGGGGAAATAGAACAAAATAAGGGAAAATCAAGTCATAAGATAATTTTAAATTATTATTATTATTATTATTAAGTGCTCAACATAAGTTGGGATAAAAATAAGTTTTTGAAAAAAAGAAGAAATTTTAAAAAAAGAGCATGCACATAAATAGTAACAAAGCAAGTCCAAAATCATGCCAATAAGTGCTGAAAAATAGAAATAAACTTTTTAATAATTTATTTCAAACAAGTGCTAATGAATTGAAAAAGAAGAAAAACAATCATAAAACGATATAATGAGATGTCAGCCGCAGCTCTAACTCCTATATGAAAAGTCGTCGTCTCGTTGAAAAAAAATGCTCCAGTAGGTACCGCTGTAGTTTAACTACTTGGTAAGAGTCGGACAAAACAGACAGGTGGGCAATATCCCAAGATTATATGTTGAATATTTAGAAAAATGGAAATAAGTGCCAATGTTTTAGAAATAAATAAAATAAATCGATTTCATAATGGAAGTCATTTAACAGGAAGCCACAATAAATTTAAGACGATCATGCATAGAAAAATAGATCACAACAATAATACAAAAAAGAGAATAAACAAAGCAATATTTCAAATATATAATTGAATATGGAAATCCTGTAAATAAAAATCCGAATATATAAATGAATCAATAAATTATAATTACAAGACACCTGTTCTTAGACGGTGTTTCCATTAAATTGGGTATAATGTCTCTGTTTCACCCGGCCTTCTAAAACTACTCTCTCATTTGGGATTACTAAGTGCGCGCCTCATTGCCACCATATCTATAAAAGAAAAATCAATAATAGGGAGAAATGAGAAAAGGAGAGAAAAGATAACAATCCAACACAGCAAGTCATATGTCATCAAACAGATTATCCTCATTAATTATCTAAGGTTTTTCATTTAAGCCTGTAGCATTAACCTCTGTTTTAATATTACGTAGGAAGCGTTTGGAATGTCCCCAACAAGATTCTTGTTGCCTCGTCTACGTCATCCGGAAAAGTGCAGATCCTATGAAAACTAATTAACTAAATTAATTGTGATTTAATCAATCCGAGGTAAATATGTTGTGGGTGATAGCTGCTCTTATGTAGAAAATGCATGTCTGTCAGTAGGCTTAAAATAAACCTTTGTGGCCAGTTTTTTGCTACCGCCACCCAAAACCGGAATAAAAAACACCTCAGTGTCCAGAAACTCAACTTTGTGTTTTTGTAAATTACATTTTAATTTTATTTGGGGATGATGAAAATTACGAATTACCACGAATTCCTCAAAAGATGCTTCCGTGTCAGCCCACAGACCAAAGATGTCGTCGAGGTAACACAAATATAAAGTATAGGTAATTTAGTGCATTTGGCAAATGCAGACCTCTCCCATTCTGCCATATAGATGTCAGTATACGCAGGGGAATATTTCCTCCCCATCACACACCCACATATTTACGAGTTAGGGGTTAGGTAGAGGAGGATTGGTTCTGAAATTGCCACTGTTGTGGGTCCAGTGCACTGGCACAGAGGGTTCTGTACATAGGAGGTCAATCAGCGCAGGCAAACAATCAGGCAGTGGTAAGACAGAGACGAGGTTGAGGCAAAAAGCAGGAAATACTACAATCACTAGGAACAAAAAGGCTGAGACACTATGGACAGAGACAACAGACGAACTGGAAACAGACAGGGGAAACGCGGACTATAAATACACACACACAGGTGAAAGTAATCAGGGCGGGGAAAGACAATCAGGGAGGAGGAGTCTCGCGCTCCATCCTTCCCTCACTTGTGTACAAGACCCCAAGATACTTAAACTCCTCCTGGCTCGAAGGAGCCAACAAGACAACATCATCTGCGAATAGCAGAGATGAGATCCAGTGGCTCCTGAACCAGACCCCCTCCAGCCCGTGGCTGCGCCTAGAAATTCTGACCATAAAAATAATGAACAGGACTGTTGACAAAGGGCAGCCCTGCCGGAGTCCAACATGCACTAGGAACAGGTCTGACTTACTGTCGGCAATCCAAACCAAGCTCCTGCTGCCGTCGTACAGGGACTGTACAGTCCTTAGCAGAGGGTCTCTGACCCCATACTACCATACTCCCTCCCCTGTGACTAGCACAGAAGTCCAGCAACAGAACACCACTCGGGTTCAGATCTGGGGGGGGCCGTTCCTCCCAATCACATGACAGAGTCCCCGGTTGGAGCACTTTCCAGTAACCCTCCCAGGGCCTCCAAGAAGGCCGGGCACTCTATACTGCTGTTCGGCCCATAAGCTGAAACAACCGTGAGAGACCTATCCCCAACCCGAAGGCGCAGGGGGGCGGCCCTCTCGTTCACCAGAGAGAACCCACACCAGCTCGCCGCCTCTCAAGTGGGCAACTCCAGTGTAGAAGAGAGTCCAGCCTCTCTCAGGGAGTTGGGTTCCAGAGCCCACACTGTGTGTGGAGGTGAGCCCAACGATCTCTAGCCGGTACCGCTCAACCTCCCGCACTCAGGCTCTTTCCCTCGCAGCGAGGTGACATTTCATGTCCCCATAGTCAGTCACTGTCCGGAGATTGGGTCATCGGGGCCCCCGCCCACAAACGCCACCCAAATCACACAGCATCAGCCCCTTCTGAACCCTCCTCTGCGGGTGGTGAGCCTACTGGAGGGCAGGTCTACATCGCTTATTCGAGCTGCGCCCGGCTGGGTCCCGTGGGCAAAGACCCCGCCACCAGGCGCTCGCCTGCGAGCCCCAACCCCAGACCTGGTTCCAGGGTGGGGCCACAATGACACCTTTCCGGGCGACGTGCACTTCCTCTTTCTAAACTTCTTCATCAGGGGCTTTGGAACTGCTCTTAGTCTGACCCGTTACCTTGGACCTGTTTCCCTTGGGAGATCTTACTAGGGGCATTAAGCCCCGGACAACATAGCTCCTAGGATCATTCAGGTGCTCAAACCCCTCCACCGCGGTAAGGTGGCGCTTCAAGGAGAGGCATCTGGAGATGTGAAATGAGAGGAGAGGTAAATACAACAAAATAAGACAAGGAGAAAACTATAACATGCAGCGAGTCATAACAGTGGGAGTTGGGGAGCTTCCTTTGGGGTGTCTAGAGGGGGAGTGAACTGGAGGCAGTTATTGAGCGGTTCATGGCTATGGGGAGAATAGGTGAGAGGGTTGGGGGGTCCGGGGTGGTTTCATCAGGTCTGGTTGGTTAGTGGCGATGTCTGTGTGGTCTCTGGGGTAAGGTCGGGTTGGACAGCTGCTGTGGGAAGGATGGTTGTGGTGGTGTTGGACGTGTCAAATTGTGTTTTTGTGTCTCAATATTCCATCAAATCCCAAATTGATTGCAGTCGAACACAATTAATATTGTTTCCTTACCTTTGCATGGTAATTTTGAGCCACTGCACTGTGCCACTGTGACTCGAAATAACTTTATTCTGCTTCCCGCGTTTGCCTTTTCCATAATCACACTTCTTTCAACGAGGTGTGCAGTGACCTGTTAATCAACTGGGGTGGCACCTGATGTGTCTAATCTGGTTCCACAGGCTAGTGCTACCCGGCCACCCCTCTAGCTACGCCCCTGGATTCCTCTACTGATTCCTTTCACCTGTGTATCTCTGCCTCTCTCCACATGCACCTCATCCCCTCCTTACTTCAGGGTGTATTCGCTGCATGGAAAAAAATAAATAAAAGATAGATAGATAGATAGATAGATAGATAGATAGATAGATAGATAGATAGATAGACTTTAATGATCCCAGACTGGGAAATTATTTTGTTATAGCAGTAGTGGGTCCACAAATAAAACACTTCGTACATAACATAAATAGAATCCAATATATACATAGTGTATATATACAGTGCACTGGCTCCGATGCTGCTTCCCCAACAAACCACAGCAAAGAAAAGTACACTGGCCACCACAGACTGATAAAAGATCTCCAACATCTTGCTGCACACGTTGAAGGATCTCAGCTTCCTCAGGAAGTGAAGTCTGCTCATCCCCTTCTTGTACACAGCTTCAGTGTTAGATCTCCAGTCCAGTCTGTGGTTGATGTTAACACCAAGGTACTTATAATCCTCCACCGCCTCCACATCCCTTCCCAGAATGCACAGGGGTTGGAAAGCCGTCTTCCTCTTCTTCCTGAAATCTATCACCATCTCTCTGGTCTTGTTGATGTTCAGCCGCAGGTGATTCTGTCCAGTCCACTCCACAAAGTTGTCTACCAGAGCCCTGTACTCCTCCTCCTGTCCCTCACTTATACACCCAACAACAGCTGAGTCGTCAGAAAACTTTTGCAGGTGACAGGACCCGGTGTTGTACTGAAAGTCAGTGGTGTATAAGGTGAACAGGAAAGGAGACAGTACAGTCCCCTGTGGAGCTCCTGTATCACTAACCACCGCATCAGACAGAACACTGCCCATACGGACAAACTGTGGCCTGCCTGTCAGGTAGTCAGTAATCCAGGAGATCATTGTGTCGTCTACACCCATCACCTGCAGCTTCTCCCCCAGTAGCAGTGGCTGAATGGTGTTAAAAGCACTGGAGAAATCAAAGAATGTGATTCTCACAGTGCCTCCTCCACCATCCAGGTGCGAATGAGCTCGTTGCAGCAGGTAGATGACAGCATCATCAACTCCCAACTGGGGCTGGTAAGCAAATTGCAGAGGGTCTAGCAGGGCTCTCACCTGCGGCCTCAGGTTGGCCAAAACCAGTCTCTCCAGCACCTTCATGACGTAAGATGTGAGGGCCACTGGTCGATAGTCATGGAGGTCTGATGGTGTCGACTTCTTTCGAACAGGAACCAGGCAGGAAGTCTTCCAAAGCACCGGTATTCTCTCCTGACCAAGGCTCAGGTTGTAGAGGTGTTGTAGGACACGAGACAGCTGGCTGGCACATGTCTTCAGGATCCTGGGGCTGATACCGTCAGGGCCTGCAGCCTTCTGCTGGTGGAGTCTCTCCAGCTGTCTCCTAACCTGGCCTGCAGTCACAGTCATGCGGGGGAGGCTGCTGGTGTCTTCAGTGGAGGATGTGGAGGAGGAGGTGATATATATATATATATATATATATATATATATATATATATATATATATATATATATATATATATATATATATATATATATATATATATATATATATATATATACCTCTATATATATATATATATATATATATATATATATATATATATATACCTCTATATATATATATATATATATATATATACCTCTATATATATATATATATATATATATATATATACCTCCATATATATATATATATATATATACCTCCATATATATATATATACCTCCATATATATATATATATATATATATATATATATATATATATACCTCCATATATGTATGTATGTATGTATGTATGTATGTATATATATATATATATATATATACCTCCATATATATATGTGTATGTATGTATGTATGTATATATATATGTATGTATGTATATATATATAATTATTTATTTTATTATTATTTATTTTATTATTATTATTAAGGTTTACATTTATAATGACCTAGGGTGAGCAATAGTGACAGATCTGCCAACCAATCACGAGTGATTTTTCTTGTTTAAAAGTAGTGGTTTCATCCAATACTGAGTGAGGAAATTCAAGCCAGGCCAGACATTCTCTGGCCAGGCGCGGTTTCGCTGCTATTCATATGCTAATTGGAGCCATTAGCACCTCCGCAACCTCCACATACTTCACTGTTAGTTTCCGTCAATATGTGGCGTAGATGAACGTGACGTTCACAGGCTGTAAACTGTCATTAACTGCCAAAAATTAGGGAGATTTCTGGGCGCTTACGGGGGCGAAAATCCCACTTTTCATGCAGTCATCAGTTCAGTCTTTGTTGGTTTTACATCTCTGTTCACCGTGTTCCTTGTATTCCAGATTTGTTTCTCGCGGTTTTCTGGTTTGTCTACAGTTTTTGTATTACTTTGGTATGTCACTTTTGGACTGCCTGCCTTGTGTGTCTGCATTTGGTTTCTGAACATTTTTGCTATTGTTATGCTTTTGTTAAGACATGTTATGGAAGTAAAGAGGTCCAAAATTTTAAAATTAACAAGTGCATGAAAGAAATTGTGTTTTTCATCTGTAGTTTCTGACCTTGAGCAGTGGAACAGTTTAAATGCTGGATCAATTGCAGTGAAAATAATTAATTTCCTTTTTGAGTGGAATACCACAGAAACATCTCATTCCCCCTAACCCAAATCCAATTCAGAACCTATAGGACGTTATGTGTCAGTATATCCAACACCACCAGGTACCACCACAGACTGTCAAGGAGTTCACTGATGCCCTGATCCAGTTCTGGGAGGAGATCCCCCAGGACACCATCCGCTGACTCATCAGGAGCACGCCCAGACAGTGTCGGCGGGGGCCATAAACACTACTGAGTCACATTATGGGTTGCTGTGATGAAATTCACACAAGTTTGATCAGCCAGTGATTTCCTTTTTTTACTTTGATTTTCGGTGTGATTTTA
This sequence comes from Diplodus puntazzo, assembly GCA_963678695.2. Classification (NCBI taxonomy): domain Eukaryota; kingdom Metazoa; phylum Chordata; class Actinopteri; order Spariformes; family Sparidae; genus Diplodus; species Diplodus puntazzo. Next base: position 19,801,993 of record OZ023175.1, on the reverse strand, counting down.
AATCAAGCATTCAGTGGGTTGATGATTTTGGTTTCCACTGACCATTGTTGCATCATGCATCATCAAATCATACAATGTACATCAGTAAAGATTTTAAACTTGAATAATTTGCTCATCAAGATCTGATGTGGGTTTACTCTTCACGGTTTCCACTGTCTCACTGGTGTAAAGGCCAGAGGCTGACAAGGAGGGCCTGATAATAAAACCGAGGCTAAGTACAGTGTGTCAAGAACCAGGAAAGAGGATGCTGTCTGAGAAGAGCCAGCAGCTTGGTACGTTTTGTCCCAGGAGAACATGGGAGGAGCTGGGCTATCCCAATGGTGAGGTGGATGATGGCAGGAAATGTTATGATTTGCTTTTCAGAAATCATCAGTCCGTCTCATGAGACACTACATACCACCTTATTTTGGATCAAGTGTGAATTGACATTCTCCATATCTTTGTGGATTACTGTTCTGAAGCCTCAAGATGTTACAGCTGTCACCTACTTGGTTTTTTGGAACCAGAAAATTACCACATTTGGACGAGAGTGCGGATCTGGGGAGCAAATGAGCATACTAGTTGCTCTGTAGCTTTAAGTCCTGATTGAAGGGCACCTTGGTAGTGAATTGTCAATCACAAGGTAGCCCTGCCATAAAGCACACCCTGCTTTATTGTCTATTTTACTAAATAGAGTTAATGGGACCATAATGTACTAAATGAACATCATGCTGTATCAAAGAAGACTTGAAACTAGAGATGCAGACCACAAACTCATTAGGAATGAGTAACAAAACAGTAATATTATTTTGTGCCTGCTAAATTCACACAATAACCAACATGTAAAATCTCTTTTCAGTCTTTTTGCTTCGCTCTCAGTAAGAAAGTGATGAACCATATTTCACAAAGCTACACAGTTATAAACTCTGTATAACAATGTCACACATTTCTATTACTGCGTATATATTAATATATAATTAAACATTTACATCAAATGGAAGGTTAAAGATACCCCCTTGTATCACCATGGCTACTTATTGAAATATGTACAGCACATGAGACAGCAGCTGTCTTCAGCATTTTACATCTCTGGAAACTTGAATAAAGTTACTCACCATGTAGTCATATGCAGGTTTGAAAGCAAGAAAACAAGAAAATGTTATTCATTTTCGATGGAAATAGCACTTTTCTTCATGGGACTTGTTTTTGCCGAAGTCTCACATATCAGTGTAGCATTTAAAGCAAATCATATCTACATTTATTTATATTTTTTGAGCAAGAATATAATATTTCAGAGATTGTATCAAAAAGGTCTACTTTATTCTCAAAATCATGCAGAATGAACTGCCCTACTGACATATCTTAACAGCATGTTATGCCTCTTTAACATGCATGTATTTAACGTGTATTTGACTTCGGCCAAATTTACAGGATTTTGCACGGTAGCTGTGTCGATTTCATTATTATTTTTTGGTTTTGAAACGCTTGAGGTCAACTTCACAGTTTTGCTGCTTGAAAGTACTGTATCATCAACATCAGAGGCTGGGAATCAAGTTTATGTCCGCTAAGCCACGCCCTTTGGACATGTGAAGCGCATGGCCCCGCCACCGTCTGCAGCCTCCTATATTTATTTATGGGCGTTGATTTCCGCCACTGAGCGTCTGAATTTTGAGGTTCCACAAAGTGTGTTCTGCATGTGTGTGGGCGTGTGTGTGTGTGAGCGTGTGGAAGAGTTTGTAGTGTGGTTTCGGATCGTCCCCAGCTTGGATACTGTCACCGCCTTGCACCGCAGGCAGGCACCGTATTCCTACATGCAAGTTACTGTCGTGGCTCCACAGTCGTTGGCCAGAAATGACCGAAAGCCCCGCGACTAAGCCAGCCGACGGGGACGTTTGTCAGCGTGTGAAGAACGGACTGAAACTGGAGAAAAACGGCGTGCTGAAGAGCCTTCACCGCTGCCATGAGCAGCAGCCCAAGCACCACTGCCAGCCCGAGGAAGAGGAGGTGAGGCCCGGGATGGGACTGGGAGGAGAGCCTGGGGAAGCATCCGGCAACACCGGGACGATGTTGTCATTGCTGTCATTTTTATTATCTTCGGTGTTATTAGAACATCGCACGATAACAGCTTGCATGTATATCCACTGAGTCCTGCTGCTGAACGTCTAACGGTTTGCTGTGATCGAGCCGTGATTCTCTCGAACACTATTGTACAGAGTACACGCCAAACTCCATAAGAAGTATTCAAATTCAAAGAGTCTTCTCGCAGTCTTAATACTGTATACCTCATCAAAATATAAATCAGATGATTTTTCTGAATTATTACGACACGTTCTTTAATTCGGAACAATCATACTTGCACCAAGCAGCATATGAATCCTCCAGTTCCCACTTGTCCTAGTCGATTTATAGTGCGAAGATTGTTTAAAAAAAGGCGGGTGTGACAGCTCTGAAAGTTTACACTGGTTTCTAATGCTGCTCGGTGTATAATGTGTATGCCGAATTTAAGAAGAGTTTTAGCTGTAACCCCAGTTTGTGCAATTGATTTAACGCACAAACTAGGGATTGTACAACTCCTAACAATTTCTAAAATACTTTGGGATAACTTGGGACAGTTGGGTTGTCTGTCTGGATTATCTTTAGCAGATTGCGTCCATATCTCACCAGTTAAGTGTTTCTTCTTTGAGGTGCCCGAGTGGTTGACTCCTTTCTGTCTCAAACTGAATGATAGTTATCTTTTACTGCCGTCTTCTAAGTGGCAAATGTATGGCTGTAAAAGTTTGGGAAAAAATCCTCCTTAAGTTAGTATTACGGGAGACACTGGGCCAGTGCACCTGCTCAGTTAAAGCTGTCCCTTGAGACTATTGAATTTGAGACACTTGAGATTCACGATTATGTTATGTACATGGGCATTTTTTAACAATTTGAGTCTGAACTGAGTCACTGCCTTCCAAACGAGGAGAAATCAGTGCTTTTGTTTTTTTTTTGTTTTTTTAAAACATCTAATGACTCATGGGTTTGTTTGTGTTTGATATTTTGTAGATCAAGCATCAGTCATAGTAAGATGCATTTGGCATCTTACTCAGTAAGTTAACCGTTTACAGAGGGAAGATCTTTGAACTCATTTTCAACAAAAAGACGCCACACTGTCGACTGGTTATTGTAATCATTATCAGTGGACAGACCTCTGCTGATATTTCAGTGAACTGGAGTGGGTTGGCTAAAAAAACCCGAGCACAGTTCATGCAGATGTTAGAGCTGCTGCTCAATAAGGTATTTGAGAGGGAGGCATGACTGGTCACATGTAGTGCCTAATAGTCACAAGCACGTGAACAAGCATGATGGGAAGGAGGAATTGCATAACCTTTTGTGAAGTTTAGTAGTGAGTGGATGTACATGATGGAGAAAGCAGAGGCATGAGGTTGAATTTCTTTCATGAAAGATCACACACATGTTTCATGAAAGATCACACACATGTGAAGTGTATTTTTGGGTTGTAGGTCATTCTGCTCTGAGTGCAGAGTGCAGTACAGATTTACATCAGCAGAACCAGCTCTGTCCTTATTTTGCAGTCAAATATTCCGTCCCTGGCCTGTTTCACGCACTGTTTTCATTCCTGTATAGTTAGTATACAGCTGAAGCAGAGTTTAATACAATGTTGGCTTTCTAATCCTTTACCCGCTGCACATAAGTCACCTTTAAGTGAATTACAGAAAGCTCGGCGAACGAGAATAAAAGACAAACTGTTTTTGTTACCATTAGGACCAAAGGAGAAGTAGTCACAGGGGGTCAGACTGTACACCTGTGTAAACTTCTCCAAATGCAAAACTTAACTACAGTTGAGGTGAAAAATGTGTTTGCATAACAGGATGAGTTACAACTTTTATATATGGAGATAGTAAAGTAAATGGACTCGTAATTCTATAGCACTTTTCCAGTCTACTGACTGTACATATCTCCATTTTATGCTACATTATGCTGGTGGTGAATGTCACCCCATCCTTGCTTGTGAACAATTGAGCCTTTTAGGTGTTTTTTTTAAGCATTCCACAACTTTCCCAGTGTTTTGTTCCCTCTGTTCCAACTTGTATGTAAAGTGTTGCTGGCATCAAATTCAGAATAAGCATATAGAAAAAGCAATGAAGTTGATGAAGGATGAGTATATGTTAGCAATGGATGGCAGCTACGATGCTTAGATGAGGGCTTGAAAATTGTTTCTATTTTTCCTTTTTTTACTTGATCGATGGTGATATGTTGTGGCTTCTATCTTGTGACAAATGTACTTATTGTAAGTTGTTTTGGACAAAAGCATCTGCTAAATGTAAATGGATTATCAAATTATCGCATTCAGTTTTCACTAAGCTACATTTACCTGACAGCCAACAAACTAATCATTTATGTTACGTTATTTACAAAGCTACCCAGCAGTATAAGGCCAAACCGTTACTATCTGTTCCGTTGGTGATGCTTACTCATGAATGCATCCATAAGGTGCTTTACGTCAAATCACAGTATGAAGGATATGTTAAACGAATGTAATACTTAATATACACTTTACATTGTAATCTGACTTCATTACAAAATTGAATATAGGACTTTTACTTGGTTTATGTGGTATTGATACTCAAATGTGCTATAGACATCTAGTGATTGCAACATTTGCAGAAAAAAAATCATAATACTGTATCTGTATCCACTAGATAGCTATCATGCCCACTGTAGCCTGTAATGTCGTATACAAGGAGAAGAAAAAAACAGAAAAAAATCCGAGTCAAGTTGGAGTGTTTTTAGCAGCTTGTTGTACATAACTCACACACACTAACATGCACACGTGGCCAGCCAACTATCAAAACAAAGAACAGAGAAGCCTTCGAATACGACACACACAGGTAGTGAGACTTAATTCTCTAGTCAGGATGCCATTACTCCACTATATCTTTATATGGCAAACACTTGTTTGTATGTTCAAAATCTCTAATATCAAACCTTTTTAGTAAGGAAGTTAGATACCTACATGTCAGAATATATGATGTAAGATAATGCTCTAGTTAGAAGAGTGAGGATTTTTTTTGCATTATCAATAAGTTAGCCATTTACATTTTAATATTTTCTAATGAAATACTTTATGATGAACTTTACATTAAAATTCTGTCAAAGTCTAACCAGAACATTTAAGGTTTCATACATTTCATATCCAGAGTTTCCATGTCTCAGTTTGTTGGGCATGGCATTACACGAGGCACAATTAAGTAGTGTTTATGCAACATTAAAAGGGAGTTTTGGTTAAATTTGGCTATCAATGATAATTAATGATTATCAGGGATAATTATTAGTTATGATATATAATATGATCCAATTTACATTAGATCACCTTGGGGCACCACCCTTGAAGAGGGGAAAACATAGCAAATTTACTAGGGATGTCCCAATCAGGTTTTCTTTTTTACCCCGATCTGATCCGAGTCCTTTTAAAATTTAGCATCTGCCAATTCTGAGTCCCGATCCGATACTTAGCCTTAGCTAATATTTTCCTGGATAATACAGCTGCATTAAGAAAAAAGTACCTGCATCCAAGCGGTTCCTTAATAGTTTTTTTTATTTTGTTGAAACAAAGTATATGCTTTCATATGGCTCTTTCTTATTCTGTTATTGCAACACTGGCCGACCACCTGCCTTGTGTTAGCAGGTGAGTCTGTGACGCTGCACTGTGACAGCAGACCCTTGTGTACAGTCAGCTGAAGTGTGTGTGAGATGCAGCACACGCTTGGCACCTCCATGTCATCCACTGCTTTTTTCATATTCCTTACATTGTCACGTAAAATGACGTGGAAGCGTTGCTTGTCTATTTCACACACGTTCAGCATCTCCTCGATTGCCTGTCTTACATGCTCTACTGTATGAGACCTGCGAAACTAGTGTGCATACCAGCATGCTGTAACTTGAAAGTGGAGTCAATATAATGTAATGCCAAGATGGTAGGGCATACCGGGGATTCAAAAACTCCAGGTGACGAAGAAAGCCCTGATCCTCTACCACGGAGATGAGCTGGTTATCCAGAGTGAATAATTTAATGAACTTCTGTGTAATATTTTTGGCCATGTTTTTTTATATGCTTTATCAAATTTTTTGCATTAAGTGCAGCTCTCTTGTTACCCCTCTGTCCAGCGGCCGTATTGCAGATGTTACATGTTGCCATTGGACTGCTTTTGCTTTCTAATTCAAGTTATTTCCACACTACAGACATTTTATCCACAGGTTTGCCAGAGTAACGCTATGCACGCTGAGTTCTGCCACAAATTGTACTCTGACGTAATTGGAAAAAAAAAAATATCGGGTTTGGGTCCACATTCAAAATCGCTGATCCCCCATCAGTGAAAAAATGTCCATATTGGCCCTGATCACGATCCTGTAGATCGGATCGGGACATCATTTACTAAATTGGTCTCATGTCAAACACTAAACTGTTTATAACTCTGATTAATAGTTAAATCAATCACTACAACCAAATAACTAACGTTGAATTTGCCATCTAGGAAAGCAAACTACCAATAACCCGAGCCGAGATCACAATAACACTCAAACAATGGACACATATGCATTACATCAACCAGAGTTTAAAGTCCTGTGCTTAGCCATGCTATGCTATGCTATCTAAGCCCAGTTCAACGTTACCAGTCTTTGAAGAAAAAGTGCTGGTGGTTGCAGGAGAAGGTTGGGACTCCAATATTGAATGCTTTTCTTGGTGTACAAGGACTGATGAAAGTCGGCCAAGGAGGAAACAGTTTGCTCCTCTCCTTTGCAAGGATAGCAGCTCGGCGCTAACTTGCTTGGTGTTCCTCAGATTGTAAAGTTAGCTGGCAAGCTTTTCGTCGCAGCTGCTGGTGCTAAATGATCTGGAATACTGGCAGGACCTCATGTCGCTGCAGTGAGGAGAAGTTCTTTGGGCCTGTTGCAGCTCCGCAGCTGTTAGGCTGAGAAGAAGAGATCTTGAGGGCAGGCAGCCCCGTGAGGGGGGAGGTGGAGAGAAGCCCTTGAGGATAAGAAGTTGAAGGAGTAGAGAGCGTCGAGTGAGAGAGTCCATTTGGGTTGGGGTTAGGGTTAGGGTCCATTTTGAAATCCACAATGAATGACTTCATCTGTGGGTCCCAACAAGTTGGATTCGGACCCAAACGTAAATCTAGATCTATCAGATTTAAATGTTTTGTTTGATATTGGATTGGATTTGATCGAATTAAAGCTGACAGTTAGGCCTTGGTGGGGTGCCATAACTAATTTTAATGATGTTTTAGCACATTATGCTTTCTTGTTTGCCATGTTGTACAGGTCCATGCAGCATCACATCCTGACAGCCAGTACAACCGTCCTTTCATCGAGTCATATGAGGAGACCCCCATGCTTGTGGCAGTGCTCACCTACATGGGCTATGGCATCCTCACTATCTTCGGCTACCTCCGCGACTTCCTCCGGCACTGGAAGATCGAGAGGTGCGACATCGCCCAGGAGAAAGAAGAGCAGAGGGTAAGGGAAGCCACAGACACACAACATAATGGGATTTCACAACATCACATGGGTTTGTCCAGTCACCTCAGGAAGAGAGAATTATGTAAACAACAAAATGAAAGCAAGAATGAGTATAGATAGATGTATGTTTAACTATTTCAATTTACAAGCTGTCTGTGACCTGGTAGTGTCTTTTTTACCCTGTACCACTGGAAGCAGCATCTCTTGACAGATGGCAGTTGAGCACCAAGTTGTTGTGATTTGCAGCAGCATACTTGCCTGTACAACAGTGTAATGCTAGAATGTTGATTGTTTTAGTGGCACAGTGACAATGCCAGGAGCAAAAGTCGCTGTCAAGTTAAAGAAAGCCAGATGTCTTTCAGGTGTCAGTGGAATTTATTTGAGAGACTGAATCACACGTTGCAAGGCAACTGGACATTTGCCTTGTGCATGTAGGAACAAGAATGTTAACACATGGAAAAACAGACTTGATCAGTTTGTTGGTTTGTTAACCATAATGAACCAAAATGACATGTGCAACCTACAAAGCCTTCAAACAGCAGAAGCTATGGGTTCTCATATTTCAGACATTTCCAAGCAGTGTTGCTTCAAGCTTGGTATTGGGACAAAAAGCATACATTTGGCAAACAAACCTCAGATTGTTTGATGGAATCTTGTCAGCTGTAATGATATCCCAAACAGGAAATAGATTTTTGAGAAAGGTGTGTGAGTGCAGTTCAGAAATCTGAAATCAGAAATCATTGAGGCTAATGGAACTTCTCACACATTCATTGCTTTTCTTCACAGGAATGCATTTTTTTCAACACATGGCTAATGGTGGAGCTATCAGCACGTTTGGAACATGTCCTTGGCCACTGACATTGTTCTCAGCCTCTTATGTAACTCATGATAGTGGGCCCATTGTTTTTAAGTATGTGGTGTTGTTGAGGAAAGGAAGCTTGTGGGACAGACATGGGGAAGTCATTAAATCACCCTGAGGATATCCCATGGATGTTTCCTTCAAGAAGCAGGGAAAATGAACGCCCTCAGTCATTAAATGTTAAAGATTATGTTTCTAGAGATTGAGTTCCTCCCAGCTAAACCTTCCAACAATAAAAATGGCGTGTAGTACTTTGGAATAGTTTGTATATATAAAGATAATGCACTCCTCTCTATTCTTTCTCAGGACTTTGTCCCCCTCTACCAGGATTTTGAGAACTTTTACACCAGAAACCTCTACATGCGTATAAGAGACAACTGCAACAGGCCTATATGCAGCGTCCCAGGTGCCAAAGTGGACCTAATGGAGCGAACGTCCCAGGACTACAATTGGACTTTTGAGTGAGAAAGACCTTTACAGTAATTCAAGAAAATAAACACCCTAATCTGTGGCCTTGATAGGACAGTAGAAAATGGAAATGTACTCTATGGTTAATGCCCCAAGGATTAGTATTAACTGTGCTGACCCTCTCATGTCCTAGTGCACAAATAAAAGATAAGAAAAGTGACACCATCCACTTTAGATGAAAGACAGGGTAACATTACTAGTCTAATCTGGGAGCGGTGGATTCTTGCAAATCAAAGTGCAGCCACTGGGTGGAGCCACAGACAGTGGATTTTTACATAGCTGACCTGTATCTTATTCTCTTGTCAGATCATAATGACAATTTTAGCAAATATAGCAAAAAAATGGTTTCAGACTACAGCTTTAACTTGATTAAACAAAACAAACAGAACTTTGTTCTGAGATAAACTTGACAAAAGTTGAAGGTGAAAAATATAAAAGTTACAAAAATAACGATGAGCAACTTCTGAGAGTAAAGCGTGAAGTATATATAAAAAAAAGAGCCAGTGAAGTAAAAATGAAGTAAAGAGCTTAAAGTGAAGTGTTTCAAGAGGTTTTTAAAAGTGCAGAAGTGCTCAGAGAGATGTCCCTCTGTTTTGTCCACTTTGATAACGGTGTGCCTGGGGGCAGGGCTGCCAGTTTTCTCTTTTTAGAGAAGATGACAAGTCTGAAAACTCACAGAACTAAAACTAAACTCACATGTCACCATGGGTCAATGTGGACTGTCTTAAAACATAAATAATATGAATAATTAAATCATTAACAATTCAAAAATAGTAATACTGGGTTAAAACTTAAACACACTTGTTAAGACAGTAGAAATAATTACTACACACATTTCTTTCAGATGTAGCCTAATACTTATTATAACAGGGAATACTTTAAACATTTCCTGGTAACATGCAAAGATGAGTTAGAAAAGTATTTTCAAGCTTGTCCAAATCTTACCAAGGCTCACCACTGGAGTGCACTGTGGCTCCATAGAATACAAGACATTTTCATACATTTAACTCATCTCAGCCACTCTGGGTATGTGTGTGCGTGTGTGAGTGTTAATTAAACACAAGAGAACAAAATGATAGCAGTTTTTGGTCTCACTTACAGATACAAAAGACAATCAATTATAACATATAATTAATTAGAAACTGTTTATTCTGTTACTCTCATATGTACAGCATTATAATTGTGATACAAACCGTGTTGTGAAACCACAGTTTGAATTTTCCCATCGCTCCTGACTGACTCCTCGTTGATTTTTGGAGGACAGCTGCGGTGGAGTTGGTCAGTGAATCTGTAGAGTCAGACATCCCACAACCCTGGAGACCAGAATGCTCTCAGAACATGGAGTGCTAGTGAAAGAACAGGGGCGACAGCTGTATCAAACAATATGGCAGGCGCCACTCAAGATGAGAAAGATTAAAAAATACGACTTGCACAACATCGATTTGAATCTTGTCCTTCATCAAGTCATTATTAAGTTTAAGTCGTATTAAGTTTATAAAATAAGTTTGCAACAACATTATCTTGCTCTCATTGATTGTTCCTCTGTCTGATTATCCTCTTCTGTCTCCCTCTCAGGTACACAGGTCAGGTAGTGCTGGATGTGATTAACTTGGGCTCGTATAATTACCTTGGCTTCGCTGAGAACACTGGCCCATGTGCTGACTCTGCAGCCGAGATCACCATGAAGTACGGCGTCGGAGTTGCAAGCACTAGGCAGGAGATCGGTACAAAAACACGTCACGCTCCACTACCTCTGCTATCGCTGGAACCTAACTGCAGGACTGCACAGGGATGAATTCACTACAGCAAACAAATCACAGACCAGATTGTCCAGTGGTGTAGTGGAAGAAACACAATAGATTCTGTTTGCATAAACACAGCTATGTTTAATTTCTTGGCTTCATTCAAGGATCCCTAGGGTTGTTTAACATAAAAAATCAAGGCCATGAAAGTTTTTGAAAATATACATAAATAGTTGTGGGTCATTGAAAGTGCTTAAATTAATATAATTTGTGCAAGAATAGGAAGTTCTTTTGATATTTTTATTTCCACTTAAGGTTAGCACGCTATGTTCCGCTGTCTGTCCGTGTGTCCTGTAGTTTCATCATTGTTTCACAGGTCACCGGCCTTGAGAAATTGCGACGGTCATGTGTGTCCATGAACGATTAAAGGTGCACTATGTAGTTGAGGGAAGAAATTTTAATCCGAAGAAGAGCGTCATTGACAAACTCTTAATTTGTTTGACTGAACAAACTAACTAAACAAATTGACTTAAAAGGACAACACAATTTCATACTGTTTTACTTTGAAGCTAGAAGGGTGAGCCACGTATAAACAAACAGTGTATCTTCCCTTGAGAACAGTTTTTTTATTCAGTTATGGAAAAAATGTAATACTTTTGAGTTTGTATTATTACCTAATTGATATTGTAAATATTAAAATTCTGAGTTTGGATTTATTTTCTAAAAACTACATATTCCCCCTTTAAAGTTGAGTGATCCAGGTTAAGCCAAGCAAGTAAGAAAGCTAATATTAAGAAAAATTTACATCTGCTAGTTCCCACTTGATCCGTGTCCCAAACCATGCTGTATTTGGTCCTTGAATTTAATGGCATTGGATCTGGAAAGTCATTGAAAAGTCCTTGAATTAGTTTATTGAATAAGTTTTGGGGAACCATGTTATTTCTCCTGCACAGCAGATATTGGTTTTCTTAGCGGGCGTGTGCCAAAAAGTTAAGCTGCCTCAGAGAGTTACATTCGGTGTCTTTAAAGCCACTCTGAGAAAATGTATACTCAGACTGGAGTTAACCCTTTAATCAACAGCTGGATAGTTTGGGATATATTCTTGTTTGCGTTGGATGAAAAAATTAATACTATCATACATCTCTGTGTTTAATATGTCGCTGCAGCCTGCAGTTTGCTTAGCTAGCAAAAATTTGCAGCAACAACAACTTGACACCGGTGTCAGAGACATGCTACACTCTGCCTGCTGCCACCAGCACACAACAGCATAGAGGATAGCACTGGCCACCACAGACTCATAAAACATAAAGCATGCAGATATGAGTGGTATGAAGTGATGTGCAAGAAAGCATAGTTCTCAGAATGCTGAACTATTCATTTAACCTTTTACTCAGGGAACAGAAGCCCTGTTTTTCAAGAAAAGACTAAATGAGCAGGGTAATCCAGTAAATCAATTGTAAAGCAATGTTAATAGGCAAGTTTAAAAAGGTGGGGGATATACTGTGCAGTGTATTTCCCAAATGTTGTAATTTTTTTTTTTCTTCTACCGAACAATCTATGTAAGCATAGATCTTTGAGGTTCTGATTGGTAAGATCTTCTGTGCATCTGCATCTCAGGTAATCTCGACAGGCACGAGGAGTTGGAGAAACTGGCGGCTAAGTTCCTGGGCGTGGAGTCAGCCATGGTGTTTGGGATGGGGTTCGCCACCAACTCCATGAATATACCAGCGCTGACTGGCAAGGTAAGAACACAGGTGATACATTTCTCCTGTTTAAGCTGTGATTTATTCTCGCAGCACACTTTCCCTACTATTTCTTATCTCAGGTCTTTCTCTTGCTGATTGTGTTTTAGTAAGATTTCTTTTATGTGGTCACAGTACTTTCTTTATTCTTTTTCACCTCTCTCTGTTTTCCTCTGTGTCTTTTTCACTTTCTCTATTTTCTGTGAACATTAAGTTTGCATTAATGCCATGAATGAAATCAGTTTTACACACTTTTGTTAGATACATGTACTCTGTACTGTGCTAACAAAACACTTCCTTAACATCACACTGCCACAGGGCACCTGTAGCACCAAACACACAGAGATGCAAAACCACATTCAGACCTTGTATCGGCAGGCAGCACTTCCTCTTGGCAATGGCAACTGTTTGCTCGACTGCATGTCAGACCAGATGGTTTTGTCACTTCACTGCTCATATTGTTTTACAGGTGGAAACTTCACCGCATAGCTGTGGAAAATGTAGGACTGCTGCTTTGTAGTAACCCAATATCCCAATACAAAACAATGCAATCAGTAAAACAGCATTCACACTGTAATTTTCTCAGATTCCCCAGACCCACCATTCAGTAAAATATATCAATTAACATCAACTATCAACTAACAATTGTTTTTGAATAGGCCTGTATGTGTAATCTGTTGTCTTAGATAGATGAAAACAAATCGGACTAACTTGAATTTGTATGAATGACTCGTGCGTGTGGTGTCCTGCAGGGTTGTCTGATTCTAAGTGATGAACTGAACCATGCCTCTCTGGTTCTGGGAGCAAGACTCTCTGGGTCCACCATCAGAGTCTTCAAACACAACAGTGAGTCAGCCTGTGTTCACAAATATGTAGTATGCATGCATTTACTGGTCAATTTGTGTGTTTGTTTGTCCCCCTCTTAAAATGCTTTTTGCCTTTATCTTCATTCATTGCTTCTTTTTCTAGAACTCTCTGTAGCCTTTATTATGTAGCACCCTGCTATTTGTTCACATGCGGTTATTACATTTATTTCAGTTGGTGAAGTGTTCTGATGCCTATAAATGTATTGCTGCTGTTGTTTGTATGGTTAATGTGGCAGAGAAACCAAAATGCCCTATGTTTTGAAAGGTTTTTGAACGCCTCAGGTTTCTGTTGTTTGGGTTCTCATTTGTTTGGACAGATGTAAATCATTTTCTTTGTTGTTGGGGATTAAACTGTTGGATTGTTAGGTGAGGGAGTAAATTTTCAAATAACCTTAAAAAACAGTATTATTAATTACCGTTATCAACCGGGAGTTTAAGCAAGTGTTTGTTTATTTCGTAACTAAGCATGTTTTAAAAGTGAGGGCTCGTTACTGCCGCAGTGATGAGACTGTTGCTAGCGATGCTAGCTGCCGGACAGAGGAGTCGGTGCAGGACCAAGCCTCGGGACAGGTCTCTGGTCACGTCGCTGCCTCAGGGAAGAGGTTTTGGAGGAAATTGCTGGATTGCGTTTCTGTGATTCGGGTGTGATTATCCTGACCTGCAAGTTCAACGTAGATTTCCATATGAGCTCCAGCATGCGCGCCATCACTGTTACCAACTGAAACACTACAAAAACTCTGGGGTATTACTATATCCACGGTTTCTAATGTGTGTGTGTATTTCATGGTTATGAGGTGATTCAAAACAAAGGAAAAAATATATGAGCCACAAGGTTTAGACATTAAAGCTGTTCATTATTGCTAAATTCTTGTTTGAAGGTGTTTTTCATGCTGATGTTTGTATTGAGTAAGAGCTATAGTTACTTCAATGTAGACTGCATGGGAAAATTAATGCTCAATTACTGTATAGTTGCAATTAATAAACTAACCAGGCCTATTCGCAATTTAGCCAGAGTCATTTTCAAGGTGTGTTAATTATTGTAAAACATAAATTATTACATTTTAGTAGCTCTCACCAAGTCTGATACATAAAAGGGGTATTCATGAAAATCCTAATACAAAGTTGAGTCAGAGGGCTACAATTACTTTTATAATTATATACGCTACTGTACATGCAATAGATCCCGTACATACTTTATCATTTCACTTCATACTAACAGAATAATAGGGATTTTCTTACTTGACTTTCCATATGCTGCATGCCACTGCTGTTTGATATTTTGTTCTCACCACTGTCATACATAGAAGAGAAGACATGCATCGCAATGCAGACGCACACTCTTGGAGAGTTAGCTCCTCACTTTATGTCTCTTATCATAATTTGAGTATTTTAAAAAGGCTTACCAGCCAAGATCGCTCTGGTTCTTTTTAGAGGTCAGACAAAATGTTAACATTTTTCAATTAAAAAAATAAGCTAACCAGTGTGTCTTTTTTTCTTTTTGCTCTTTTGAAGTAAAAAGCCTTTTTGATAAAAAAATATTTTGACTTATCACAGTGCCTGAATTCCTGATGTTGTGCATGCTGGCTCACTTTCACCTCTAACTGGGCACTTTTGAGTACAACAGAACGATAGCTTTTGTTAATGTTATTAAAAATTGTAAATACACACAAATCAAAATGTTATATTGAAAAGATATATTGCCATTCACACCTAATTTACACCTGGTATTAAAAATAGGATCTATATCTTTGAAACGTTATCTGGATAATAAACGAAAATATATATTACAAATCAATACTAAATCTAATGGTGCCTTTGCCTTTACATCTGGTATTTGTAATGCGTTCTCGTTATCCAGAGTGAACCTACAAGAACACAGACCGAAGTGGCGGCCGATCAGCCCCAGACTTCGTTTTTTAATTGTTGAGTTACATTTTTTAACCTTGTGAAACACTATCTGTAACCAATTCTTATTAATTTGTCCTCTCTTGTAAATTCAGCAAATGTAATACCTTTTATGCACTGATCAGCCACAAGATTAGAACCACTGACAGGTGATGTAACACTGATCATCTCGTTGCATTGTAACCTTCTGCGGGGAAGCCTTGGGCCTTGGCATCTAGGTGGATGCCTCTTGACAGGCACCAAAAACATTGTTGTAGACCAAGTACACCCCCTCATGGCAACGGCACTCCCGGCTTGACAGGTCAGAGCTGTTCTGGGTGCACAAGGGGATCCCGAACAATGATGATTAAGTTATTCTGTATTTTATTCATTTCCCACAAAGTTTGCTTTCATTGTTCACAGAGTTCTGGTGGTGCTTTCATTAGCACAAAATAGATGCACAACTACCAAGAGGCATGTCTCTTTCAGTCTTCATGACGCTACATTTGAGCAACAATTTTGGTTTTATGTTAGCTATCTTCTGCTATTTACCTTAATAACTTGTCCAGATACTGATTGTATTTTAATACCAGCTGTAAATGTGGTCTCGGTATACTGTTTCTTACTTCTGTAGTCCAAACTTTATTATATATAAGAAAATTATCTGGAGTTGTATGTAAAACGCAGAGAGAAGCTAGCTGCTAATGGTGACTTACTCAGCACAACAAGTAGAGCCTATATGTTTATCTTTACTGTGGCTCCTATCACAGCTCTTGTGTTTATAAAACATGAAATACATGAATTATAACATGTGTAAATCTGCAAGTTAATTCTGAAGTATATATTGTGTTTTGGTTTTTCTGTTTTTCTTAAATGGCGGTAAAAAAAAGTGACTGGTCATAATTTTTTGCTTCATTAAAGAAGCATTGTATTACTAATGTGGTAACAATGGCAACTTTGTTGATTATGCTGAAGATGATTGATTATTATGTTTTTTAATTTGTGTACTTATCCACATTTTAGGGCTGTATTGAAACAGTGTTTCATTTCCAGTAATGAATTACCTAGCTTAATTTCCGTGTAGTTAGTTTCCGACACTGTTGAAACCAAAACTTTCATTTTAAATGTTAACTCTCTCTTCATCTTTCCTGTCAGACATGCAGAGCCTTGAGAAACTACTGAGGGATGCCATAGTTCATGGGCAGCCCAGGACGCACAGACCATGGAAGAAGATCCTTATAGTGGTAGAGGGCATTTACAGGTAGCATAACCATTTTCTTTCAAGATAGATGTTTAAATAAAACCATTTAGGACACAGTGCGGCATTTAGAAGTTTTGTTTGATTGTTTATATCTCTTTAATTCATTTCACTGGTTGCTATGTCGGTGAAAATGTTTGTGCAGAACATAATAAAATGTTATCAGTGCTGAGAGTGAATACAAGGGCATAATTTGGAGACAGCCATGCTGAAAGTGTCATTGGCCAAAAGCAGTGGAACAATAGGAGTTGTCAATTTGAAAATCCCCAAGATTTCCTTCCTGATTTCAACATGAACACTGCCTGAATGTCACACTTTAAATAGCTAAACTTTATTTTGCTCGGTAAAGAACTAAAAGCCAAAATCTTATGACACTAATGTGTATGCAAAACAACAAGCAGTAGTTTCATCAGCTCAAGTTTTTACTGAGCAAAATACAGTTAAGCCATTTAAAGTGTAACATTCAAACTCAATCTAATTGCTTTTTTAAGCTAGGTCTCTGACTTTGCTTTAAAATGAAGCAAAGCATGTATGTCATGCGAGAAAAACCCCCCCCAAAAAACAGGCTTCCAGAAGCAGCACTTATCTTCTATTGATGGCTCTTTTGGTTCAATTAGGTTCAGCAGCATCAACACTCCTGGGGCTGGAGTGCTGGTTGACAGATCTGATTCAGTGCCTGGTTAGCTGTTACTGGTTGAACACACAGTGAGCAGCTTTGATGTGCCTCTTTATTCTGCCAGACTGGTTGTCGCAAGAAGCTGCATTACGCTGCTATAGGATGTTTGCTCGACACTTACTTGAACTTCTTCTGCTTTACTTTTCCTCCCTGCAGCATGGAGGGCAGTATAGTGCGCCTGCCAGAAGTGATCGACCTTAAGAAGCGCTACCGGGCCTACCTTTACCTAGATGAGGCTCACAGCATAGGGGCCCTGGGGTCAAGGGGGAGAGGTGTGGTCGATTACTTTGGGCTAGACCCCTGTGACGTTGATGTCTTGATGGGCACATTTACCAAGAGCTTCGGCGCTGCAGGGGGATACATCGCAGGGAAATGGGTGAGGAGGGAGCACTGAAGGTTTATTTTATTGCCATTTTTGTATGCAGGGCTATGAAGAAGTATGTAAACAAGACAATGAGCTGAAGTTCACTGGATATGTAGTACTGTGCAAAAGTTTTAGGCAGGTATGGAAAAATGCTGTAACCTAAGACTGCTTTCAAAAATGTAGGTGTTAAATCGTTTTTTCCATCAATTAACGAAATGCAAGGTGGCATTTCTTTGCTATTTGCCATCTGAAATGGCTGTGATGTTTCTTTGGCGGATGAGGCAGAGAAATTGTTTTGGTCTCCTCATCGGTCCACACGTGCCTTCTGCTTACAGACATATTTTCGTAGACAGCGTGAAAAGCTGATCAGTCATGTGAGTTTAGTGTTCACTACTTCAGAGTTTATTCGGCAAATCTGTTTCCATCAAACATTTTGCGTACAAACTCTGACTCGCAAAACACGAAAACCACCTCAAGCAATCATACAATTTTTTTTTTTTTTGCTGAATTAGAGAACTTTTTATTTTTCTGTTTTCCATGAAATTTCTCATGGGTATTCTTCAAAATGCACATAAAAATGCTTAATGGTAGCGCGGCTTGTGTCAGATGACAAAGTGACTAAAATGACACCTGTCATCTCAACAATGTCCACAGAAATCTTGGCAAGATATAAACATTATAAAATTCTGAAAAGATTGGTACACATCAAGGCCGCTGAGGAATCCAAATAAAAAGTGTCGGCAGATTTGTAACAATTATTTAAATCATCATTGGCTTTATTTGCTCCCACTTGCTTCACTGAATTCATTGTCAAAGGAATGTGACGTGTTAGAGGATGTAGCTTAGTTTGAAATGTTGTGACCTGCATGTTTAACAGAACTTTAAAGATTGGTGTCAGGTTCAAATCTTGGTTCATATGTGAAAGACAAAATCTGCACTTGAAATGCCGCTTCAAAATAAGTTAGTATTAAAAGACTGGCAATGGAACAAGTGAACATGGTCTCAGAAAAGTGTCCTATATCGTAATGAAATGCTACTTTTTTGGCGATCATGTCTCATATAATGTGTAATGGGATACTTCTAGAGATAAGGCAAATAATCTTGGTAAGAATGTAACATTCTGCAGTTTGAGGGCTGGTTGTTTCAGATTTTATAAGAACTACAGTACATTTTTCAGTCATCATTTTTTGCATACATTTACTGTAAAAATAAATGACAATTTACATTTGCTAATTATAACCGACTATGAATATTATTCAATATAAATGCACCTGTTCTCACAAGTAAATCAAGCCTTAGTTACAAAGAGTCGAGAGTCATGTTCAGAGTGACTGTAGTGTAACTAAAGCTCTTCAACTGTATTTATCTCCTGTGTATCTGCTGGTTTAGGAGCTTATCGAGTACCTGCGCTCCAATTCCCACAGTGCGGTCTATGCCACCTCCATGTCTCCTCCTGTGGTGGAGCAAATCATCACTTCTATGAAGTGCATTATGGGAGAAGATGGCACAACGATCGGTGAGTGGTACAACAAGAGTGTTAATTGTTTTGCTTTGAAACTTCTTTTTCAACATTGAACGAGTGTTAATTTGTACATTGATCATAATGAAGGAAAGTAGGTACAAATATATCAACAAGGCATCTCTTTGTCATCCGAAAATCTTAGACGTGACAACAAAATTAGACACATCCTGAAGTGCTCTTATCCAAACCACCAAGAAAAACCTTAATATCCTTAGACAAAACAAGTGTTTTTTTAATAACATCACATGTTGATGAAGGTTCTCAGTCATCCGGGTCCAAATTGTAGCTACTGGTAGGATCTTGTCTCAGAGTCTCACAGGTGTTAGTATCACTAAGCAGACCAGTGGTAGTCTGCTGTGTTTAGCACTACAGAGTGTCACCTTTTGTCTGTTGGCAAGATGGTGATGTTCCAGTCTCTTCTGAGTGATGCCAGGTCCTTCCTTGCCTCAGTAATGAGATCAATACTTGCCGTTCGACTCTCATCACCCACTGCGGTACAAGCTGGGGGTTATCAGACCCTCTAAACCATCGGGCTGAGACCATGCCCACTAAATCAGAGGGGAAGAAGACGGAACAGAAGCACATCAGGTGAGCCCTTAAAGCCTGTGGCTACCCAAACTGGACCTCTAAACCTCTAAAAGATCCAGAGCAGACAGACAGGAAGAGATTGGAAAACATAACAACATCGTCATTCCCTATGTCGCAGGAACATCTGATAAACCCAGGAGGATCTTAAACATCATATCCTGGCTCACTTTAAACATACCAACACACTAAGCGAAAAACTTGTCCATCCTAAGGACAAAACACCCAGACATAAAAAGAGTAAGGCAGTTTATGCTGTTCAGTGCAGCCAGGACTGCACAGATTTGTACATAGGAAAGGAGAAAATCTTTTATTTGAGGACAACAATGTAAACATCTTGGCCAGAGAAGACAGAGGGATTCCTTTACTCCTCTTTCAAACTATCTATGTCAAACTGGAATGGCCATCTTTTAAGAGAGGAGGTGGTCTAAGACATTACTCATCACCCAGCTACAATGCAGTACTGAGTTCCCGCTGACAGACAGCTTAACAACCATTCACACCTGGGCTCACCTAGCCCTGGCAACCCACATGAAGGCCAGTTGGACCAACTTGCAAGTGGCCCTAACGACTCTGAAACTCAGAGCTCACACGTGTCCTTAACAGCCCTGTAAGGACACTCCCACACAGAGTTTAAAAGCCTGAAAACTTCCCTCCAGTTAGTAAGAACTGAAGGAAGCCTCTTGGATGAGAGGAGAAACGTCTTCATCAAACTGAAACAAGTCCAGTTGCCTATGATACAACCCACCAGCTCAAACAGAACCATTGCAGGGTTCATGTTTATAGAAAGGCATTCAGATGGATGAAGCAGCTGACACCAAAAAGTCTCTTAACAAACCTCATCTCATGCTGTAATTGTATTAGCTGCCTCCAGGTGTCAGTGCCCACCAATGAAATATAGTACAGATTGAAAAGCACCTTAATCTGAGACAAGTTTCTCCTCAAAGACAATTGAAGCTGCACCAGTTAAAGATAATGGGGAAAAAAGTCTGTCTGGTGAAAGTTTAGAAAGGAGAGCAGTGTTTGTTTAACTTATATATTTCATATAGGGTTTATTTTAATCCAGCACTTTTTTTGTCATAAATTGTAGCGCCTCCAATATCAACAAACTCATTAGTAACAACATGAGCATGACAATAACATGACCGTACCGCACAATTTTAATAAATGGTATGATGGTTAAAAAATACATCTTTTGCAAACGTGATGTGATAGAAGTGTGGTTTACTTTATTGTTTTTGTTTTATCATCCGAAGGCTGTGACCGTCTGCGAAAGCTGGCAGAAAATACAGTGTATTTCCGCAGGAGGCTTCGAGAAATGGGCTTCATCATCTATGGAAACGAGGACTCACCTGTTGTACCCATGATGCTCTACATGCCCGCCAAGATAGGGTGAGCCTTAAGCTTTAATTCCTGGCTGTTGGTAGACTTCAAGTACTCTTCTTTTTCTCCCTTCTTTCTTTTTTTCAAAAGTTTACATCAAACTGAAAATGAGATGGCACCATTGCTAGTATCAGGCTTGATTAATTTGTATGAAACTTAAAATATTAGTAATATGACATGCAAAACATGACAGAAATATTTTAACAGATGCATATCTGTACTAACAAGTCTTTTGTCAGGGCATTCAATCACATCCCAGTCTTCCTCTGTGGATTTTTAATTTTTTTTATATATGTTAACTATCTATTCAGTCAACCTCCCATATTCATCTATTCAGAGGAGGGCAACACTTTAATCAAACCTTACATTGAGTTGACATGTCATTTTGCCCAATTGAGCCCATTATTTGTCCTTGGGTCATTTTTCCTGTCTCCCCTCATGTCTGTCCCACCAGAGCATTTGGTAGAGAGATGTTGAAGAGGAACATCGGGGTGGTGGTGGTGGGATTCCCTGCTACACCCATCATCGAGTCCCGGGCACGCTTCTGCATCTCAGCCGCCCACACAAAAGAAATGCTCGACAGGGTAACTGATTTCTTTCACTAGTGATTGACATACTTAAATACTAATGGTAAACAAGATTTGTCATCTAAAATGGAGTTTTTAATTTTTGTTCTGTTTGAGTAAACAATGGGATCTCAATTTGAGACCATTATTAACACATGAAAAGAGTTTAGTGATGAGCACATACTCAAAACATCTTTTTAATGTATTTTAACGAAAACAAAGAAAACATAGTTAAGAACAAGATACTGACCATTATTTCTGAATCATATGTAAAATCTATGGAAGCCCATTACAGCCAAGTCATAGTTTTCACATGGCAGCACGCTTCCAGGGGAACGTCCCTTGAGGGCAAAAGATCATTCCCCCGCTGCTTGTCAGCATAGGAAACAAGTGATATATTTTGTTGAGAACCAGTTTAATTTTGCCAAAAAGCTGAGTAGTTGTTGGGCCACAGACGAGGAGACCACTAATTTAGCAGATGCTATGTGGTCTCTGAGGTCATCCATGCGCAATAACAAGAAAGAGTCTGGCTTGGTAACAGCGTTAACCTTACAGTAGTTGTTACAAAAGCACACGTTCTGGTCGGACTTTGGAACAAGGAGTGAAGGGGAGCTCCAGGAGCTACTGCTTGTAACAGCGAAACAGTGATCAAGAAGGTATTGCACTTCGTTTTTGCATCATGGCACGGTTTGTCAGATGAACCCGATAAGCACGCTGTTTAAGGGGTTTGTTCGAAATTAGGAGAAACAAACTTATGGGGCACCCTGGTAGTTTATCTGACTGGGTGAGTGCCTCATCAATGGAGGCTTTAGTCATCAGCAGAGGCCCAGGTTCACTTCCAGCCTGTGGGAAAATGTTTTCATCAAGCTGAGGTTTCATCCACCTTTTTTTCTTTAACCAGTGGAAATGGGCCTCCATAAATTCTCTATCAGGGAGACAATTTGTGGTATTCTTTTGACAGTAAACAAAATGGTTTTACTATACTTACACCGATCATTAAAACCACAGACAGGTGAAGTGAAGTGAAGTGAATAACATTGATAATCTTGTTACATGCATGGTTCTGCTGGGGAGCGGGTTCCCAGCATTCATGTTGAAACCACTTGACACGAGGAGTGGGTAAAAATATCGATTCATCAATGCATTGCAATATATTTTTTCCCAATTCAATATCGATTCATAAAATCCTCTGAATCGATTCAGGCAAGCAGCGGCCCCAACCCCCCGCTGTCCCTCGCCAGACCTCTCGGTCCCCGCCTCCAGCAGCTGGAAGCATTGTTTACATTTCAATTCGAACTAGAACTTCCTAGAGGAAAGATGTATAATTTAAGATTACTTTTTATTTAAATTAAAAAATTATCAACAGTTACTCTAATGAATTATTTGTTTATTATTACTTATTACTGAATCGATATCGAAGCATTTAAATCAATATTGAATCGAATTGCGAGCTAAAGAATCGAAATCGAATCGAATCGTGAGATTCTTAACAATACCCAGCCCTACTTGACACCCACCACCCACCAAAACACTGCTGCAGATCATGTACATTGTCATTAGGGGGTATACTTGGACTGCAACAGTGTCTGGTTAGGTTGTGCATGTCAACGTTGCCAGGACCCTCGATTTCTCAGCAGAATTTTGCATTGCAACGAGATGAACAATGTTTTTCTTAAACTGTGAGTGGTTTTAACGTTGTGGCTGATAGGTGCATAAAGTCACAACCACTAAAAGTTACTCTTCTAACTACCACAAACTCTTATTGGTAAGAGTAATGATAACCTGTGATCTTGTTCAGCTCTGAGACCTTGTATACAGCAAAACCAACTTTGTTTTTCTGTTTTTAAAAAAAGTATTTTTGGGCTGCAAGTGTTGACATGTTGACTTGTCTTGTGTAGCCATACATCACTGATCTCTACACAGGGTAGATGTCTGTCTGAAGCAGTAGTTGCTCAGTGGAAAACACTCTTGGTTATTAGAATATTTAGTCCCGAGCATTACTGAAGTGCGCTCACATGTATTTTTGCTAAATATTGTTCCAGGTGTTTATGACTCAGTACAACACTTGCGCATAAATCAAGTTCATGCCAAACAGTGTTTGCACAGGTTAAGCATTAACTTTACAGGTGGTAGTCGCTAGTGTGAGACAGTGTGGCATATGAGGGTAAAGTTCAGTAGTAAATGAGTCAAACAAAGGTTTATGAGCAACTCTGTTGTACCTGTAAGATGCTGGCCCTGTATGATTTATGATGTTTTTCCTACTGCTGTGGCAGGGGAGGAGTAAGGTTGTAAGCGACTAGACATTAGCCAAGAGCAAGCCGAAATCAAGCTGGACTAGCATGGCTCTTATCCTGACCCTGTTCCTCCAGCCAGTCAGGTTGGATGGTTGAGAGATGCTGTCATCTGAACAAATTATCATCAAGTCTACTGCTCTTAATCCAAAACACCCACTTTATTCTCCAATGCTGATGAATGTATTTCTGCAATATGCAATACGTATTTTAGCAATAAAAGAGGGGCCATTTTAATGTGAAACTCTCTCCAAAAAGCAACTGAGGCTTTATTTTTTGAATGTGTATGAGTCAAACCTTCGTGTAAAAGCATAATTATGACGAACTAGTTACTTTTAAGGTTTACCGTAGTTTCGTTTTTGGGCAAGCTAATTTTCAATGGAGTGCATGGGGCACTCTTATGCTAGCAACAAAAGCGCTATTTTTAAAACACTAAGAAGGCTCGACACAACATGAAACTTTGCTCGTAGTATCACCAGGGTCTCTACACATGAACATGAGCATTGTTTGGGTACACAGAGTTTACTAAAAAGAGGGTTTTTGAACAACTCATGTTAGCAGCTGTATCTTCGGCGCGCTGCCGTCATGGCAGACAAAAAGTGTTGATCCCAGAGTGCGACCTAACAGGAAGGCTTTAGGAGCAGTCCACCATTACTCTTCTTCCTGGTGATGGTAGCAAAAGAGTGCCCCAGCACTCCATTGAAAATGAGCTTGCCTGAAAATGAAACTACGGTAAATCGGTTCGGTAAGTGCCTCTTTCGTCTTAATTATGCTTTTACACGAAGGTTTGACTCATATACATTCACAAATAAAGCCTAGGTTGCTTTTTGGCGAGAGTTTCACTTTAAGAAAAACAAAAATGCCACTAAATTTAGAGGTAGCTTCCGACCGCTGTATCTTCATGCACTTTTGTTGTCATAGCAACAAACATGCTACATTTTTGTATTCTTTATAGTTGTCACACAGTTTTACTCTAGTTGACCTTTACAACAGTCAGTTGATCGCACTGTTCATCACATAATGCTTATTGTATTATTTGCCTAGTCACGGAAACTCGCTACCACAGACACAAACTGACTTGATTGGCTAAGAGACTACCAAGAGACTATTACAAGTCAGAGCAAGGGAAGTGGAAGCCTTCACAGAACATATTAATTCTGTGGACAGTAATATCAAGTTCACAGAGGAAGATGTCAGAGGACACAGTCTGCCCAACTTGGACTGTGCAATACATAGTATAGAAGACAGAAGCTTCAGCATTGAGATGTACAGAAAACCTACACACACAGATCAGTACTTGCTGTTCGACTGTCACCACCTGGAGCACAAGCTGGGGGTCATCAGAACCCTAAACCATTGGGCCCACTAAATCAGAGGGGAAGAAGAAGGAACAGAAACACATCAGGGGAACCCTTAATGCCTGTGGTTACCCAAAGTGGACCTTTGTCAAAACTGCTAAAAGATCCAGCGCAGACAGAAAGGAGAAAGAAAGAGAAAACGTAACATCATCATTTCCTATGTCGTGAGAACATCTGAGAAACTCAGGAGGATCTTTAATAAACATCACGGTTCACTTTAAACCTACGAACGTACTGAGGCATAAACGTGTCCATCCTAAGAACAAAACACTCAGGCATAAACAGAGTGACGTAGTTTAACCTCTTAAGCCCCTAGGCCTCTGGCTCAGGTCTCTGCTCTAAAATGACATGCCCATAATGAATAGTATGTCTCTGCAACTACATGGTATAAATGAATAATCTTGGTATCATAATAAATGTAAAACTTGTGAGATTTCTGAAAAGATGTAAGCATTAGTATAGATGTTACTGGGTCAGCTTAAATGAAGATGGAACACAGCATAAATTAAAGATTTCATTTTCCGCCTAACAAAACTGTACACTTTTAGAGTGAATATCCCCTTTGAATCATGCAGTTGTAGTCCAAAACCTCCATCAAATAATAGCAACAAAAACTGAACATTACCTGTGCCAAGACTGATGCTAATAAAGTAAAGCAGAGCAAAGGTAGAGAGGTTTTAGTAGAGATATTTTTCAGGCAGAAATTAGCCATTTGGGCATACCCATCTAAATACTGTTCTAAAAACTGTTTTGGCTTTGTTTTGAAAAATCAACCAGACCTATATACATGTTCCCATTCAAACGAAAACCATACACAGGAACTTAAGTTTGACTCCAACTGGAGCAGATTTAATAATATATATAAAATTGAACAATAAAGAACAATGCAATTGTTTTGTCCAGTGCCTCTGAAATTGTGTACTTTTTGTTGTTATTCTGGCTGTCTGCTATTATTGCTTGTGGCGGTGTGTGGAAGAAAATGGCAAGAAAACAGAAAACTATGTCTAAATAGTCAAAAAAAGATGTAGAAAGTGTTCCGCTGTGCACTCTGTGTTTTGGTGCGTAATGGGGGCGGAGCTGTCAATCACCCACAACAGGTTAGACGTAGCGATATTTTGGGAATCCATTGGTCATTTTGGATGATTGACACCTCTATCGAATCGTCACAGCCAATAGAATCGAGGTGCAGTCCCCAAATCCATGACAACAACACTAATCCGCCAATCACAAGGAGGCAAATACACTGCGTGCGTGCGGGCCCTACCCACTCCACATTATACCTGTCCTCCTGGAACCGAAACCTTTCCTGAACTGTCAGGAATCATTTCGAAGTGACTCATTGGATCAGCCAGTGGAGGCAGTGTAATGCACTTGAACACAATTTATAATCACAAAACAGCAAATGTAAGACATAATGTTTATTTTTGCTCTTCTTCAGCTGCTGTTTCAGTGAGTTTGGGGCGTAGAGTGATGAGATTTATACTGTTGGAATTTGTAAAGTCCCAGCTTTCATATGACATGCTGTTTGTATCATTAGCATGAAGTAGCGTAATTGCTACACGCGCTAGCGCCAATTTTGCGCACATGCTTTTTTCTACGTGCTCATTTAGTTGCTTGGTGTCGGAATTGTGTTTCGATTACACAAAAATGGTTGTCATGAGCTTTTAGCCGAGCTTCTTCCCGCTAAGTGGGTGTGCTGCATGAATATGTTGCTACATGGTTAGCATGCCCTTATATGGTGTATGTTGCAACATGCGCAGCTGCCCCCGTTACTGGGGGCACTTGGGTTTAAGAGGTAAGATGTTCAATGCAGCCAGGACTGCATAGATTTGTACAACGGGGAGACGAAACAACCTCTCCATAAACTAATGGCACAACGCAAGAGGGCCAACTACTCAGGTCAAGACTCTGCTGTCCACTTACATCTGGAGGAGAAAAATCATTCCTTTAAGGGCAACAATGCAAACATCTTGGCCAGAGAAGACAGATGGTTTGAAAGACAAGTAAAGGAATCCATCTATGTCAAACTGGAATGGCCATCTTTGAACAGAGGAGGTGGGCTAAGATGTTACTTATCACCCACCTACAATGCAATACTGAGTACTGAGTCTGCAGACAGCTTAACAACCATTCACACCTGGGCTCACCTACCTCTAGCAACCCACATGAAGGCTGGTTGGACCAACAACCCACAAGTGGCCCTTACGACTCTGAAACTCAGAGCTCACACGTGTCCTTAACGAACCTGTTAGGTCACACCCACACAGAGTTTAAAAACCTGCCAACTCCTCCAGTTAGTCAGAACTGAAGAAGCCCCTTGGTTGAGAGGTGAAACGTCTTCAAGAACCTGAAACAAGTCCAGTTTCCTACGATACAGTACCGAGATTTACCATGACTTGGATTACTGAGAACCTTCATCAACAAAGTATCATGTTGTTCACTCTTGTAACCTTGGTTACACAATTGAATAACTCTGCAAAATAATCAATTTGGGTTCAGAATTTGGATTGTAGGTACCTCACCAAAGTAGAGCCTGTGTATGGGAAAATCTGTCACGCTTGTAGCTTGTTGGCGATATAATTGATGTTTAAGGACGAGAAGGGTGTAGTGGCAGGCTCATCTCCGTGGTAAGGGCTGGTAATATTAGAGACTGATATTTGTCATACTTGAAAATAAGGGGCTCTTCCTGTCTCCATGTTACTGTTAAGACCTTTGAGTTATTTACATCTAAGCCAAGAGATCAAGATGGCATTAAAAGGAAAAACAGCTATCTTATGTTGGGGAAAATAAGTTATTGGAAGGACACTGGTGTGATCTTTTGTGACCCCAAATGTCTGCTTTTGGAGATGGCACGCTGAATCCCTCCCAGCTCAGTGTAGGACAGCTCTGCAGCAGAGGCAACTAAAAAGATGAGTCTGTCACTCTCAGTTTTAGGAGAAATTCAGCTAGCGATTACACTTACAAGATGCAGTCAGCTGCATCACTGCAGGTTAGTGTGCCGTGTATTCACAGTGTACTATCTGTGTAGAGAGTTCAGACCTCCACTCTAACCATCCTCTTTACTCATTGTGTTGCTCTGACTGAGCGCAGATTGCTTAGCAATGATTGCTGTTGGCAATGCATCAAACAGCCGCCCACTATTCTCAAAGAGGGCTCTTCTTCTACTATACTGAGCTCACTGCGGACCTGCCTGCTCTGCGTCTTCCAGTCTGAAACACCAGTCTTTAGCTTATTTTAACATATATTTAAATAATTTTATGCAGCACATATGCCATCTCCTGTCATATTGGGGTGTCTCCAGGAAGTTCTGTTATATTAGGGGCTGTCATCCACTTCTCTTCTTTGTGCCTTACAAAAAAACAAAATAAAGTGCAGACAGGGAGTGGGAGTATTGTAGTGCTTTATCTGTCATGATATTAAAATCTCTCTTTGTTAGCTTTCCTCTCTATCTCTCTCTCTCATACTATGATCTGTCATGTTTATTTTTGGTGTTTCTTTATCTGCTGGTGAGCTTTTCCCCCTCTTCTCTCAATCACAAACAGACACACATAGCCTTAATAATTTTGTAATTGTTGTTCTGAAGACCTTTTTTTTCATTTCAGTGACCATATTAATATCCTAACCCCTTAAGCACTTGCTAAATCCTGCTAATCTGCACTGACTACACAGACCACGAAGACTATTTGCCAAAGCGCTCTGATAATAGGGGATGTTTCTGTTACATCTGTTAAACCAACTTTTATTTGTTATTTTTTAAGTTGTCTGTATCCATAGCTGTACTCTGAATGGGCAGGGCTTTCACCATAAGTGGGTGGTGCTAATCAGATGTTAATTAGAGCCTAAAATTGATTTGGTCAGATTTGGTTAGATTAGGAATGTCTCTTTTATGAGAAAATTAGTCTTAAAAAATAAACTTACAGAAAAGCCTCAGGATTGAGCTTCAGATCAAAGTTTTAATCACATTATGAATAAACTTCAGTCAGCCGGCAAATAAAGATATTCACAAGAATATTGACATATTTTACTTGAATGATCCTCATTTAAGGCGATTGTATGCTCAACCCTACTCATGATGCCATTTAAATGCTGTGCGTGGAAACAGTTGGGCTAGCATAAGTGCATATAAAGTCAATACAAAGACAGGACTAGTGACAAATAGATGCAGAATGCAAGTGCAACAAACTATTGTAGAAATGTAAAGACATATTTGGATAAGGCTGCACAAACAAGCATTAACATCAAATGTATGTGGAAAGTGAAATGGGTCCCATGCTGAAAGAAACAAGCCTACAGGGAATTACCAGACTCTGCAGTTCCTTTTGGCTCCATGGAGCTTTTAGTATTTTAGCGTATGTTTTGGTTATGTGGTCTACACATGAATATTATGAAAAAATTCAATATTTTTTGTCACTCATTTCAGAAAGTGAAAATTTGAATATTACATAAGATCAATAAAATAAAGGATATTTTAAACAGAAATGTCAGGCTTCTGACCAACACACCAGCAGATGTTGCTCAGTGGTCCAAAGTCCTCTTTTCATATGAAAGTTAATTTTGCATGTCATTTGGAAATCAAGGTCCCAGAGTCTGGGGGAAGAGTGAAGAGGCACAGAATCCACGTTGCTTGAAGTCCAGTGTGAAGTTTACACTTTCAGTGATGATTTGGGCTGCAATGTCATCTGCTGGTGTTGGTCCACTGTGTTTTCTGAAGTCCACAGTCAACGCAGCCATCTACCAGGAAATTTTAGAGCACTTCATGCTTCCTTCTGCTGACAAGCTTTATGGAGATGCTGATTTCATTTTCCAGCAGGACTTGGCACCTGCCCACACAGCCAAAGGTACCAAAAGCTGGTTCAATGACCATGGTGTTACTGTGCTTGATTGGCCAGCAAACATACCTGACCTGAACCCCACAGAGAATCTATGGGGTACTGTCAAGAGGAAGGTGAGAGACACTAGAACCAACAATGCAGATGACCTGAAGGCCGCTATCAAAGCAACCTGGGCTTCCATTACACCTGAGCAGTGCAACAGGCTGATCGCCTCCATGCCACGGCGCATTGATGTAGTAACTCATGCAAAAGGAGGCCCAACCAAGTATTTAGTGCATAGAAATGAACACACTTTTCAGAAGCCTGACATTTCTGTTTTAAAATATCCTTTTTTTATTGATCTTATTTAATATTCTAATTTTTTGAGACACTGAATTTTGGGTTTTCATTATCTATAAGCCATAATCATCAAAATTGCAAGGAATAAAGGCTTGATAACACTCACCATAACACCTTTGAACTGATCTGTAATCCCTCTTGGGTGAAAAGTTTCAGCCAGAAAAAACATTCTGCTGTTTAGCTGACATATCTGTATGAACCCATCGCCTCCAGTACCCTAACAAAATGTCTTACTGCTGACTTCATATCGCACCCAAGTAATGAGAGTGAAAAATTGGACAGACAGGGTCCATCTGCAGCTTAGACGTTAGTGGTGTTTTCTGTTTTGGCCAAATTTGTGACTTAATCTTACAAGACAGGTGTGTTTTCCCATAAAACATCTTGCTTGATCTTGATGCAACTTTAAATTTTCTCCAGTCACATATTGCCCTTCATGGTGACAGTTTTTTTTATTGTATAAATGTCCCCACAGGCGCTGAGTGTCATCAGTGAGGTAGGAGACCTTCTTCAACTCAAGTACTCCAGACGCAGGATACAGCCATCTTTATCACTACGCTGTGACGATATTGTGTATGAGGACATTGATGACTGAGGAACCAATCCTTTCGACGTGTGAACCTGAACAACCCCAGAAGACAGACCAGGTCGAGATCAAAAGTCTTTCACGAGGACCAAGATGTGTCCAGGTGCCCTTTGTCACTAGCTTGCGATAATGTAACCCTCAGAGAAAAAGAAAAACACTCAAAATCGTCATCTAATTCTACTTTGCCTTACCTAAACATGGAGAACTTTTGGTAAACACACTGGAAAAAGGCATCTGAGCTCCTTCCTGTGTACTTTTCTTACTTGTGTGTTTATTATTTTGTGTCTAAGATTTAATTTGTTTGTGTATGTCTGCCATGGTTGTATCATTCATTATGTTCAGCCTTGTGGTTTCTATATGTGAACTGGACAAATGTCAACTTTCCAATGTCTCTGATATTGTGAGCATTCTTTTTCATAATACGGATTAAGTAAACTTTAACAAGGTGAAATGGATCATATTTAAACACAAGCCAAAAGAACTAGACTTGTTAATTTATCCAGTTTGATCAGATCACTTATTATTGCCATGGGCCAAAATAAGAAAGCAATGGATGTTGCATTGTTTGCACATGACTATGCAAAAGATCTGACACAGTAAAATTGATCTAAAGGATTATGTAACCAAAGATCCAAATCAGGTGTTCCTGCCATTAGACAATTTAGTTTGTTCTCTCATACTTGAAAATTATAGCCCTAACATCCACCTGGCATTCTTTAAGACTATTTGGTAGCAGTTTGCACTCTACAAGGTGTCACCTAGTTGCATTAAAGATGGTTGTGTATGTTAAAACAGGCAGAATATTCCCATTCTTGCTTATGATTCCAAGGGAGGCCGTACTGCTCCTTGAACCTGACTTGACTTCACATTTCGCATCACAAAAGCCAATCATCAGATGATGAGCAGCTGATAATTATCCTGGTTATTGCAAAAACAACAAAAAAACATAACCGGTTTTGGAAAATAGACTTGTTTGATTTCTTTCTCCCTACAGTCAGATGAAACGATCATTACTGTTGTCATGACTGTAAGGTGAATAATATTATTTTTTATTCAAAACTGAAATTCATGAAGTCATTTTTTGAATAATTTAATTTCTTCTTCTTCTTATCCTCCTTAAATGAACCTACAGCAAGCATGTGCTTCGACTAGCCCGTAGAGAAACGGTTATACTCACCCATAGAATCCCCAAATTGTTTTTTACAATGTGTTCTAAGCTATAGCTTCTTGCTATTGCCTCTTGCTGTATCCGTTACAAATTCAGGAGGAGAAACACTTCACAACTCACAAATCATTAGTATTACAAACACTGATTTGCATCTTTTCGTTGAGAAAATGAATTATCCATTTAGATCATTTTTGTTGTCTCTCAATTGACATTGCAACTAACTTTAGCGATATACATTTTCCATTGTTACTTAATCATTTAAATATCCTCTCCCTACATGTTTAAGGAATACATTACAGTGGGATATAATATTCATTAGTATGCTTTCTTTAGTGTATAATCACCTGAAACTAAGAATCGCTGTTTTTATTACCTTAGAATGGGCCTTTTTTACCTGCATTGGAAGGGGGCCTGCCATGTTGCACTGCCATGTTTCTACAGTAGCTCAGAATGGACAAACCAAACTAGCCTTTTGCATTTTTAGCAGCCACTGAAGGGGAGGATGAGAAGAGGGCTATTCAGTTAATCGCAATCCACAAACTCACCCTTGGATACTGCTAAATCTTACATGCTGGTTTTAGATTTAATCCCACTGCTCTAAACGTGGTACAATTTAAAATGTAAAAAAGAACTTAATACAACAAAGGGTATAACTGTTAATGTTGTATTTTACTGACTAATAAAAATATCAGTTTTCATAAATGACAGCTTAAGAAAGCAATGTTGTCATTGAGAAGAAACGGAAAGAAATGTCTTTTGAAACTTGGGGAATATTTAATTCCTAATTGTCTGTTACACATGGATTTCTTCTTCCCACAGCTATGTTACATGTCAAGTTACAATACATGTGATTGTATGTTTTTAGTTGACCAGCTTAGTGCGTATTTGTACAGTTTAGTGTATCACGAGCAACCTCAAAGATAGTTAACATGACCCTCAGATGCCAATGCCATTGCAGGGAAAATGATGACAAATGTCAAACTATGTAAACCATATGTCAAATTACTCTTACTTTTATACTCCACGGCCAATGTCTGCCAATGTAAAGTCATATAATTTATTAACGCTTCAGTTAAAAGTCTAAAGGGTCAGTTTAGTCTCAAGATTGAAATCATATTATGACACTTCTGTCTCTAGGCCAGACAGGAGAACACCTAAACTATGTAGACTTGTGTAATTTGGATCTGATTAAGTACTGTTTGAACAATTTTTCATTCCCACCCTGTCTCGAGGGTGCAGAGAAAGGGAGAGGTTTGTTTGTGTCCAATAAGGTTGTATTAATGCTTTGTAAAACGAAGTGCTATGACACAAAAAAGTTATTAATGATCAATGAGTGTTACTGGGGATGGGCTTGCATGGTCACTTGCGTGGATTCCAGTTTAATGTGGGTGTTTCTGCACCTTTACCTGGCTTTTTCTTCCACGTACACAGCTGTCTTTTGAACCCTCACTTTATTTTTATGTTGTGCAACTGAGCTTTGGAGCAAGAGCTCCTGAATAAAGGCAACTGTAAAGTCCCTCATGCATACATTCACACTTGCATGTATGAACACTGACAAGTATTGTGTAACCACTCCTTCCTCATACTAATGTATGTACAGTAAGAACTAGTCATTGAAGCTGCTCTGCACCACAGCCAGGAATGCTCAATGTATGACATTGTTCTGTGAGGTGTGACGCTTTTTAAAAGTTGTCATAAAAAACACTTAATTCCAGGGAAAGTTAGCAGATATGTGTAGGCTCTAGGGAGTTTCGTTTTTTATGATAATGTCTGTTACTGTAAAAGGGAGATGTGTTATTTTGATTTCTTACTGTAGAAAACGTTCCAATACCTGATTCTTGGAGTCACAAATGATTGCCACTGAGCTAAGAGACAAATTGTGATATTTTAGATACAGAATGTATTTTTATGTATTTATACGTTTGTGAACAGGAAAGTCATCAAATTATACTAAAAGCAGGAATTTTGAGCATATTTAAATATCAAATATAAATCAAATATCAAATATAACTCATCTAGGGCCTCACAGATCATATAATGGATTTTCTAGAAAAAAAATTTATGGAACCATACAAAGTCCTATAGCTGTACTCTATACTTTTTAAGTTATGAACTTTTGAAGTTTGGCCCTCAAAGCTAAATTTCAGCATTTTTGTGATTCTTTGCATGTGAATTCTTCTCCAAACACATTTTTCACTGGATTGGGTGTAAAGTTGTTGTGAACATCCATAAACCCTAACTTTGCAACATGTAACAAATAGTTCTTGCTGAATGGTTACAGTAGTCAGAGATTCTTCATTCTGGTAAAAAAAAAAATAAATATTACTATAACTTTTTTCAAAAATATATATCTCCACTAGTTTTGACTTTCTTTCAACCCAATTTCTGTAGTTCTATCACATTTAAAAGTGCTACCGATCTTGCTGAATATAGTTTGAGAGCAGATTTTCCCAAGATGGAAACTTACTTTGAAACTTTTGTATGTGAAAGTGTTGATACTACTGTTTATACAGCATGAAATAATCAAAGATGCAATATTATTGTTGTCAGAGTTGTCAGAAATGAGTTCAGAGAGTTTGAGATTGTGAAATAACGTATTATACACAGTGTATTGAGGCAGAACCAAATGGAAAAAAGCAGTGGTGTATAGTAACGAAGTACGAGTACTTTGTTACAGTACTTAAGTAGATTTTTAGAGTATCTATACTTTACTTGAGTTTTTATATTTGTTTCAACTTTTACTTAAGTGCATTATAAAGAAAAAATACATACTTTTACTCGGCTACATTATCATAGGACACTGTTGTTACTCGTTACAAGACAATATATTTGAATAATAGCCCAATTGTCTCATGATATTATATCCAGACTGAATGTATTCACGACACGCGCAAACAACTGACGTTAGTCTCACTGTAAACCGCGAATGTAGCCATGGCAGCCGCCTCGTCCACTGACGCTGTTGGAGGAAATATAGACGATGCTGCCACAACGGCATATAGGCAATAGGCAGTGAAACGGGTCGGCTCACAGCCCCCGTTGTACTGTCAATTCCAAAATAAATGGAGAAAAAGATAATGCTACAATCAGAATGGGTAGGACAACATGCAGATAGTACATTTTGACACATGGTCACATTTAAACTTGTTACTGAATTAAACTGATGCATCAGATTTTGCATTATACACAATTTTACTCTTGAAATGATAATAAAATACATTTACATTACTCAACTATTAGATTAATGGTAAATCGAGAGCTTCGCCTTTCGGCTCAGCTCAGTTCTCTCTTCACCACGACAGACCGATACAACGACCACATTACTGCGGCTGCGGCTGCTGCACCGATCCACCTGTCAATCTCGCACTCCATCCTTGCCTCACTCGTGAACAAGATCCCAAGTTACTTAAACTCATCCACTTAAAGCAGGAGCTCTCCTCCAACCTAGAGGGAGCAGGCCACTTCTTTCCGGTTGAGAACCATGGCCTCGGACTTGGAGGTGCTGATTCTCATCCCAGCCGCTTCACATTCGGCTGCAAACCGCCCCAGGACATGCTGGAGGTCCTGACTCACAGGAGCCAACAAGACAACATCATCCACGAAAAGCAGAGATGAAATCCAGTGGCTCCTAAACCAGACCCCCTCCGGCCCGTGGCTGCACCTAGAAATTCTGTCCATAAAAATAATGAACACAACCGGTGACAAAGGACAGCCCTGCCGGAGTCCAACATGTACCGGGAACAGGTCTGACTTACTGCCGGCAATGCAAACCAAGCTCCTGCTCCGTTCGTACAGGGACTGTGCAGCCCTTAACAGAGGGCCTCAGACTTTGTACTCCCGGAGCACCTCCCACAGAATGCCACAAGGGACACGGTCGAATGCTTTCTCCAAGTCCTCAAAACACATGTGGACTAGTTGGGCAAACTCCCATGAAGCCTTGAACACCCTGCAGAGGGTATAGATCTGGTCCAGTGTTCCGCAGCCAGGACGAAAACCGCATTGTTCCTCCTCAATCCGAGGTTCGACTATCGGCTGAATTCTCCTCTCCATAACTCTGGAATAGACTTTCCCGGGGAGGCTGAGGAGTGTGATCCCCCGATAGTTGGAACACACCCTCCGGTCCCCCTGTTTGAATAGGGGGACCACCACCCCGGTCTGCCAGTCAGAGGCACTGTCCCCGACTGCAACGCGATGCTGCAGAGACGTGTCAGCCAAGACAGCCCCACAACATCCAGAGACTTGAGGTACTCAGGGCGGATCTCATCCACCACCGGTCCCTTGCCACTGAGGAGCTTCCGATCTACCTCGGCTTGAGTGATGAATGAGTCAACCTCTGAGTGTCCAGCCTCTGCTTCCTCTATGGAAGGCGTGTCAGTGGGATTCAGGAGATCCTTGAAGTATTCCTTCCACCATCCGACAATGTCCCCAGTCGAGGTCAACAGCTCCCCACCCTCACTGTAAACAGTGTTGGTGGAGGACTGCTTCCCCCTCCTGAGGCGCCGGAGGGTTTGCCAGAATTTCCACCTCATCTGATGAGAAAGACTTTTTCCCTTCCCTGAAGTCATCTCATGCACAGGAGAGCTCCAAGCATCTAGATGCATACCTGGCTTGTTCAGCAGATCAGATGGACCTACTGAAATCCTTACCTGCTGTCTGCAAGTTGTCTGTGAAGTTGAATACACCTCTACCTGCCTCTGCAGCCTGTGAACGACTATTTAACATTGCAGGACTTGTCTTCAGCTCACAAAGAGCACATCTGGATTCTCGCAATTTTGAAAACCAACTCCTGCTGAAGATTAATAGTAAATTTGTTGACTTTAAGGAGTAGAGCAGAGGGAAGAAGTGAGAGGAGACTGATGGAGAGAGTAAGATGAGGGAGGGAAGGAGTGGAGCAGGGAGAGAGAGTAAGCAGAGGAAGGGAGTGTTACGTCCTCTTCCACCTCTGGGTGGTGTAGTTCTCCCTGCTTGTATTTTCTTTTGGCTGCTCTAGTTCTCTCCCTCTCCCTAATGTGTTTCAGGTGTGAATCCTAATCATGGGGTGGAGCCTCTACCTATAAGAGCACGTCTTCCTGCAGTGTTCGGGCTCTCTCTCATCCCAGGGGTGCCTCCATGCCAACTGTTGCGCCTGCCATTTTCCTGCTTTTGTTATGTTTTCACATTCTTGATTTGGGGATAAGGGGAGAAGGAGTATAAGGAGAGAAGGAAGGAGTAGAGGGAGGAGGGAGGTATAAATACTGTTAATTAGAGCTGCAACGATGTTGTATTAACATCATGATTTTGATAATAGATTAATCGTTTTGAGTAATTTTTTTTAAGAAAAAAAGGCAATTTTTTTCAAATTCCAGCTTCTTAAATGAATATGGCAGTAAACTGAAAATCTTTAAGTTGTGGACAAAACAAAACATTTGAGGATATCATCTTGTGCTTTAGGAAACTGATCCAAATTTTCAACCATTTTCTGACACAATATAGACCAAACAACTAATAAATTAATGGAAAACATAATCATAATCAACAGCCCTACTGTTAATAAAGTTTTCAATTGAAGAATTGAATTTCTGGCTGTTTTATTTCTAAAAACTAAACTACTTTAAGACTTTTACTGAAGTAATTTTGTCATGGGTAACTTTTACTTTTACCAGAGTCATTTTCAAATTAAGGGATCTTTACTTTTACTCAAGTATAGCATGTCAGTACTTTATACACCACTGAACCACCACAACCAAGTGCTTCCATCATCTCAGGTACAACCCCTGTTATCGTCCCCAGATGCTCCTGTTCTTCCAGGCTGGCCAGCCCCTGACATGAAGCCCCAGCATTTTGATCACCCTTACCATGCTTATCTGTATTACAGTAATTTCCTTACCCTATTAGACCACCTTTATTACAAATTGAATTTCTACTTCTCAGCAGCATCCTGGACACTGTAGGCTACACAATTTAGCTGTTTTATTTAATCTAATCGATGACAGGAATCTAGCTAAGTATGCTAACTAAGCTAGTTAATGTTAAACTCATCAGAGGTCACCATTAATGTTTACATCCCTCACTGCCATGAGTAGACATACATTTCTTTCTGTGTGGTGACATGGTATGCAGGTGAAGTTTGTATAAGTAAAATAGTTCCAACTGCTAACGATGATGGCCGTGGATTTTCTTGAACAATGAGTTTTGGAAAGAGACAATGCTGTTACATTTTGAAAATGTAATGTTTTGGAGCTTTGAGAACCACTCTTCTTCATCTTTTCAGTCCTTTTAAAACAGCAATCTTGTAACATGGGTCTGAATATACATTTGATGGCTATACACCTTTTTTAAGTACAATCTGTAACTCCACAAACTAACAGAATCTAGTTTGGGAAATTATAGCTTTAAAATGAAAATGTTGGCTTCAAAAGGCTGTGTTTGCCTCATTTACCGTATCAATTTAAGTCTTGTTAACCAAGAATCAAAGTCCGAGCATAACCATTCAAAGCCACTGCCCATCTGAATGATTACACAACTACTTTTTTTCTTCCAGCAGTATTTAAACCTCAAGTCCAAGTCTTCCTCTCACTCCAGTCCTGCAGCTCTTCCTCTCTCGACTCGCCCCTCGTTTTTCATAACTCATCTTTGCTGCAAAAATGGCAACAACTGGAAAAGTAGGTACATTATTCAGTATGGGAATAATCTTATGAAGAACTGTGATGTTTTAACGAGTGTATTTTAGGCATTTTGTAGTGTGAAAAAAAAATAACAACTTCAGATTAGTGTACTTAATTTGAATATTGCAAGATCCATCAGTGATAATTATGTTTTAAAACTGGATTACATTTTATGGGTCTGTGTATGTTTAGTGTTAATGAATGTAAAATATCAAGCTGACATCTGACAATGTGTTTCAGTGCTTTCAATGTAATTCTCTTTGCACATGCATATTTATTTCCCTAGAATCAACTTAAACCTAAAGATCATTTTTAGTGCAATAAAATGTATTGAAATAAAATAAACTCTTTCTTTTTCTGTCCCCTCTGCGTCAGTGAAATATCACATGTTCTGTGTGGATTTGGCACACAGTTTGAAACTTTCCAGACAGTTTTGCACAGCTGTTGATACTGGCAAAGATGAGGGAGTAGTAGTCCAGGAGATAATGATGGAAGCCTAATAATTCATAGTCATTTCCCAGAGTAATACAAAAAATTACCAAAGCTTTTAAACCACCTGATTTATTCAGTGGTTTACTTAGTGATACTTAATGTGTCCACCCAACATTAAATTATTGGATTAATTACTGATTAATTAATTAATTACTGCTCTAATAAAATCTAAGTTTGTCAAAGAACTTTAATGTGAGTTTTTGCTTTTTCGGAACAAATGGAAATCATTGCACACAGTTAATATGTAACTATTACAAATAAGCAGTGAAACCCATTTGTTTAATGTTTGCTATATTTGGTGACTTATAAGTCAATCGGATGCCACTTT
Organism: Diplodus puntazzo; assembly: GCA_963678695.2. Taxonomy (NCBI): domain Eukaryota; kingdom Metazoa; phylum Chordata; class Actinopteri; order Spariformes; family Sparidae; genus Diplodus; species Diplodus puntazzo. The sequence goes on along the minus strand of OZ023175.1, from coordinate 19,762,546 downwards.
ATGAGTCAACCAGTGGTTGAGTGTTCTTGATTTACCCATGCTACTTGAGTCATTTCTTCCAGAAAGCCATACTAACTTGCACCATCAAGTAACGTGAGATTTCATGTTGTGTCGCTGCCCTCTAGGTCATCAAGTGCAAGGCAGCAGTGGCCTGGGAGCCGAACAAGCCTCTGGTGATTGAGGAGATTGAGGTAGCCCCACCCCAGGCCAATGAGCTCCGCATTAAGGTAAGAGATTTCCGCTTTCAAGACTTACACATGTACATGCACTGAGATGTTTTACTGTACATGTGAGTACGTAGTATTAAAAGTTTAAGGAAAATGTTGTAGGACTTTGGTAAAAAGGTTCAGGTTGAACCATCAATTGCTAATGCAGCCTTAAATGTTGAGAATGGGTTTCTGGAGAAAAATAGTGCATTGTTGAGTCTAGTTTCCAATACCAAAGCTTTGGGTATAAGGCGTGAAATTCCGACCCAAAGTATTTAACAATTTGGGAATGACAAAACAATCATCTATCTTTCTCCAGAATTACCCTGCCTACCTTGAAAAAAAAGCGCACTACCCAATTATTCAAAAGATGGAAGCATCAGTGTTTCCATTTTTGTCTTTGGTGTAGATTGTGGCAACCGGGGTTTGCCACACAGACCTGTATCATCTGTTTGAGGGGATGAATAAAGACGGCTTCCCAACAGTCCTCGGCCATGAGGGAGCTGGCATCGTAGAGAGCGTTGGGCCTGGAGTCACTGAATTTCATCCAGGTAAGTTAAAGATTACAACCTCAACAGTTTGTCTGAAAACTCATGTTTTTTTTTTCCGTTATAGATGTAGTAATGTGTAGATATTGTATATCATTGTAGATAAGTATATTGGTGCCATTCGGCCAACAAACTTGTTGTCCATTCGATATATTGTTTTTGTTTGACATCATTTGGCAACTTTGTGTCTGAATTTCAGGAGACAAGGTGATTCCTTTATTCATTTCCCAGTGTAAAGAATGCCGCTTCTGTAAGAGTCCTAAGACCAACCAGTGTGTGAAAGGATGGTGAGCTCATCTACTTCTTCTCATCTCTGAATTTCATTCGTCCATTTTAAACAGCCTGTTTGGATCCTTGGTTTTTCATTTCATGGTATATCACTCATGTTAATGATATTGCAATGTTTTGTATTAGTACTTTCACTTTAACAAATTTTCTGTTCAGGGCTGTTGAAAATCCTGGTGCAATGGCATGTGCAGAGTCCAGGTTCACCTGTAAGGGCAAGAAGGTGCTGCAGTTTATGGGAACCAGTACCTTCTCTGAGTACACTGTGATGAACCAGATAGCTGTGGCTAAGATCGACACTGCAGCCCCTCTGGACAAAGTCTGTCTCCTCGGATGTGGAGTCTGTACAGGATATGGAGCAGCAGTCAATACTGCTAAGGTGTATTTGTCTGACTGTAATCAATTCCTACCGCACCACAGATGTATGACCACAAGGTCATACATCTGAAACAAAACATACTAACTGCCTGTGGCACAACTTTAATTAATGGACAGGGCACTAAATGTCCACTCCGAAAGAAAGTTGATTTTTGTCTCTCAATCCTAACTTGTAAATACAGACACCCTTGGGTGGCAACTGACCCAAACTACGGAAGCGTCACAATTTGACAAATTTGGAATAAGACTCAAAAATAAAGTTTCTTACAAAGTGGACCTTTAAGAAGTCCAACCTAATGTGCCAAATTTTGTTTTACTTTAGGTGGAACCTGGCTCCACATGTGCTGTGTTTGGCCTGGGAGCAGTGGGTTTGGCTGCAGTCATGGGCTGCAAAAATGCAGGAGCCAAGAGGATTATTGCTGTTGACATCAATCCGGACAAGTTTGAGAAGGCCAGAGTGTTTGGTGCAACCGACTTTGTGAACCCCAAGGATCATGATAAACCCATCAACCGAGTTCTGTCTGAGATGACTGATGGAGGAGTGGACTTCTCCTTGGAATGTGTGGGGAATGTGGAAGTCATGGTAAGGCAGGGGTTTGATATTCTATTTAAGAGTCATCCCAAAGACATGATATCTCACTATCAAAGCACCTATTTTCTCAGCGGCTTTGAGGATTGAAATCCTGCAGTTGGATGACTTTGTCCTGTTTCTCCATCTAGCGCAGTGCCCTGGAGTCTTGTGTGAAAGGTTGGGGTGTCAGCGTGCTGGTGGGCTGGACAGACCTGTACGACTTTGCTGCCCGACCCATTCAGCTCATCGCTGGACGCACATGGAAGGGCTCCTTGTTTGGAGGTGGGATCCCTTGTCAGTCAAATGTCACTGGTCATTGGACCAGTGGAGAGAGTGAAGACATGGAAGCAGACAGGTGTAATGCAGAATAACGCAAATAGCTACTTTTCATTGAAAGTTTGATAGACAAAGAAAGATGACCCTCATCCCTGAAGTTTTTTGTTTTGTTAGTTTCTGTCTGCACCTATTTGTTAACCTAAATCAGGTGACACCAACTTTGCTCAGTTTATGATTGTTATGTGATAGTGAAAAGTGTGAAGAGCTCATCTGTTTTTATGGGATAACGCCTGCATCCTTTTCATGTTCACTGGCAACCAAAGTAATATCTCATATGTGCAAGTGAGAAGCTGGTACAGCCATAAGGCCTAACAGAAGATAAATCCCTTAGATCGGAAATCATCTTCTCAGTTCTACCTGTGCCATGACATGTAAATAGTACCGGACTAACATTAATTAATTTTTTTTTTGTTTCAGGTTTTATGGCAGCTAAAATGGCTAATTAGCCTCCGCTTTAGTTTAGCATACTAGCTTACTCTCTGTTGGACTGGGAAAGGCACCTCAGTCATATTCTGCTTATTAAAAAGGGTTAGCCGTTGCTCACACACAGTTTGGCCCACATTCTTTTCTTGCTGATTGGCATCATTTCATATCAATTACCCATTAGAATTACCCTTCACAATTGTCTGATTACAATTTAGCATCTTAAGGAAACGGCCAATGATTTAGTGCTTCCGCTGTAGCCAGATGTAGCCAGATCTATTATCCAGATAAGAAACATCTGGGCCAGGGGTGCCGCCAGGGATTTTGGGCCCCATGAAAAAAATTCTAGTTGGGCCCTTGTATAGGTTGCCCATGTCTCAAAGGGCCCCCTGTCAGTGCCGGGCCCTTGGAGTCGTCCTAACCTTTCCCCCCCTGGCAGCGCCCCTGATCCGGGCCAAGACTTCTTCCGTCATCTATTAACATTTCAGCTAATCTCTATAAAGAGATATCTGCAAATGAAAAAATGAATAAAAGAATAAATAAAAAGCTAAATCAATAGCCAAGAGATCCCGATATTGCATTTCAGCCAATGTGTTCTCCTCTTTCCTCTCCACATTGACTGTTCACCTGCATATAACCAAGGTGTATCTGATATTGCTGCATTGGTGTTGTTCGTAGAACATCATAATTAATGATAAATAAATGGCCATCTTTTAAATTTAAGGAACAGCAACAAAGTTGAGTCCTACACTTGATCCAATCAGCCACGATTGGCTTTCACCAGATGTCAGAGATAATATCCTAATTGGAACAAGTTAATTTATTATTTTCTGTTTCTTTTCAGTTTTCTGTTGCCGTTGACTTAGGTTTGCACAACAATAATACTTGATTAGGTTTTGTAAAATATGCTGCTGGTTAAAAAAACACTTTTCACAGCATAAACACATGTTTGAAAGGAAAACTTTTCCCATGTTTTTATTTGTCTGGTCTTATTCCTCAAGTTGCCAGAACTAATGATGGTCCTGGAGCAACATTAGCATGATGTGCCAAGAACAACACCAACTTTGCGATATCAGTTTGTGCATGGAACCAAAGCCCACTCAAATGTGATACAAACTGACATCAAACGGAAACCATAAGCAGATTTCTGTTTCTCAAAATTAACCTGTTCACCCAAAGATCTCAGATTATTGTACCAGTTTGACCTGTGACAGTAATGAAAGGCCTGTAGGCAATCATGCAATCATCCAACAAGTATTATTAAGAGAGGACTCTATTTGCTATTATTTCTTTATGAGGTGTTCTCTGTTACTCAGGATTTAAGAGTAAGGATGGTGTGCCCCAGATGGTGAGAGCATACCTGGACAAGAAGGTGAAGCTGGATGAGTTCATTACTCATAATATGACCTTAGCCCAGGTCAATGAGGCCATTGAACTGATGAAGCACGGCAAATGGTAAGTTTACACTTCTATACTTGACTAACTAGTTATATAAGAATCAATAAATACATGTCTTCTCAATTCTATTGTTTGTATTTCACAGCATCCGGACTGTCCTGAGTGTTGGGCTTTAATTATGCCAAAACCACTGAATGAACTGCAGTTATGCTATGCAGAATCTGAGCACAGTAAATATTTCACACAATGCAATGCAAATTATAAAAAGATCTATCAATTATGTAAGGTATATGTTAATGACTTCAAACATTTCACACTATTCACTGCATTATGTACAGGATTATCTCCATGTTCACATAAGCAAATGGGATGTGTGGCTTCCTTGCCGGTGCTCTGGTTTTGTTGTGTTGTACGTCGCAGGAAATGTCAATAACACTGTGTCTTGTTATTACATTCTGTAATACATTGTGTTTAGCATGGCAAAAGTGTTTTGTCAACCAGCTTTCCATCAGATTTACTCACAACAGCTAAGCTATATTTATGCATGGCAGGCAGCATTGGAATTATTATTAAAGTCCAACTGAAATCAAATTGCATGTGTGTTTTTTATTGTTTCGTGATGGTGCCTCATACTTCTGCATTAATATCTATCTATGGATTGATATTGTATACAGTCGGTAAAGCCTTGCATAACACAATAATGTAAGTGCTAATAGGTTTAACTAACAGTCACACTGACACAGAGCTGCCAACCACTAAATGAATAACCTTCAGCATGTTCACCTCAGTATATTCACAATCCAACACTATCAAATACTTTGCACTCTTAGGGCTATGAATTCAGCACGGATCAGATGACAGTGCTTTATTTCAGATTGTGGCCACGGGGATCAGTCACACTGACACCAAGAATCCCAAAATAAACACTATACAAACGCCATTGTATATTCTTTGCTTAAAGTAAGGCTTACAAATTGTTAGGACTTGTGAATGGTTGTTTGCGCCCATATGTCAGCCCTGAAATGAACTGATAACTCATCCAGGGTGTGCCCTCCTGTTGCCCAATGTCAGCTCCAGCCTGCCTCTGACTCTGTCTCAGCTTTGGACCTCTCAAAATGCAGTGTGAATGGGACATTCGTAAGCCTGTTAGCCTGTTCGTAGTAGGTACACAAAGAGTTTGGAGAGTAGTGTAATTGTGTAATATCTTCTTTCCCAAGCCAATAACCTTGAGCTTGCCTGGCTATCTAGCTTACTAAAAATAAAGTAGGGTAGCTATAATCAATAGTTGTGTAATAACAATCAACCACATGATTACTTGTTTATATAATCATTCACAGTGATGAATCAAAATGAATTATAACTAAACTCTGCAGTTTTTCTCAGCTTCAGGGCTGGATTGAGTGTCTGGATCAGAAATGACAGGAGAGTATAATATGGCAGGGAAAAGCAGACCAGATAAGACAATAAATGACTAGGAGTTGGTTGGAGTATATCTGTGTGATAAAACAGTTATAAGGAGACAAGTAGGTCATGTAAAAGTTAATCTTTACTGCTGATCAAATAGAGACTTGCGTCAAAAGCAGACGGGCAGATCAAATCACACAAATCATTGTCGGTTCCTGAAAAAGGTTCAGGCACAGAAGCTGAAGTCCAAGGGTCAGGCAGAGAAATTGCCTGTAGCCTATATACTTCTAAAATCCTTAGTCTGTCAACATTGAGACCCGGCTAGCCGATTGTATCCCCCACAAAAAGTTATGTTGCATCTGTGGAATTATGAAATCCAAACCATCCAGATGAGGTGCCCATTTCCTGGAGGTGTGTACCCACAAACCAACAGCTCCCATTGTCCATTCCAGGTATGTTTGCTGCATGATTTGGGTTTTTTTTTTTTCAGAGAAAAGAGTGTTTACTTAAAAAAATGCGAGTCCTCTCTGTGATGGAATATAAATTAGATTAGATTAGATTAGATTACATTAGATTAGATTAGACTCAACTTTATTGTCATTGTGCACAGTACAAGTACAGAAACAACGAAACATTGGGGGCACTTTGTGGGGTTAGGGCAGGTCGTGGGTCGATAGGTTGTCACCAGGGTGTGGAGTTCAGTAGGGTTACAGATGCAGGGAAAAACCTACCCCTGAACCTACTGGTCCAGGTGTGGAGAGACCTGTAGTGCCTCCCAGAGGTAAGGAGGATGAACAGTCTGTAGTTGAGGTGAGATCAGTTCTTGGCAATGCTACGCACCTTTCGCAGACATCGCTTGCTCTCGTGAGCCTCGATGGAGGGGCGTGATGTGTTGGGCAGTTTTCACTGCCCTCTGCTGTGCTTTCAGAGTCAGAGACAGAGCAGTTGCCATACCATACTGTGACACAGTTGGTAAGGATGCTCTCAATGGTGCAGCGGTAGAAGTGCACCAGAATCTGAGGAGACAGATGGACCTTCTTTAGTGTGGAGTGGAGTGAAGCGCCCTGGAGATAGCATCTTCTGTACTCCTGTTCTGACAGTAGGTGAATTTTTACTGGTCCAGTGTGGGTGGTAAAGTGGTTTTGAGGTGAGCCAGGACCAGACTCTCGAAGCACTTTGTGATGGGGTGAGTGCAACTTGGCGGAAGTCATTAAGGCTCGCTGCAGTGGAGTGTTTTGGCACTGGCACAATGGAGGTGGATTTGAAGCACGCGGGGACAGCTGCTTGGGCTAGTGACAGGTTGAGTATGTCAGTCCAGACCTCAGTCAGCTGCACAGCACAGGCCCTGAGGACAAGTCCGGGGACACCATCAGGACCAGCAGCATCTGTGCATTACCCCGGCTCAGTGCCACACGGTGGGACAGAGTTTGAGGGACTGGTGGTCTGCAAGGAGCACAGCCTTGATGGCCACCTCCTTGCTGTCCCTGTCAAAGTGGCCATAGAGGTGGTTAAGCTCATCAGGTAAAACACCTCCACTCATCCAGCATTGCTGAATAATGTATAATTTTGATAATAGTTCCTGTGAATGACAGCATTCACGGGAACTCCTGTCAAAAATATACATTATTAATTTGCTGTCAATGAATATCACCCAATGTACCATATCATATTATGTATAGGCCAAAAGTAATATTGCATATTGTGCATATGTTATGACAGGGCCCACCCCTGTCGTAACTAGCAAATGCAAAATATGCAATACTACTTTTACACGCTGAGGTGGCAAAAGTGGTAACAATGGGTTAGGTAACAATATCCACCTGCCAGCCACTCTCCACAAGGCTTACTTAAAGGGATAGTTTGGGTTTTTTGAAGTGGGGTCATATAAAGTACATATCTACAGTCAATCTGTTTCCGATCCGGTTGAGAAAATGTAGTGCCAAAAGAAAGGCCAGTCTGGCGGCGATGCAAAGCGGCGAGAATCTTCTCTATATAATACTTGAACTGTTATAGATTTTTTTAGGTGAGCCTTGTTTTAGGTGGTTAAATTTCGCTTTTTCTCTGGACCCCGTTAAATGCAGTACAAAGCTGAGCGTCTGGGCTGGAGCGGCTCTCTACTTCTCCAAACTGAGGCTGCGCTGATCGGTGATTACGGTAGGGAACAAACCGACTATAGATATGCACTTTATATGACCCCACTTCAAAAAACCCAAACTATCCCTCTAACAACACTGTATATCTTGTCAAGGCTTGATGGCTAGTATAAGTAGGGCCCTATAAAATATGTTTTATTTTTTCCCAAATTCCGTTTTTTCCTTTCAAATTTTTTTTTACTACCAATCACAGTGTGTTTTAAATGTAAATCACTAAAATGTACACCAATTAAATAGAAATTGTAGATTATTATGATAAAAGAAGAAAAAAACACAGCATGTAGCTTTAAATGTCCCTTTCATTTATTGATGTAATTAGAATTATTATTATTAATAATACACAATATTAAAAACAATAAATAATAATAATAATAATATAATAATAATAATAATAATAATAATAATAATAATAATAATAACAATAATAATAATAATAATAATAATAATAATAATAAAGTACATTGTGGTGCTGTACTGACATGATTTTGATTTGATTATTTTATTTTGAACATGTAAATTAAAAAATAGATCAGTTTTTTTTTTTAAAGGGAAAAATAGGGAAAGGAAATGGACAATATTTCCACTTCTATTACAATTTGATATCTTGATTTACATGTCCAGAGAGTAATCTTTTTTAATCTTACTGAATGTGCATGTCAGCCAGATTCCCCCTTGGGATCAGTTGTTCTCTGACTCTGATGCATCAGCTATTAATCATCATTTATTTTTAATTACCTATACTAAGTTATCCTATTACATTGTTAGACATGTAGCAATAAAAGGTGAAAAATTATATCAATGACTGAACAATCTCTTGCATCAGTTATCTTTCCTTGTTTCTCACATGGCTTTTGGACAGTACGTGGTCATTGCACGCATTTTTATGCTTCCAGTCAACTGAGTGTTGGCAGAACTTGCAGAACAAAAGTTCACCTGATCCATACAAGCCGTTCGGGAACTGCTCGGCTCTGCTGACGGGTTAATGTTGAGTTTCTCAGTTTTTCGCAGACGAAGACAGTGCCGCTTCGCCATGCTTACATTGTTTTGAAGGGGGAGGGGCCCAGTCTGTGGAGAGGGCTTGTTGTATCACCCAGATTTGTTTCCCTGCGTGCAGTTTTCCTCAGACGTTGTTCCGTTAAAAAATAGATTCCGTTTTAATCGGCCACTTCCGCGATTCCGTGATCGCGGAAATCATAGGGCCCTATATATGTGGTGGTTATTGATAATTGATGAAATGATTAAATAAACAAAAGGGATTAACATTGAGTTGAGACAGCTGCTTCTTGTTTATCTCCACACAGCCTCCACATCTGTCACCTAGATTCGGGTCACGGGGAATTCAACGAACTGATAAGAAGTCTCTCTGATTGCCTGGTATACTCTGACTGCTGCCTTATATAAACCCAAAGTCCGGGATCTCTTCCTGGCCCCACCATACTCCCGTCCTGCAGCTGCACTTCTCTCCTAACTCCTCTGTCGCTTTTTTATTCTGAACTTTGCCGCAGAAATGGCCACAGCTGGGAAGGTAAGTACACTGTATCATTCAACACGTGGACACTTATGTTCACGTGAATGCATTTATGTACACACTAACAAAGTTTATACACAATGATAAAACAACGCATTATTGTGTGCAGTTCAATTTTTTAATTTTGAATGTGTGTTTGTGAGGCTGATTCAGTAGGTAGAGCATGAATGGCTGTAAAGTTGATTCCTGACAGTATCTAGTAATGTCTTCCTGTGCAGTATTCAGCTGTGTATCAGGTTATGTAGTGTATGCAACAGCTACAGTTTGCTGGGAGCTTGATTTTAAAATATCATCTCTATCTATCTCTAGTTTCTCTTTACCCTCTGCTCCAATAAGATATCTCAGGTATTGCCTAACTTGGTGCACAGTTTAAAACTATCCATTCCCTATGGTACTGTTGCTCTTTCTCGGAAACCCTTCCTGGTATGGTTCAAGGAACTTAAAAGAGAAGGAGGAGTCATTACAACACCGATTCTTGCTTTGAGGCCAGACTGTGGAAACAGCTCAATTGAAGTCTGTGGAAACACACTAAAACCCAACAGGTTTAGTGTGTTTCTCCATGTATTTCCTATAGACTTAAAATGAACCTGCACCACAGGTTTTAAAGACCCCAAAGGTTCCTTGGTATGGTTTAATAGGGGCAGTCCTCACAATTATTTGTAATTTGTGCTCATGCTAGATCATTTCAAGTGGTGTTGCTGCCCTCTAGGTAATCAAATGCAAAGCAGCAGTGGCCTGGGAGCCAAACAAGCCTCTGGTGATTGAAGAGATTGAGGTAGCCCCGCCTCAGGCCAACGAGGTTCGCATCAAGGTGAGAGAAGGCCGCTATCAGAAAACACATATGTAAAATCACGGTATGCTACGCTTTCCTTCACTCTTCTCCAGAGCAGCCTCACTTTGTCACATAGTGGTTCTCACATATTGTATTGTTACGTACTATTTAGTGTAGCTCATAACATCCATGTTTGATATTAAACGGGCGCTATGTAGTTTTGGAGACGACATTTAAACTCAGAATTTTGATATTTTCTGTATTAATGATATAATAATATAAAACTTTAGAAATATTCATTTTTGAATAAATTGATAAACAAGCTTTTCTCTGAGGAATATACGGGCCCCTAGAACACTGTTTGAAGCTAGTATGGTGGCAGGGTCCAAGAAATATAAACAACGTACAACAATATGAAATTGTATTGTCCATTAAGGTAAGTTTGTTTATTCAGTCCTGAAAATAAAGAGAATTTATTTATTTAGTTTATTTTACTTTTTTAGTTTAGTTAAAAATCAGACTATGAAAATCTTTCTCTTCTGATAAGTTTCTTCACCAAAACTACATAGTGCACCTTTAACACTAAGTAAAAGTGTCAATATACCAAATTCACATGACAGCCATTTTCCTCTGACATCAGAATAATGGATAGTGAGTATCCTGAAGGACATCAGGCTGTATTTCAAGGTGAAGCAATACATTAGACTGGCCTGAAACTAAATCACTGGATGTAATCAAATAGTAATGTCACCTAGAAAGAGGTTGAAAGCTATCTTTAGAGATCAATTGTGTTATTTACCTTAGTTACCTTGCAGTGTGGCACAATGTCCCTCCAGATTTTCACTATTCATAATCTTTTTAGTTGCTGATCAATTGGGAAGTGGTAAAATGTTGACAATTTGTCAGATTCCCTACATGTATACCCAGAAGATGCATCATTAGCAGTCATGATTCCCAACGTCAGAGAAAAAGGACCGACAGGTGAATAGGGTTAGGTTAACCCTAACCCTAACCCTAGGGTTAGGTTATGGTCTATATAATGTGTTGTGACTACTGCTGAACCCACTGAAAGTGAACACTCCTCAATATGATCAGTTTATCTTATTTGGGTTTTTCGTGGTTTGGTTACTCTCCTTGTTGCAGATTGTGGCGACTTCAGTGTGCCATACAGACCTGTACCACCTTTTGGAGAGTATGCATCCAGATGGCTTCCCAACAGTCCTCGGCCATGAGGCGGCTGGGATTGTAGAGAGTGTTGGACCCGGAGTCACTGAATATCAGCCAGGTCAGTTTCGAATGGTACTACGTTATGCATATTTACTGTCTTTCTGAAAGTGAGTTGAGGAGATCAATAGGTTTTGTGGATGTGTGTTTAATATGGAGCTGGAATGTGTTTAGCTTAGCTAAGCTTTGCTAAAAAAAGTTATCCTGCCCCAAAGTTCAAACTACAGTAAACACTATACCTTAACATGAGCAAAAAAATTTAATTTAGCAACAGTTCTACTTGTGGTAGCGCTCTCCTACTGTCGATCTGATTGGTTGAAGTTAGTGATAGACATGATAGACAGTGATAGACATATGGTTCATCCAATCACTTGCGAAGAATCTTTTGAGTGTGTCTTCCCCTTCTGTACTGTTTCTAGTGGCGGTTCTATGTAACAAACCATCTGGCATGATAGATTGTCTGAAGTAGTAGAGGGCACTCTCAAGGGTCACTTGTACATTGACCTACTGCATGCTCTATAGACCTATCACTTAACTAAGCTAAAAATAAGAAGTGGAGGTGCAAACTAGTAGCAAAGCCATGCTGAAATTACCAACAAGATAAGGCATATAAATTGCATAAAATGTATTCAAACTGATTATGTGTTAATTTTAATCGTTCAGACTTTACTTTTTGAAAAGAGACTGCACCACTGGCACTGACCTAAACCTCTAAAGCTATAAATTATAAACACTATGTTGTAATAAACTAAGGCATACTTTTGCAATTCCGCCAATATTTTTTGCACTACTATAAGTTGGCCCTAAAATTTAAAAGTCACGTGGCAAAATTGATTTTGTCTTTCAGGAGACAAAGTTATCCCTCTGTTCATCGCCCAGTGTAGAGAATGTCGCTTCTGTAAAGACCAAAGGACCAACCAGTGTGAGCAAGCATGGTGAGCTCGATAAGCATCAGATAGACCTGCCATCCAGCAGCTTACTTTCTTCAGTCCTAACATTTAATTTAGTACTCAGTACTCAACTTTTATTTCAGGAGGGCCACTGGTCGTCCCAATGTGATGGCACCACCAGAGACCAGGATGACCTGTAAGGGCAAGACGCTGCTACAGTTTGTAGGGACCAGTACCTTCTCTGAGTACACTGTGGTTAACGCGATGTGTGTAGCTAAGATTGACCCCGCTGCCCCTCTGGACAAAGTCTTTCTTATTGGGTGTGGTGTCTCCACGGGATACGGAGCAGCAGTCAATACTGCCAAGGTGTATATGTTTGACTTTTGCAAATAGCTGACATGACACAATGAAATGAGGTATTTTGTGCCTAGAAATTGCCCAGAATAGAATCTCTTGCTTTAGACACCAAACCTTTCCAAAACCTGTTTGGAGCATTAAAAATGTCAATGCTTACTTTAGGTGGAACCTGGCTCTACATGTGCTGTGTTTGGCATGGGAGGTGTGGGTTTGGCTGCAGTCATGGGCTGCAAAAATGCAGGAGCCAAGAGGATTATTGCTGTTGACATCAATCCGGACAAGTTTGAGAAGGCCAGAGTGTTTGGTGCAACCGACTTTGTGAACCCCAAGGATCATGATAAACCCATCAGCCAAGTACTAGCTGAGATGACCAATGGAGGAGTGGACTTTTCCCTAGAATGCACTGGGAATGTGGAAGTCATGGTAGGGTGATTTCATTGAATCTGGTTTAAGACTCTTAATTCAATAACCTTTATTCTAATCAAAGTCAACTTGTTAAATTAATTGGCTCTTTTTCCAGCAATAGCCCCAACCCTAACCATAATCCTGACCCTCTTTAAAGGTGGAATATGAGAGACATTTTGTTGAAAACATTCAAAATTATAAACAGAATGTGAAGAAATAAGAATTTTAAGGTCATGGCATTGATGTATTATGTTGCAGAGATTTTGAATGATTAACATGCTAACCAGCTTGCTCCATCTCATCCAAGTCCAAAGCTCCTGGGCTCACAGTGTAAACAACACTCTCCTGGTGCTCTGAGCTTCCTATCTGCAACTTCACAGCTAACTGAGCTAACCACCCAACAGCAGTTACAGTTAGCAGCAGGAGTTATTGGTTACTCTAGTGATATGCTACCCCGTATTTGTTTTGAGTAGGAATCTCTCTCAAACTCAAAGTTACTCAGTCCACATTTCCTCAGATAGTCAAGAGATTTAGACCTGCACCCATGTGGTTACAAGCCCTCTGACTTTATGCTGTTTCTCCATCTAGCGCAGTGCCTTGGAGTCTTGTATACCAGGTTGGGGTGTCAGCGTGGTAGTTGGTTGGACAGACCTGCATGACATTTCTACCCGACCGGGTCAGCTCATTGCTGGACGCAAATGGACGGGCTCTGCATTCGGAGGTGAGACAAATATGACTTTGACTAATGAATCTTTTGTTACTAAATGGCTGTGGGTTTTTGGTTGGCTACTTTCGAACTAGTTGTATTCTAACCTTTTATTTTGTGATTTTATGTGTATTCTATGGCTTAGGCTTTAAGGGTAGAGATGCAGTGCCTGAGATGGTCAAAGCCTACCTGGACAAGAAGGTGAAGCTGGATGAGTTCATCACTCACAAATTGACTTTAGAACAGGTCAATGATGCCATTGAGCTGATGAGGACCGGCAAATGGTATGTTTACACTCTTGTACTTTCTCCACCATTCATTACTCAGTAACAACACGGATACATTAATAAGTGCATGTCTGTTCACTTCAGTTATTTATATTTCCACAGCATCCGGACAGTCCTGAATGTTTCTCCAGAATAAGGCCACCGTGATGCTTCTGTTGACCCCAAAAATAATAGATCTACCAAATTATATGCAATGTACATAGCCTTGAACAATCAACTAAGATGCAATGATTTTTTGCTTTACACAACAGCTGCATCCTTGTTTGGGTTTTCTTGTATAAATTATATAAATGTATTATTCAAATTGTTTCACTATATGGATCATTGTCCAAAATGGGAATTCCAATTAAATAAGAGACATTATCTTTACTTGGATACTTAATTATATTTGATTGCTCTATGTTGATACCAGTAACTCTTCACATCCTTCGCAAGAATAAAGTTTGATCAGGAGTTGGTCTGGAATCTCAGCTTCTTTAAACTGTCCTGGTGGGGAGAGCATACAGCATTTAGAAATGATTAGAACAGCTCATTTTGAATGTAATCTGATAAGTTCCCTCAAGTGGTATCAACTTGCAAGTTGCATTGTGGGGAAGGTGCCAGATTTTGAAAAGCAGTCCACTGGTCTAGCATTGCACAATGGTGTAACCCAAACTCTGTGACAATGATGGATTCATTATGGACAGTTTAAAAATAATGACAATTGATAAAGAAGAAACAGATTAAAAAACATGTTGTATGTAATTTAAATGATAACATGCAGCCTTCCTCTGGAATCACTTTGTCTTTGGTTTTTGTTTCGTTGTTTAGTATGTTTTTCACCTTTCTTAAAATGTATTATATTTAGTTTTTGAAATGCCATTGTCAGTTATTGTTTTTGTAGTTATCTATCTAACTAACATACTGAAAGCACTATCTAACTGAACTAAAATTTAAATCAATATTGGGAGACAAATAAACTAATGAAAAATCCCAAACTATACATCTTCTAAGGTCCTAACTCCTTTCATCAAACTGTTAATGAAATGGCACACCAATAAGTTTTGATTTAATAGAAGCAAACTGCATAAATGTTACATACCATAGGTCTTCTATAATGTAGTCTCTGTTTATTATTTCTCTTTTTATTTTAATATCTTCACCTCTTTTCAAAGATAGGATGGGGGGTGGGGCTGGTGGGGGTGGGGGGGGGGGGGAATGAACTTTGTAGAAAATCGAGAGACCAGCACAAAGTGTTTGGATAAGGCCCACAGCCCTCACAGGCCAGGCCACTTTGTGATTGGTCTAAACTACGATAAGCATTCTGCACTATTACCTAACCCTGAGTGTGAGAGTCTGCCTGTGAAACATCATGGCAACAGCAGGGAAGGTAAGCACACTGACTTCCTACTTTCATGCATTTATATCAGGATAATGAACCTCTGCAAATGTTTGAAAAATGCAGCAATGATTGCCAAGATATTTTTTCTTTTCTCGGTCCAGTGTTTACACAGCAAGGGGAACATTTACACTGCAGCAGGAAGGATTTTAACGGTTGAAGAGAAATGTATTGGTTATAATTTAATGACTGTTGGAGTCATAAACAAGCCCTCTGCTACACAACCTATAAAATGCAAAAAGTCATTGGAGAGTTTGATGTGTTTCTTCCAAGAATCTTAAGTTTTCGCCAAAGTGCTAGTTGAGTCTTTTTATTGTTGAAACCAGTCTGCTCAAATGGGAAAACGGTCAAAGTTGTCTTGAAGATTCTTTGCAGATTTTTTATGCTCAGCCTATCGAGAAACAAATTATGTTGAACTTACTCTGATTCTGTTTACGGTAAAAGAAGCAAGGGTTTTCTTTATCTCTTTAAATCACGGCTGCTTCCTCTGTAGCGCTGAATGGGTTAAATGTTTTAAAAGAGTTATCACGAGAGATGCCAGGCCAGCTCAAGCTCTTCTCGAATGCTGTGTTGTAGGTGATCCTGTGCAAAGCTGCAGTAGCATGGGAGGCTGGGAAACCTCTCATGATGGAGGAGGTGAAGGTGGCACCTCCTAAAGCTGGGGAAGTTCGTCTCAAGGTAAATTAATCAGGGCTGATGCGTTTCCTGTTTCATGTCAATTATATTTTGATTTGTGTAATCATATACAACTAATAACCATAACTAAACTAAAGAGGCTTCTTCATTTCTCACTAACTTGAGGGGAGTTGCAAGCTTAAAACCTGGTGTGGGAGTGTCCTTACAGAGCTGTTAGGGAGACTCCTGTGAACTCTGAGTTTCAGCGTTATAAGGCCCCCTTGTGACCCATCTGGCCTTCTTGTGCACAGCTCGCTGTGTCTCTGGTAAGCTCTGTTAGCTTCAGTGCTACCATGAATATGTTGCATCACAAGCGACCAGGGAATGGGCCAGAGAAACCTGGATCTTGGTCGAACAGATTACCAAAAAACAACCTCTTCATAGCTTACTTAAGTCAGAGAAAATGCTCAACAAAATCACTGGAGATGTGCAGTCTGTGTTCTCCAAGACAGCACCACAAGAAACCCGAGCAGGTCCCTGTTCCCTTTTTTATACTCGTGATGATCCACTTGGCTCCTTTTATATAATTTGTGATTTATAGCCCGAAACCCTGCCTTCCCTGTCTGCTCATGGTAGTGTCCTCTTTGCTACAAAGTAATTGGTCAGTAGCGCTCGTCAGCCTCTTTCTTCTTGAGACCATCTAACCACAGCGGACCACAGAGGGAAGACTTTATGATTTGGGCCAATTAGACAGAAGATATATGGTGACACGAGATAGCAATGGAACATATACAACCAACACTCTAACCCAGATATACATGATTTTCTTCACACAACATATGTCTCATCAAAAACTTGGTTACACTGGATCGAAGTCAAGTTTTGCACAACAAACATAGCAATAAACGATGGATATGGGTTACATGGTGACACAGTGTGATGTTGCAGAGAGTGTTTGCTGTCGGAAAGAGGAGCTCCCCTTGCCATGGGCTTTTTACGTGCACAAGAACAGAACACCGAAGGAAAGGAAAAAACCTGATTCTGATAACCATAGTGACACCTCAGTACACAGTAGATGGTCTTATCTATCTAGACCATATAATGACCAGCTTCTTCCAGAATTAGAATCAGAATCAGAAATCCTTTAATGTCCCACAGATGGGGAAATGTGTTTGTCGCCGCAGCATCAGAGTGTTACAGGAACAGAGCAATAGCAAAAAAGACAATAGACAATATAATTAAAAGGAAAGAAAATAGAATCAACGTATATACATATTTACATGATATAGTGCAAGAATGAACAGCAAATTGTTATATACAGATTTTAAATATAGATATTCCAGTAGCATATCTATTGTAATTCTTTTACTAATTTATTGTATGTACAGTCCAACACTAGTGTACTTTACACCTTTAGTTATTCCTAATTATATGCTGTGAAAGAAGACATTGCTTTTTTGGGACTACATTCCTAATTTACCTTTAGCACGCTACTGAAGCTGCTGCCCCCGCGACCCGATTTTGGATAAGCGGTTGACAATGGATGGATGGATGGACGACAGCTCTGTTATGTTAATGAAATGTTTACACTAATAATATAACCTCTACTTAAAAGAAAATCTCACAACTCAGTATTGGTAGAGGATTGATTACTCATATGAACCTTTATTTCAGATTGTGGCCACTGGGATCTGCCACACTGACTCCTACACACTAAGTGGCTCCGACCCTGAGGGAGTTTTCCCTGTAGTGCTGGGCCACGAGGGAGCCGGCACCGTGGAGAGCGTGGGAGAGGGAGTCACCAAGTTTCAACCAGGTTCTCCCTTTTTTTCGCCTTCTCTTAACAGACAGGATTGCTGCATGTAATGCAAACATAATAAACATGTTGAAGAATAATGTCTTGTTTGTGTTTTAGGGGACACGGTCATACCCTTGTATATCCCACAGTGTGGAGAGTGCAAGTTCTGCAAGAATCCCAAAACCAACTTGTGTCAAAAGATCAGGTATATGTCCTGTGTTTAAAGGTACAATGCGTAATATAAGGCCAGAAATTGTGTTTAGAAGATTCAAAAATTCAGAAAACAGTATTAACAGAATGTGATGTATAATAATATAACAACTGCAGCTTTAACATTAGGGCAGACACGTCTGTATTGTCTTGCAGAGATATCTACTGAAGTTAGCATGCTAACCGGCAAGCCTCAGCCCATGCCAGCTCATATTTCCACGTGTACCACAAGACTTTGCTTCATTTTACAAACTCTCTTGGCATTCAGTTAAATAAATACATACTCACAATAGACTCGCAACATGTTTAAGAAGGAAATACTTGCTAATCTTCTTGTCCCTGTAGTTCTAGTTGAAGTCATGGAAAATCACCTCTGCACAGTATTCTGTCATCAAACTGGCATCTGTCTGTCTCCAAGTCTATGTTCAGTTCCAGTCCTGGTTCTCCATTGCATAATCACTAACAGTCTACATTGCACAAAGGTAGCAAACTAATAGGCCCACTAGCTGCGTGGCTAACTGAGCTAACTAGCAAATGGGAGCAAGGGCAAAAATTGCTACAGCAAAGAGTACTGTGAGGAGTTGTTAGTGGTTACTCTGGTGATATGCTGCCTCCAGTTGTTTGAGGGGGCCGATCTTCACTCATGCACCTTTAAAGTACTTCAAACAGTACGGATTAGCTTCTCTTATGGAAATCTTGCCTTATGAAGCTTATCTGTTGTGTCCTGTTCTTCAGGCTCACTCAGGGCAAAGGCTTGATGCCAGATGGGACAACCCGTTTCACCTGCAAAGGCAAGAGCCTCTTCCACTTCATGGGCTGTAGCACATTCTCAGAGTATACCGTGGTGGCTGAGATCTCCCTGGCCAAGGTGGATCCCAGGGCCCCTCTAGACAAGGTGTGTCTGCTGGGCTGCGGCATCACCACTGGTTATGGTGCTGCTGTTAACACTGCCAAGGTAAGTCAGCCTACCACAGTTTAACTCCTAGCATGTGGGCTTTTACATATGGAAGGCAGAAGCCACAAGTAATAATTCTCACTATACTGTATGTAAGGTAGACGTTATGGTGTCAAAAGCATGCTAAATTTCTATAAAGATGCAATATGTAAGATTTTTTTAAAAAACATTCAAAAATGAAATGAGGTTATCATCAGAATGTGAAGAAACATCAGTTTTGATGTTATCAAAAAGGTCTATGTACTGTTTGGCAGTGATATGTAGCTTATTGAGGTTAGCATGCTAACCAGCTACCCTTAGCAACAGGCTGTCAGTCTATCTGTAAACAAAAATAACCTGTCATTCCTGTCGGGGGTACAGGCGGGCTGCACGGTTAACTGAACTTGGCAGATATTCTATTGATATACTGCCCCATATGCCTTTGTCTATTCTTACATATTGCACTTTCAATTATATATCTGTATCTATATATCTCTATATATCTATGTACCGAGTTCGCTAGTACCATAAGTTGACTCTGCCTGGACTAAAATCTTGGAGCACGGGATAGGAGGGTGCTATTTTTGTTTACAAACAGACTGACAACCCAGCTCACTCAGTACTTGTAAATGCTGACTGCTTGTGGCTGTACAGGAAAAAAATCTGCTTAACAGCCACTGAATGAATAGGCACGAACATTTTGTACAGACATTCATGGTCCCCAGAAGATGTATGCTAATAACTTTGATCATTACCAGTGTGGTTTTGAGAGAAATGTTTCAAACATTTTGATTGTTTGCCATCAAATTTGACATTCTGTGACCCCCTAAACCTTTCATCTTGTACCATCATCATAATAAGTACACTAATTTTGGTGTATGATCAACTATCTGCAAGACTTAATGACATTTCCATCAGCCTTAGCTGTATTTAATATTTAGTGTTTACTGAAAATGTTCGCATGCAAATACTCTAATCGAAGATGATGAAAATAACAAACATTGTACCCGCTAAATAAAAGCCGGTTGGGTTATCATGGTGAGCGTGTTAGTGTGCTGACATTAGCATTTACTTCAGTGCACTTGCTGTGATGAATTTGAACATAGATAAACCCAATTTATTGCATTTATTTTTATGTAGCATTTTACAATTCATGTTGTATTCCATACCATTTAGCATCATTCTTCTTTTTCCTACTATACTCTCCACCATTAAGCTCTGCAGAAATGTGCTGACCTGTACTTGCCTCTCCCTCACTTTGCAGGTGGGGGACCTCTCAACCTGCGCAGTGTTTGGCCTGGGAGCGCTTGGCCTTGCAGCAATCATGGGCTGTAAAGCAGCGGGGGCAGCGAGAATTATTGGAATTGACCTCAACCCTGACAAGTTTAAAACTGCTCGAGAGTTCGGTGCTACAGATGTGGTGAACCCAAAGGACCACAGCAAGCCGATCCAGGAGGTCCTGGTGGAGATGACTGATGGAGGTGTGGACTACTCCTTTGAATGTGTGGGCAATGTGGCAATCATGGTGAGTGGGGAAGTAATAACCTTATGTTACTGACCAGCTCCCACACTGTGCATGCTGACTAGCCACATAAAGCATGACTGTCCTTCATGGTTTACTGGTACAATTAAATGTTTCTATGAAATTATTTTATTCTTGCACATCAAATTGGTTGTAGTGGCCATTTGCTGTTTGTATCAGGCAGATGTGATACTATCCTGATATTGTCTCTCGGTGGCAGAGGGCAGCACTAGAGGCCTGCCATAAAGGATGGGGCACCAGTGTCATCATTGGGGTTGCAGCAGCCGGACAAGAGATCACCACCCGGCCATTCCAGCTGGTGACTGGACGCACCTGGAAAGGCACTGCTTTTGGAGGTAACAAGCTAGTTTTTGTGCAAGTGATATGTTTTGAGATACTGATTGAGGAGACTCCTAATTCAGCGTAAAAGCATTTTAAGTTATAGCTTCGTCCAAAATCCCTCTCTCATTTACTACGAGTGTGCTAGCTCCAAAGTAGTGAACATGCCATGGAGAGTCTTATTTTGTTTGACTGTGTGCATTTTTGGCGCATACATTTCACACTCCAAATTTCGACACAAGAAAAGGGGTAAAGGGTTAATATAATGCACTATATAGTAAATAGAGAGTTTTTTTGGACATGCTAGTGGTATGGCTTTAGGCTTTGCAATGTCTGTTGGTCAAAGTGTCAAGAAAGAACTCATTGACATGGTAGTGATGAATTAACAAAAAGTATCTGTATCATATTGTATTTTAAGATGAACAGATGAAGGCATTCGTTGGGGTTATAAAAATGGACTCTGAACTGAACTCAGTTCCCCAGAGCGCTTCACACCTAGGTGCAAAGACTGCAAAGAGACCCAGATTTGAACTACTATTGGTCAGGGTGCCCTGCTGAAAACAGCATAGACCAGCACCAAAACACAACAAATGCAACAAATGCTGGTCCGGCTGGTGACCAGTCACCAGCCGGACCAGCATTTGTTTTGGTGCTGGTTTTGGTGCTGGTCTATGCTGTTTTTTTCAGCAGGGTGACAGACCCGCCATTGATGAGATAGTGAAAACTCCACTCCATTAGCTCACTGATATCACTAACTCAGTCTCATAAAAAGGTACTAAACTGTCCGTTTGTAACTCTGATTAATAATTAACTTAATAACTACAACCCAAATTACCTCAACAGCTGGTAATGGTCGAAGGATTTTGGAGTCCTTGAGAGAGTAGAGGTCAGCAACATTCACTCTTGTGCGAAGAGATTCAAAAGTATTTTATTTAACACAAAATGAAAACACACAATCTAACTAACATGTACTATATACAGGTGTGTGTATGTGAGTGTGTCTGGAAGAGCAAAAGCAAAATGGCGGATAGGGTTCAAAGTGCCATGCCGCCTCAATAGTGGTGCTCACACCATTAGCTCACTGATATCACACGAAGGTCTAATATGGTCCAGGCTGAAGGAGTGTGTGTGTTTCCAAGAACTCTTCCTAAGCCGCTTCAGGGACAGGGCACTGAACACATCAGGGATGCCTCCCACCCTCTCCACATATTCTTTGAACTGCTCCCATCAGGAAAACGGTTCCGGAGTCAAAATGGCCGAACAAACAGACTTGATTTGTTAGATTGCTGAACTGCTGATCTGGAGCATGTGCACCACTGCACTTTATGAGCCTTCGTCATAATATTAGTTTTAAATTATTATATTTATATATTGTGTGTGTTTATTGTGTTAATGTTATTGATCTCAGAGAAACACGATTTCATTTTTGCTGGTACTTCTTATAAAGCTTTGATTTGAGTGATTGATTGATTGATTGATTGATTGATTGATTGATTGATTGATTGGTTGATTGATTGATTGATTGATTGATTGATTGATTGATTGATTGATTGATGCCAGGTTAGAGAAGATGGTTAGTTGCAAGACCCTGAGACTGTGTGAAGCATAAGTCAACTTACATCAATTTAGCAGTATAGCAAGGCAAACTACCAATAACTTGACCTGAAATCACAATAACACCCAAACAGCTAACAAACACATATGCAGTGATTGTATACATGTGCACTAAATCAACCACAGTTAAACAGTCCTGTGCTTAGCCATGCTATGCTATGCTTTGCTGTGTGCTATCTAGGCGTATTTCCATATTACTAGTCTTTGTAGAAAAAGTGCTGGTGGTTCCTATATCTATATCTATATATAAATATCAAATTGAAATGTAATGCTTTTTAGTGAAATGTTTTTTTCAACATTTGGATGGATTGGTTGCCTGAAACACACTGGGCATAGACATTCATGTTCCTCTGAAGATGAACTGTAGAAAATATAACTTTTGACCTGGCACCATCAAAACTTTAATCCACACAATACTTTACTTTATGACAAAATACCTGCTAAGCTAATTCCCATTAGCTTCAACTGTACTTTATGTTAAAGCTAATTAGCAAATCTTAGCTTACTAAACTTACAAGGAAGAACTAGATAAACAGTATACCTGTCTAACATCTACATGTTAGCACTGTTAATGTAAGCATATTAGCATGCTGGCATTAGCATATAGCTCAAACTTGTGTCCAAATACAGCTTCACAGACCCGATGGCATCGATGTAGGCAGCAAAAGTGGAGTTGGACACACCCTAAATGCACTTGCCCTTTGTGCTTTAGACTGCTTAGATAGGGCCTGATAGCCTTTACTTCAAAGTGGGTGTGCTTCTACACTTGTTCAAATAAACTGTTCACTTAAAATGTAAACTTAGCAATTATTCATCATTCACTTTTTCAACCAGTGCAACTTTGGATTGAGGCCAGGATGTTACACAAGCGTTTACTTGGTGTAGATACTGAAAAAAGTGTGGGTGTAGATTAAATAGATTAAATAGCATCAGACCCTTTTAAAGAATGAGACTCTGTTTTAATACATTTCAGGGCTCATTTTACACTGAAAAATAGCTATTCCTTAGCCCATAGCCTGACCTGTCAATACTTTTGTGCCGCTGCATATATAGACAAAAACATGTAACATTTTGGCTGCCACTACTTTTGTCTACTTAATGTCCATTTACACTTTTCCAAGGATACAAGAGTGTGGACAGTGTTCCCAAACTGGTGGAGGAGTACATGAACAAGAATCTCAAAGTGGATGAATTCGTGACTCACACTCTGCCCTTTGACAAGATCACTGAGGGTTTTGATCTCATGCATGCTGGTAAATGGTAAGCATCAACCTTACGTACGTATATTTAACTCATTCGTTATGTTATTATGCACATTGGTCTCACGTCCCTCCAGGTTTTGTTTGTTAAAGATGTCACTGCTGCCCTCTGTTGAGGACAAAGATGTGATGAGACAGGATTTTATCATTTTCACCATGAGTTGCCTTTTTTCACATATGAATACCAATTCAGCCAGTAATGTATAATCTGATATCCATAATCCGACCTAATTTTCTTCTTTCAGCATTCGCGTGGTCCTGCAGTTATAGATGCAGCAGAGCACAGAGAAACCATGATCTCACTCCATGTTTACTTCTCTCAGTGTAATAAATAAACTTTCAATATCCTGTTCCAAGTCTGTTTTGTTTGAACAATGCACAGTAAGACACCTCTTTGATCAGTTTTCCCTGAAGGAACACAGAGAGAACCCTGAGTGAAGGGAAAAAAAGAACCAAAACAAGATTATTCTGAAATATTCTTTGATCTCGACTGAATGAATAATAAGATGGTACAACCACAAACAACCAAATGGAATCAGTGGTGGAGGGTTTTTCAATTGATAAGGATTTTCAAATGGATCTTTGCATAATAGCTTGGACACCAAGGGCAAAAAAGACATCGCAGAACATCCTTTGATTATTCTTCCTGTTGGATTTGATTCAATAATTTATCGCTGAAAATGTGGGAGTCTCTTCAAGGTTCAGTGGTGCACTTTCACTTCCACAATGTTGAGTTAAAGTGGAAGTGACTTGAGAGAATTACTCGAGCACCTTGAGCTGAGCTATACTAAACTTAGTCAAAGCATGAAACAGCCATTTTTCCTCAGGAGCTCAGTTCACGCTCTCCAGTTGAAACCCAGAATTCAAATCATTATTGTATTTTAAAATAATATCAATGCTAATAGTCAGTGATGAATTCTTATCTAAACAGAGTATGCTTTGCTCATTTTCTCATTAGAACAAACAGTAGTAAGAAGTAAGTAGTAAGAATGCCTTCTGAAGACATGAATGTGAGTATAGATAAGTCTATGCTCTGTAACTACATTACCCCCAACTGTTGTTTTTAAACATCAGTTTAGAATTGAGAAAAAGATTACTTTGGATTGACCCGTTTTGAGTCTAAAGCTTCATATTTACTGTAATGACATATTAGTGGTATGTGTTTTTGTATAACTGCAACCTGCATTACTATGACAGAACGTTAAATAAAAATAACGAAAAATACTTGGAGCAGTCTGATCTTTATGTTTAGTATTAGTCATTGTAAAAACCCACAGGTTATACATGAAAGTAAAGATATTGTGTTAAAATATTACTTAAATAAAAGTAAAAATCACCTATATAATTAATTCTTCTATTGAAGTTTCAAAGTATCTTATATTAAATGTGCTTCAGTACATTTATTGCCAGAAAATTACCTCTGCTACTTCAACTATAAGGACAAGTGAAAAAGTTTTTAAATTATATATATTTACATGTACCTACACACTGTATACCATGGGCTGGCTGATTTTGGCTTAAGATGGTGATTCAATATTACATTTTTTTCTGATGATCAGAATCAGTGTTCTTTTGTTTTATCCGATTGCTGATAAATTGCTAATAATTAAAGTGTCAACAGAAAACCCTCAAATTTATTCAAACATTTAGTGTTTAAAAGAAATGGATCACAAGTTAACTTTATTGTTACTCAGTGACCAGGTTTCCAAAACGGTATAATGAAAGTGAGATTTATAGAGAAACAATGTGAACGCTGGGTCAGTTTGACCCATTTTCAAAAGGCAACTGACACGAAGACAACAGGAGGGTACTTACGTACATAAGGTGATGTGACTGGGCATCATGGCCTATAAATAATATTGCAATATTTTAAGTTTAAATCATGAAACACAATATTGACCTTGATATTTTGAAATCTCCTCAAAAGTCCCTCATTAATACTAGAACCGGGCGACAAAGTCAAATATCACAAATATTATATCCCGATATGGACATTCTAACAATATTGTTAAAATAATGATTGATGCAGTCACAAAATATGAACACAATGAGATTTTTGATAAGTAATCATCAGAAATGTGATGATTAGGTATTGATTGAGTAGGTAAAGTATTTAAAGAGTTTGGTTAAAAAATAAAAATAATGTGCATTAATTTACTCGAATGCAGCTGTTAAAACCAGGAAAAGATACCACATATCTATAATATGTATGGCCCACACCTATCTGACTAGGTGTTTTGCACTTTATGGGCAGGATATTGTTTCATGTTAAGAATTTAAAAAAGTGGCTCAGTTTTTTGCCCTCAGCCTGTTTATAACACTTGCTCAAATTTCTACAATTATTCATTCATATACTGTGGTGGTGTGGCATTTATAATGTCACACCAGTGTACCAACTACAATTCTGCTGAATCAACATTTGGTTTCAAAACTACCACCATCAGCTTTGATACATGGCATGATTTATCTTGACTATGTCACTGCGGACTAAATGCTTGTGAAGTAGTGAAATAAATATGCAGTTTAAGCTATCACTGTACTAAACTGAATTTAAAAAGGCATTTTAATTAATTAGATGGTGAATTAACAACTTTGGGATCTGGATCACCAATCAATTCAAGGACAAACTCACCCACAAAGAGCTACACAAGAGTCATTTATTACTCCATTAGAAGAAATACAAAGAGAAACTGTGATCCCATTAGTCCTCTGAAAATTTAGCAATAATGAATGTTGCTCAAACCGGGAGAATCCCAAAGTCAAAGTAAAATGGTGACTGTCGAGATAAGGGGGAACATCAGTGAATGCGCCTTAAGTTATCAGGCTAGATTTACACGTTAAGGCTTAATTTGCTACACCAGGGCTATAGGGTATAGGGAACATGAGACACACTGATATATAGCAGGATTTACAAGTCCAGCACTGGAGCGACTTTGTGCTCAATTGTTTTTGTCATTCTGGATATCTACGTAGAGAGATCTGCTGTTAGGTCATGGCTCCCTTGCCAACTGTGGCTGACGTCATCTTCTGGAAAATGATGTTTTATGTATTATATTACATTTAAATCAGAGTGCTTCTACTGGACACCTTTAACAGGTACATAAGACAATAAATCAATTACTTATTGAATATTTTCCTTTCAAAAACAGGTGAATTGTATTTATTTTTTATTTTGCATCTTGTAAAGTGTTGGATGAAAAGTTTAAAAGCTCTCACATCTGTCAATTTAATATGAAGCTACAATCAGGTGACAGTAAGCTTAGCTTGGACTTTCTTAGAATAAAGACAGCTTGCCGGCTCTACCTAAAGGTGACAAAACCCACCTACAAGCTATTTAAGGTCACTAATCAACCCATTATATCTCATTTGCTGATCCATACAATTTGTAAATGTGACGATTGGAGTTTTAAAAAGGGGTTATGTGCCGGATTATCTCTTTGCCACAAAAATACTATTCTTTCTCCACCTACTTTTTTGCACACATTGAACAAACAACATATTATGTCTAAATTACAGAGCTTTCAAGGTGCTAGCTAGCATTCTTTTTTACTTTGAACACAGCCAGGCTAGCACTTCCCCATGCTTCCAGTCTAGGCTAAGGTCACCATCTCCTGGTTGTAGTTACATGTTGAAGGGACAGATATAAGAGCAGTATTTATCATTGGACCAAACTTCTCATCTAAGTATATTTCCTAAAACACCAAACTATTCCTTTACATACATGTGTTAAACTCTGAAGAAATCCAACATGGCTGCCAGAGGAAGATTTTTGTTGGGTGAAATCTAAACTTCCAGTTTTTCCGCCTTAAAGGGATAGTTCGGGGTTTTTGACGTGGGGTTATATAAAGTACATATCTATAGTCGGTCTGTTCCCTACCGTAATTGCCGATCAGTGCAGCCTCAGTTTGGAGAAGCAGAGAGCCGCTCCAGCCCAGACGCACACCTTTGTACTGCAGTGAACGGAGTCCAGATGCAAAGCGAATTTTAACCACCTAAAATGAGGCCCACCTAAAAATATCTCTATCAGTTATATCGCACTGTATTTTGCTGCTCGCAGATCACCCGTTGCCCAGTTGCGCTAATGCGTTGGTATACGGAGGTTCTACGGATGAGAAAATGTAGTGCCAAAAGAAAGGGCGGTCTGACGGCGATGTAAAGCGGTGTGAATTCTCTCGATACAATGTACACTTGAACTGATGTAGATATTTTTAGGTGGGCCTTGTTTTAGGTGCTTAAAATTCGCTTTACATCTGGACCCCGTTCACTGCAGTACAAAGCTGAGCATCTGGGCTGGAGCAGCTCTCTGCTTCTCCTAACTGAGGCTGCGCTGAACGGCAATTACGGTAGGGAACAGACCAACTAGAGAAATGTACTTTATATGACCCCACTTCAAAAAACCCAAACTATCCCTTTAAGCTTTAAAGGCAAATAAGGTTCAAGGTGCTGGTTGTTGAGGTCATGAGACTTGTTGACCCAGTTTCCTGGAACCCTCCTCTGTCTATATTGCTGATTCTTCTCAGTCCATCTCTGGGAATTTCATATGATCAAGTTAGCAGAGGCTGAGAGAAAAGAAGCAAAGCATGGGGTACTAGTTGGATTTGCCCTGAGCTCCACACACCACAGACAACAACTAGCTAGCCAGTAAAAACTCTGCTTGACATATTCCAGAGGTCAGATCATGCCCAATGTCAAGCCCGAACACTAAACAAAACCTAATAAATACTTTCATATTACTTTCAGAAGACACAGTTGTCACTAATAAAGCAATCCACGTTTGATATAAGACACATTCAAGTACTTCCATTTAATCTGAGGACCCATATTCAATTCAAAGAACAATGAGAGCCACAGTTAAACTGAGCTCTAGGAGTGATGCCTCTTGTTTCAGGTGTGTGTGCGTGTGTGCGTGTGTGTGTGTGTGTGTGTGTGTGTGTGTGTGTGTGAGCGAGCGTGCATGCGTGCACGCGTGCGTGCATTCGAGACCCAGAGGTGCTGGGTATCTGGTGTCTAGGAAGTCCAGTCCTTGGTGCGTTCAGGTCAAGCCTACATCTGAGTCAGGAAGTGAGCGCGGCCGTTGTCCTCAAAGCGCCGGGTGAGGATCTCGCAGCCGGTCTCCGTCACCAGCAGGGTGTGTTCGAACTGAGCCGAGCGCTTCCCATCTCTGGTCACCGCCGTCCAGCCGTCGGGCCATGTCTCGTCTTGCCAGCCACCTGAGACATGACGCACAAAAACACACATCGCTTTGGCTTACACACCATCAATTAAACAGAGTTGTAGTAACATAACACGTCAAGTCTGGCACTGACTCATTGGCTAGCTGTGAGGTATGGATTATCTGAAAAACCCCTGAAAAGTTGAACATCCACTTCTTTAACTGTTTGCTTTAATTGCACAATATGCAAAAGTTGTCAATTATATAATAACAATTATCTTACATTTCTCTACAACAATCCCTACCATTGTCCACATTATTCATCTCAAAAGGCAGCTCCACTCACCTTCACATATCATAGGCTCAATGGTGAATACATGGCCAGGCTTCATAACTCCGACTGCTTTGTTTTCTGTGAAATTAATAAATATAGAAATCATCCTCATGTGGGAAAACATAATTACTTGAAGATATTTAATATGTGGAAATTAGCAGAAATGTGACAACTCACTGGCATAATGTGGCACATTGGGAGCAGTGTGGAAAAGTCTGTGGATGCCGTGGCCACAGTAGCTCCGCACAACAGAGAACCCGTTGGCCTGAGCGTGCTTCTGGATAATGTTACCCAATTCTCTATAGCGAACACCAGGCTTCACTGTCAAAAGAAAAAGAAGAAGACAGAATGAGCATTGCAGGCCTAGGAAAAAAAAAGTATTGTAGTTTATAGTCTCATATACACTGGAATTCTGAGTCAGATATCAACATCTTAAAAATATTTTAAGACGATTAACCAAACATTTTTGGTAAGGATTCCTTAAAATTGTCTTTTAAACAATGTGCAGTCGTGGTCAAAAGTTTACAAACATTATTTCAAGTTAAAAATCTAAGTTGTAAAGAAAATGTATATCATGGCAGTTTTCAGTTCCAATGATTCTTACAGCTTTCCTTTTCTGTGATGGAATACTACTTTGTCACAAAAAACCTTCATGAAGTTTGGTTGTAATGAATAGGTCCTTCTGCTGGGTCAAAAATATACATATAATAATATTTGGTCAAATGTCCCTTGGCCATTTTCAGCTCAATTAGGTGCTTTTGATAGCCATCCAAAATCTTCTGGCGGTAGTGGTAAATGAGCATACAGACCTAACTAACTGTAATTTAAGACCTACATGCAAAATAAGTAAGTTTTTAAGACTTTTTAAGACCCGGCAGAAACCCTGCTTTACCAAAGCACTGAAACAGCTTTTCAAACATGTTGGCTTAAAAGTTGAATGTGAAAGTTCGTTTTTGACCAGAAAAATACAGTTACCATGGTCAAGAATAAAAACTCCATCTCAACTTGCTCTCAAATGTATGTGCTTTCTGCTGGACAAACTATGTAATGGCATAACCGTTTCCAATCGATTAAAATGCAATCTGCATTATATTTCTCTTCTGCGATTTCTTCTTAAGGGTTACATTACATTTAACTCCAAATTCTGATATTCTCCCTTAGCCAGACAGCCATTTAATGCATCACCAATAAAAAAGTCTAAACAAAGTGCAATGAAGGAGACTTTGGTAGCAGAGTATTTTATAAGCACACAACATCATTAAAATTGAAGAAATCAAGCTGGAGTTCCTACCAGAGTCAATGGCTTGCATAAGGCATTCATATGTGGTCTGAACCAGTTTCTTTACTTCTTCATCCAGCTCTCCGACAAAGAAGGTTTCATTGAGGTCACCATGGAAACCGTTATAGAAGACTGTAATGTCCACTGTATAAGAGGGAGATGATGAATATGTGTTACCTGAAAAACTTCATTACATTATGATGAACACAAAGAGAAGACTGTTATGATTAATGAAACACAATGGCATGAACATTGATTTTTATAAAAACATCCATCCATTTGTAAGGCCAAACATGTCCCTCTTTTTATCACTGCTGATAAAATTGGAACTGCTAGTGGGCAAACTGGGACTTTTCCACTTAAGGAGTAACACTGAGAGCAGAGGATGTGACTGGCAAATCCCTACTGGTAAAGATTAATGAAACAATTTGTCTTGTCGGAACACACAGCGAGAGATGAGTCGCTGGCAGGTACTCCATCAGACGCTCTGAGGGGAGTGGCTGATGGAAGACAACGCCTTTGCAGAAAGGGTCATAAAAGGCTAAAATTGGCAAACTCCTGCTGACAAAACTTCAGGATGCTGGGAGAACCATTTATCATAATGGAAGAATACCCCTACATACATACAAACACTCTCTTCAATAAGACACTTCCCTACATCCAAGTTAAGTTAAATTTTCCTACGACTTGGTTTGACATTGAGAATATGACAATATTGAGAATTTCCGAGCATCTTGAAAGGTCAATGTTAGGATTGTAAGAGTCAATTCTAAAAAATAAAACAGTAAAGCAGTAACAGATAGGAGCAAAACAACTATTAGATGCTGTTGTTAGGGTCCAAGAATCATGCAAAGTGTCGTAAAATAAACATACCGTTGAGGATATCTCCTTCTTGTAGTGGTCTTCTGTCGGGGATACCATGGCAGATGACCTCATTGACAGATGTGCAGCAGGATTTGGGGAAGTTGTAGTAGTTGAGAGGAGAGGGGTAGCAGTTCCTTGCAGTACAAGCCTGATCAGAAAGCAAGTAAAGTAAGCCTTTCTCTGCATGGTGCTGCCTTACAGCTTAATGCAGCTACACAATCCTGTGTTTAGATGAGTCGTATATAACAGTGTGGCTGTCTCGTCAATATGTTGTACAAATGTTAACTGAAGTTGAACTGACTTTCCACAGCAAGACCTCATTTATATAATTCATTCAAACTTGTTGTTACATTATTTATTAGCAGCGTCTGTTCCACAACAATTATTAAACAGATTTAAACTGGGCTATAGTAATCACAATGACAATGTTAACATGCTGATGTTTGGTGGGTGTAATGTCTACCATGGCCACCATCTTACATCATCATGTCAGCAGTGTATCACTCGTTCATTTTTTGGGCGAACGTGAACTGAACATACTGTATTCTGCCTGATGAACGTTATTGTGAACACGTTCATTCTGGCGTTTGTGAATGGCGCTCTCGCAAAGCTTTACTTCGTTCAAGAGAGTGCCAGATTTCCATAGAGCCTTCCAGGCGAAAACCGGCTGAAACACACCGTAAACAGGCCTTAATATGTAGCAGAAAATCACCAAATCTGGCAACACCAGCCACCACAGAGTCGCACCGCTGCATGCATCATCAAAATGGGAAGCATGGAGACAAAAACAAATGAAGGCAGCAGCACTAAGACTCTGCCTTAGAGGTGGGTAAAAATATCGATTCATCAATGCGTTGCAATATATTTTTTCCTAATTCAATATCAATTCAGAAAATCCTCTGAATTGATTCAGGCAAGCAGCGGCTCCCGACCACCCGCTGTCCCTCGCCCGCTACCTCGCTCGAGTGTCAGAGGGTGATGCGGAAACACCGTCGGAGCTGCGGAGGCGGGTAGCCGATGTCTGACGCACCGCTCTTTCGGAGACTGTAAACTCCCAGCGCAGCCAGTCTCACCCTGGCCGCAGCACCGTGTGCCCGCGGGTAGCACTCTCCTCCGGGGAGAGAGGGGGGTTCAGTGTCAACGTTTTGCCCCCTTGCGTCTAGCCGGAGGGCGGAGGGACCGCAGTTATGTCTATGTTTATGTCAGACAAAAATGTACCATGCAGTCCCAGAAACAATGGCACTTTCTCAGTTTAAGTATGGTTGCACTATTTTATAACTGAACACATCGTGTGCCTTTGTTTACATTTCGAAACTAGAACTTCCTAGGGGAAAGATTTATAATTTAAGATTATTTTTGGAATTAAAAAATTATCAACAGGTACTCTAATGAATTATTTGTTTATTACTACTTATTACTGAATCAATATCGAAGCATTTAAATCAACATTGAATCGAATTGATATTGAATCGAATTGTGACCTAAAGAATCGAAATCAAATCGAATCGCGAGGTTCTTAACAATACCCAGCCCTACTCTGCCTCCACCATTAATACGGCATCTTTGTATGAGTACTTAAAACAATTTTTTGAAAAGGTCAGTGATGATCCAGGTGGGAAAAATCTGACCTTTTTGTGTAAACTTTGCCTGCCGGGTTTCAAGAAGCAACTCCGTACATCAACAACAGCAAACCTGAAACGGCACATTGAACTAAAGCACCTGCTAGCCTTTCAAGGCATGTGCGAGTGAATAAAAAATCAAAAGACACGGCAACAGTGAGCCAAAACAGATCCTCTACCACCCAAATCGCATTAACGGTGTACAGTAGCAGCTCTGCTGTCTTCATCTCCCAGCTAGACAAGCTGAGTTGGGAGAGCTGCAGTTTCAGTGTTAAAACTGATCAAATAATTGCTATCTGTGGTTCTATATGGGCTGTGGTAATAATTTAGAAAAATAATAGCTCGCAGCAACATATTGAAAAAAAAGAACTATGAACTAGTTCATTTTTGGAACTGTGAACTTAGTTCACAAGTTTGAATTATAAACTGAACTAGTTCATTTTAAAATTTGTGAACTGAACTAGTTGATGTAGAAAGTGAACTTTCCCAACACTGCATGTCAGCATACTAACAATGGATAATAAGAACAGAAACAATAAAAAAGGCTGAAGGTAATATTATACGTTTTGAGGGTATTTCTTCATAAGCTACAGAACAACCTGTGAAGGATATGGATCGGGAAAG
Source organism: Diplodus puntazzo (assembly GCA_963678695.2). NCBI lineage: Eukaryota > Metazoa > Chordata > Actinopteri > Spariformes > Sparidae > Diplodus > Diplodus puntazzo. The sequence goes on along the minus strand of OZ023175.1, from coordinate 19,729,134 downwards.
ATGAGGGGAATTAGGAGAATCACTGTTACAAGAGTTGTTGTCTTCTGAAGACAAAATTTTAGACCCTACCAGCTCAGAACAGCTTTTGTCAGAAGTCTCGGTTAAAATGATGTTTGTAATGTGTAATGTGCAGCCTAACAGCACATGTTTAATAAGTTTTGTTAATAACCAAGACGGAATTATTAGAGTAGACCATCTCAAAAGTGTTCATAAATGTCATCAATTCACTTGCATAATAATGACAGGCTACATTTAGAAACCAGTGTTACTTACACCTACTCTTATTTTTCATTTTATAGAAAACTATCCCGAAAATTTGGGCCAACTGATGGCCGTATAAACTGATGGCTGTAGTAGGTATGTGGATGCCTTCCACTCGAGTTAGAACAATTTATAAAACGATATATTTATAGTTATTGTTAAAAGGTGCAATATATATACACATTTTAGTTCACATCATTCATCAAACATCATCATCAAACATTTAGTAAAATTATCATCAGAATATAAAGCAATTTTGATTATATCTCAAAGACATCTATGTATTATGTTCTACGGATATCTATTAAAGTTTGCATGCTAAAGACATAGCCCCTAGCCACATTGTACCACAACAGGTAATAGTCTGATAGAAAACATCACCAACACTCCCTTGGTGCAGGCAGAGTCAGCTTAAATGACTCCTAGCTGTGGCCCATGTATGTCTACACAAAATGTTGTCTCAGTACATCTAGTAGTTGGGATGTTTGGTGGCGTACCAATTGACACTAGCATCATAAGAGCAACATCTCTCATGTGGCTAATATAAACAATTGATTAAATGTTTGCCAATACGTTAAAATAGCAATGACTGAGGCCTTGCATTTGTGTAGGACAGTTCTTTTCACAACATATTCTGTGTTTGTGTCAAAGTTACTTTAGGTAAGTAAGGACACCACATCCAAGCTTCTATAACTCATGTTTGTTAGTGAATTGATACCAGATGCACGGCGTGGTCGATTTCCTCTGTTGTAACTCCTGGTTTCACCATCAAGGCTGCAATGTCCAGCACTTCTCTTGCCAGCTGGGAAAAACAAACATTTCAAAACAAAAAAGGAATAAATGGAAAACCCACAACAAAAAACCATGGAAACATGGTGACAGCAACATGATGTCAGTTTTGTTACCTTGCACACGACTCTCATGCCTTCAATGTCCTCAGGAGACAGGATCTTGATCTGTGACGTTCCCTTCAGAAATTGCTCAGACTCAGATATCCCTGTGAGAAGGAAACAAAGACAGACGATGACCATGATTCACACGTCGACGTTCAGTGAAGCAGATGAGCTAACTGAAACGGGACCTTACAAGGCAGGTGTCAGAATAATCATTTTAAGACAAAGCATCACCTTGGGCCATCACAGCAGTATTTACATACTGCTGGTTTATTTAGGTCAACAAGTGACAGTTGACAACAAGCCATCTTGTAGTGAGAAGGCACAAGTTGACTGCTGACTTTTGCGTTCTGTGGTGTCCGACTCCTAGCAGCGATTGTGTAGCTCCCAACAGACTACAAAGTGAATTCAAATCTATGAGTAAATGTGATGAGAGGACACCCACAAATCAACACAAATATCTTTAAAAGAAGAAAACCTACTTTCTTCAACGTGAGCACAAGCCATGTCTACAGTGCTTGGTTTTGTTGATAAACCTCAGTTGGACTTGTGATGTAAAATGGGGGGGGACTGATCCCCAAAAAATCTTTTTTTTCTCCTCACCCATACTGCTCTTTATCCATACATGACTGATAAGCCCAGTTTAGGAGGCATCTGCTGTTGAGATTACTGCCTTCACCGCCAAAAGGACTGAACTAGATGTGATGCATAAAAAAAAGCTTTTAAAAACTCAACAGCAAAGTCTTTCTTGAATTCCTGACTCATTTTCTCTAGATTATCCACAAGCCTTGTTGCACAAAACGTCATGTATGAACTGTCTTTCTATCCAACCTTACTCTTGAGCTGTACCAACATGCCGAAGTAAGCAAGCATCTGCTCATGGACGATATGCTAGCTAATTAAGCTAGCTACCTTTGTGTGAAATCTGGACACAATAGCCGCATTACTGCCACAGCGGTGGTTTGCCAACTCTCCGCCGTTGGTTGTTCACACAGAGCGAAGCATCTCCGCCTTAAAGGCGATCTGCTGTGTAATTCATACAGAAAGCCAGCGCTGCCGCTCCTAAAGACACGTGGTGGTACGCGTCATGATGATGACGTCTGAAGAGGCGTATCAGCACCGGTGCGAAATTTCACCCCTCGCCGCCTCTGAGATATTATTATAGAGGTGGAGGCTGAGAATTGGCGCAGGCAGTGTGAACAGGGCTAGTGTTTAAGGTGGAGCCACATTAAGTTCATCTGCATAGTTCCCCACTGTAGGGCTTGTGGAGGGTGTGCACTGGAGTCTACTGTCAGCTAAGAGGCCAATTCCCACTTTAGCTTCATTCTCTATATGTATTGGCTCACATTATATAAAAGGGCTTAATCTGTTCCAGGCCATACAACAATTACAGCACCATGTCAGATCCAAAAAAGATTAGTAGTATACAGCTGTTAGAAATAAAAAAATTGTAACGCACTGGTAACAGATCAGCTGGTACGCAAGTTCAGGTTTTGCAATCAGTATTGAGGGAGTACATTATATTGGAGCAATCTAGATGGATAAATGACACTACAGGTAAGACAGGTGACTGTTTTCATTTTAAAAATATGAATACATAACATAAATATACGGCAAAAGGTATTTTGTTAGGAGATTCCTTCAACTTAAATCTCATATTATTAAAAGCTGGTGGTGCTCTGGAACTATGGATAACCACCTACTTCTGCACAGAATAAGCTACAGTATCAGTGCCTGAGCAGAGGCAGGCTCTAATGACACACTGTCGACTCAGAGGCAAAGAGCAGGACTGTTACAGTTATGTCATATGCCGTCAGCTTGACGATAGATTAAACTACCTGCAATTCCACTATTAATTGAACAGGATCAAAACATTATTCTTAGACTGGATGGAAGTATATGTTGGTCAAATCACTGGCGTCATCAACAATTCGTTGATTCATAATTTATTCATTCAACATGATTATTGTTGGATGAACATGAACAGTTGCCTAGCAACACAGACTTTAGACAGGTGTATGTACAAGTCAAATACAGCCCTCCTTTTGACCTGAAGAGCCCACAGTTTGAGTGCAGCAATCAATTGGACTTACGTTTGCTGTGACAGAGCTGCTCAGAAAAGAAGCAAAGCGTCAGAAAATCACAGTGTGCACATTACAATGTCTTCATAATGGTACAGCTCATTTCCTAACATATTATTAGCAGTTACAAGTGCCATTGCTAATTTATATTTACTTTTATAAAACAGCTCCGAATTTGACTTCAGCTCAATAATAGTTCTACATTAATTATTACTGCCTGTGTGCCTCTGTCCCTGAAGGTTTCACAGGAGAACGAAAGGAGGCTGTAACCATGACTACATGTGTATGGATCTATGCAGTCAGGTGACAGGGATGTAGAGGTTGCCATGGTTGCACAATGAATAGCTTGCCCAGAGAAATAGATGTAAATAAAGCTGGGTTATAGTTATGGGTAAGGCTGACGTGCACAGGCTGTTTAACAGAGCCATCTACACATCTACACTCTTTTTTTCCACTTGAAATTAAAGTGCAGTGTTTGAAATACAATCAAAGAAATAATGCTGGATTTCTTACCAAACTGAAAGTGTCACTGTGACCCAAAGATACTCTATTACTATCTGCTACACCACTTCGCTTCTTTTTTTAAATTTATGTATGTATGTATGTATGTATATGTATATATATATATGTATATGTATATATATATATATGTATATATATATATATATATATATATATATATATATATATATAATATATATATATATATATATAATATATATATATATATATATATATATATATATATACATATACATATATATATATATATATATATATATATATATATATATAATATATTATATATATATATATATATATATATATATATATATATATATATATATATATATATATATATATATATATATATATATTTATATATACACACACACACACTATAATATATAATTTTATCTATAATTTATTCAAAGGTAAGTTAATGGCTAAAACTCACTTTTTTGTCTTGTTTGTAGCTGCTACTCTGGGGCAAAACAAAATAAACTAGTTGTCTTTTGATCTTTGTCAAAAACTAATTTTGATTCGAACAGAGGAATTAAGATTATAGGGTAACCAAAATCATCAATTGTCATAAAGCATCCTCTGCAAACCAGGAATAGCTATGACAAACCTCATGGCAATATGGCTCGCAGTTGTTGGAGTATCTTGGTTCAAAAGAAAAGTGCTTGACAGAAAAACAAAAGGGGTGGATGGACTGACCAAATCATCATTCATTGGTCCTGCAGCTGGCGGATAAAGCACTCCATAAGCCCCACAGTGTGAATATCATGGGACTACTTAGCTGTTGGAATCAGTTAGTATTGGGAAATCATAAGTACTCTCTTTGTTTTTGGCATCCGTTTTACACTTTAAGATAAGACAAACTGTCTCTCATATATTTCATTAAGAGGGGAGCATTGTTACCTCTGGGATGATCAGAATAGTCCGGTCTTTGGATGTCGCCAGGCACGGACCTCATGGGAGTCTACACCAGGGACAAGAAGAGGACAAAATTTTAAATTGTGGAATACAGATAAATTGGATCATAGATGTGCCTGTGTATGACCCTGTGTTTGGTTTTACAATGATTTAAAATATACCGTTTGGTCTGTATCAGTGACTATCACCTCTGTACAAAATTAATGAATGTAATTTCGAAACCGCGTAAATCAGAGTGCAGAATGGTGTCACAAAAGGGCAGCTGACATTTTCAAAATTAGTAAAAACCAATTGGAAACTAAACAGCAGTACTTGTATGCCAGTCTGCACTGAAAGTCTTTCCCATTTTTAAGTAATGGATCATGTGAAATTGTGATGTTTGTTTTTAACAGCAACTTACTAGTGGGTAGTGAGGGCGTAGTTTTCCTGTGTAGCGGTAGCCTGGCCATGGGTCTGTGTTGATGTCCTTCTCCACACAGTTCTTGGATTCATTCTGGTTCTTGTCCTCCTCTGACAAAACACAGCACAAGGTCTCTGAAACATTTGGCATCACTGTGCAAGTTCATAGTCAAGGGCTATCAACTGTTCTCACGAGCTCTAACTGTACACCATGTACAGGTTGTTGATTTCTAAGACTTCAATTTGTCCCTCAGTACTATGAACCAAATATTTTACACATGCTGGTAACAGAGCACAGAACTGACAGTGATAAATAATACATACTTGCTTTTTTGTGCAGCAACTTGTGAGACACCCAGCTCCCTTTGAAACATTCCTAGAAATGAAAACACACACACACAAATTAGGAGATACAAGAACGGAAAAACAAATCTATGCCTATTTTGACTGCACATTTTGCCCAAAAGTACACTTGACTAATGTCTGACCGTCACATGCATAGTCACTGACCCTTTCAAATCCAGTTTCACAAAAAAGCATGCATTGTTGCACACTGTGACATATCTTGCACCACGTGAAAGTTCCATAGAAGTCGATGTAACCCTTGACACAATCACTAACATTTACCACAGATTTCAGTGCCGTTTGTGCCTTCATTTAAAAGCAGAGAGAGGACAGGGTCAAGTTGCACAGCCGAAACTGCAACCACAGCAAAGACCTCTGGGGTCAAATACCATGGCACCACCAGAGTATTTCAACTGTCCAAGCTTAGTTTTCAAAGAACACAGCATTAGAGCAACTCAAAACACAACACTTCTGCAAAAAAAAAAAAAAACAGACGCTGCAGTTTAATGTTTTATGGGTAGCGACATTTTCCTAAGTAGTATCTGCTGCAAGACAAATTAACAATGAAGCAGCATCCATAAACTAATCCATAAAAAAAACATGACATTATAGCCTTTTTTTTTTATTTTGACATGGGATGCTATTAAGTTATCACTTAATTAAGCATACAATGCAACAGTTAGCTAGCAAAACGCTTTCCCTCGGCATGCTGTGACAGAGATAACATCACTTACATTCATTGGTTACATTATTCATCCCCAGCAGTCTGCACAACATTACACAGCTACCTTAACGAGTATTCGTTAACGTGAAGCAAATTCGTTACTAGCCTTTCCTGAGCACCAACACATGTCTACCTAGCTTGACAGTTAGCAGCCTCGTGATTAGTGACCGGGGCCTTGGTAAGGTGTTAACAGGCCACGTTTGAATCGGAGAAGCTGAGAAAGCAGCAGTACCTGTGAACAGAAATAGGAGCCTTGGATACCAAGCTTGATACATGTGGGACACTGAAGTTTGGCGTCCTTGCAGCAGCCCTCTGTCTCACACTCCCTTCTAGCCTCGGTGCTCGCCATGCCTTCGTCTACAGGAGGGGTGGAGTCGCACAGAAGCAGCCAGCCAGCGGCGGCACACAGCGCATGTCCGTATCGGCGCCGTCACGTTGCGCAGTTCTGTCCAATCAACACAAACTTTTCTAACAGAGATTTGTAAGATGGCGACTGCCGAACCGGTGAGCACTTTCTCCTAAGAACATATCAAAACATTTTGGGGGACCTCCTGGGTTAGTTTCAGGGCGAGATAACATTAAACTATTACAAACAACTGTAAAGTTTAGTCTGTAGAAATAAATCGACCGGTTTTTAAAATCACATGTGCTGTTTTGACTAGTTTTAAGCTTGCCTTCTGTGCCACGACCTAAGCGTAAAATAGGAATGCTTGTGAGTTGAGATCTCCCAACTTTAAGGCTGACGTTATAGCTAACCGACGTGCCGTTCACCTTTGCGGACAACTGCACCAAGTTCCATTAGAAAATGAATTACTTTGGCAATGATTAGGATAACAGGAAAAGTAAATACCCAAGTGACAATTATTTCAAAGGATATGGTTATTATGAGTGTACTAGTAAATTCCGCATGTAAAATAATCTACTGAATACAAATAGTACCTTTGTAGCTCTAATGTGAACTGTCAGAATTGGTTGACAGTGCTCCCTGCTGACCTCTACAATGCAGTGTTAGCTAGTTACTTCAGTGGCTGAGGTTGATGTGAAATTGGCTAAGCTAGACGATGGTAAAGTTAAAATGTCTCTACTTAAGTTAAACACTGTTTAGAGTGTGAAATGCTTGTCGAATTGAAGCCTGGGTCTACGTTTTTTTGGACGGAGTAACGTTATTCTACCACTGATGGATGTTTTAGTCTAAGGAAATGTAAGGAAATGTATTGATGTTTCCGTTCACCCACAAATATTTTGGGAATTGATAAAGTCGTACTTAACAATGGTTAGCTACTTGCCAACAGTAGTGGGTCATGTTAGCAATAGAGGTAACTAGCCAAACTCTAGCTTCGCGTCACTGAAATGTGTGCCAGATGTTTATATCGGGGTTCATTATGAACGCCTCCGTCACGGAATACATTACTTTTTAGAAATAACTGTATTGTTTTGTCCGGTAGGGTGTCTATAAATGTTTCCTTGTGTTTAATTGTACTACGATCTGTTTGCTATGTCTGAAGGGCTCACTTATCTAACCATTGGCTGGAAAGTTAGTACAGGGGCGATTTGACACCATCTGTTACATGCTCATTTCTCCACTCAAGACGTAGTTCCACTAGAAACTGACCGCCTACTTCCCCTATAGCTTTTACCCACCTCTGTCATGGCTTTTTTTTTATTTTTTATTTATTTATTTTTTTTTAGGAAACCAACCCAAGTCCATCCCAGCCCGATGAAGATGGAGCTGAGGAGACTGGACAGGAGATTGTGAGCCCAGATGCCTACATCAAACATCCCCTTCAGAATAGGTTAGTGTGTGCAATTAAACATGTGTTTAAGACAGCCAGTTTAAGTAAAGTAAGCAGCCAAACACACGTTCAATCTTAGATATTAATTTTTCGAAATGATTTAGCAGGTATAATGTAAATTGGTCACTGTGGAAAGCTCTCTAGCATAAAATGTAGGGAATTACAGAATCATCCAAACATTCCCCTGTCATAGAGCAGACTGGCTCCTGACATAGTGGGTTAACAACAAATTTAGAATATATACATTAATATGTAATACATTATTTAGCAGCAGTATTATATAAAGCATAGTAAGTTCTACATAACTGAAATTAGTTGCTTATTTGATTTCACTGAGATGATTTTTTTTAACAGTTATTTATTCAATATGGCTCCAGCCTCTGACCTAGATGTGAGAGATTTATGTGATTGTAAATAGAAGGTCGTTGGGGTTTATGACGTTGTCTGACAAAACATTTGAAGCGTCTCTTTGGGTTTTCATTGACTCAACATATAATGAGTTAATCAAATCAATAAATAACAGGGTAATTGGAAATAAAATATATTAATTGTAGCTTTAATAATTATTTGACAAATTATTCACTCATGGTTATGTAAAATCAAGCTTATCATTGAATTGTCATTGTATTGATTATACAGTGTATTTGTTTGGTTTACCAGTTGAATTAGGAGCAGAATGTAATAGATATGAGCATTTGTTTTCTGTTTAGTATTTCACTTGTGTTAAAACAGAGAAATCATATAGATATACTGGCACAAGTATCTGATCACAGCTGGCTACTCTGCTGTTCCCAGATGTGAGTGTGTGAATGTGGAGCTAGAAAAACGAGAAGAGAAAAAAATTGGTGACTTCTGCATCACAAAGTTGTTTGATGTCAGGCATAGGTCAAAAAATGGATGACCCGTCCTCTTCACAGCTGTATGGAAGTGAAAGCAAGACATGAAGTGACCATTCGCCAAAAAACAATGAACACTGTGTTCACCAGGAGGAAGCCGAGCGTTTGATTTTCTTTTTCACAGTGCATTATAAAAACATGTCATAAAACACAAAATAGAATTGTAAAATTATCTTTTTCTTCCGATTTGAACATGCTAGTTTCCAGATATAATGAATAGCCACTTAAGCTAAAATCAATTTTCACTGGCTCTTTGATAAAAGTAAAACTATGAGAAAATATTCATGAATTACTGATTACGTTTAATTCTGGCCTTGTCCTAGCATCTCAATTATAATATATAAGTATATATCATCTATAATACGATCTCTAGTTATAGCCCTGTATGTAGTGACTTACTGGTAAGCAGTATTACCTGTACCTCTGTTTTTCTTGTGTTAAAGTATGTTATTCACAGTCCAAAGAAATTCAGTCTGCTGAACTGGATGCTTTATTTCCCCACAGTAACACTGTGATTGTCAGTGGTCTGTGTGGTGACCTGTCCGGAACATTTCAAAGTGTTTTCCTCTAAGTCCATACTCACATAGCTTCCTACTCCCTTCTGTGCTGAATACAAATAAGCAAAGATTGAATATTTTATATGTATTCAAATTCCACAAGGATATTTGTATCCAAAAGTATCAAATAGAAAAGCCAAATTCCAGCCGACCAGAAAGCCAGCCAGCCAAGGGAAAAGTTGGACCCTAAACACTTAAAGGGGCACTATGTAGTTTTGGAGAAGAAATTAAAACTCTTTTGAGTTGAATATTTACAATGTTAAAAAGGTAATAATACAAACTCATAAATATTCATTTCCATAACTGAATAAACAAGCTGTTCTCATTGGAAAATAAGGTCGCTAGTACACTGTTTGAAGCTAAATTTTGTTGTCCTCTAAGGTGAAGAGATTTTGTTTAGGCATAAAAAAAAAAAAAAAAAAAAATCAATCAGTGAAGATATTTGTCTTCTGATTAAAAATTTCCTTCCCAAAACTTCATAATGCAGCTTCAAGCATCTCACGTTTTAGGCTTGAAATACATAGTTCGAAATCTTAATAAATGAAATACGTTATGTTCACAAATTAACCATTAAAGTGGCACAGAATGACTGAAAATATGTCATTGATCTTCATTACATTGGACACATTTGTAAAGTACATGACACATCTATTTCCATCCTGATAATTTATGCTAGTATAAGTCAAACAGCATTAGCCTATTAGTAGGGCTGGGCGATAAATCAGTAAAATCGATTAATTCGAGTTTGCGGTTTAGGACGATTTTAAAAAATGAAAATCGATTTTTCTCTTTTAAGTGAAACTCTCACCAAAAAGCAACCAAGGCTTTATTTGCGATTGAATATGAGTCAAACCTTCGTGTAAAAGCATAATTACGACGAAAGAGACACTTTTAAGATTTACCGTAGTTTCGTTTTCGGGCAAGCTAGTTTTCAGTGGGGTGCGGGGGCACTTTAGCGCTAGCATCAAAATTGCTATTTTTAAAACACTAAGAAGGCTCGACAACATTGAGCATTGAGAACATTGTTTGTGTACACAGAGTTTACTAAAAAGAAGGTTTTTGGACAGCTCACGTTAGCAGTAGCACCTCCGGCGCGCCCCCGTCAGCGCAGACAAAAGGTGTCGATCCTCGAGTGCAACCTAACAGGCAGGAGAGTGATGGTGGACCGCTCCTCAAGCCAGAAGAAGTAGACAGGCTTGTCTTCCTGGCCAAAAATGTGTTAAAAAGACAGCCAGCACACACCTCATGTCCTGTACATCTACAAACATGTCATGTTTACTATGCAATGCATGCAGATGTTTAATTTAGTTTGCATATCTTCAGGGAAACAAAATACTGTTTGTAAACAAAAGGTACCTTTTGCAAAAAAGTATTTAATCAAAGTTATGTTTACACTTTATCAATCCCAATAGGGAAACTGATCCATTTTTATAAAAACCTGCAGTCTTGACATGTTAGATTCATGTTTACAAAAGCATTTTATCCAAAAGGGACACATTTTATTTCAAGTGAGTTTGAAGGTGCACTGTTTCAAATGGCAGGGCAATTTTGTGTACGATAAAAGTATTAAAATAAAAGCAATACTTTTAATAATTTCTTTGTCATTTGTAGTTTGTTTTTAAGAAGGGAAATTTTTTTTCACTAAAATCGTAAATTGAGTTTGGTGTTTTTAGGCCATATCGCCCCGCCCTACCTATTAGCATTCATTAATTTTCTTGACCCACCCATTTCTTTGATAACAATTTTTTCTTAGGGTGGCGTCATGACACAACCGTTTCTGCCTCCGATTGGCTTTGTTGTTTGTGCTGGTTGAGTTTATTTTCACCATCCTGGGTAAGAAAATATCCATATTTCTTTACAGGGTCATGTGCCTATCTCAGCATTCATTGGAAGGCAAAGAAACATCACATAGAGGTCCATGTATGGACAGATATACTGCCACAGATTATGATTTATGATGAAACACATGCCATAATCTGAATCCTACCAACTATTGGATCGTGATATTTGCTCAAATGTATTGAGATTGAAATGTATTTGGACTGTGCTCTCAAAAAACACTTTCCAAACCCACTTAGAGACCAGCTGTTTTAACAGCCACAGTTTTCCTCATTATTCCTCAACCTAAAGAACTTAAGGCAGCTGCTGAGCCATAATAGGATCAGGTATGACACAACTTCACAATTAAATGGACTGAGAGAGTGATGGCTTGATTTACAGAACAGTTTGTGTCAGCAGCAGGTCCGTATGTCGCTCATTTGCTCTGTGGCTCAATTGGTCTCAGTTGCTTTTGTTTACCTCATACTTAATTAGCTTGTTATATTTATTAATGCTGTGTTAATTTCTTGTTCTGTCTCTGCCAAATAGATGGTCTCTGTGGTTCTTCAAGAACGACAAGAGCAAAACATGGCAGGCCAACCTGCGACTCATCTCTAAATTTGACACGGTCGAAGATTTCTGGGCGTAAGGAGCAGTTTTCTGTCTGAGTCTTTTTGTTTTTTCTGTACCTCCATGGACAGACTATAGCAGTAACATTTCATACTGCTTTTGAAATACTGTTAGATCTGCATGGTTTGTTAATGATGTTCTGTCTCCATTTCAGTCTCTACAACCATATCCAGTTGTCAAGCAATCTCATGTCAGGCTGTGATTACTCCCTTTTTAAGGTACGTTTGTTTTATTTCACACGTATGTACACATGAAGAGAGAGTGAGGAGTACAGATAAAAGAATAGTTAAAACCACCTCAACAATATTTTTTCCTTGCTGGTATCGTGTACAAACTAAAAAAGGTGTAAAAAGGCTACAAAAGGTCTTTCTATCAAGTGTATGATCACGTTTACATACGTTTGCATTGGCACAAGTAGGACAATGAAATTGGGAAATCCACCTAAACTGGCATTTTCTATTATACAACATAAACAAGGGCAAATTAATGATATTTCATGCACAGACCATTGCTCGAGCCCTCACATATGGCAACTGATATCATTCACACCTGAAGCACACAAAGAAAAAGTAATATTTTGGTGGTAAAGCAGGAAAAAGTGGTCCTTTTCAACTCATACCGTTGTGAGAATTATTTGCACTGAATTGAAATTAAAGGGAAAAAAAACATTTTTATTTCCACCAGCTAACCAATTAAGCCTGATTGCAAGATTTTTACCTAAGCATAATCACATAAAACCCCTGCAAACAGAACATTGACGACACAAAGAGATGTATTCGAGACAAAAGCATCATTATTTGAAAGGAGACAAACAAAAACACACGTGGGCAGGATTTTCTCTCTGACTCAGTTTGTTGCTCACCAGCAAAACAGCTCATCTAACCAGATATGATGAGAGAACATGAAAAGTGTATGTAGAAGTTTAGAGAAAGATGTTAACACAATATTACACTATTACTGGACATTTTGCTGCACATTTTGTAGTCTTCTAGCTGGAAACTTCAGATTTAAATATTTCTTGCCTGAATTGAAAAATTAATTACAGGACATGTTAAACTTATGCTGAAACCTCAATTTTTAAAGGCTGTTTGTGATGTGAATTGACTATTTGAACCATTACTGCAGGACGGCATTGAACCCATGTGGGAGGATGAGAGGAACAAGCGTGGCGGGCGCTGGCTGATCACACTGAACAAGCAGCAGAGGAGATCAGACCTGGACCGCTTTTGGCTGGAAACTGTATGTCTGGCTGCTGTGCTTTGTGTCCTGTTCAGTGTTGTTATCCAAATGAATATTAGTCATTTCTTTAGCCTCTTCCCAATGCAGTGCATTTATTACCTGCTGGCAGCCATGATTTATTGTACCTCTCTTATCAATACATTTCTCACACGGCTGAAATGAGTGATTACATCCTCTCATACCTTTGAAACTGAAGTGAGTCACAGTCAAGTTGACTGAAAATTTACGTTGTTGCCAAATCTACAGTCCAGACAGTGTTGTGGTGAGCGCTGTTGTTGCTTCCAAGGTCACTGACAGTGATACAGATATCCACCAAGCTATGACTTGTCAGTTTGCGGACGGCACTGACTCTTCTGTCCATACTGGAACCATTACTCTGTCTGGGCTGAAAGAGGTCACTTTCTTTTTAATGGCATCCTGACTAAACATTTTACTATACATAAAACTTTTTTCATCATTGTGGACAATTTCAAATAAACAGTTGTGTAGCCGTGAGACAATTAACATGGCAAAGGGTAGAAACTCCGAGCAGGCCGTCTTTTTAGGCTGAAGTGCTGCCTCTGGTGGCCAAAAGCTGTGTAGTAGTAATACTAGCAATGATTAAAACGGTAACATCATTTTTATTTTGTCTGGTCACAAGTGTCAGCACTTTGGGTTTTTCCACTGACACACCATTTTGCATGCTGCGCCATTTTGCATGCCTTGTCATTTTGCATTTTCATTACCAGTTTTACCACACCGAGTTGAGCCATTGACTTTGTTCAAAGTGTTGATCCAAAGTGCCCCCGCCTTGGGTTGTGGTGACGTCTCACGTCCACAGCCTTAACTCTGTGAAGGACTCGGAAATCTTTTGACCATTACAAGCTGTTATGGTCATTTTGGTGTTGGTTATCAAGTTAATTATTAATCAGAGCTACAAACCGACAGTTTTGTACCTTTTTATGAGACTGATTTTTCTTTAAGAGGCAAAGGAACAAGAAAGAAGAGCATGTGTTGTAATGTTTTATAGTCTAGGGGTGTGTTTTGGAATAAAGAGATCCTTGGTGCTCTTTTTCTGTATTACTAATTAATTCCTTTGTGTGGAAAGAGAACAGGCTGCTCCTTTAAGGGGTGCAATGTGATTGATTAAAATGATTTTTGAACTATACGCACTGGCAAATTAGAAACTCACTCGTTCTGTCGTCAATATATGCAACATGTCATAATAACCAATGGAGACACTAAGCTTGTAAGATGAAGTAATCAAATAACACAGAGTAACAAGTATCATAACAAATAAACATTTGTCAATGGATTATATAATAGAGACGCACATCCAAAATAATTTATAATAAACATCAAATCATAACACAATCACCATCATCATCATGGTGAACATCAAATACTCTAATGTGGTACAAAATCATAAGACTGGGGGAAAATTACAAGTATTTGTATTTTGCGGTGGTGGATCGTAACTAGGTTGAAGTAGAAAACAGGAGGAAGAGACAAAAAACATAAAGTAAGCAATTTATTGAAAACTGATCAAGTGTGTAAGACCATGAGCCCCAAAAAACTCAAAAACAGAACTAAATGTATCAAAAAAGGACTCCTTAGTGAGTAACCCCACTGTTCTTGTTGATCACTTAAAACATTTATTTAGGCATGCTTGATGCAAGTGTTTCCAGGAGGCTGGTAGGCATCCACGGTCTGAAACTGACATCCATTTTGCTTGAAGTTTGAAATGCAGTTTTTAAAAAATTGCGTTCTCTCAAATTTCGTCTCTCACTCCTGTTTCTTCTTTTTGCATTTTAATGCTCTTCTTACAACCTTGAACAACCTACAACCGTTATGATCCACCATTGCCAAATGCGAATACTTGTAAACTTGTAATTTTCCCCCAGTCTTTGGAGGTTATTATTAGTATTACCGAAACTGATCAGATACCGGAGTGGAATCCTGTCAATTTCATAATATCAAATAAAAAAAATGAGTGTCAAATGAGTAGAGTGCAAGTTCTGTTTTGAATGCCATACCATGGTGATAATGTGTTTTAGATAAATTGTCTTTACTGTATTTTTTCATGAATTTTGAATAAACAAAAGCAAGATATTTAAATACTTTTGAAATATTAATGCATTTTAAATAGCTTTTTCTCCTCTCCATCACCTTGACCAGCTCCTGTGCTTAGTCGGAGAGGCCTTCGACGACTACAGCGACGACGTCTGCGGAGCTGTGGTCAACATACGCACAAAAGGAGATAAAATAGCTGTCTGGACATCAGACTATGAGAACCGGGAAGCTGTGACACACATAGGGTGAGGCTGGTTTTCACGAGTATTTCAATTCATCAACACAGGTGACAGCATTCTTTTCATTGTCTTATGGTGTAATTTATGGTGTAATTTTCCTGTCAACAGGAGAGTTTACAAGGAGCGCTTGGGGCTTCCCATGAAGATGACTATTGGCTACCAATCTCATGCAGACACAGCCACCAAAAGCGGTTCAACCACCAAGAACAAATTTGTCGTTTGAGAAATGCCCTATGTGCCTCTTTTCATTTCCTTGTCTTATTTGTTGTTGGTGCATATGTTTACCTTGCTGCAAAGACTGCGGAATGCAATCTGGAGGACAAAAAAAGAAACAGTCCAAGACTACCTGCTAAATCTTTCCTTAACTTTCCCAGGATTTATAAATGACAGGAAAAAATCCCTTGGAAAACAGCAGAACATGAATCTTCCTTAACACTAACAATGAAAGGTATTAATAGAGGAGGAGATTTAGAGTGTATACTCTACTAAAGAAACTTGTGTTGTTGTTTTTTGTTTTTTTTAATTCAGGGAACCCTGAAATACAAAAACAATGTATATTTCTCTCCCATTTACTACAGCATTGTTGGTTTGCTGTAATCCTTAATGACATTAAACACTTTTAATTTATTGTTAATTTGCCCATATTCTATTAGTCCTTGGTTTTATGCTTCACTGTTGCATATAATGGTCAACCTTTTTAAAATATTTCATGACTCATATTCATTTGAGTGTTAATATAATTAAATATGGTTTTGCAATTATTAGTTGTTAAATTGTCTTGTACTTTTTTGCTAATCGTTTCTTGTTGTAAATCATTTGCTTTTTTGACTTGAAGTGTACTGTAGGATATTGCCTTTCAAATAAGAATACTTAAGGAGATGTGATCAGGAAAGATCAGTTGGTCCTAAAGTGCCAAATTCAAACCCATCGGCCCCCACTCCATCATCTCAAGATCCCTTAAAATGTCAGTATGAAAAGAACTTTGAAAGAAAAGGTTACTTTGGGCAACACAGCTTCACATCTCAGTTCATTGCCACCTTTAAAATGCCACTGCGACATCACAAATGTCATCACGTTCTCAGGGATCGGCATTCTTTAAGCCAGCAGGCAAAGCACCCGCAACTAGATCCTCCTTTGATCTAATGAAGCATTAAGTGACTGTTGGTCCTTGTTGAAGTCATGACATGGTTGTGGAGGTAAACTTTAAATGTCAGCTGATGTATTGTGCCAGATGATTTGCAAGCGCAAATGATGAACATAATTGTCAGACATTGCAAAGTGCCTCACAATAAGCCAACACCTTTCTATCAGAATCATGTGGTGAACTTCACCCCTGCCCTAAGTAATACAAAGCATTGTGATTTTCATTAACTTTTCGTGCTGTACACTGACTCCCAGACATCAAGTCTACTTTAATGCAAAGTATGTGGATGACACTGCCATCATCAGCTGTTCTATAAACAATGAGGAGGGTTCATTTTTGAAGGAAATCAAATCTTGTGTATACAGAGGCTCTTTGAGAAGCTGGTTCTCCAGCACATTAACAACAACCCTGCCAGCCCTGACCCTCACCAGTATGCTTTCCAAACATATCTGCTGCCCTCCACACAATCTTCCAAACTTAGAGAATAAGAACAGCTACATCAAAATGCTATTTGATGACTTCAGCTCAGCACAACACAATTTCATCGCTGATTGGAAAACTAAACACTCTGAGCTTGAGTACAGGAATCTGCAACTGGATATTCGACTTCCTCACAAGAAGACCTCAGACAGTTCAGATTGGCAGTCACTTCTCCCCTACATTAGCGCTCAACATCAGAGCCCCCATGGCTGTGTGCTCAGCCCACTCCTGTTTACACTGTACAGAACATCACTGGTGCCCATCTACAGAGCATCAGTAATAATGGTGAAGTTGGACGTCAGAGTCCAAAGGATGCTAAAAGACAACACCCAACTGAGCTGCAGTCTGTTCACCATGCTGCAATCTGGAAAAAAACGCAGAAATATCCACTGCCATAGCATTAGACTACAGAAAAGCTTCATTGTTCAGGCTGTAAGATTGCTGAACTCTCCACCATCCATTTTTTTTTATGTTGCATTAAGAGATTCTTCAACCCTGGTGTTGTAAAATGACTAAAATTAACCTTTTGAGAAGTACAACTTCAAAGACTACATTGATAAAATATGCCAGAAAAGTGCTGCTTTTCATAATATTGGTAAAACTCAAATCAAATGTATTGTGTAATATACTGTACACTGCCATAACATTTCAGTTTCAACTCAGTTCATATTTTCTTGTCTGAACTGGTCTCTGAGTTACCATAATGTTACAGTGTATCTGAAGTGTGCATATTAAAAAACATGGGAATTATGAGTCACCTGCTTCTTTATGCGGCTAATACTTTAAAACTGATTCATCTGTTTACTGAATTACCAGTTTACTAGGTACAACTAGCTAAATTGAATACAGTCTAATACATTAGCTCGATAGTACATCCTACCTTTGTGAAGGCTATGTATATCTACAGTATCTCACAAAAGTGAGTACACCCCTCACATTTCTGCAAATATATCTTTTCATGGGACAACACTGAATAAATGACACTACAATGCTACAATGTAAAGTAGTCAGTGTACAGCTTGTATAACAGTGTAAATTTGCTGTCCCTCAAAATAACTCAACACACAGCCATTAATGTCTAAACTACTGGTAACAAAAGTGAGTACACCCCTAAGTGAAAATATCCAAATTGTGCTCAAAGTGTCAATATTTTGTGTGGCCACCATTATTTTCCAGCACTGCCTCTTGGGCATGGAGTTCACCAGAGCTTCACAGGTTGCCACTGGAATCCTCTTCCACTCCTCCATGATGACATCACAGAGCTGGTGGATGTTAGAGACCTTGCGCTCCTCCACCTTCCGTTTGACGATGCCCCACAGATGCTCAATAGGGTTTAGGTCTGGAGACATGCTTGACCAGTCCATCACCTTTACCCTCAGCTTCTTTAGCAAGACAGTGGTCGACTTGGAGGTGTGTTTGGGGGTTGTTATAATGTTGGAATTCTGCCCTGTGGCCCAGTTTCCAAAGGGAGGGGATCATGCTCTGCTTCAGTATGTCACAGCACATGTTGGCATTCATGGTTCCCTCAATGAACTGTAGCTCCCCAGTGCCGACAGCACTCATGCAGCCGCAGACCATAACACTCCCACCACCATGCCTGATTGTAGGCAAGACACACTTCTCTTTGTACTCCTCACCTGGTTGCCGCCACACACACTTGACACCATCCGAACCAAATAAGTTTGTCTTGGTCTCATCAGACCCCAGGACATGGTTTCAGTAATCCATGCCTTAGTCTGCTTGTCTTCAGCAAACTGTTTGCAGGCTTTCCTGTGCATCATCTTTAGAAGAGGCTTCCTTCTGGGACGACAGCCATGCAGACTAATTTGATGCAGTGTGGCGTATGGTCTGAGCACTGACAGGCTGGCCTCCCACCCCTTCAACCTCTGCAGCAATACTGGCAGCACTCATACGTCTATTTCACAAAGACAACCTCTGGACACTGAGCACATGCACTCAGCTTCTGTGGTTGATGATGCTAAGTGGAACTTCTAGTGACCAGTATGAGAGAGTGTGATGGTGATAACACCAAATTTAATACACCTTCTCCCCATTCACACCTGAGACCTTGTAACACTAACGAGTCACATGACACCGGGGAGGGAAAATGGCTAATTGGGCCCAATTTGGACATTTTCACTTAGGGGTGCACTCACTTTTGTTGCCAGCGGTTCAGTTATTTTGAGGGGATAGTAAATTTACACTGTTATACAAGCTGTACACTGACTACTTTACATTGTAGCAAAGTGTAATTTCTTCAGTGTTGTCACATGAAAAGATGTAATAAAATATTTACAAAAATGTGAGGGGTGCACTCACGTTTGTGAGATACAGTATATGTAAAATTTTGTATGTAGTCCATGCTGTGACAAACTAATCACCTCTCAGTTAAGCATATACATAACATTTTTTAGTATTTGCATAGTAATGGCGTATAATGAAATCTGCTTTGCAGTAGTTACATCTTGCATTTACTGAATATAATATTTTTAATCTTTCTCTAGTGAACAGTGAACCCAGATGTCCCAGTCTGTGCAGACAGGTAACACAAGGCCACTGACACGGTCACTCTATTAAATGGGGAGACACACTAACCTTGGCAGCAATGAATGAAATCAATGTGCTAAATTGAACTGAGCACGGTTTCTCAGTCTCCAGTCGAACCCAGTAGCTTCAGGGCCTCGTTCTTTTCCAATCAGAGGTACTTATCCAAATCCCAAACCCTCCAATGTGAGACAATGCGTCAAACCAATTGGACAGAGGCACATCAAATATAAAAGGCTAGAATCCAAATGGACTTCCAAACCATGTTGCTAAAGTAATCTGTTTTAGAGCTATCACTCTGACCTGACTCTAGCAGGAAATGGGTCGAATCATAAAATGTTATAACTGTGGAATATTTATCCAGCTGACTTTTTTTAGGGCTGGACTGGGCTTTTTCTGTTGATGCCGTGGCTTGAGGCAGGTTTTAATAGGTAATCATTTCACTGTTGTCCATCACTTTATACTGGAGGGAGCTGCAACCCCACTTAACTTTAAACAGGTTGTTTGTGAGGCCAGTAAGCAGTACAGGGATGGATTTGTCTACAGTGTTCATCTTAAAAAGCAGTGATTCAGGGGCTCAATGTTGTGTGGATTATGTAACAGTGTTCTCTGTCTGTCTGGGTATTTCCTATCTGGGGCTTTGATGATGGCAGCTCAAAATTCAGAGGAAAAGACATTAACTTAGGCATCAACTCAAGCTGAAAAATCTGTTGTGTGTGGAGGTGAAGAGGGAATATCAGACAATCAACAAAAGCATAAAACATCTAAATGGAACTTCGAGTCAGAGTAGCTGGGGAACAGTAATGTCTAGAAACAGTGTATACTTAATTGAAAAATCAAAGAAAGGTGTGGCGTATTTTGCCAGCAGCAAAATTTTGGGACATTTCATTGTGTAATAACGTTACAGCTAAAGAATCCAAGTCAGTGCCATTTGTGAAGCTCAGCTTGCCATCCTGTTGATACGGCTGATCAATTTCCCCAGGGTCTATTCGAGCTCTTGTTTCTCTCCCAGTAGCATAAAGATCAATGGCTGAATGCGTTAACCCAGATTAAATGAAAGGAGAGGGTAATCGGAGACACATTTAGCGTACTTTGTGGATTTGTGATTGAGAATTCTTGGATTACCTTCAAAGCCCAAACATAAACCTATCACATATAGACGGACGGGTGAGACACATTGCATAAACACAGGAATACAATTGTGCAGTGAAAACAGTCAATGAACATATGAAGTTTTTTTTTAGATTGATCCAAACCCCGAGTGCGCCTGTTTGAGCCAGTGCTGTATACAAAGCCCACACCTCCTGATAGCTAACTAACAAGAAACATCATATTGTCCTGATGTAAGATTCCCATTGATGACTCCCAGTGTAGTATTGATTTACACATTGTATTGATCACCTGTAGGCCACATCTTGGAGCACATGGTTATTTTGCCCAACTTTCAACGTTCTGTGTGAGATCCTTGAAGCTGAGGGGGCTAGCTGGTTCCTTGAGCAATTTTTTAACTTTGTTTCCTAATTCTTGCTCTGAAATTTTAGTACCTAGGCATGAAACCGTTTGGCATTTTAAGAAAAACATATGTGCTTTGTTGCCAGGAGCAAGATGAAAAGATCGCTACCATTCTTATATCTATAAATATGAGGCTAAATGCCTTTTTTCTCACTCTATACAAAGCTCAAAAAAGATATGCCTACCTTACCAACACCTCTAAAGCTATCTATATTATTTTTTTGGTTTTAAGAGACCACAACCTTCCATTCCATTCTAATTTAAGATAGTTGGCTCCTAGCTATAGGTTAGCTCTAGAGATAACAGTTGATCTTCTCATCTAGCAAGAATGTGAAAAAAATGTATTTCTCAAAATGTCAAAATATTCCCATGAGTAATTTGTAATTTCCCTATTCTCTGCCTTGGTATGTCATCATTGTGACTTTCAGAATCTCAGTTTTTTCCCATTTAGTCATTGCTACAAATCAATTTGCCCTTTTCTTCTTCTCTTTGCTAATTGAAAAAATTACAATTAGTTAACATTATGTTAATTAACACGGTGTTTGTTTCTTTAATATAGTGGTTATCAATCCTTTCATCAGAACCCACAGTTCTACTGGTTATCTATCTTAGCAGGTAGCTCATTGCTGTTAATTACATTCATCTGGCATTGCAGGTGTCAATCAGTCATTAGATGGTCCAATAAAAACCAGCATGGCTGTGAAACCACAGGAGCCATACGAATACCCATTGCTTTGAAAAGCAAGTGAGGAGAATAACTTAATAGGTTCTTTCTGCTAAAATGGTTCCTTCAATGAGTTTGAGCACCTTTGAAACAGCTTTAAGATAATCAACGGGAAACCTATTGCCAGATTCCCGGATTACACCACAGCTGTGGCCAGGGCGTGCGCGACATTGACTTCTTCATAACCAGCAAGGGGTCCGCTTCAGCATCCTGTTCCCTGCACAGCTCTTCATCACGTACAAAGAGGAGACAAGGAGTTTCTGGATCCGGGAAAAGCCATGGCCTATGTGAAACAGCACATCATCAAGACAGCAAAAGACGGGACATGATTGAAACGCTCTGTATCTCACTGGTAGATACCCAGCGGAGGATGCATCGGCTATAAATCCGGTAATTGGCATATTTCCTCTGGTTATTATCTACATAATGACTTTGGGGCCAGTGAAGCTCTGCCAGGCATTCGCTACATGGCCAAAATGGAAATAGAGTGTCCATCTGCGCTGGTCAGTATTTGAATTTGAGTTGTTTATGTTTTGTTTTTCTATAAAAAAATAAAAAATAAAAAAAAAGCTATACTGATAGACGCTCTTAAGTTAGAATGCTGCAAAAGATAGCTCTTCTATTGTTTTTTTAGTTCTGGAAGTTTTTGTTAGTTTAAGAATAGTTCTACATGTCTGTTCTTACTAGCTTTTCCATGTCCTTGATGAAGCACAGCCTCTGTTAAAGCACAACAGGTTCTTTGCTATTAAATATTTACATGTGGGACATGGGTTCCGTGGGAGCCCCATATATGTGGGCTTGGAGAACACCAAACAAGCACTTGATATGTGGAGACACGTGTAAGGGTCTCTACAGTAACCATGTTCTTTTAGGTGATAGTTTTGAGAATGTTACAGGGTTGGTAGGTTTTTGTGTTTTTTTTCATGGATGTGTTTTTCAGCGCCACACTCTGCACTCAGTTAACTCTTGATGACTACTATTCAGATGTCTGGCGTTTCCTTAACCCTACATCATGCAGTTACTGATTTTTCTCTTTGGTATATAAGCTGTTTCAATTACTTTCTTTTGGAGAAAAAGCTTCTCCCCTTAGTAACAGATTGCGACTATAAGGCCATGGTGATATCGGATGACTCTCCTGTGGTTGTTTCATTACGTATTCACATTGTGTGCTCAAATTATCGACAGTGGAGATTGAACCCTTTATTACTTCCGGATGAGGGGCTTGTTAAATGTATAGAATGTGAAATTGAATTATTTCTTAGCATTAATCAGAACCCATTGATATCCCCATCAACTGTATGGGAATCTTTGAAAGCATACTTGATGGGACAAATCATTTTGTTCTGCACAAAACAAAAGAGAGCTATAACAGAGCGCCTCACTAAACTAACAAATGAGATTAAAAACCTGGATGCATTATACAGCCTCTCACCCACATCTACAATGTACAAATACCGCTTATCACTGCAAACACAGTATAATCCTATATATTGATAGGGTGGAATGGGATTTTCTTTTTCACATGCTTAAAATATGTGGTTTTGGACCTAATTTTGTATCATGGATTAGGGTACTCTACTCCTCCTCTTTGGCTGCGGTACGCACTAACAGCAACTTATCCCCCCCCCCCCCTTTTTTTTAACTCCAACGAGGCAGGTGTGGCCCTTGTCACCCCTCCACTTTGCATTGGCAATTGAGCAACTGGCTATTGCCCTAAGTCGACATTAAAAGTATTCCTCGAGGGAGTTTACAACACATAGTTTTGCTTTATACTGATGGCATGTTACTGTATATATTAGATCCTTTACATAGCTTCCTGGAACTTCTGGATCTACTTAAAGAATTTGGGGAAATATCCGGGTATAAGGTGAACTTTCAAAAAAGTTAACTTATGGCTATTGCAAAAACAGCAAGTGAACCTCCCATTACTATTTCAACTCCTTTTAAAATAAATCACAAAAAATTCACATATTTAGGTATCTGCATCCTGCAAAATCATAACGAGCTATATATAGCAAATGATTTACTCTTGCTCTCTAAATTAAAGCAAGACCTTGAAAGGTGGAATTTGTTGCCAATTTTGCTGGGTGGAAGAATAAATACTGTTAAAATGAACATTTTTCTAAAATTTGTGTATCTCTTTCAATGTCTCCCAATGTTTCTAACCAAATCCTTTTTTTTAAAAAGATTTTTTAGGCATAGACTCTGGATAGATTTGTGAAATGAGAGAGAGAGAGGGGTGTGACATGCAGCAAAGGTCCACTGGCTGGGATTTGAACCAGGGTCTGCTGCGTTTGTGGCATGCGCGCTAACCACTCAACTACCTGTGCACCCACCAAATCCTTTCTTAATAATCTAAAGTGCCAGATATCCTCTTTTATTGGAACAAGAAACACCCCCAAATTAACACAATATACTACAAATACCTCAAACTTTTTATTTTATTATTGGGCTGCTAATATTAAAGCAATGCTATATTGGGCAAAAAGAGATGATACTACACTGCCATGGGTAGCCATGGAAAGAATGTCCACTGGTTTGGTATCACTGGTATCTCTGCTCTGTGCTAAATTACCGCTGTTACGAACAATTTCAAGGTTCACCTTGAATCCACTTGTGATACATTCACTAAAAATATGGAACCAATTTAGAGGCCACTTCGCACTCACGGAGCTCTCACGGAGCTCTCACTTGTTGCACCGCCTCAAGGACATGGCATGTTTACTCCATCTATTACGGATGGAGCATTCAGCATGTGGTTAGAATATGGAATAAGGTCCATGTATGATCTTTTCTGTGGCAATGTGTTTAGAAATTTTGAACAATCAGTACAAAGGTTAAATATTCCTAGAGCTCACTTCTATAGATATCTGCAGCTTCGAATCTTTATTGCCTGTAATGTTGACCATCATGTCCATCTCCATCCCTAATGGATGATGTTTTTAACTGTAAACCAGATGCGAAGCGTGCTGTCAGTTTAATATATGAGATATTGAGTAAACAGAGGTTGGCAACGCTGGTTTCACCCAAGAATAAGTGGGAGGAAGATCTAGGTGAACGCATCTCAGAAGAACATTGGGGAAAACTAATAGGCCGAATCTGTTCCACCTCTGTCTATCTTAAACACTCAGTGATTCAATTTAAAATTGTACATCGCCTTCATTGGTCTAAAGCAAGACTGTGCAAGGTTAAAGCAGATCTTGTCCCTACATGTGATCGATGCCGACAAGAGCCTGCAACCTTGATACACATGTTCTGGACCTGTCCAAAATTGAGCAGCTTTTGGGAATCTATCTTTAATGCCTTATCGAAAGTATGTGAGAAAGGTCATGTACTATATTCAACTAGAAAAGATTCCATACACTATAAAGGGGTCAAATAAAAAATTATCCGCTGTCTGGCAGCCTTTCTTGAACTACCTTGAAAATGTGAGTGCAGATGAAATTGACTTTTAGTATGTATGTATATTTTTGGTATGTATGTATTTATTTTGATCTATTTATCTATTTTCAATTTGTTTTGTTTTATTTTATCTATATTTTTCTGTCTTTTCTTTTTCTTTTGTCTGTCTACTGTGTTCAGATGTTGCTGATGTGGGTTGGGGAGGAGGAGCCCCCCTGAACCATCACTACATTACATGGACATTGCCCACAGGACAACATACAATTAATGGATCTCACCATTCTTTACTTTAATTTAAGATGGCGAGTATAAATAAAACGTTTTTATACAACAAGGTATTGTTTTAAATGGTATCACTGTATGAAAGTGCGTGTGTGTGTGTGTGTGCATGGGTGAGTCTGACAAGTGTTGTGTTTATTATATATTTACATATTCATTTAGTTCATCCTATGTCAATGTTGACTGTCTTGTACCGAGTCTGGTGAGGTACAGTGACAGTCTAAAACAAAATAGACTCTATTTTCTTCAAATCGAGTTTTTTCCAGTAAGTTACAGCTACATCTGTTACGTCCTTTTGCTGCTTGTTATTTAATGCCTCCAGTAGTTTTCAGTCACTTCCTGCCTTTGAGCGCTCGGCTCACGTTCAACAACTAATGCAGCCTTCTACTATTCAATGCCCACCTCAGAGCCTCTTATCACTGGTTGTTCTCTCTCAGTACTTCAAAAACAGGCGCATTTGTTCAAAACTGTGTAAAGGATTGGGTTGTGAGAATTTCCTGTGCACAATAAATCAGCCTTGTTTATTGTTTAATTGCTCCTCTGAAGCATATACAGAACATGCTCAAGTTACACACCTACAGCTGAAATTAAACAATATTTTGACTATAACTCAGGATAATGAACAGTTGAATTGATTATAAAAACTGTTTTGAAGTGCTGCAACAGGAGGGACGGCTAAAAAGTCTTTATTTTATTTTCAATGTTCTTCGTGCCAATTAAACACCTTTCATACAGAGCAGACAAAACATTTAAAAGCTTTACATTTGCCAGTTATGAAATGATCTCAATATGCTAAATACCTTATTAAGATTAGACTCAGCCTGTCAGCTCACATGTCGTTCCATTAATAACCTGCTCATTGCTCTGTGGTCGGAATCCTTATCCGCTGATCACTGTCTCCGTGTTCTCATTTACCACGTATTGGTGGTAAAATGATTTCATTACTCCCATTGAACACCCAGCCACTTGTTATTGCAGACGGTCACTGAGTTTTGCTGCTCTTTCCTGACCAATTTTCCACCCACAGCACAGTAAAAAGGTATAGTGTCCCCTGCAATTGGCTCTTTGCGCCTCTTTCCTGAGCTAAACGGATATATTTAAAGCTTTTTGGTCTCTGCAAATTCTGCCATTAAAAAAACATACAGTACACGGTTATTGTTTGTTTTCTTGTCTTGTAGGAAGTGATGGACTGAGGAGCAGGATTGAAAAAAAAATAACAATGGCAACAGCTGTATGTTGTGAGGCACCAGTGTGCAGAATGTCATGATTAAAGGGTACCTCACCCCATTTTGTTCATCGGAAGGACACCCTAGAGGGCATTTTATTATGTTTTACCTACCATAGGGGCATCCAAGAGGTATGGTTCCACCAAGCCCCCAGTAATAGCTGGGCTTTCAATCCAGTTTTTGTAGTGGCCAAACCATGTAATTACATGACACAGTGTGGCCCAAAAAGACCTCTTCTCATAAGCTCACTATGTGAAAGATGCGTCTGTAAAGCAGTCGATACATTTCATTGAGGGTCACAACCCACATGAAATGACTTGTTTCACCATCATTATTGGGCTCTTTGGTCCAATATAATCTAAAAAGTTGAGAAGAGACCAGAGTTTGTCATCACTCTCCACCTGCATGGTCCAAAAGCCTACAACTATCTGAGAGAGTCACCCCATCTTAATCTCCCACATCATCTAAACTGTGCATATTATTTTATCCTGTTACCATGACTGAAAAGTGTGTAAGGCAGACAGTTACACTTTTCATTATGAACATTACCATAAATAAGTAATGATACACAATAAATAGAAGGCTTTAAACATATCCCCTTCTCTGTGTTCAATTAGTTGCCAATGTCCTGAACAAAAATCCTGATCATGTGTCCTTATTAAATAACTGGCTTTTTCATTTTTACCAAGGTGGATGAGTTCTGTAGATGCCAAGCCTGGCCTCAACACGATGATGCTGAAAATGCTGAAAAGAAAGCA
This sequence comes from Diplodus puntazzo, assembly GCA_963678695.2. Classification (NCBI taxonomy): domain Eukaryota; kingdom Metazoa; phylum Chordata; class Actinopteri; order Spariformes; family Sparidae; genus Diplodus; species Diplodus puntazzo. The sequence goes on along the minus strand of OZ023175.1, from coordinate 19,701,698 downwards.
AGAAGAAGATCTATATTATGGGTAAATATTGAGTAATAGTGGAATAACTAAAATTGAAGTTTTTAAAGAGAAGTGAGCCCCCCAAAGCCAAATATCTCTGTTATGTGTATTTACTCTGGAGCGTGACCTTTAAGCAGCTTTCTAACTGCTCAGAGTGGCGATAAACAACTTGACTCAATCCCCCAAGCACATCAGCTGGTGGTGCTGCTGTTTGTTTAAAGGCAAGCTGTCTCACAATCTAACATGGCACCTGAGGCCTTGTGCAACCACACTGTCTTTCTCAAAACCACCAGGAGGCTGGTCATACATCAACCAGGGACATGTAGCTACCTCACTGGAGGGCAGACAGACTTGTGGAAGATGAAAGGTTTATTTTTCCTCTCTTTTTTGGCCTCAGGGCGTACAGTTACTAATGCGTATTGATGGATAAGGAATTAATTAATTGCTCAATGTTAATACCAGACTATAGCCATGTTATGAATACCTCATAATGACACCAACATTGTACATGGTCCCAGAGCTCTCTCAGGCAGAGAACACCTTTGGCACAATGAAGCCGAGACGGAATGATTGTTTTCTTCAAGGCAACCAAGGTGAGACCAAATGGTTTGCCTTCCGTTGCCGCTGTTTCTGCCTATCTGCATGGCCTCTGCATGAGTACAGGTGACGTGTGATGGAAGCCAGATGCTTGTGACCTTAAGGCTCCGCTGAGATCCGTCTCTGGGATTAGAAGGTACCACATGTTAAGACCAACCTGCAGCATGTAACTTATCTTTTTTTAATTGGGTTTATTACTTCCTTTGCTTTTCAGGTTACACAGAAGGTACTCACTCATTATTTTGTTAAAGGTAGGACATTCGATCCTGGAGAAAGATAGTTAATTTTGAGTCTCATTCCCAGGTCGTCTAATTCATTGCATTGGGTTAGAATTTGTGCAGAATTCCGATCCAAAGTGCCAGTGTTTGACAATCTGGGGACTGAGACTCAACAGTCAATCATACTTTATAGGTCAGGGGCCTCATTTCTAAAACTGATTTACAAACAAATTGATCTTAAGTACGACTTGAGCAGAAAACCATGTATACTTAGTAATTTATAAAACCTTCTGTTGACATGGAAATGATCTCATCTTCAACAATCAGACCAAAAAAATAAAAACAATTGTAAATCACAAGGCATGTGCCGTCAATTTAAATTGATTTGGGATTGAAAGATAACAGGATACTTATGTTTAGCGTCTTTTTATGAGTCAAATGGAAGCACACCAATGGAAATGATCTTAAGACTAAGTTTAAGTATACACCTGCAAACATTTTTATAAATGATGCCCCGTGTGTAGAATTTAGGGGGATAAATAGAATATGATATTCAGAATTATGTTTTAATCAGAGTATAATCACCAGAAAGTAAGGATCAACAAACACGCCAAACACTGGCTCTATAGAGGGCCTTTTCATTACATTATATGCAGTTTTAGCAGCCACTGTGTAAGGGAGGGTGAGACAAGGGTTGTACACTTTGTTACTTTTTATGGTAAGCAATGAAAATGAAGGTTACTATGGTACAATAAATGTTCAAGTTCAATTTTTAACATTTTAAATATGACAATGCATCTTGGGTTTTTGTTTGTCTATTCACATTCTCTCATGTCTTGGCTTCATGTGTTTTTTTTCTCCCTCAGAGGGAATATAAGGAAAGAGTCGGTGTAGCAAACAAATTTTAATCATAACAGGTATTGATTCAGGCCAAATGAGATGATTGCAATAGTGACTTGTACTTCATTAGGAATAATTACTGTCATCCAGACCTGGCAGCATGTGCTCCTCATTTCTGAAAGGGCCGTCAGTCTCAAATTTAGTTTGTTAGTTTACAGTCTCCTTATCTGACCTTTTTCAGGCAGATTAGAAAAAGAAAATTTAAATGTCATGTATCCTATGTTTTAATCACTGGAGATATTACTACACTGAAAAAAACATTTGTTGTTTACCAATGCAAAATGTCAAAATGCACATTGCTTATAATTATAGTCTTGCCTCCGTCATTATTTGCCATCAGTCAAGAAAGTATCCTCTGATGGCAGGAGTCTGCAATTGAAGACGTGAGTGGAATACTTTGAAGCTATTATAGCTAAATATATATAAGATCCACCAATAACTGGTTTGCCATTAGCAAAATGGGTTGAGGTAATATTACAGATGTATATGTCTTCCACTGTATTTAAAAATATGGTTGACAGAGTTGGCTGTTCAAGGGAGATTTAAATCAGAGAGTTAAATTAGCTACTTTTTTTTTTTTTTAACCAACGGCATCAGTTAGTAGGAACTACAACAGACAGCTAGTCCTTATCAGATAAGCGAACATAAATGTTGACTGGGAAAGCAGCTAATTGCAAGCACATATCTGTTTCTTGTGAAGCAGCAACCTCTGGTGGCAATAGTATTAATCACGGCCTTAAAGAAGGAAGTCAGACAAAGCAGTATAAAGAGCAAAAAGTCCAGTCTGGGAGGAGGTTGGATGAATGGTTGGGTCAAGCAATTGTCCAGTGTGAGAGCCTAAACTCAACCAAAATGCGAAGACAAAGGTCCAGTACGACTTTCACTGTTGCACTGTGGGTCATATTATATTGGGAATGGTAATACATGTTGTTGTGGGGGTCACTGACCAGGGGTCTCATTTATAAAGCTTGCATATGCACAAAATGGGGCCTGAAAGAGGCATATGCCGCTACCCATGCAAAAGCTGTGATCTATAAAAACAAATTTGATGTTAGAATGTCTGCACCTGTAAGGCGAACTCTGATCAATGCGTACAGACATTTTGGAGGCAAGGCGAAGTGGTGACACAAACAGTGAGGTGGTGAATTGAAGCAGATTGTAGAAATTAAACGTGCAAGACATTTTATGTGCATATTGACATATCTCACAATTGATTTCAGTTCACATTAAATGTTCTTTGTAGATCCACATTATCATAAACATTCAAACCAGCAGTGTCATTTGTACTTGCACGTGTAGCGAAGTATAACAATTCCATAAACAACTTTAAAATGAAAAAGATATGAAGAATGAAAACTCATACATGTAAAACACAATAAAGATTTTAGTTTTAATAAAGCCTAGTTGTGTGTAAAATCGCTGCAGTGAACACAGCGCAGTCATTGATGTTCATGGCTGCCACACAAACACACACTCACGCACACACACACGCACATGCACACACACGCACACACACACACACACACACACACACACACACACACACACACACACACACTGCCCTCTCTGGATTGTGGAAATTAATGTGCGGAAATAACGTCAGTGACTGCTCTCACAAAAACGTTACACTCCATATTCTCATTGTGAGTCCGAATCATAATAGAGGCCACGGTTACCAGGGCCGGCTCTTGTCTCAGTGGCCTAGAGCACCACATGCTAGAGATAGTATAAAAATGTATACTTATAATTAGCGGCGCCCGTTGGTGCCCTTACCTCATGTTATGTCTTGAAAATAACAAATAAACAAGGAAAGAAAGAATAACAAAATTTGCATTCCTGTTGTTCCTCATCTTTTGACCCTGGCCTGCATTTGGGTTGTAGTGTCATTTGAGCAATGACTGTGCTGAAAGCAGGGGGTTGCATGTCAGGTCAGAAGGAGAGAGAGCGACAGGTGTCTATTTTTACATTTCAAGGTCTGAGCCTTTAGGTGTGCAGTTTAGAAAACAGAGAAAAGAGGAGGAGGAAAAGAAATCCCAATATAGAGGTTGTCATTTATATTATTACAAAAAATTACCGTGTTGTATAAAGATGTCTCAATTGTACTAGCCAGCCTAAATTAAAGTAAAGCAAAACTAGCTATTAATGTTAGATACTGAAGCTATGTTAGCTGCTAAGGATGTTTATTAACTGCTGCTGCTGTTTAGTGTTCCTCCTCCAACCTAGAATGTTAGACATTGTGCTGAAATGTGCTGACCAATATGGATATACAATTACTGTTGTGGATATAATGGTTCGAATTGGAGCCACAAACAACCAGGAAACACAGGTTGCAATCAATTATTATTTGTTTATTTTCCCAGAATGATGTGAACGTTGGTATTAGAATGATTCCTGGTTGATTGCCATGGTTCTAAAAGAAAAGAAACAAATTACAATATTTTGTCCAAACAAAGTAGACATCCAGCTTCAAATAATGTTAAATACTTTATTTAGACAAATTAGAGTACAATTAATATTTCAAATAATAAGCTGAAGATATTTCAATTGCAGTACTATTTAGCAAATTGTATAAAATGTTCCTCATCATATTCAAATGGTCTTTTATGAGTGATGTAATGCCGTGGTATAATTGGAACCTTTTATCTTTTTATCAAAATAACTACCACACCAAAGTCCTACTCACCACACCTGTATCTGACCTAAATTATAGAAACTTTCAAGCTTCCCTTTTTTTTGACTATCTTGGACATGGAAGTAATACTGGATTAAACCCACTGTCTATATCTATGATCTAGAGTTTCTGGCATAAATTCTGAGTCATAAACTAGCCACTTGAGCAGTTGATCTTTTTGGCGTTTGAAACATTTAACCACTTCCAACTATACTTCAGTGAGAAATTCACCCACTGACTATGATGTCTATGATGTTTCCTTTTCCTTGCCAACACAACCAAGTAATACCTGTATTGGTGTGTCTGTTAAAGATATATCCATAGTCTCCTGAGGTCCAGGGTATTCAAAAAGTCATCAATTGTGTGTCTATTGACCTGCTCTGTCTGGGAATAAAAAGATTTGCAGCATTTCTCAAATGCTTTTATTAGTAACAGGATATCTAATCCTATGGATGGGGTTTTCTTCTTGCTGTTTCTTGAGCCTCCAAGCTAACAGTTTTGTCGCTTTGGGGCCTGCCTCATAATATCTTTGTTTCATAAACTTCATATTTTTCTCAACATCCTCATTTAGTATTTGTTCTAATAGATGGTTAGTTGGAAGCAATGTGCGGTTTTTCCAGGTCTCTCAATTTTTCCTGCAAAACAGACAATTTTTGTCTGTGGCTGTCCTGGTTATAATCTTCCCCTTAAGAACAGCTTTGGCTGGATCCCATGATATACAAGAGGTTTCCTCACCACTCTCATTTTCCTGTAAATAAACGCTCAAATCTGACACCATAGAACTTCTAAAAGTTGGATTGCTCAGCAAACCAGTGCCTCCACAATGTTTTCCTCCGTCTACCATCTAAATGTAATGTCAGATAAAGCCCAGAGCGGTCAGGATGGACCCTCTGGCCTATTCTACACTCCTTAAGTCTGTGTAAATCTTTGCTATACATAAAGAGATCATCTATTCTTGAATAAGCCGTGTGTCTTAGAAGGTGTGTAGAAGGTGTATCCTTGGTCTGATCCATGCATGGCGGGCCAAACGTCTCCCAGGTCTTTATTAATGCAGTTTTTAGTGGGATTCCATCTTCTTTTCTTATTGGTTTTGTCTAATGAGCGGCGAAGAAGTATATTAAAGTAAAGCATACTGCATGTATCCGATGCAATCAAATTAAAGTGAAACTCTTGCCAAATGCAACCGAGGCTTTATTTGGGATTGAATATGAGTCAAACCTTTGTGTAAATGCATAATTATGACGAAAGAGGCACTTTTAAGATTTACCGTAGTTTCGTTTTTGGGCAAGCTAATTTTCAATGGAGTGCAGGGGCACTTTTACGCTAGCATCGATATTGCTATTTTTAAAACACTAAGAAGGCTCGACACAACATGAAACTTTGCTTGTAGTATCACCAGGGTCTCTATACATGAACACGAGCATTGAGAACATTGTTTGTGTACACAGAGTTTACTAAAAAGAAGGTTTTTGGAAAACTCACGTTAGCAGTAGCACCTCCAGTGCGCCGCCGTCATGGCAGTCAAAAAGTGTCAATCCTCTTCATCACTTATGTCAGATATAATTAAAATTGCATTGAATTTCAGATTAAAATGGCAACTCCACTTCAATAAAATGAGAAGAAAGTATTCCTGAAGTATTCCGTGCTCAGCTCCAGAAAGATGCATATCCTGCCAAAATGCTATATAGATCCTCCTCTTTTTTTATTTTAGCTATCATTTTGCTTCTTTTGATTGGATTATGTAGCCCATTTACATTTAAAGAAAATGTTACAATGCTGACACTGCACTTGATTTGATTTGGAAAAGTTGCACCCGTGATATCCCAGACCTCAAAAGATAAACAGAGTAAAATGGCTTAAGAAAACTCACAGAACTATAATACAGAACATTGAACAGAGCATCCATCAGAAAAGGTGCTATGTCGCCTTTAGCAGGGAGGGGGCTGGCCACAGGTTGGGGCCCCCTCAGTAGAAGGGGAAAAAAGTCTTGTGGCTCTCAACGGTCTGCAGGTATCAGCCTTTTATGGTAAGGCAAAAAGTGAAAAAGGCCAGATAGGGTAATTAATGTTATCACGTATTCCAGCCAGAAAAGGGCACATCACTAGGTTCAGATAAGGAAATAATGTATATATGGGAAAAAAAACAAAAACACCTCACCATCGTTATATTCCAATATTGGGAAGTCACTCATCCCCTGCTGCAGCTGCTGGCTCTGTCCTACAGTTCTCCCTCAGCCTCTCCCACAGCTTCTCTCGGATCTGCCGCTGGTACCTGTCCTTGTCTCCGCCACGGCGGGTCTCGGCTGCCTCCCATGGCAGAAGTCGAGCCAGTGTTTCCTCGTCTATGCCCTTGCTCTTGATCCTGTGGATGACATTGCCCACGGTGAACCCCTGTTTCCGCAGATCCTCTGCTGCTTGAGTCACGCTGTTGAACATGAAGGTGCCCCTCTCCAAAAGAAAACGTGCATCCTAGTTAGCGGTATCTGGAAGCGCATTACCTTCTCCTTCAGTGCTTTCTTTATGGGTATATATGTTTTCCTTTTGTACTGCACCTACATTGCATAATCATGGTCAAAATACACCCCTTTGTTTCAGTTCAGCCTGACGTTTTGCAATGCATATCCCCGAGGTCATGATTTCACTCATTAGCAGTGTTGGGCACATTACTTTAAAAAAGTAATTAGTTATAGTTACTAGGTACTTCTCCCAAAAAGTAACTGAGTTAGTAACGGAATTACTCCACTATAAAAGTAACTAGTTACCAGGAAAAGTAACTATTGCGTTACTTTTAATTATCCCCCCTTTTGAGCTCGGCATTCATTATAGCGTACTCAGCATCTATGTATTTAGAAAATGTCTTTCTTGCATGGCGGACTGGCACCTGCTCTCAACGGTATTTCGCCAATGTGGGCTCTGAAAGAGTCTGATTCTACTGTTGATAGCAGGAGCATGTTCTCAACAACATACCTGCCTATCATTGCATTCAGCTCAGACTGTGTCACAAGTTTTTGTGAAGCTGGAGCAGAAAAATCCAGATTTAGCTACTTAGATGGCTCTGTGTCCTTCTTTGTTAGCAGAGCTCACGTTAGCCACACCTGGCCTGCTATCATCATCAACACTGTCAACAATTGTGTTTTTGGCCACTAGTGTTGTAGAAGCGTGTGCCGCTGAGAGATGCTTCATTAGATTAGATTTGGTTACAACGGACATGGAGATAAAGTGGTGTCTGTACTTCCACTTTGAAAACGTTGACTTTCCCTCCGGAATCGCCTTGCTGCAGCTCACCTCTGCTAGTTTGTATGTGAGAGGCTGCTGTGTGCGTTTGTTGTTTGTGTGTAAACTGAACACTGCCTCTGATTGGCTTACAAACTCTCACTCTACCTTAGAGAGCCAATTATCATCACTTATGCCGTTGTCTCGCCCCTCCCTCCTCCCTCACCAAAGCTGCGGCTTCTGTGGCTGTGAGCCGAGTCAGATGACAACAGCTTCAATGAGGAGCTTCAGTTTGTAACGTGACACATTTAATTGTCAGTAACGTTAATGGCGTTGTAACGATGGAAATAGTAATTAGTTGGATTACCCGTTACCAAAAAAAAGTAACGCCGTTAGTAGGGCCGTATATTCTAAGGTTGTTATTCCCATCACTGCTCATTAGTCCAAAGTTTCGTTGTCTCTGTGGCCTCCATAATGTCCTACTGGGATTTCGCTGGCCGCAACTTCTTTTCCAATTTCTTGTTCGGAATTGTCCCCGTTCATTAATGCTTCGATGTATATCAGTTGCAATGGATAGAGATCATCAAATTAGCGGAAATTTAAGGCTGATACCAGAGCTCTATTATTAAGCTGCCATCCTGTCAAGCGCCGCCGGAAGTCCCAAGAAGTAATTAAACTGTTGACTATGTTGTGGCAGGTTTCGGGGTCCTCCAAATCCTTATCTTACCTAGGGCACCAGAATGACCCTGACTGTAACTAAACCTCATTAATGGACATGGATATCACTGATCGTACTACTAGAGTACAACGTGAATGAACGTGTACAATATGTGCGTTATAACACCGACCTCACCAAACGAACACCACATTATCTATGCCAGAAACATGTATTTTCTTCATCTGTCTTTACAAGTGTGAAGTTGAGATAGAAAGAAGGAGTTCAAAGATAGGTGTTGTGTAATGTGCTAATGTGCAGTAGTAGTCGCTAATGAATCAGAAAGCAAGCATGTTGATGGACATTGCAGCTGGTATGATCCCATCACTAGGTATAATTTTCTTTTGCCAGGATAAATTCTTTAAAATTAATTGATTTTCTTTATTCTGATATTCAGACCACAATTAATTTGATATTTATTGCATAAACATATCTTCTTTGAACATATTTGGAGTATATATAATCTCATCATTGATGTATTGAGTATTTGTTTTTGTATCTGTGTTAGGGGAAGATCTCTCCTTAGTTTTTTATGTTTGATACATAGAGATTTCTTGCAATCCCATGTGGAATTGGCAAAATGTTTGCATGGCTCAGAAATAAAAATAAAAACATTTATATCAGAGGACTAAACCACTTAAAATGAAGACCATCAATAAACAAGACAATAACAGCTCTGTGCGGCAACAAAATTTCACCGCAATTCATCATCCAATAGTTGTTGAGCCCTAGAGCCACGCTGCTGGCTAAAGAAGAAGAGAAGAGAAGAGAAGAGAAGAGAAGAGAGGAGAAGAGAAGAGAAGAGAAGAGAAGAGAAGAGAAGAGAAGAGAAAAGCCCATATTACTTTGAGAGGAATGAACTGCAGCTCATCTTTATGTGTTACCATGACAAATATTTCAGGCATGACAGTCCAACAGAGATATATGAAAATACCACTTGCTCATATGGACACAAAGGTACGTGTCCATCACAAATGCACACAGAAAATAATGGAAAACATTCTCTGATATCTGATGTACTCCATTTAGCATAGATGCTAATGCTGTTGTCATTGATTTTGTATATCATAAAATCAATGACTATGGGAAGTCTATGGGGAACTAAATGATGCTACCTTTTGAGAAGAAACTGTTTTTATCTCATTAAAAAAAATTCTGGAATCTCATTTAAGGTTGACAAGTTAAATCGAATGATTGTCTTGAAAATAAAAAGAAACTAATCGAGGGATAATTCATCAAATTAAATGTTTTCAAAGAGCCACTTAAATTTAAAACAACTTGATGTAGTTAGACCTGCTTTACAACAGAAAGGCTGACACAAGGACAATCTAACTAGTGGAGGAAATATTTGATGTAAACGTCATGAACAATGAGTAATAAATTAGGGAGCAATAAAAGGAGTGTGAATAGCTGCAGACATTTTAGGTTACGCTTTATTTCTTCCTGAGCGTGGTTGTCATAGATGCCAGAACTGAGTCTGCTCCTCTTTTGTCTCTGATTCTGTCTTCACTGCTTCTATTTTGGTCTCCCTCTCAGTCCAAAGTGTCAGGTGGTGCAAGAGGGGAGTGGCAAGCCAGTCTTTCACCACGGGGAGAAAAACTGGAGTGCTCGGTTGTCTCGCCAGAACCCCATAGAGATATCAGCCCCACAGGTACATGCTAATTAAGACAGCGGAATCAGTATTCCTGCCATCCTCCCCACAACGACACACACACACACACACACACACACACACACACACACAGGCACACTTTCATGCTGAGAGTTAAAGGAGACAGGAGACAGTAAGCTTAGCTTAAACAACTGTAAACAGGAGGAGACAGCTAGCCTAGCTCTCTCCAATATTACAACATCCACCTACCAGCATCTTAAACACATTCTCGTAAAGCTCTCCATAGAAATGAGTTCTATAATTTTGAGTGGATTAGGCTGCACAAATCAAGATAAACTAAGCTAGCAATAGCCTAATCTGTATCTAAAAGTGGCTACTCTCTTTGGTATCTTCTTGACTTTCCATGCAATCACACTATATCTATATATCACTATATCTAAAAATTAGCCTAGCAATCTGTCTGAACACACATTTAGCTAACCTTTTTGGTTGGATTAAAATAGTCCGTGGTATGTTTTTCTGGTTAGTACTGTCATTTTGGCTGGTGGGAGAGCTGTCAATTGAACCCTGGTGTAAACCAGAGACACTGTAGAGAAATGACAAACCACTTAAATCATTCGAATGAAAACGTTTGTAATGCCAGAGTCTGCTAAAGAAGAAGATGAAGATGTATGACATATATCCCGCACCTCCTCCAAAAAGTCAATTGTGTGCTTTATCACAGCCAAACCAGGAAAGATGTTAGCCAATCAAGTTGTTGCACTGATTGGTCAATGGTTGGGTCAAAGAAGGTGGTGCAAGGTGGAAGTGTAACCAGTGGGAAAAAGGCATTTTAAATGTTATTCTGTGGCAAAGTCTCAAAACTTTTGAATGACCATTGGGCTCTTTCCCCATTCATTTAGATTGGGGCCTGGTCTTTTTTACCCAAAATAACAACCTGCGGCTATTGCCAAAGATGTTTGCCGAGTGGCAAAACTTGCATAAATGGAATTTAGTTCAACCTAACAACTGGATGAGGTGAGCTTGAAAAAAGTGGGTTCACTGTCGACTTGCAAGCAGACTCTGGTGCAGTTTGCTTGTGGTGTGAAAGTAAGCAGACCAACCACAGATAATGTTCTATATTTGTTATTTTAGCAAAATTCATAAACTAAAGTCCAAATAATTACATCTGCTGATTGTGCACTGTTCAGAAAGTGTTCTTATAATCGATCTGTCGGCCGAGTTTATAAGTTGTGTGTTTATAGAAAATAATTTCTAATGGTAACATCTATGCATGTCATCAAAGGTTATCTCCCTGATTAATGGGTAGAGTGCAGAACTGCTGTGTTGTCTCTCTTGTCAGTTGATTAAAAAATGTGTGACAGCGATCCCAAAGTAATAATCCAAGAATCATTATTGTGTACTAGACGCCTGTTTTTTTGTCTCTACATGTTAGTCATTACATAACATACATTTGATTCATAGTCTAATAACGCTAATAATCTTAATTATTATCTCTCTATAAAAGCAAGAAATCTGTGTGTGTGTGTGTGTGTGTGTGTGTGTGTGTGTGTCAGTGTGTGTGTGCCACAAATATCTCTGCAGATCAGGATCAGACTGACCTGAGATTTTCAACATGGCTGCTGTGTGGTTTAAGGGTGTGCAATGTTTGGACTACAATGATACCGTTAATAAATGATTTCATAAATGATTTACCAATTCCGCTAGCACTGTCAACCATAGCCACCATAGCCACCATAGCCACGTGCACACCAGAGCCAATCACTGCAGAGCCCACGCCCACGCCCCACCTCCTGAGTTGACGGACGCGCCGGTACATCCAAATCACGTGACCAATTTAAGATGACGTAGCAGCAAGACGCGTTTTCAAGTCTCAGTTTCAACGTATGTGTTGGTGCGGCCTTCAAACTATATACCAGCTTGTAAATCGTGTTGATAGGCCAAGTAAAACCGGACTTATGATAAGTAATGTCCGCCACGCTTTTTCGCGAACATTGCCATCATGTTTGCTGCGCGTTTGTTGCAGGAAGAAACAGTCAAAACGGGATTCTCTCATGAAAGCGTCCGCAAGCAGGAAGTGTTTGCAAGCAAAAAAAAACCTGTGCTACTCCATTTTCTATTGGTGGAAAAAGGCACCACACCAACCACTCACAAAATTATATGGCAAACCATGTGATTTGGTTGCTGAGGGACGTGGAGAAATTGTGGGAGGGACGGCGGCGGAAGAGTGACGGTGATAGAGGCCACATTTACACATAGCAGGGTATTTAGAGAAACAAATATTTCCCCCGCTCCGTTTTCAATAATAACATCATGCACACATCTTTTTCAAAAAGATTTCAACCCGCATAAATATGCCATCGAGCGCCATTATAACTATGCCAAAACTGTAAACATAGGGCGCTCACATGACATTAAGCATTTTCTGCCTCATAATGTGACGTTTGAGAACCTAAAACCCCGTTTCTCCCAGTTGACACGGCAACACATAACCGGCGTTATCAGAAATCTCCACTTTGGCCAGAGTTTTTAGAAATTGAAGGATTTTCAGTAAATGAGAGGTCAAACCGCAGAGAAATATCTGCGTCTTCCCTTGGTGTAAACGCGGCAAGAGACAGTGATAGAGACAGCAAGAGTCGAGAGCTTTGTGACATTTAGCGTGTTTGGAGTGTATAGTTAGTGTGTTATGTAGTGTTTGGTGTAGTGTGTTTAGTGTGTAGTAGTCATTTTTTTGTTTAATGAGTCAAAACAATGAGGAGACGGCTGAATGTGGAGCAGGCAGTGCAGCTCTTCATTCAGTTGGAAGGCGTTGAGGGAGGCCTGAATCTGTGGCATTGCCTGCATTTAAATGTAAATAGTTACATAATATAACTTTGTACATTTCAAACACTTATGCACAAATTTAGCAAACAACAATTTGTATTTGCATTATAAGTAATAAAAATGGTATCGTTAAACATATTTGTGGTTTTCACAGTAAAACATCTAACCTTTTCTTACTCGGATTTTTTGTGATTTTAGGTCCATTGTGTTTATACAGTATGTCAAAATGAAAAAATAACTGTACAGTCACACATGTGTGGTTGTGCTGAAAATAATGGCACCAAGCAAGGCAAGGTAAATAGTTTTTAAGGTGAAATATAACGGCAAAATCAAAAATAGTCAAAGATGGCCAATTATACCCTGGAACATCAAATTTCACAACAAACCTAAATATCCCTGACGTCCCACCTTCAAACACATTTGGCCATCCATGAAAAAAGTTACTTAAGTTCCCATTTTTCTATAGGAATACATACTTCCTACGGGCAATACACTAGTTATTTTAAAGAACATAAATACACACAGAAGTAAAGTGCTTTAGTAACTGCTGTGCTGTGTTTATTAACATGGGTAATGATGATGAGCTTATGATCCAGGATGACACTCATCAAAACTGTCCAACCAACAGGTTACCTAAGTCTGTATTACTTCATCTCTACTACTCTTAGTTCATTTGTAAAAAGTCAGTGTGAACAGCAACCAAACCAGAACTAAAATGCAGCAATGCATAATTTTATCACTTGGTCTTGACAACATGAACCGAACTACTGGTGTGAAAACAACATTAGAACATTTTGTTATGTGTCTGGGTTGAACAATTGACCACTACATGAAAAAATAACTCCCTCCGAACGGTAACTTTATCAATGGTTGAAATAAGTGAAAGATAAGGGGAAGTGTGGTGTGTTTGAGACAAGGATAAAGGCCAAAAGTGGATGAAAGCTGATTTTGAATTAGTAACACAGAGCAGAGTAAGAAATACAGAAGAATGTATTTATTTATTTGTTATTTTTTAAAGGAACTTGAGGCAAAAAATAAATAGATTCCACAGGTGCTCCTCTCTTCTTTGCCTCATGCTGTGAGCTGCTGCTCACTGGTTATATCAGACTGATTGACTTGGAAGTGGCAAGTCAGAAATAACATAAAACAGAACTTCCTGGAAAAACTTTCAAAATAAATAATACATTATTTTTACAAAAGTAATTTCAGACGTGTGGAAAAGAAAACAATGAAATAAAATGTAATCAAAAAAATGATAATCAAAACATTTTTTAGGTACACAGTTACAGTTTTAACTTGTTTAAGGTGACAGGGCTACTGCTATCTATGTCAAGGAATAAAATCCTGCTTATTGTAGGAGGGATTTGATCAGGGCTTGGTTGATATATGAGGCAGGTATTGACCCTTGAAACCCGAATAAGCTTATCTTCATTTCAGCGTTGTCCAACTCTGACATAGTGATGCGTTTCTTTCAACAGGAATTGATTGGAGAATTGATCAGTGCTGGTTGTCTGTGAAAAGCCTTTGAGTTGACATTTTGATCTGATCCCACACACACAGTTTGTCATTTAAATTCTCATTACTAAGTGCCAGTGTGTTGTGTATTTGTCCGCCCTTGGTCAAATGTTCCACTGTATGGTGGGCAAACACTGATTTATTTGATATGGATAGGAAATGGATAGATTGATAGATAATTGCAGTGATAGCCTTTGATTCCATTCCAGTGCAAATCTGCCATGCTATAATTTGTTGAGTGAAAATTCCATTGCAAATTACCCTCTACATTTCACCAAACAAAGAGCTGCTGTAATAATATAGTTTTTGTGACTTGGGGTCATATTTTTTCAACCTCTGCTTTTATTTTGTCAGACAACTGAACAAGTGTGAAATGTGATCATGGCTCATTGAACAGCAGTCAACAGCTGTGCTGTGAATTTCCCTGGTAATAGAAGCATGATGGAATAGAGGTTTATTTGGCTATAGATTTACGTTAACAATTTTCTGTCAAATACATACACATACACAAGGGTTTTCATGATATCGGATTTTGACGCCACGATTATCTTGGCCCAAATAATTTATGATAATAATGATAATATCATGATGTTTATAGAAAGTGTGAAAAGACTTGAACTCTGTTGATTGTGTTGTTTAGAGTTTAAACAGTTAAAGAAAGAGTCTGGGGGTTCACAAATCTTTCAAGGAATATTTTGACAATATATGTCAATTCTTTTGCTTTTTGCCTATGTTCTACATATAAAGTTATTTGTTTTGTTTTTATAAATCATATGCTTTATAGCTTGTTAAAAAAAATGTAAGGAATTGATACATTTATTCAATTTATCCATCAATTTCATTCCATATGAAAAGCAGCAAGAACATTTCATCTAAATCTCATTTACCGACACTTGACACAGCTAGTGTTCTGCAGGGTTTTTCTCTGATCTTCCATGCTAACATTTGAAGTACATTCAAGTGACGTCACCTACCTTGTCTTATGTTAAATTATGTTTTTGTGTCGATTAAACTCATTTTATATCCAATTCCAGGCTTTTATTCTGAAGGCATGAACCACATCAGCCTCGCCGTAGCTGCAGCTGCTTTACACATCTCTCTCTCTCTCTCCTCTCCTCTCCTCTCCTCTCCTGTCCTCTCCTCTCTGTCTCTGTCTCTCTATCTCTCTTAACCACCGTCATCCATCGCGGTTGGTGCCGATGCCTTGTTCAGCCTAGAGCCGCCGTCTGGAAGGATGAGCCACCTGCTCAATGGAGAGAAAGTCAGATTTGAACAGAAATAAGAAAATCAAAGAAGATATATTTTTTTAATTTGAAGCCAGTTTCTTTTTTTTTTCTTTTTTTTTTACAGGAGACAGAGTGAAAGGAGGCCGACTAAGTAGCAGGATTGCATTCCCAGTGTGTGCAAGTGTGTGAGTGTGTGTCAGTCAGAGTGCACGCCTCGGACCCCCCACTCAGTGATGTGAAACGTGAAGGTGGATTTTGGCATGTGGAGGAGCAGGTAAAAGGTAAGGCTCGTGACACTTTATTGATCACTGATCAGCTTTAACACTCCAGTGTGGAGCTCATGTGCTTTCAATCTGTTGCCTGGATAGAGTAGGAAAAATCTTTTCCTTGCACCACTCACTATCACCTGACGTTAACTTAAAAAGATATTGACATGTGATTTCATCAGCAGACCGTAGGCGTAGTCTCAATCCGGGCGAGATGAGTGAGGAAATTGATAAATAGATGAATAAATCAAAATAAAAGAAGAGAAGTGATGGGCTCTACATGATGTCTGTGCTGATGAATGGAGATAAAAAAGCTTAGCCCTCTGTTTGGGGAATGATGTATGTGGTGAGGGGAAGAATATGTGGTGCATTCACTGTGCGAGTTTGGATGAATGACGACACTTTTCCCTCCCTTTAGCGCTGTGGGATGAAAACGGGAATCATCAATTAAGCGGTATTAACATAAAAAAAA
This sequence comes from Diplodus puntazzo, assembly GCA_963678695.2. Lineage (NCBI taxonomy): Eukaryota > Metazoa > Chordata > Actinopteri > Spariformes > Sparidae > Diplodus > Diplodus puntazzo. The sequence goes on along the minus strand of OZ023175.1, from coordinate 19,685,471 downwards.
GATATGTCTGCGTTGGTGAAGCCTGCAGATGTTACTGTAGTTCTGAAGATAGATGTAGCAAAGAGATTGCATATGTACACTGGATGACATGATAACTGCAACACACTTCACAAGGTGGATAAAAACCCTCCCCGAGCTGCACAGCAGGGGATGACACATGCACTGTATGAAGTTGGTGGCTGGTACTCTGCTGTGAGTCAAAGTGGCCCTGCAGTAGAGAAACCCCGCCACCCCACCCCACCACCACCACCCCTCACAGTGGCCCTCTAAAAGCCTGCGGGGGTGAGGTATAGTGTAGATATATCCTTTCATGCGGATGAGCGCACGTAAAAAAAAAAAGAAAACCTCACTTTACACACTCTCATCCTGAGCTTAAGTATGAGAAATAGGACTGAATTATAAATGAGTTATGCTCCAGCCGAGGGACTTGGCTCCTGTCTGTTGCCTGACTTCCATGGGCATTAATTGAGTACGGCATCGCTACAGTAATTGTGTACAAATGTAATCTGCTTGTTCTTATCTTTTTAATGGAGAGCAATATTCAGGGGGAAATTGGAAGAAATGCATTTGTAAGCCGTATCTAAAAAGAAAGAAAAAACGATAAACGAACAGTTTAGTGAACTGAGTCAGATGATTTATCACAAAATTCCCAGACCTTGTGCCTGACATCTGAAATGTAAAAGTCGACTTTTATACATTTTCCTCTTGTGACAAATAAATTGAGGTGCAGGGGAATTTCCGCCGCCCCAGCTGTCTCCAAGCAAGAGGGATGCTAATGGGGGAAAGAGAGGATACAGGCGTTACCGCTGCAAGATAGAGAGAGGAGGAAAAGGGAGAGAGAAAGAGAGTGCGTGCGTGTGTGTGTGTGTGAGGCGTTTCCATGGCAACCTGTCAGGGGTGTGTTTGTTCCCCGGAGATGGTGAGGGAGCGGAGGGGAGGAGAGAGAGATGAGAGGCGAGGAGAAAACTATCCCTTGTTAAGGGTGAGAGGGGGATGGGAAAAGGAGATAATGGAGGGAAGAGGGGAAGGCAGCATTGTCTCACCTCACCCTACACCGCCTCCTATTGTTTGTTTTTCTCCGCCCCCCTCCCCCACCCCTGCTGTGTTCTCTTCGTAGGCTCCCTCACGCCACCTCTGTTCATTTGGAAGTAACTCGCAGGGCTCGTCATGGCTGTGTATGTTTGTGTCACGGTCATCATCGAGGGCATGAAAGGGTTGACGGGTTCAAGGACATTTTCTGTTGTCTCTCTTAGTCTTTATCGCATGCCGAAACTCTTGATCTCCACAGCCTCCCTGGTCAAGTTCCAACCCCTTGCATTTATTGCTCCTCTTGATGACCAAACTAATGAGTTGGGACTTCTATTTCCCTCAGATGGTGCCAAGAAATGTGAAAAGGCGGCAGCAGTGTTTGGCTTTTATCTGCTCAGTGCTTCACTCTGTTCACTTCTGCTGATTATATTTATTGCTATTGTTAGAAGACTTCCAATCTCTGTGGCTATTAACTCAAAAGCCACTCTCATGCTCACTTCTGGCTACATCGATATGACACACCAACATCAAACTGTAAAGTAGGCTTGCAACTAACGATTATATTTATTGTTGTTTAGTCTCTCGATTATTTTCTAAATGAATTGATTAGTTGTTTGGCCTATAAACTGTTAGAAAATTTCCATCAGTGTCAAGACCAATATGATGTCCACAACCCAAAGATATTCATTTTACTGTCAAAGAAAAATAAATATACCAGAAAATATTCACATTTAAAGGTGTAATTTGTAAGACAAACTAAAGCAACTTCAGTTAGCAGTACTTAGCACATACTGTGATGATATGCTGCACCTTATTTGTTCTGAATATGAATTCAACATGTGGTCAAGTCCTACCTTTATATTTATATTACGCCTTTAAAAAAACAGAATCAGATACTTGACTATCTTATTTCTAGTACTTTGTGCCTGGTATAGATGTGTTGTATTTCATTGTGGGACATTTTGTGTGGTTGTGTTAGTTGTCTTGACTAAAAATGTAGCTGCTGTAACCTCTATGAAAAAAACCTCTATGAAAATTGATACAAATGTTAGCAACCTATGAACATGTATCTATCTTATATGGTGTGAATACAGGATAAAGTGACATAATGCAGTGTGTGTTGCACTGACATATTGCTGAGTTTCCATTTTTGTTGTGATGTTGAAATAAGAATGAACACAGATTGCTCAAATAAGAGCCTAAACTTATTTGTATTTGGCATTTAAGTCATTGTCTGCAATCAACTATTATCACAATAGAATGACTGCTGACTGCTGAACACATAACTAAGAGCTTTTTCAATTATATTCTGAGTTACATTTTTCTATGCAATAAATAGTGTGGGAAATGCTGTTCAGCAGCCAACTCTCATATCCCAGATTTTGGGGATTCACACCAATTCCTGGAGTCTGCATCAGACCAAACAATGTTGAGTAATTAAGTGCGTTTTCACATTACACGTCAATGTAACATGTAATGGATTACCAAAGCAGGGAAGTGAGATAACCCTAAAACTGGTGGCTGCTAGTCAGGGTAGCTGTGGCTTAGGAGGTAAAGCAGGTTGTCCATTTATCTGCAGGCCAGGGTTCCGTGGAGGTATCCGTGGGCAAGACATTCAGTACATTTACATGCACAGCTTAGTCGGATTACATTCATAGTTCGACTAAGCCACTCAGTCAGACAACTGCAATTGTCTGAGTATACATGCCGGTGAGAAAAACGAATTATTGGCCGAGGCATGTCATACCGGGTACGATAGGTGGCGCTGTACCCATTTCAACTAGTGGTAATAAGCCACCTCCAGTGTACATGATTACACAAACTAGATGCACAATGGCGCTATTGCTTGTGGTTATTTCGGAGGAAAGATGCCGGAAGTCCTTCTACTTCCGGCTCACAGCCGCGGGAAAAAAATCTCAAGCCTGTGCAGAATGCAAAATCCAAATCCAATCTGATGGAACGTATACACACAGGAGTAATGCGACTATCAATCGAGCAATCAAGGTGTTTTAATCCGACTATGAGAAATCCGATCCAGTCCGATTTTAGTCAGATTAAGGTGTATACATGCATCTTAAAAATCCGATCATTTTCGGACGAACACACTAATTCGGTTTTCTTGAGTGTCATGTAAACGCACTGACTGATCCTGACTGCCTTTACAGCGTGTAAGTGTGTGTCTGGGTGAATGATCATTAGCAAGTTGGCACCTTGCACGGCAGCCTCTGCCATCAGCGTGTGAACGTGTGTATGATAGGCTGTAGGTGACAAGTGTTATAATGAAGCACCCTGAAAGGTCCATTTGCTTGGATGATAATAAAACACATTCAGCTGTCTGAGGAAAATGGAAAATGTACAGTATGTAAAGTAATGCCAAGAATATCATCATATGTGGGACTGAAATGTGCAAAAACTGTTGAGTTTTGAACAGACGGCAACAGCTGTGTTTTCTCCAAAGTTTTAAAAACATAGATTGTAATTAATGTGTTTTGGAGAGCATTGTATTCAGATTCAGTAGCATTCCTTGAGAGTTTATATCATGAATTCAGCTTCCTGTGTAGATTTTGGTAACTAGGCCTTTGGGTCATCAGGTGTCAAAGATGCAAAGAATCCACCGCCTTCATTGTGTGTACAAGTCAGTGCAGAAATTCTTGCACTCTTTTGTTGTGAAAGGATAATAGTGGAGAAACCAACCGTGCGCAAAGTTGAGCGTTTTCCAACTTATTGCGAGTCATTCAGAACAGACAACTTGCGTAGCAACAGACAAGTTTTAGATGAAAAACTTCACTTTGATTGCATAAACATGTGATCACCCCCAAAGAGTCATATTTACAAAGCTTTTAAGAACGAAAGTTTTGGGCCCCAGTGGTTAAATAAAAAATCTGAAATAGGACGTCTTCTGAGAATTTTTCTTTAAAGGCTTAAATCACAGTAAAATTAAAAGCTATCATGAATGCATAGATCTCAGCTCTTCCGAAAATCACTGAAGTTCTGCATGGAGGAGGACTTTTATGTCTCTTAAGCAAAGAAAGACATGGCTTCAATAAGTTAAGAGAAAAAAGAATCCTACATAAAGTCACAAAGATGTGTTAAAGTGCTTCAAATTGCAGGGATGAAACCACTCTTTAATGGGAACTGCATTTTACGTGACGTTAAGAGCTCTCTGACAGTCTTCTCAAAATAGGTACCAACACAGGGTGCAGCCCAGGTGCTCTGCCAAAACGGCTGAAAAGTGTAGAGACAGCGCTCCATAAAAGCTGAATTTACAAATCTCAGAATGCTTGTGAATGTTTTGACTTAATTTCTTAATTTCACTGTCTTGTGGGAGAGGAGGCAGATAAAAGGATTCACAGATGTCTCAATTAAGATTAAAGCACCAAGAACAAGCATATAGTATGCGCATCACAAAGAAGCACAATTAGAACATATGCATCACCATATGGGAGAAAAATTATCCCATGCAGACATTATAGCATTCTGACACTTTATTTTATCTATCTCCATGTTTTTATTCAGAATAAAGATTTTGCCAGAGTGATAGGATGGTTAAATCTCTCTCTAGATGTAGCCACATAATACATTAGCAATGCAGCATGCTATAAGGAGAACTTGGTTGTTATTGGAGACCAATTGGTTGGTTTGACGAGGAAGACAAGGCTGGTCTGTGGGGCCCTTTGCTGGTGTGTGATTAGCATTGCAGATGCCAATTTCTGTAGGCGTCAGTTTCAACAAACTCAAGGTTACCCCATCTCCAGTGCATGATTAAAATGTAACAGTCGTGCGTGGGAATATCACAAGAGCACAATTATGCTCCAGCATTCTATTTTTCGCTCAGGTATGTTGCACCTCCTCCTTACCTTTGCCACATAAATAGCGCACAAGGACTCGACCCACATGGGGTGTTTCAATGGCAAAGCCTGTGTTCGTCCCAAAGCATCAGCTTTTATCTGATTGGATTCGAGTTAACGTTGGCTTCCCTCCCTCTGGTATTATCACACAACACTACTTATGGCATCATTCAGCTCAAGATATTTTTTGAATCGTTTGCAAGCCTGTTGCACCAAAGTTTGTTTTCTTCTCCTGAGATGGTGAAGGCATGGCCCACCCTACTCTGTCTGTGATTGGTTTGTTCTTGGTTGTTTTTTGTTCGGGTTGTTTAGATTCAGACATGAGGACTGATAGGGTTAAAAACAGGTAAGCAAATTAGAGGCAGAATAGGGCATCAAGTACAGCAAGAAGCAGTTTTTTTAGTTTGACAAGAAAGACAAGGCTGGTCTGTGGGGCCCTTTGCTGGTGTGTGATTAGCATTGCAGATGCCAATTTCTGTAGGCGTCAGTTTCAACAAACTCAAGGTTTCCCCATCTCTAGTGCATGATTAAAATGTAACAGTCGTGCATGGGAATATCACAAGCAGAATTATGCTCCAACACTCTATTTTTCGCTCAGGTATGTTGCACCTCCTCCTTACCTTTGCCACATAAATACACACAAGTGCTTGACCCACATGGGGTGTTTCAATGGCAAAGCCGGGTCGTCTCAAAGCATCAGCTTTTATTTTCTGCAGGATATTCAATGTAAAAAATGAATGTTTGGATGAAGGAAATAAGAGGCACGTGAAGTTCCTCGAGAAACAAAAGACAAAGAAATCATTTATAGGCGGTGTGGAAACACTGCTAAGAAGTCATGATCATAAACATTTCCAGAGCCATAATCCTAATAATAAACATAACAGTAATCATAATACTAGACACAACCATTACCATAGCTATAATCATAAAGATTATAATGACAGTCATAGCAATAATACTATGCTCATGGTTATTTAATGCAGTTGAAGCATTAGAAAATCAATTGAGGTTAGGGTCCTCCCACACACAACCAGTGTTGTATTGATCCATTTTAAAATAAATACATGATCAATCAAACTGCTTTGTATCCATTACTGTAGAAAATGGTCAGAAGCTGATTCCAAATGACGGTCTGCAGTATTGGGGCCATTCGTCAGAAAATCAATAAACTGTATTGGTGTAACCTCCAGTTTATGTGCCCTCACAGATTACTCTTCCGCACAACTGAACATGATGTACAGACAGGATTTTGCTGATAGAGGAAGAGCTACATCACAGATTTTTATGAATGTGCTACAGTATGTGCAGCATTTTAAAAGATCTGCATGTTTCTTTTTTTTTTTTTTTTTACCAAATACATAATTGTAATATAGATATGAGTGTATTGTTAGAGCTTATCTTTCTTATTAATGTGTTCTCTTTAAATTGACTGAATTATTACCTCATTAATGTTATTAATATTAAAACTCTGACTTTGGATTTCTTCTCCAATATAGATATTGTTCCTTTAAGGACACAGTGTCCAGTACAGCTGTCTGTATAGCTTTGAACCACTACAGCTACACATGGCTTTGATAATCAATAAGGTTATTTGTTGCTTTTATGTAAGTCAGTGCAGACCTCGTGGCTCCATATCTTGTCTTGTAGCACAGCACATACTAGACGAAGTAGCATGTTGTTGCTGAGGACTCAAAATACTTAAAAGTGCCTGTCAATCTCGCTGCTGTATATAAAGATGCTCAGCTCTCAGCTATGTCAAGAGCACATAATAGCACACATCCTCCCCATTGAGAAATGTGAAAATGAAGCAACAGGCTAGGTCTCTGGAAGACACACTCCGGCCAGTAAATTGTGAAAAAACCTTTCAGCACATTGGTTGGATTCAAGTTAATGTGAGCTTCCCTCACTCTGGTATTATCACACAACATTGGTTACGACATTATTCAGCTCATGATATTTTTTGAATCGTTTGCAACCCTGTTGCACCAAAGTTTGTTTTCTTCTCTGAGATGGTGATGGCACGAACCACCCTACTCTGCCAGTGATTAGTTTGTACTTGTTGCCTTTGGTTTAGATTCAGAGATGAGGGCTGATAGCACTGGCACTGGCTTTGTAGCGGCTTGGTTACTGTGTAAAGTTGGCTAGTTTAAGAAACTTGCTAGCTTCTTATAGATTGCTGAAAAGTAATATTAATTCATAGTAGTATGCTAACAATAGCAACAACAGTGCTTGATCTGAGATTGCATGTTCAAGAGGCTTTGTGGAACTTGTGTGTTGTGCTAATCGTCATACATGCCCAATACAAGTGATTAATACATGTTACATGCTACAAGTTGTTACACAGAGTTTCTATACACACAATTTTACATGAGTAAATTCAAAAGTCAGTTCAACCAAATTAGAGGGAAAAAACAACATATTTAAGCACTGTCTCTTCTGAGCTAGGACTGAAATAACTGAAAAATTCAACATCAATAACAACAATATCTGAACTAAGACAATGACTGCGAGTAATATCAGAAAATACCATGGTTAAGAGTTGCAGACAGATTTTATACCAGAAAAACAGATTATATTCTGCATTATATGTGTGTTTCAGTGTATTTTGGAAAGAGAGGCAGAAGAGGACAGGATTACTTGTGATATAAGCCATGAGCCAGATTTGCTATCGGAATGTCAGTGTACCCGCCGGCAGTCCTACCCTCACCCTAAATTTTTATACATTTCGGTATTTATTTTTAACAGTGAGGCCTCTAACCCTGCATCTGCAGGAGTGCTCTTTGCATTTGGCCCATATTCTATCATTAGCTCCCCCAACCTCTCTCCTGCTGCCTCCCTCCATCTCTGCCACTGCAAATTCACTTTGGTCACATATACGATAAAAATGATAGACACACATAAAATGGAAATAGATAACACATTGTTCAGGTGATAGAAGTGAAATGCTTTATAACACTTTAGCAAATGAGCAAGGAAGGTTATAAAAAAACTTATGAATTGAATAACAGAGACAAAAATTTTGCCAAAAGTCAACAGGGAGGCATTTTATAATGTCATCTTAAGTGCATGGAACCCAATGGAGAAAATGAAAGTGAGAGCAGTGGTAGGTGAGTGGGAGCATTAACTAAAAATAAAGTAAAGACAAATCATAAATGTGCACTCGTGCTCTGAAAAATTTAACATCAATAACAACAATACCTGAACTGAGACAATTGCTAACTGCAAGGTCTTTAACATCAGAAAAAAAAAAAAACGGGTTGCAGCATATAACAACATATAACATGTTTATAATGCCAGAAAAACATATTATAGTCTGCATTATCATATTCAGTGGGAAAACAGAGCCTCCAGGGAATACCCGCTGTACTCTTCTAACCACCGTATCAATATGATTGGCCCAGCGAGTAGTGGTCTTAATGCCCCTCCTCATTATAGAGCACTTCAAAGAACACAAAGGCCATTAAGCAGACAGTGTAGCACCAGGCATAAGTTGGAAATGGTGGAGTCTGTGGCCTCTTAACTGTGCTGTTGTGTGAATGGCAGCGCTCTGTCTGATCTTCTGTCTGAGAGCACACTCCTTGCCGTGGGGCCATGTGGTTGGTTGACGGCCAAAGCCACAGCTTCAGTGGCTTTTTAGGATGACAGCATCGGCGCCACAAGCCCTGCAAGAGCTGTGTCCTTCCGTTCTGCAGAGACTCTGAGCATCTGAACTGACTGTAGCATCCAGAGTATGTATGTAAATGTATGTAATGTATGTTTTGGTGGATTAATGTATTTCATGTGCAGTAGGGTTGCAAACAGGTGTTGTGAAATGTACCCAAAATTTGTCTTAAAAAATCTAATTTGTAGAAAAGTTGGACTCTCATTCCCAACTCAATAAATACTGACACTGGTGCTGGTATTGTAGGTCAGGTTGGCTGCCATCCTAAAGTGTCACTACAAAAATTGAATTTCTTACAAACTGGACCTTCAAAGGCTACGTTGTTAAAATTCTACTCAACTCCATGCAAATGGCGAGTCGGTTGAAGTTTCGTAGTCCGCAAACCATCTCTGAAGCTTCACAGAAAAACTGCATCATGGCATTTTCCTAAATAACATCAGTAAATAGGGACTTGTTTTTAAATGTAAAAACACAACTGAAAAAAACAACCTCAACCCTCAAGCTCCTGTACCCAGTTCAAATGAACATTAGCTAAAAATGTTGTAAATAACATCTTTTAGAATCAATTGAGGATCTCTGGGCAACCGAAGACTTGGGATTACAAGCTGTATGGAGCCATTTTATAGGGATTTTTGGTCGCTGTTTTTTTTTTATATCTGAAAACATCAACTACAGTTGTCCGGGAAAATGCTGCAATGTTTGTTTGTTTGTTAGCTGTAAAGCTCCAGAAATGTTTCGTGGACAACAAAACTTCACCCAACTTTTAACCAACATGAGGAACTGGAGATAGTAACTAAACTTTCATTTTTGGGTGAACTTATCCTTTAAGGTTAGAATAGTAACTGAGCTCAGACACACTAATGACCTTTTGTTTTGAATTACTATATTCTCACTGGTGAAATGTGGACTCGCCACATGTACAAATGACTTCAGACCAGCACCAAACTGTCCTTAACATCTGGCATTGTTTTGATTCCCCTTGGAGATGAGTAAGCTACTTAAGAGTTAATCTAACTTGGGAGGCTTTATGTAATTATGTTAGTAGATTGCCTCTGACAAAGTCACATGAGGGGAGTGTTTTTAAATTATGTTGTAGTGTGACCTATAATATTCTCAAAAGTGCTTCACAGTTCACTGCAGAGACAAATGCGACTGCAACCTTTGTTACAGAAAAGTTTGCACTGATCTGGATTGTTCGCCTGAATATATCACAGATGCAGGAGACAGCCACAGATGACTTCTCATCTATAATTTGATCTGACTGTGCAGAAAACATATTAACAGTGTAAGACAAGCAGACAGAGGATGACAAAGAAGCAGTAGAAGTGATTTCATACAAATTCCGTTCAACTCTGTTGCATTGCAGTGGTGGCAGAAATTTTTACGCAGCAGACATCTCAGAAAATCCAGGTGCTAGGATAAATCTAAATTATTAAAATTATGTTTAGTACATGAAAAACTAAAGCAAAAATCGTTTTGTGTCACTTAATGTAAAATTGCAAGAGCACAAGCAGACAACGGGCATCTTTCCTAAAACGTGCATATGGCAGGATTAAAAAGTCAAATTGGAGTGCTGTTCTTCAAGCACCCAGAAGGTCTAATCAGGAGATGAGTGTTTTGTGTCTTCCTCTTATTTATATGAGTTTACACATAAACATGCTTAGAGTAACATTAATGCAAGCTCTGCACATTTTGAGTATTTACATTTTTCTACTTGTCTGCCAAACTAAATGTACTCCACTGCAATCCAGCTGGATGAATCACACTGAGAAATGAAACAGTCTGACTGATAGAAATGTGCACTAAAAGCAAAAAGTGTTTGGTGAGAGCCAGTTTGTGCATCAAATATTTTGGAGCAATCCAAGTGTCTAAAACACACACACACACACTAAGTGGAGTGGGTGAGCAAACAAATGGAGTGCTGAGGCTGGGACGGTGACAATTCGATGAGAGAACATCCTGAACGTGTCGCATATCCCTAATTTTGCAAAATGTGCGAGCAGTCCTTCTCTCTGTGTTTGTCAGCTGCTTTGGGGATTAATTAGCATAGCAGTGTTGGAACTGCATTCACTGCAGAAGAAGACTGTCCCTTATTTCACACACTGTTTGTGGGCCAATACACTGTCTTACAAGAGTAGACGGCTCTCACTTCAGGGAACACTGAGGGAAAGAGACTATTAACAGCACATACTACTCTTGGCAAGGTGTTACTTGTGTCAAACAAGCAAATGTCACTAGATAATACTGCAGACTATTTTATATAAAATACTACCACAACCTTTCTTTTTACTTAAAATACTTGCTGTGCTGCAATAAAATAGAGCAATAAAAGATACATGTTGTATTTTTGTCTCTTCATTTAACTTCTTTTTGAGGTAAAGTGAAGCCTTTAAAGTCAAGTGCAAAAGTATTAGAGTAAATCAACCTCACACATTAATCACAACACTATGAACCTGTTAAGCATATGGTATCAGTGATAAATATGAGGTGAAACCATAGTGTTAATTTTGTAAAGTTGTTACATTTATGGCACTGAAATTCACGGCTAGAGATCGCAAAGGTGCTTTACTGTTCAAGAGTGATACTGCTTGGTGCCATACTCTTCTCACTCATGACTATTATTGCTTTTTATTAGGGCTGTCAAACGATCAATTTTTTTAATCGCGATTAATCGCATTTTGTCCATAGTTAACTCGCGATTAATCGCAAATTAATCGCAATTTTTTTTTGCACTTTCTTTTCTGTTCTAAATGTACCCTAGTGTATTTTTTTCATGTTCTTAATACTTTTAACAACATACGAAAGGGCAAATATGCTTGCATTATGAAAATGTTTATTCAACACTTCAAATCATGCAGGAAAATAAATCCAGGGTTGTCTGCTTTTGGCGAGGGGGGCGTCGGGCTCTCTGCATCTGCCGTCTGTTTGGCTTGCAAGTGGTGTCCACTGAGACTGCACGTTTTTCTCGCCTTTTTCACGCAGTGTGCTGCTTTCTGTCAGTCAGTATCACACTGATGATCGCCATGGCTCCGGTGCAGCAAAACAATAAAAAGTACGACTTGAAATTCAAACCTTCTGTCGTGATATATTCAGAGGAAAACTCGGGAGAAGCAGCCGCTAGACGTTTCTCTGTCGACCCCACGAGAGTGAGAGAAACTGAGCTTCAGCGTCTGTCCGAGGAGGACAACAGCAGCGGCAGGCTGCCTGCTGGAGGGAGGAAGAAGGCTAGCGAGGAGCCTGAGATAAACATGCGGGGATGAGTTATCAGCAAACGGGCATGCCACGAGAGAGTGTCCCGCAAAATGATCAGGGCGATGGCGAAACAAATGTCCGCCACCGTGAGTGACAGTAGAGATGAGGAGTTTGCAGCGAGTGCTGCTTTTCAGTCTGCCGTGTTTTTAACGAACCGCCAACCCTGCTTCTTCTTCTTCTTCTGATTCCCTTTCTTATTCTATTTCTTCTGCCACCCTCTGTATCAAGACTACGGGTGCCGCCGACGGCCGTAAATCATACAATGCGCTTTTTTTTTATATACTGAGCGTTAATCGCGCGTTAAAAAAATTACGGCGTTAAGAGGACGTTGCGTTAACGCGTTATTAACGCGTTAACTTTGACAGCCCTACTTTTTATCCTTTAATTCTCTCATATATCTTTGTCTCTGCAGAAGCAGTTAGCTGCTCAAATCTTTGTTTTACATTTAAGATAGAATTTTTGGTGTTTTAGTGATTTTGGAACATCTAAGAGGTTCTTGTATAGTCACAATTCCTCAAAGGTGCAATATGTAGAACTTTAGTTTAAAACATTAAAGAATTGAACTAAAATAATCAAAAGAATGTGAGGAAACAACAGTGCTGGTATCATGTATAAGTTATCTAAGTAATGTGTTGCAGAGATAGCTCTTGAAGTTTTTCAAATTGAGTCTTTTCACTAGTTGTCTTTCATTTAGTCATCAACCACGATATGCACCATCGTTATACTTGTACCAATTCAAATATGTTATTTCTAAAAAAATGCCTAGCAGTTCAGCTCTTCCAGGTTATACATCATCACCTGACATGTGCACAATGTACAAGATATGTCCCGTTTTAGCCTTTTAAATCCACCAGGAGTGGTTTACTCTACCACTGACAATGCCCAGACTTAACAATGCCCAACAGGGACTTGGTAGATCACAGCAATCTCAAAAGCAATCTCCTATTTAATTGTATCGTATTGTTAGGATGCAAAATGGCTCTACACTTAGTGAGTAAAAAAAATCTACTTATCCATTTTTTGTGTTTAATCTGAATTGTTTTCTTTTCCATGTTTATGAATTAAGAAAAAGTGGAAAAACATGTTTTGCTAGAATAATATTTCTTTTTTTCAGTTGCCCCCCAGGACTCCCATATTATAAGTATCCCAGGTTCCCTTAATTGACTCACTTAATGTACAAGTGTTACTCTGCCCACCGTGCTCATATGATGAAAAAGAATTAATAATTAGGGTTCCTACATTTTTTTTACAAGAGCTTGCAACCTCATGAAAATGAAACAGTGATTGATATAATACTTCTAAAAAAAGAACCATCTGGTTTGCCAAATCAAACTTCACGACAGGCCAACATTGGCCCATGTGCGCCACTTTGCAGGGCCTTGTATCAGATTGAGAGGTAAGAGTGCACTGTGATCTTACTTTAAAGAATTGCGGAAAACTACCAAGTAAAGCAGACAAATAATTGTAAGTTGTTAAAGTTTTTAGCTTGTACAACTTAATAATAGGAGTCTTATTTACTTGGTAATACTGAGGTCATCAGTTTCCTGACTTGTTAAAAGTAAAGTAAAGTCAACTTTTAAAATATAGAGTGCAATAGTGGCCTAAAGGTTAGAAAAGTGATCTTAAGATCATAAGGTTGCCAGTTCAATTCAAGGACTGGCAGGATAAATTTGGTAGAGGAAGGTAAAAAAAGCAGTGCAGGCCCCACCCTCATTATCACCACTGAGGTGCCCTGAACAAGACCTTTAACTCCAACCGTTCCAGTGGAGATGCTCAGAGGTCAGCAGATCAAACAATGGTTATAATTGGTTACCTCCAAGAGTGAAACTGCAATTATGATCGGGATGTTCAGGCAAGGTATAGACTTCTTCTCAGTAAAACTTGCCTCAATAAATGGACTAATGTGTGTACATTTAATGGCTATAACAAAGACATCAGCAAAAAATGTAAGCCAACAGTATCAAAATATCATGACAATGGAATACAAGTTGAAAATTCCAAACCATCAAAGGTGTATTAGTCAAGAGTAGATTACAGAATGCATTAGAGCACTCAGAGTGTAGAGCACTCAAAGCTTCCACTACAAAATGCTGCTACCCATGAGTTCATAAACTGAGAAATTTATCTTGGGTGTTGGATGTTTGGAGACACATTTGTTCTCCTTCACTTAAATCTCCCTTAAGTCAGAGTTTTCACAATTGAATTGCTTATAATTCCACCCTCAGACATTTGCAGGGTCACAGTTTGTCACTATACCCTCTTTATTGCTGATATTGTGACACAATGCTGTAATGTATCCTTTTGTTGTACCCAGTTACCTTTAAACTGCCTTTTCTACTACATAATTCATATACTGTATTTAGTGAGTTCTATGTTAATTTCACATGATGCCTTTTGACACTTCTTAGAAAGATCATCATAACAGTTAATTTTACATGTGAGTACAGTATTTAAATACCAAGACAGCAAAATTTCCCTGCAGAGTAAAATATCACCTTATGTCCTTTACTGATCAATTCTTAATCTATCTCGATTCTGCAGCTTTCTAATATCAGTGCTTCTTACAATAAAAATCTCTTGTGTAGAAGTTGCATACTATAAGGCTTAGTGGTCTCTGTTGAAGGTTCAAGAAAGAGAGAATCGTTATTGCATTTTATTGCAAAACAGTGTAAGACTTTATGATAATGATCATTAATAGATGGCAAATGTTTATTGGTGGCTAGCAGAGTGAAATCGTGCACATGCTATTCATCATTATCAAGGTCACATATTAATAAAATGTAATATCAAAAGTGCTGGTGCTTTCTTTTCAAGATTCAAGAAACTTTACTGTCATTGTTCCACCATGCAAAACAGTAAAATGGCTTGTCCTTATATAGTACCAGTGAAAAGTGTACGTAACCTAGTTGTACCCGGGTCAGATTCAATGGACAGATTACTCTAGGCAGACTGTATTTGTTCGGGGGCCCCTATATGCACATTTTGATATTTGGTAAATAAACAAACCTGCTTTAATGCCACAAGATTGCTATTATATGCATTTATTTGTAAGGTATATATTTTAATGTATCAACTATATTTTGGTATTCACATGCAATTGGTTAGTCATTTATTTAAAGGAAAAGTAAAGCTAACATGTGTGTAGAAAATAATAAGATAATATTTAAACATTTAAATAAAGTTTTAGACTGGAGATTCTTTTAGATTTTTCAAAATACTTTAAAATGTATGTTGAACATTAGTCAAACTAGGCAGTTCCTTTCTCCTCTGTCTGGGTCCATTAGTGGCATGTGCCCAGAATTCCAATGATGCTGATCCTAGAATAGATCCTGCCTAGGTTGTACCATCACAGTTTGGTTAGGTTCAGGCAGGATGAACTTGAAAACATTGAAGTAGAACATTGTGGTTTGGGTTAAGATAATCATCTTGCATATGTAAATTAAATTAAGAACATACCTATTACATTATTTTTGCGTTACTAAGTTAAAACAAGTGTTCATTGATTTTGGATTCACATTGGACACAAACAGCATTCTAATCAATGAAAGTCCTGTGCTTGTTTTACCTATCCATCCATCCTGACCTCCTCCTGACACAGACTTTGTTGCTCTTTTTCCTATTTCTCCTGAGTACCTCCTTTGCTGCTGTTATAATTGCTATGGCAAAAAATAGGTAGTAATAAGCTGCTTTCACAGTCGCCCTAGATGGTCAGTTTTTCTGATGATGTATTATCATCCTTAGCCTCAACAACCATAGGGAGAGAAAAAGAAAGAAAGCTAAGGAATTTGCAAAAACCTGAGTAACAAAATAGTGCATGGTTTTTGTAAGGAAAGGTCATACCCAGGTTCCTCTACACATTACACATATTTCCCTTGCCTAAAATCACCTGTACAGTGACCTTAACTGGACTATGGTATATAAAAAATTTACAAAGGTAAGGTTCAGCTTTACCATAATACTCGAAAAACATGTTGTCTATTGCTCAGAGTTGTGTCTGGTACCAGAAGCAGTTACCACTATTTACTCTGCTCCTCTCTCTGCACCTTGTCTATAAAATAGACAAGGTGCTAATGGATGCGTGCCATCATTAGTTCTCCATCATGTGTTAGACACCAGCTTTGCTACAGAGGTCCCTTCGTCCCCTGCTCCTCTGTATTGATTTTCTGGCATATGCTTGTTTTTCTTGAATGGTACAGATTCATAATGTTAGGACAGCTTAGCCACTGCACATAGGCGGCATCTGCAGGAGGATAATAATGTAAGGCCTCACTTTGCCAGAAAGGAGTCGAGAAAGATTATTTTCTGTACTACTTTCTCGCTGGGAGGGTCTTTAAAATAGCTTCCCCAGGAGATTTGCTGAGAGGTGTACCAGTCGTTAAGACAACTACATATGGGAAAAACTGCTTTAATATACTAACAGAAGCTTTATCCAAACCACACTTCCTTCCAGCAGAGACAGTGAGAATTCAAGTCATTGTGTGGAGGTAGAAAATGTTTCTTCTCAGGAACTCTTTGGAATATTTACACGTGCATAGGAGTTACAGTGCATTTAGCTAACATTTAACTAGCTAATTCCCACAAAGGTTCACAAATGCCAGTCTCCGCCTACGTTTGCAGGCAAAGGCAGGTAATATCTGGGAAAAGCATCGAGTAAGCTCTTAGACACACACACACACACACACACACACGCTCATTTTATGCCGCTGCATTAAGTCTGTGGATCCACATTCAGGTGTAAACACATCACAGCTTCTGTCTCAGTCACAGTGACCCTAAGACTTGTATCACAATGAGTGGTTTAATTAGCAGCAGTTTTACCTAATGGAGAAACACAAACCATTGAGGAATTAAGCAATTATTGACTTGGCCAACCAGTATAAACTGTAAGAAAGTTGGTGGAATCATTTCTAGGAACGACCCAAAGGAGAAACCTGATCGTATGAGGAATTAGTTTGTACTGATTAGTGCCGACACAACTCCAAAAAAACAAATTTATCAAGCAAATATTCACAGGTTCCGACACATTTTTAATAAATTACTCTGAAAACTCAGAGCTCACACATGTCCTTAACAACTCTGTAAGAACACACCCACATAGAGCTTAAAAGCCTGCCAACTCCTCTCCAGTTAGTCAGAACTGAAGAAGCCTCTTGGATGAGAGGGGAAACGTCTTCAAGAAACTGAAACAGGTCCAGCTGCCTACAATTCAATACAATACCTAGATTTACCATGACCTGAATTACTGAAAACCCTCATCAATAGTGGAAGGTGACAAAGACATGGCTAGTTGAAGTTTTATGGTCCAAATCGCATCACATAATAATTGCAAACAACTGCAGAGCTGACTGGCTCTGCTGCCGGGGACAGACACTGTTTTTTCGGTACAGATCGACACACCCCTGATCCGTGCCTCCCGCTTTTCCATTCACAAAGACACCGGCTCGTCTCTGCTACGGCTCTGATACTACCTCCAGAGGTGCATCAGTGCTGCAGCAAAACTGTACTCCTCTCTCTGCATCTGTAAATTTCACACAGAGGACGCTGAGAATCGAAGCATAATTCCCAAACCGAAAGGGCATTGTGAATAGGGCTAGTGTTCTTGGGATTTTATTTTCCTCTGAGATCAGCTTATTTATCCAGTAATTGAAATATCTATATTTCTGAGTTTGTATTTTTACAAAATATTATAATTTTTAGATATCAAAAACTACATTGTGTCCTCTCTCATCCCATAAGAAACACGAGACTCACAGTTGGAGCACTAGAGCTTGGCTCATCATGAAACTCTCCTGGTTGAATCCTCAGCCAATAAGATTGAGAACTGCATTAGGAAATATGTGTTTTTCATAAAACAAAAATGTTGAAGGTACAAGTCTGTGCACATTAACATTTCAAACAAAAATTAACCCAGGTTGCAGTACATTAAGAAACATTCAGTCACCAAGCTTAAAATTCTGTTAGTTTTTGATTTGATAGGGGAATACAGAATGAGGAAAAAACCCTTTTGGAACCAGTAGGTCCTCCCAAATATGTACTTTCTTAAAGACATCACACAAACCTCTGTGACTATATGGCGACCAGAAACACGTAGTAAAGAGTACCTGAGAAGTAGTTACCTCGCAGAAATACTTAAAATAGAAAAAGAAAAAAATGATTTACCTTTTGTTTATTGGCTAGAGAGCACAGCTTTTGAGCTCGTTGGAGTGAAATGTTTTTGTGCTGTGCCGAGCCTTGGTGGGATTAACTAGGGCCCGGGGCAAAAATGTTTTGTTGGCCTGCTTTTAATCCCTCCATCACCTGTCACCTCTGAGTTTCTATCCAATATATTCCAAAAAAATAAGAAGTACTTGCATGATGGAGCACTTAATGGCCTTATCTCGTCTGTGTGTCACTTGGTTTGAGGCGCTGTGATTTCACACAACTTTTTTTAGAAATAGGCACCCCTTTGGAGCCAAATAAACTAAAGATTTTGACACGGGGTAAAATAAATGAGGTAATAATGCAGGACCCACTTAGGTCGATATTGTATTTAAGTAGAACAAATTTCCAAGTTGTTTTGGAATTCATCAAATTATGTACAACCAATTGAAACAAGTTGAAGTAGGGGTTGTTTGGGCCCAGGGGCTCTTGGACCCTGAGGCGGATGTCTTTTTTGCCCAGCTGGTAGAGCTTCTAAAAATACAGGAGAAGAGTAGTTAAATGGGGTTAGAGAATGTTGAAACACCACTGAGGAGGGAACATTCAGATCCTGATTGCTTCAGGAAGTGAATGTGAGAAGTAATCAGTGAGTTACAACAACCCTCACAGACACAGATGCAGGATTTTTATTTGAATGTGAACTTGTGCAGCCCACGAAAAGTAACTCTTAATTCGCTCATTCAACAACATGTAAACCCAGCAGACTGCTAACGAGTAACTCCCACTAAATGTCATGTCATGCCAACATAGTCCATGCTGAGCATGAGGTGCCAGACTCTCTGTCACAAAGCTTTGATGAAAATGACTCTTTCTTTCCCTTTCACTCTAATGTCACCTTGGCTATCACACAGAGTTGAATTAGTTTTGGAGCTGGAGTGAATTCTCAGTACTGACAGTGGAAATTGCTAATCCGTGAGAATGATTTGGTGACATGCGAAAGTGCTAATCCTCCCATGTTATTCAGTGCCAGTGAGGACTGCCTAATCCCTCGCTGAGGGCCTGATGTAAAAGGAGATGACGAAACGACTCTCGAAGAAGATAAACTGGGAGAAAAGTCCACGTTTTCACAACACTGATATTAGCACAGCCAATATTTACTGCCGCTCTATTTGCTTTGTTGTAAATATTTTTTGATGTAAAAGCCAAAAACGTATTTGTGTGATGACTGACAACAGAGAGAAAATAATTTGTTCCTCAGGTAAATAGAAATCATGAATGTGGAAAAAACAGTAGCTTATGTGGGATTTTAAAACCCTTTGGATAAAACTCTTCAAGGAGACATATTATGCTAATTTTCAGGTTCATGATCTTATTTCGGGTTACTCTTTGCCTTAAAGGTGCATGCAATAGGTAAAAAATTGGTCACTTTGAATTCATACTCCCAACAAATAGGGGCAACATATACCCAAAGTTACAGCTAACTGCAACTAACTCTATTTGTTTTATACATCCTTGACTGCAGCTACTGTTAGCTCATTAGCTCATTAGCCATGAAGGTAGCCAGACTACCAGGTGAGAGTTGTTGTTTACACCACTAGCACTAGAGATCTGGACCACAAGGAAAAGAAGTTTTCGAGATATCACCATACTTCATTAGATATTTCTTCATCCCAAAAGTAGATCTTTGGCATAGTGTCAAAACTTTTATTTTTAACTAAAATCATTGACTATTGCACCTTAAATGGTCACAAAACACACATATTGTCCAGTGCCACTGCATTCTATTCCACCTCTGTCTAAAATGCTCTGTTTTAGTTCCCGTCTCTTAAGACCCCCCTCATGAATGCTCAGTCTGCTCTGACTGGTCAGCTGACACATGCCTGAGCCAACACCACTAACAAAAACAGAGCAGCTGCCCTAAATCACTTTTTACAAGCAAAACTACCCATTTATCGGAAATTATGCAAATGTTTTTTCACGGTGACATTGCGTTCAGTAGTAGTGCAGAGAGGAGTTTCTGTTGAAGCAGACTTTGACCTTTTTAACTTTTAGCATAGCATACAAGGTCTCCTTTAAATCTGTTTTAAGTTAAATTTCTATTCTTTCAGTGGAGAAACTGATTCAGTTTTCAAATATGATTTCAACCCTGAATAAACATAACTTGAAAATGTCATTGATATGTGATTAACTATTTTGATTAAAAGCTAATCAACTCAACTGGATTTTTCTGAATATATTTTTCTCTCACAAAATGATTACTTGGTTTACATTTCAAAATACAGTAGCTGAAAGAAGCCTTGAATGCCATCACAGCTGGTTTCTCTCACTTCTCGTCTAAATACAATCTGATCTGAAGCCAGTGTGAACATGTTAATGCTTTTGCATACGAGTTAAAACATCGGTCTTGGGAGGTAGCTGCTCCGCAGTTCCACGTAGCATTCGAGCACTCATCAGATTCTTGTTATTAATAATTACTAACAGGCAAATTACTTATAGAAATATGGAGCAGAACACAGGGAAAATATCAGGTCCCATGCTGACATAGTTCGTGAGTGGAGGAGACTTTCCAGGGATTGAGAGGAGATTAGGTTTTCAGAGAGAGAAATTGGGGATGAGAGCATATTATAATTATGAATGCTTTGACAGAAAATGACTCACTGTTTAATTATAGACCTGTCAGAAGTATCCCTTCTTGGTATTCAATACCTAATGTAGCTAGATATAATGTTTACAATCAGGTGAAAATCCACCAGAATTCACCTACCTTTACATAAAAGCTCAATATTTTACACATAATATCTTGTTGATTTGATTCATACAAAAACTAAAGTGTAAAAACGACTATTGATTATGTGCAGGACAATTTTTGGCTGAAGGCAGTGACCTACTTGTGTCTCTCAAGTATGACTGCCACAGGAACTGCTAACCTAAGTAGCAATGTTAAAATCTCCTGGCTCCTGGATATATCAGAATCAGAATAGGAATCAGTATTCTTTTATTGTCCCACAAACTTGGAAATTTGTTTGCCACAGCAGCCAAAGGACAGTGGTATTTAAAAAAAAACCAATAACAATAGTGAAAAATAAACAATATAATTAAAAGGAAAGAAATAGAATATAATTGAATAAATAAACTCCTATATACATATGAACATATGCACAACATTAACGTGTAATTATAAACAGTGTGGCAGTGAATTGTTATTTACATATAATAATAAATATAGGTATTTATAAAAATTGACCCGATAGTGCAAACTAAAAATGAGAAATGAGTTGTGTATGCCACTGGCAGCAGTGCTGATTGTAGAGTCTGACAGCAGAAAATGTAGAAAATGGCTGATGCCGCCACAGAGTCATAGAAAGAAATCAGGAGTGCCCCCTGCACTCCAAAGTACCCGAGCTTCCTCAGCAGATGGAGTCTGCTCTGACTTTTCTTGTATGTTGCTAGAGTGTGATCAGTCCAGTTTATTGTTCAGGTGAACTCCCAGGTACTTGTAAGATGTCACCAATGTCTGTTCCCAGGATGTTCAGCTGTGTGCAGGGCTGTTTGTGCCTCCAGAAATCCACCACTCTTTGGTCTTCCCGGCGTTGAGTTGGAGGTGGTTCTGCTAGCACCAGTCTACAAAGTCCTTAAAGAGCTCTCTGTATGCTCTGTTGTCCCCGTCCCTGATGAGGCCTACGATAGCAGAGTCGTCAGAGAACTTTTATAGATGGCTGTGGGGTGATTGGTGGGACAAGTCTGCAGTGTACATGGTGAACAGGAAAGGGGCCAGGACTGTTCCCTGTGAGTCCCTGTACTACAGACAACTGTAGTACCTCACATACTGTGGCTGGTTGGTGAGGTAGTGAAGGATCCAGGATGTGAGGTGTTGGTTGACCCCTGCAAGCTCCAGCTTGTCCCCCAAGAGTGCAGGCTGTATGGTGTTAAAAGCACTGGAGAAATCAAAGAACATGATCCTCACAGTGCTTCCAGGCTTCTCCAGGTGAGAAAGTGATTTGTCCAGGAGGAAGATGATGGCGTCGTCCACTCTGATGCCAGGTAGATATGCAAACTGGAGTGGGTCCATAAAAGGACCCACCAAAGGGCCGAGATGGACGAGGACGAGCTGCTCAAGGGTGTGAAGTGAGAGCAACTGGTCTGTAGCTGTTGAAGTCTTTAGGGCGAGGGATCTTTGTTACAGGTACCACGCAGGAGGTTTTCCACAGCAGTGGCACTTTTCCCAGCTTCAGGCTCATGTTGAAGATGTACTCCACAATCCCGCACAGCTGGTCTGCACAGGACTTGAGGAGCCTGGAGCTGATACCGTCTGGACCCATAGCCTTCTTCACCTCCATCTTCCTCGGCTGATTTCTCACCTGGGGAGTGGAGAGGGACACATTGGAGCAGGGGGGCTAAGTGTCGGGTAGAGGAAGTTGGGTGAATGTGGGAGGAGTCTGCAACATGAAAGCAGTGGAAAGGGAGGTAGAGGTGAGAATGGGGCAGTAAACATGGGGAATGGAAGAGGTGGTGAGTGCAGCAGAGATGACTGGGCCGGGAAAGGGGTCTAGTCAAACCTATTGAAGAATAGGTTCATGTCGTTCACGCACATCTGATCCACACAGCCTGGAGATGGTTTTAAGGCTTTTCCAGACTCCACTGACATTTCTCTCCTGACCAGAAGGCCTTCTTTTTCTCCTTAAGGAGAGCCTTTATGTCAGGGTTTATCCAGGGTTTGCTGTTTGAAAAACACTGTACAGTCCTGGTGGGTACAGTGTTAACAACACAGAAGTTTATGGAGTCCATCATAAAGCCTGTTAAACTGTCAATGTCCTCCCCATGAGAAATGCTCAGTTCTTCCCACACGGTTGAGTCAAAGCAGTCCCTCAGAGCCTCTTCAGACTCCTCAGTCCATGCTTTAACTGTGCGGGTTTCCACTGGTTGCCTGTTAACAAGGGGCAGGCAAGAGATGCACCCGGTTGTGGTCAGATCTTCCCAGGGGAAGGACGGGGGATGAGTTGTATGCCTCCTTACTGTTGGCATGAAATAAGTCCAGGATTTTTATTGTCTCTGGTGTAGCAGGTGACATTTTGTGTGAATGTGAGCAGGGTGGAGGACAGAGAGGCTAGATTGAAGTCCCCAGAGATGAGGAAGAGACCCTGTGGGTGCTGTGTCTGCAGTGAGCTTGTGACTGAGTGGAGAACATCACAAGCTGCATCAGCGTTAGCAGAGGGGGGGTATATACAGCATGTACAATCACCTGTGTGAAATCCCTCGGGGGGTACTACAGCCTCATACTAACCGCTTAAAGTTTGATGTTCTTACTGCAGACTTGTTCTTTAACAGTGATGTGCCCAGAGTTACACCATCTGTCATTAACAAACACAGCCAGCCCTCCTCCTGGCCCCTTACCGCTCTGTCTGCCGCCGCATTTAAAAGCCATCCAGGTGAGCATCCATGTCCGGGGTCAGCGCAGTTAGCCGTGTCTCAGTGAGCACCATGATGCTGCACTCACGGTGGTCCCTCTGATGCCGGTTCAGCGCCGTTAGCTCATCCATCTTGTTGAGGAGAGATCTCACATTCCCCATGATGACAGAAGGGAGGACGGGTCTGTGGCGTCTCCTCCAGCTACGGCGAACAGCTCCAGCACAGCACCCACATCTCCTCCTCCTCAGCTCGCAGGGGACATCAGGCCGCTCGTGCGGCGGCACCATGGTGCTACTGAGGCGCTAAACAGCTGATCTCTACTGTAAACAATAGGGCTGTGTACAGGCTCCCCGGACTCAGTGAAAAAAGCAGTTTTAAGATCAGAATGAAAAAAGCAAGACTGGCCTCTGTACTGCCCATAGAGAGAACTCCAAAGAGAAGTAATTAAAAACAGTCAAAAAAGTACAAATAGAAATATAAAAAGAGGAAAAAGCATGAAAGTGAGTGAGAACTGCTGTAACAGGCTGCCAATCATGTGGCGCCATCTTATCGTTGAAAAAATGACTGTTTGGGACACCAGAAACTAACAGTGTAGGCTACCAATACCCAAATCCATCCAGTCGCTAGGATAACATGCCGACAGTTAACATTTCTGCAAATCGCTTATACATTCACATTTTTACATAACATAGGCCTATGTACCATAATTACATTTCAACAATAAGTGTCACATGCTTATTGCCTGACATTTATATCTGGAGGTGGAGGAAATGGTGTTGGAGTTTAAGGCAAGAAAGCTGCCAATCCAGTGAACGCAGTTCAAGATGGTGTTTCAACATTTGTAAGTGGGAAGTTCCTGCTATTTTTGACAAGGGACCACAGCATTTCAACATTTAAAAAAATTGACGCCGATGGATAGTAGTGAACAAAAGATGGATGTTTTTGATGGGCCATATTCTCCAGCCATGTTTGAGGCGACCAAAACCAATAACCAAGAACAGTATCTTTTCATAAGTGTTTTTGAACAAAAAAACAGTTTGTCACAAGATAAAAGTGAAATGTTGACCTAAAGAAATGTAAACGTGTTGAGTCAAATGTAAACTTATTATTATTATTATATTAAACTTGCAACAGAAAACAGTTTCAACATATCCATGGTTAGCAGAAACAAACGTACATTGCCTACATCACTTCTGGCAATTGGGTTGTGCCAATAGATGTTGACTGGAATCAAGTTTTAGTGCTATGATGGATTAAACTTTGATTCCTTTCAATATACTATCTGTAATATTATACTCGCCTGTCATTTTTCTCAGTTATTGAATCCAATCGCACTGACTCTTATGAAAGCTTCCATTCTTACAAACACAACACAGACATAAGATTTGGTCAGTCATTTACCCTTAACTTCCTAAAGTAAGTAAAATTGCCTTATTTATGAGGTTACTTGCTGTTTTCAAATCAAAGTACTAGTATTGTTCTCATTTCCTCTTAAATCCAGAGAAGCGTCTGTTGAATCTTAAAATCAAGGACAGACTTTAATCAATACATGGGATCAATGCAGGCACCATATTATTGCAACAGGCCCCTACTACGACAGTACAAATGCGTCCCCTGAGTTCTGTGGCATACATAAAAATGTTAACAACAAGAGACTGTCTTACACCAGGGCTCCTTTTCCCTCTGTGTGTGTAGAGGTAAGGAATAGGTGTAAGTTACACGTGACCTTTTATAGTGGCGATGCCTCTTTAATATTGTGGTTTGGTTTAAACTGAAAGAGAAAATTTCGAAGGCAGCTACGGGAGTTCTCTTGCCTATTCGAAGAGAAAATTGCGTGTTACAATGTATGTAATTTTCTTCCAGTAAGTACCACCTTGTATGTGGGCTAACCCCTACCCCAGCTGCAGTAAGCCTTGGACGGCACTCCTAAAAACTGCTGAACTTGGAACTGAACAATAATGCGATTTGAAAAAATCCATTATATTGAACTTGTTTGCAGGATATAACATTATTAGAATGGGTGCAGGAAAAACTGGTGTAATATGCAAAGACAAATCTCATTTTGGTGAATGGGAAAAGGGCCTGTGAGTCGGTGGTATGCATATACCATGAAAAATGGATGAGTTCTACCTCAGGAGACTAAAATTAGACAGAAACCTAATATGGAGAGTGTAAAGTGAATGCATGTTAGTGTTTGTTGGGAAAGAAATCCAGTGAAATCATTTGGATAGTAGCTAATGCATTGGCTTTTAACTAGTTAATTAATTAATGAGGAAGAGCTTTAATTTCCTTTTTTGGTCCTTTTAGCTGCAGGAGGAATGTTGCAGAGCATCTGTTGCAAAAAATAAAATACAGTTATTAATGACTAAATGTCATTTAAAAGTGCAGGCTCAATGTCTTATCAATTAATGAGAATGCTCATTCAGCATACTCACAATTGATCTTATGGTTTAGCAATTGAAGCTATTTTATTCATACTGTAAATTTGTAACTCAAAAACTAGCCTTAACGTTTCTCTGAAGTTTTTGTTGTTGTCAAAAACAGAAACTAATGGCTTTTTGTCATCCAGACATAGGTTGTCACTTCCAGAAATGTTTGATCGTTAAAGAAACCAGCCACAGTGCTTGTGCGATATTTGGTGCTTGATGTACGTTTTCTGTTCTCTTAAAAGGCTGCATTGCAGTTAGATTTCAACTCATTCCACTGTTTAAATGACACTATGTTTAACCTGCTTTTGAGGCTTAATCATCAAAGCTCTTAACCCTACATCAACATGTTCATAGTTAGGGGGTCATTTACACATATAGCAGAGCAACACTGGCATTCATTTGGAGTTGTGATTGAATCTACCTGATGTTCACTCTCATTTAAACTTTGTACACAATTGTACGATGGTATATGAAAAGACAATTCAATAGTAACCTTGAGCCAAAACCCCTAAAAAATCAGGTTGGTATAATTAAAATTCTTAGTAGATTTATAGGTGCTATTTGTAAGAAAAGTTCAATAAATAATTAAATAATGATGCTCTGGGTTTCCCAAAAGCTTCATTATTTGACGAGTTGGAAATGAGAGTCAAAAAACTTTTCTTACAAATAGCACCATTGACTGGAAAATATGATATTATTTAATGTTAATTCATTATCATATGTGTTAATTCATTCTCAAAATAAATGTTACAATTACTTAAGTAAGATACTTAAGATACTGCCCCAATCAAACGTGAAGACAGTAGCTAGTGCAATAATAATTGACAAGAAAACATAGTAGTGAACTTTTGTCTTTCTTTCTTTCTTTCTTTCTTTCTTTCTTTCTTTCTTTCTTTCTTTCTTTCTTTCTTTTCTTTCTTTCTTTCTTTTTTCTTTCTTTCTTTCTTTCTTTCTTTCTTTCTTTCTTTCTTTCTTTCTTTCTTTCTTTTTTCTTTCTTTCTTTCTCTCTTTCTTTCTTTCTTTCTGTTTGTCTATCTTTCATTTGCTTAGGTTGCTATGAAAAACTGGGTTGAAGTACAGGTTTCTCTGGTCGCGGTAGCTTGTCTGTCAAGCTGCAAACGGCAAGTCGGAAAATGCAAATTGCAAATTCCCAAAACACGGCAACATTCTGATCAGCTCCCTCCATGCTACGTCACCAAATTAACACAGAACCGTAATCACCAAACAGCATGGGATCCTGCAATCTTTGCGTTGCCTGAGCAGACTGGACCGCCTTTTTATTGAGTTCTCTGTCCTGATTTGATAAAAGGGGCAGGATGCCAAAAAAACACATTTTCTCTTGTACTGCATGAACAGGGGGAGGAGAGACATGGGTTATTGAACAAACATTATGTAACAGTGATTACTGTTTGACTATAGAGCTATTCAAGACTAATTTTAATAATATAAATAATAAAAACTGAAGCACCTTTTATTTGCTGCTCTTACATTATTTACTAATGCTCTTCTTATATATTGTGAGTGCATGTGGTTGGAAAAGATATGGAAATCTGGTTATTATTGTTTTTTAACATTTGGTTGTTTTACAGTGATCCTATTGAGGCAAACACGATATGAATTAATTTCTCTCTGTCCATTTTCAACATTAACCGTACTGCTGCATGGTTAATATGACAGCATTAACCTCAGACTTGTGCTGTGTTAAAAGTGATGAAGAAATGTTACCAGGTCTGATCGATAGAGAATGATTACTTCTAAGTCTAAGTGACCAGAGAGCTTATTCATACATTAGACCAACATGTACATTTGCCATCATATCTAGGTAATAATTGTTATACATGAAAGGAGCATATATTCACATTATTCATATCCACAGCATGGACCCTCCTGTTACACAGTGTTTGCGCACTTGAGCTGTAGTTCAGAGGCACAAGGCCGTCCCTCCCTCTGTTTTTTTATTTTGTATTTATTAATTTACTTATTTTTGTTTATTTTATTTAAAGAAGGGACAATGCACATTAATTAACATGAACACCAAATTCTATAATTTTCAACTGCAGTCATCTATCAGTATGAGCAAATGGTGACTAAGTATTAACTGGACTTTTCTAAATCCGGAGACTGAAGGGTAAAGAACATGCTTTGTGAGCCCACAACACAGCAGACATACAACAAGCATGGTGGATGGCAGGAAACGGCATTGATGGCTCAACAAGGCACCGCTTCAGAGGAAACATGGCCAGTGGTGCAGAAAGGAGCTGTTTAATTAGTAGAGTTTGAATGCACAAGCACTTATTAGCCAAGAAGAACATGGTTCAGCTTCCGAAATCCCAACTGCATCCTGAAAACTCTTCTGATATTTTGCACTCTGCAGGGTGATCAGTGGGTGTGCAGAGTGCCACACTTCCCAGAATAGAAAGTACATTTGGCTTGTTTGTATTTGTGTTGAATGCACAGTGAATTACTGTATCATCAAGCTGAGCTGGAACTACACTGACGGTACAAAGTATCACTAAATTTTCTCAAAGTCCTGCAGCTCCACTCCTTCTCTTCCTCTACATTCTCTGCATTTTGTATTTGTTTGTCAAATCAGACAGCTTGATGATTACAAGACGTGTCCCTCATGTTTTGCTAATTCACTGCATCACAACAAGTTCCTTCATATAACCAGCATACAACTCAGTGTAAAACACTGCCAGTGTGTAGTAAAAAAACGTAACTTTGCACGCATGTTTGTTATTGCATCAACATGAAGTCATAAAAAGGCCGATGGGTTTAATGTCGTGTCCTTTCAGGTCAATTATCATGCGGGGTGTGTCATGTCATGCAGTCACAGTGCGGCAGTAATTGCCTACATGTGAACTCCCTCATGTGAAATAATTCCATTATTCATGCGACTATTATATCTGGAAAAGAGCATGGAAGGAACAGTCAGGCCAATGTTTAATATTTCATGGGAAAACAATAGGAAGAGTGATTACCAGATAAGTTTTATGACTCTTGTGATCTAAAGTGACAGATGAGAAATAAAAAGAAATACATGTTTCGTTAAAATGAGAAAACAAGTACAAAATGTGTATTAAACTTCTTTGCAGAGGTTGTCTAGGGAGTAAACTGAATTAGACTGACGTTGAGGGAAAATAATAATGGTTTCTTTTCAAATAATAGCAGCCGTGTAAAAGAATTCAAAGCCTCATGTTTGCAAGGCTGTGAGCCAAAGAGAAAGACAAGATTATTACATACAGCAAGCCTAAACAACCCATACCTTTAATGCTATACCCCGCTAAACACACATATTTAGATAACTGTGCCAATTACTTTAGTAGCTGAGAAGAAATTCAATTCCAGATTTTTAATATTTACAATATTAATGATGTAATAATACAAACTTAGATAAACATATTTTTTTTCCACAACTGAATGAGCAAGCTGTTTTCACTACACTGTTTGCAGCTAGAAAGGTGGCAGGGTCCGTCAAATATGAACAGAGTAAAACAGATTGAAATGTGTTGTTGTTTAAGGTCAGTTTGTTTATTCAGTTGATCTAGTCATGAAAACATTGAGAGTTTGTTTATTTATGGTTTGACTCGGCGTAAAAATTGCTCAATGAAGATACTTGTATTCCAATTAAAATTTCTTCCCCAAGACTACATAGTGCACCTTTAAAGTACGTCAGTACAATGCATTGATATAATGGACACCTAAAGTGCAAAAAGAAAAGTGTCTGGCACACATTCCATCAATAACACAGGGTATGAATTCATAAATAATTTAGTGTCAGTCAGTGCTGTAATTCAGAGTAGTTTAAATATTCATCGGTACAGTCCAGTTAAGTCTTTCACAGTCTAAAAAGCGTTTGCTCTTCTCCAAATGACACATATTTGGAAAGTTGTGTCATAATGAACAGGGATTTAATGGTGCTGACAGATCAGCCCAAAGATTAAAATCAACACGTGCGCCGAGCATTGCTTGAGCATTACAGATATCTCCTGGAAGAGCTGTAATCAGTTTCTCAAGCTTTACTAAATTAAAATCACATTAGACATCACAGTTAATTCAAGCAAACAAAGTTTGTTTGTTTTTATTTAATCTCATAAGCAAGGCATTCCTCATTTCTTCTTGTTTCTCTGCATTATCTTATACTCTGCCATCTCTATATTTTCCTCTTCTCTCTTTCACTCTCATTCTCACAGTGACTCATGCATCACCCTACAGCTCCTTTTCGGCTGTCAGATTTTCTACAGTTTCACTGACTCTAATCCAATTCAGAACCAAATCCCAAAACGCTCAACCCTGTAGGCTGCCCTTCGCAATGACCCCCTCACCATTTACATTTACCCAGAATTCTTAGGGATCTTGTATGTTTTCAGTTCTGCCAGTGACACAGTTGGGCCCAAGAGTTTCTATAAATATGACTGGGCTCTAAGGGACTCAAGTAATGGCCACTGAGTACTGAATGTTTGCCACCTAGGTCAGCCTGGGTCAGGCTATCAAGAGATATAGATGTACATAAGGAGGCCACTGGGGGTATTGAGTCATATGCAAGTGATGTGCCTTATAAACCCCTCAACTCTTTGTCTGAATTTGCATTAAACTTGTTACGTAATATATACAGTTATTATATTCCTAATAAACACAAGGTATTTAGTTTCTGCTCCTAGGGATCTCTCAATCAAAACAAAATGAAGGACAAATGAAGTGTAGTAGTTGTTGTATTCTGTATTAAACAACCACCAAATCTATCTATGTAACTGAGGCAGAAATATTCACGGACGTGGAATGGTTTTAAATTTCTAAGCCAATGCAAAGTGACAGGCAACTAAATGAAATGTTACCTTAAGTAAATTCGAGAATTTTCTCTGGGTTTAAACATTTAGGATAACGTACAAACACAGGTCAACTAAAATATTTTAGACATTTTAAAGCAGAAGGTTTACATACTATATATTTAACCTCTGTAGAGAGCAGATCCATAATCATTTTCATGTAATCAAAAATAAACATGCAAAGGCAGGGGTTTGGTTATGTTTAGGAGAAGATTATAAGTGAAATGTTACCTGCGTTAATTTAATGATGCAAGTTTAAACAAGTCAGTGTCTCTTGGGTGAAAGTTTTCTGTTTGTTTGACCAGTCCATCAACCTTACTCACTGCTCTGCTTGAACTGTCTTGCTCTTTATCTCCAGTGCCTCCTGACATTGGTTATGCATGGTATTTGGACGAATCCATTTTCCATAGAACTTAATTGGAAGGATTGGTATGTCACCTGCAGGCAAAATTGGACTTTGGCGTATGCACTGCACAGTGTTTGAAAGTCTACAGCCGTGTTATCTGTACACAAATTGAAACGATTAGGCAGGGGAAAAATGTTAATGAACTATGAGGGGAACAAAAGAGGACTGTCAGAGTAACTTGCTGTTTTCAGTGTGTTGGTTGTTAGTTCGGAGGTTGTTGTTTGCTGTCGAAACGTGAACTTGATAAGTACACACAAATAACGGAAAGAAGGAAAATGCCTCCCGAAATAGGCATCCATTGGCATGCTCATACCTACAATCTACATGTGATGAGTCAGACAAGGAGACAGCTATCTGTAGGTTAAAACAATGAGCAACACTTTTCACATTACACTCATGTTCTTCCTTGATAATATAAAAATAATGTTGCAGCTGGAAACGGTCATATCGGTTCAACTTAGATGTGACAGTCTAGTTTAATGAGCTCACATCAATTAAATTATCAGTTGAATGTTTCTTGTTACTTGTACATTTATTTGGGGACCACATTTCTCATAGAGCCAGAAGCCTCCAATTTTTTCCTCCTTAACATGTTGGAAGTGATTCTTTACCCCATCTGCCTTTCACTCCCTCCACCATCTGCCATTGCCAGAAAATCTGAAAAGCTTGAGCTTTATTCTGCTGGAAAAGCTGTATCCTCATCCAAACAAGCTCTTAAACTAGTTTAGAAGCTCCAGCTAATTCTGAACAGGTGCCAAGCAATAAAAAAGAAAATCTGACCTGCAGAAGCCACAATTTCAGTACTGACATCACTTAATTCTTTGAATCCTGCCACAGTTTGAAAAAGTGATTTGGTGATGCTAATATGCAACTCAGTTTATGGATTTTCCGCCATTGTAGAGCTGCTTTTTCTTGGATATATGTTTCTCCATAATGTTATAGTCTTATAAACCACATTCTGCCATGTAAACAGATATCTGAACTATTTTCAGCCACTCTTTGGTGGAAGAAACCCGTCTGAAAGGCATTAAACAGCAGTTGCAGGACAGAGGGCTTAGATATGATTGAGACATCACACTGACAACAGGTTGTCAGCAGAATCACAGCTACATCATTTTACAAGGTTATGCACTCGTACAAGTACTGAATTAGTATTTTAATTTGAGGAAATGATTTACAGTCTTTGAGAAATCATCTTTATTTTGTCAAAGTCTGCATGGTGAAACCTGGATCTGGACAGATTTTGATTTATGACATTTACTGTAAACATGGCAGATTTTATTGGAGGATTACAGCTTTAAAATACAGAGAATTTTCTTTAAAATGTAATATATTCATAGTAGAAAAATCTGATTTTTATCCGCTCCCTCTCAGAGAAGCTGTATCTGTTTGTCACTCCAGTGGAAGCAAAATCAGGTCTGCATCATCTGATACATGCTTAAATATCTTACAAGGCTGCCGTGTTTTTGTGTGTGAGCCCACGCTCTGAGCGGCTCCGGCTCCTGACACACCTCTCCAGTAGATCACACCAGACCAGTTCCTCCACAGCAGCAACACACAACTGGACTGTAATTATTATTAACAGAGAGACAGCGAGGAAGAGGGGCTGATAGGTAAAGGCAGACTGATAAATACACAAAAACAGAGATAGGCTTGTGGACGGATAATAAGGTAGGCAGACAGAGATAGTCACCAGAGCACCAGATGGATGGGCAACAAGACAGGTTGACAAATAGCAAGGCGGCCAGATTGACAGATTGGAAACACCTTAAACTAGGCTCCGCTATACCACTGAAATGCGATTTCCAGCAATGTATTCAATTTGTGTGTTCTTTCAATGCAAGGACTAAAGGAATATGAAAAAATGTCAGCCTCCTTAATGTATTTCTTCCTTTTTTCAGTAATTTGATGGTAGACTAAACAGAGCGGATAGGAGTAAGGGTTTGTAGTTGCTGTGGCAACGGCTTGCTCTTTGTTAAAGGCTACATTCCTGGCATCTGATGTTCCTGCGCTGCGATCAATAAAAACCCCAGCCTGCAGGGACTGATGAACGGACTGGGGCTTTTGCCAGGCCAGACAGGACTGAGGAGAGGGAAGGAGTGGAAGATGTGTGAACAGGAAGACGGGGAGATAAAACAGTGATAGAAAGAAGAGGGATGGAGGGAGAGATGTGGAGATGTGAGCAGTGCAGCTGCTGAGCCGGGCAGGGGGGGAGTGCGAGAGGAGTGAATGCATGTGTGTGTGCTCTCTGGCTTCTTCTGCCTCATCTCCGCTATTTTCTGAATGTCACTCACTTCACTATCAAAGTAAGGTATGTTGCTGTCTGTGTGCTTATCGTCTGCTTTCCTCTGCAGGATTTTGCTTTGCCGTGATTGACAAGAACTCTGTAGGCAGTCAAACGCTTTCTTGAAGGCACCGTCTTTTTTCTCGCATTATACTTTTCATTCAAATTTTCAGCACTGACAGATGTATCACAGGTTTTGCACACCTAATTGGCAAAGATAGCCATGGGCAGAATGACGATACTGCTGGCAGGAAGGCAATTATGGTCGCCCTCTCTGTCTACTTAGCATCTGTCAATTCAACAACCTGTGGCTGCTGGAACAGGTTTTTCTGTCCAGGTCTGTGTGAAGAAGCATGGCTCTCAGAGAACATAATGTTTTACAGCTGCACTGCATCGTTAAACTCATTACTCTGTTGTTATCTTCTCTTCCCGTAGAACTACCCTATAGGTCTGGGAACTGGAGCCACGCTTAACTGAGTAAAGTAATAAAATATGAAATAAATACACAAAAGGAAAACGAAACTCAATCAAGCAAACCTAAAAAAAATTACAGATTAATTTCCTCATACAAAATATATATATACATATATATATATATATATATATATATATAATATAATATAATAACGTTTATTAATTATGCAATAGATGCATCCTCTATATAAAAATGCACAAAGCAGGTTTGTGATGAATATAGAAACACAGTCTATTCAGTCTGAAAGCAAACAATGAGCCAGTGAGATGAGTCACTATGGTGATTACTTATTAAGCATTATTAAGTTTACATTCATCCCACTGGGTTTATGCACCTGGCAAACACGGCTGCAAACTCTGTGGATTCACTTATAGAAGCAAACACAAGCTGCCATTTCATTTCATATTGAGTTTGTATTTTAATTTTGAACACTTGCCACTTAGTCCATTCAGCACCCCACCCACTCAAACACAGACACATATATACGCACCATTATCACTGATGCAAAACACAGAGTCACACACATGCAGCAACAACAAATCCACATGGGCATTTAGCCATGCTGCTCTCTAACAAGGGTAATTTCTCACCACTGGACTGAGACATCCTCATGAAACATCCCCAGTTAAGCCTGATTTATGCTTCTGGGTCGCGGCGAAGGCGTAGCTACGTCGTCGACGCAGACCCCTACGCGGACCCTATGCCGTAGCCTGACGTGCACCTCCAAAAAATCCTGACTACGCGTCACGTCGACGCGTCGAGACGCGAACGGCAAGGACTGTGATTGGTCGGACAGACCACCTCTGCAAATGTCTTCTGCGTCGCCTGCACTTCAACATTTGTAAAAACAGCATTTGTTGTTCAATATCCACGAGCTCCATCTCCTAAAACACCCGCTCCATCTCAGTTGCCATTGTTTACTGTCTGACCGGAAGAAAACCAAGGAATCCGATATGAACCCCCCGAAACCAAACAAAGACACAGCCACACCGGTGAATTGGCGGTGAATTGCAGAACAATGCGTTCCCTCGACGCAGAACTTCGAATGCTCAATGACGGCTTAGGGTCGACGACGTAGCTACGCCATCGCCGCGACGCAGAAGCATAAACCAGGCTTTAGCCTGCAACCTTTTGCGCTAACACAGTGATGAACATTTACATTTCTCTGCAGCTGGCATTTCTCTCTCCATGCTTTGAGTTTAATTCCATCTTTGCAAGGAAAGGAGACAGTTCATTAAGGGAGAAAAGACATGGCAATTTAAGGAGACATAAAGTGTAAAAGGTTGATGTATGTAATGTAAGGCGGGGGGCAAAGAGGTGCAAATTGAGCTGAGTTGAGTGCAGAGTGTTCTAACCTTTCTTGTCCACGTATTGTGTCTTGCAGGGCTTGTTCGTGATGGTGCTCTGTATGGAAAAGAAGCTGTGCCATGATAGAGGGCAACGTGGGTAAAAGAGACATGCAACACCCAGCCCTGCACCACTGCCACCTCTTCATGGGCGGGGCCTTGCTGCTTCTCCTGGTCAGCCCGGCTCTAGGCTGCCCCGCCCGATGTGAGTGCTCTGCCCAAAGCAAGTCAGTCAGTTGCCACCGCAAGCGCCTGCCAACCATCCCTGAAGGCATCCCCATTGAGACACGCGTCCTGGACCTCAGCAAGAACAAGCTACGCATCATCACACCAGACAACTTCTCCTCATTCCTGCAGCTGGAGGACCTGGACCTTAGCGACAACCTCATCAGTGTGGTTGAGCCAGGCTCCTTTCGTTCTCAGCTTGCTCTGCGTTCACTCAACTTTCGCAGTAACTTGCTTCAGCTGGTTCCTGCCGGCGTGCTGTCAGGCCTTTCCAATCTCACCCGCCTTGACCTCAGCCACAACCGACTGGTGGTTCTCCTGGATCATGCCTTTCAAGATCTGCGCAAATTGTCATCCCTAGAGGTGGGTGATAATGAGCTGGTTTTCATCTCACAGCGGGCCTTTACAGGATTATTTGGACTCCAAAGTCTAACCCTGGAACGTTCCAATCTGACTGTGGTCCCGACTGAGGCTCTGGGACATCTGCACAGCCTGGTTGAACTGCACATGCGCTACTTGAGCATTGGTTTCTTAAAGCCATTCTCCTTTAAGAGGTTATCGCGTCTTCGCAGACTAGACATTGATTACTGGCCCTGGCTGGACACACTGCCTCCCCACTCATTGCACGGCCTCAACCTCACAACGTTGTTCATAACCAACACTAACCTGTCTGTGTTCCCAGGTGCAGCACTGCGCAACCTGCTCTACCTCACACATCTCAACTTGTCCTACTGCCGCATCCAACACATCCATCAGGGAGAGTTGGGTCAACTCCCACATCTGGTGGAGCTCCGCCTCCAAGGGGCTCATCTGGTTTCTATTGAGCCCTTTGCATTTGTAGGCCTCAAATCTTTGCAACTCCTGGATGTGTCACACAACAGTCTGGACTCTCTGGAGAGGGGAGTGTTTGCCTCACCAGACAGCCTCCAGAGGCTCTGTCTGGGTGGAAACCCATTAGTGTGTGACTGCAGATTGCTTTGGCTGCTCAATAGCCACAAGCCACCTTCTTTGCAGGTTGTGGATGACCAGCCAGAGTGCAGCGCCCCTGAACACCTCTTGGGGAAAACTCTCCGTGATCTCAAGGAACCACTGGTTTCAAGGTACATGACCTGCACCAAACCTAGGATTGGACCCAACACTACCCAGCTGCTAATGGCTGATGAGGGTCAGCCCGCCCACCTGAGCTGCATGGCAGAGGGAGCTCCTCGGCCCTCAGTGGTCTGGATTACACCCCACAGACGCTACATCACAGCCAAGAGCAGTGGTAGGGTTGAAGTCCAACCAGACGGTACCCTGGAGATCAAGGCAGCAGAGCTGCATGACAGTGGGGTTTACTTGTGTATTGCCAGTAACCCTGCTGGCAACGCTAGTCTGTCAGCCTCTTTAGCTGTAAAGAGCCTGGGCATTGGGGACAGATCACACTATATCAACAGGAGCACAAACTATCTGACAGACTCTAACAGCACATGGGGGAATGGGACAGTACTGTACAACATGACAGTCCCTATAGACATTAAGACTATCATCATATCTACAGCCATGGGCTGCCTGTCCTTCTTGGGTGTGGTCATCTTCTGCTTCCTGCTTCTGTTTGCCTGGAGCCGAGGAAAAGGGCGCCATAAGAGCAACTTTGATATTGAGTATGTCCCTCGCAAATCCAACGGGGCATCAGCAGAGGCAACAGAAAGCAGTGGCCCACGACGGGTCAACATGAAAATGATTTGAAAATGATACAGACAATATCGAGGTCAAAACAACAAAATGCCCACATATCAGCAGAATTATTTTTTTTTCTATGACAGTGGATTTGTGACAAATGAAAGTGATGTACTAATATAGTGGGTGTCAATATGACAGTGATCTAGTGAAAAAGTGGGCATGTGAATATAAAAGTGAAACCGTGGACGTGTTCATATGAAATAATGTTCTCATATAGTACATTGAGTATAATACTATAACCAACATATCAATATGGGAGTGATGTAGTGATGCACTAGGCATGTGTTTCAATGGTGATGTGATGAGTAATGATGTTGTTGGTTCACCGTGACAACAAGGTGACAGAGGGAGCCACCGGGAGTGACAGGGGACATCTTCATATGGCAGTAGAGCCATCATCACTGCAACATGTCAGGACTAAATTGTCTAATACCCATATTAGCTGCAGTGTGAAAGGTGTGTTTATGTGTGCGTGTGTGTGTGTGTATGTGTGAGTGCATCAGTGTGTGCATGTTGCATTCGTGCATTTCTTTGTGCATGTGCACGCATTGCCTTTCTTGTTGGACGGAACAATTAAAATGAATTATAGGGTCCAAAGCATTTTTCCAGGCCTTTGTTCTTGTTTGGTCATTGTAATGACAGTATTGTCACTGTTGAGTAAAACAGAGAATTATCTATGTTTGTATGCAAAATCACAGTTATTATATTCAAGAGAAATGCTGCATACATTTTGAAGTGGGTCCTCCTTGGAATGACTCCAACATTATATGGGGATTTTTCTAAACTCAAGGATAGGTTAAACACACAGAGTAGTTACAATGTGAAGTCTGAGCTTTATCTCAGAGTTCACTTTCTAGCAACACTCCTCCTGAGAAATTGCAGTGGTCAGTATTGTTATTACTCTGGAAAAGCTTTTAGCTATAGAAATGGCATGTTAAACTTATTTTATAACATAATAAATCACGTGCAGACTTTCCTGCCAAACAAATCTCGTGAAATAAAAGAGTCGGTGGTCGGACTCAATGGCAAAGATTTAATGGCCAATGTCCTCTTTGGGCTGCGACAAAGTTGGGATTCAAAGTTTTTTGGGTTGAATTTCCCCCCTCTCTCATTTTTCTTTGATCACACAAATTCAAGCTAGCGTGTCCAGATTCCTCCCTGGAGCACCGGGTATTTATTAGATGGCAATTTGAAAGTTGTAGTGGAATCTTGTAATGTTTTGTTATTTTTTTTTGTTTTGTTTGTTTTTTTGTTGTTGTTTTATTTTGCTGCAAATGTTTTAAATGTTTAGAAAAAGACAGTAAAACAATTAAGGGCAATTCTTTGTAATGCAGGGAAGTGGATGTAAACTTGTGTGATCCTGTTGTGATAAAATGTTCAAGGTTGTAAAATTGTTTTCATATGGCAAATTTATGGGTATATTTTCAAAAGGAAATAAATCTTAATCATACAACATCATGAAATTGGAGTTACAGTGGTTAAAAAGTGTATTTACTGCCTTTACAGATGTAAACATTTCTTTTGAAATCTTTTCCTATGAATTATTTTGTCTAATTATAATATGTTATAATTATAAAAATCTAACTCTAAGATGTTCCTGTAAACATCTCATATTTTTCTGTCACACAATATTGTATTACAGTCTTGACTTTATCCAACTTTTTTTTACTATTTACAAGTCATATAGTAAATATTGTGTTGTAACTCAAACATTGGTACAAACATTCATAGTTGATAGTTTATGAATCATTATTTATCAATGAAAATAAAATACATTTTCACTGATTTTAATTGTATTAATGAAGTATTGTTAGAGACAATAATAGAGACCCCAGGAAGAGTGGCTTCTGTGTTAATACAGAAGCTAATGGGGATCTTAATAAGCAAACAAACAATACAAAGAGGATACGTTTGACTTGGGTAAATAATGTCCCCCACAGAGTGACTGTTGGTTCCTTACCAGTTTAAAATGTGAATTTGTCAAAAATGACCTCATGTCTCTAAAAATAATATGACATTCTTATCAGTATCACCTGTACTTTGTGTGTAGTGCCATTTAGCAAATATTAGCATGCTTAGGGTTAGGGTTAAGGGGTTAACACGCTATAAACTAAGATGGTGGACATGTGACACCTCGAACCATCAGCATGCTAACATTGTCATTGTGAACCTCGTCACTACCTGTTGTAATTAGCCATCTTAGACAGTTGGTACTGCAACACCTTGGATAAACCACACATAGAAATGGATAAATCAGTAACATTTGTTAATTGTTAAGTTAATTTATGATTATGATTATATTTGCTAACGAGGATGGTGCGTGGTTGTCATAGCATAGCATTTTTTTAATTGGAAGGAGCTTTATTGACATGGAAATCATTCAGATTTAGTCAAAAAGCCAAAGCATAAAAGTACAATTTATCTAAAATTACCCAAATTCCATGAACCACAAAACGAGAAACAAGTGGTGTAAAGAGTAGAAAAATACAAATAACATCAATATGAACATCGTAAAATATGCCATGCTATGAAAATAATCATTAGCAGATTTAAGCACTTGACAAATATGGGGTGCTAATAAAGTTGTGGTTTGTCCAAGTGGTCTTGTTGGGTAGCGGTAAGCTGCTAGTGTGGTAGACTCTATTAACAAAAATATTTCCTTTCTTTAACCCAAGTCTTTCCCGTTTGTTTTTCACACAAATCACATAGTGTACATACTCTAGTTTGGACATGGCACATCTTCTCACACAGATACAAATACACAGCAGTGCTGACAAATTCTGTATTGCATAATATTCATGCTGCTAGAGATGACACACCCTGGCTGTGATTGTGCACGACACGTCCATGTGGTCCAGATGGTAATTGGAAAACTGTGTCTCCATGCAGCTTTTTGCTATATACTGATATACTGATACACTGATCAGAAAACATAAAAACTGGGACACATGAAGGAAATAACATCAGAATTGGGACACTTTGAGCTGCAGCAAATATGTAGCCTATATAGCTGGTAAGCAAGCAAAACAAACCACATCACATCACCTGATTACAAGTCAAGGAGAAAACCTGTGTGGCCTTTGCTGCTTCACCTGACAATCAAATAAAAGGAACTGTTAATTTGCCATCCTGCTGGAACAGAAAGCGTCTTTTTTAGACAGTGCTTGATGCTATCATGCTAATGGTAAAAAGACTCTCTGTCTTTTGTGTGTGAAAGTTCACTGGGAATATTCAGGGTGCTGCTGTGGCACTGTGGAGACAAGATCAAAGTCCCTCCAATAGGCTTTAATTATTTTTGATACAGCTTCCTTTTTACCAAGAGAGTGCTGTAAACAATGGAGAGAAAATTTAATCAATCTATTACTGTCTAGTAGGTGGATTATTTCAAAAT
This sequence comes from Diplodus puntazzo, assembly GCA_963678695.2. Taxonomy (NCBI): domain Eukaryota; kingdom Metazoa; phylum Chordata; class Actinopteri; order Spariformes; family Sparidae; genus Diplodus; species Diplodus puntazzo. The sequence goes on along the minus strand of OZ023175.1, from coordinate 19,645,036 downwards.
TGGTTCTTTAATGATTCTAGCTCATATATGCAGTTAACAGTGTGTAATTTATATTTGCATTTAAAAGTTTATCCTGCTGAGTAATCTGGAGAAGAAACATTACATTATTATCTTCCTTTTATACCTGTGATCATAACCGAAACCATCATCTATTATACCATCATCCAAATATATGATGCCAGCACTAAGGGAGTGTTTGGTTTTGCTCAAGTAGAGGTATTCATGCTCAGGGCCATGCACCTCTAAATCAATAATTTCACACATAAAGGATCTGCATAAAGAATCTGTCACAACCTAGTAACCACATCAGAGAGCATGAATCAAAGTGGACCAGACTTTGCAAGCCTGGGTGCTGCATCAGTGAGAGTTTCACTTGGTTGTTTAAGGGTTTACAGCGATGGACAAGCCTTTCTTAATGCAGGATCTTTGACCCGTCTGCCAATGATTGACATGAAAAGAATATCTCCTGTTGAAGTCACAAGGTCATTATTTCTCATGAGATCATCTTTCTTCAACAGCAAATTTGAGTTTAGTACTTTATACATCCAAAAAACTGAGCTGATGGGAAGTGACTGATGATATGCCTTCATACCAGATCCACATCAGATCCACTTTTATTGTATTTGCAGCATAAATACATATCTGTATTTTGAGGGTAATTTGTAGGTTTTGGGGAAGGGCTTTACATTTTACAACTAAAACAAAAAAAGACATTTGCAATTTGTATGCAATATGTATCTGCAATTAGCTAGTTATTTTATTTATTTGAAAGTGACCTGAATCGCAAAAAAAAAAAAAAAAAATTGTAGTGCAACATCCTGGGTCTTGCTGATAATGTACAGACGATAATGAAAAGTCAGTTGCTAATCGAGCTGACCCGCAGAGATGGCAGGTTCAGGCCATGCAGGACCACATGGGCCCTCGGTAAGCAGCTATAATAGCGCAATGTTACAGTCTGTTGGTTCTGATGGGGCTGGTGTTGTAACGTTGTAACGGAGGCTGCCGCACTGTAGCAACCCTGTTGAAATAATTTCCTCCAACCATTCATCACTGAAGAAGTGCAGTCTTTTTACTGTACATCTTTTATAATACATTACTGCAAATACATCCAGTACTTTAAGTATTCTTCTCATCAAAAACTAAGAGATTAAATACTTAGGAGGAGGGGCATTTACAAAGTTACTTCACTGATAGTTTTCACTATATTTAAAAAGAAAAAAAAGGCCTATATTTAGACCAGAAGTAAGCATATACTTATTGGTATAAAAACTTTTACAAGTAAAACAGATGGAGCCCCAGATTTATAATTGTGTTTACAGCTCTTAAAATTGCAGCTTGGCATCTTTCACAGTGCTGGAAATGTTTTCATCTGAAGCATCCACAAATATTTCTCTGTAGCATATAAAAAAGAAACCAGATGAAGCGAGTTGATTTTATGGAGAAGATTAAAAACATTCAGTAGGCTTTTATGACAGTTTTGAAAGAACAAGAAATAACACATTCCTCTTGTAAATCTATAAATACACTCAATACAGTGGAGGACTTTCATAATACAACTAGCCTACTAGTATGGTATGACCAGTAATTCCATAGCTAATTTAAGCTAATTTAAATATATTATAGCTTACATAGTATACTTATATATATCTATATATATCTATATATCTCTCTCTCTCTCTCTCTCTCTCTCTCTCTCTCTATATATATATATATATATATATATATATATATATATATATATATACATACATGTACATATATATATACATATATATATGTATATATATATGTATATATATATATATATATATATATATATATATATATATATATATATATACAGTGTCTACAGTGAATAATGTCAATTAAACAGCAATATATAGTATACATATATAGTATACATACACACATATATATATACACACATATATATATATGTATATATATATATATATATATATATATATATATGTATATGTATATGCCATATATACTATATATTGCTGTTTAATTGACATTATTCACTGTAGTCAGCCAACTTTTTGACTTTCCACACTTGTGTAACAGTTTACATTTATTCAAACCAAACACAAAGTAAGTTTTGCCACGTGTTATTCTCAAAACTGACTAACTTTAGTCCATGTTTATTTACCGACTGTGCAGTCATTAGCTGTAAGCTAGCTAGCAGTGTATGCATGAATTGTGTTTGTGTGGGTTTGTGTCTTCATTCTTTTCCTCCTATTGATTCAAGTCTCTTTGTATTTGTGAAGAGTCATCTGTGCATAAGTGCACACTTTTATTAAAGGGACTCAGTGTCAGAATTTGTAACAATCTGCATGCATCAATCACTTTTTTTATTGGCTACATGTGAGCAGATTGTAATGTTAGGGCTCTCTCAGTACAAGCCTAGTATACAGGTACAAGTCATTAGTTAGCTGTTACTCGGCCCCCTGAATTCAACTGGTAGGCAATACTCACATGCTGTACCTTAAATGCTGATGGACTGTGGATTTTTTTGAGAAGGATTCGGGTTGGATTCTCCACTACAGTCTGTGACTGATGCATGTTCTTGAGTGCTTCCTCTCAGTTCCTCTTTCTGCTTTGCTAACAGATAGCAACAGTTGCAAATGTTCGTGTAGAAATGAGTCCGATAAGATAAACGATCAGCGTCCAGCACAACATAGAAGTTCCAGAGAGCTCCTTTAAAGATGAGACACTTTCATATTGCGTTGCTTAGGATGAAATCGCCTCCAATCGCATCTGTTTATTGACTTGCATACTTGCATATGCAAAAGTGCAAACCTCTTACATTTGGTTTTTGCTCTATACATTTTAGCATGTACTGTCATTCTGCAATAGTTTTATTGTAGCCACATTTAATGCTGTTCATCAACATCATCACATAGTCAGCCAAGACTATTCTGAAGTCAGTACTTCAAAATGTAATGTAAATTTTGACCTAATTTCCAGAATATTTGCAAAAGGAGACGTTAATGTGCATTTCTATCCACTACTGTTGGTGTGCAAAAATAGGAGCTGGCTGCATCAAGATGAACAGCCGGTGGCTACAGATACTCCAGTCGACTGCCATAACACCATTTCAGAAGATGGCTCAGAGACTTTAGACACTGGAAAACCATGTAAAAAACATGATGGATGAATAGTATTCATGATTGTTTCATGTATTAATTACATTTTTTTCGGTAGAGTGACAAGTTGAGTGGAAGTCATATGCTTCATGCACATCATGTACATCATAATCTTGTTTTACATTTAAATTCCAAGCTTTTAAAAACCCTCAGGTTGTTGAGCAAATTTAAAGTTTAAAATGTATATAAAAACTGCAATAACGATCAAAACATACTTTGTGACATTGTTGCAGCAATTTCCTTTTCTGTGCAGATGTTATAATGCCTCAAGCTAAAGAGCAGTGAATTTAAATCTCATTTGTCATTGAAGGTGAAACTGTCACGATCTCATGTTCTGTGGCGGATTTTTGTGTTTGGTGTTGTTTGCTTTTTGTTTTGCTTTTAGAGGTGCACTGAGAGGCTGGGTGGAGTTCTCCATTTCACTGGAGCTGCTGACTCACATGCACCTGCAGCAGGTTGGCATCAGCACATGCTGACAAGCCAGTGCTCCATGCTACCTGCTGCCTGATAATTTTGTGACGTGGTAGATGGCTCAATCAAGACCTCCTTCTCGAGTTCTACTAGAGCTTATTTAGGTTCTTTTATTCAAGATCTTATATTGCTTTGTTTTGTCTACAGTGATCGCCTGCATTCCTGTGGTTCCTCTTCCAGCAGCCCAGCTCTCAGCACCTCTGCTGCAAAGAGCTTTGTGCTCACCTGAGCGTCCTCTCTTCATGCAGTCTACCAGCACCACCGTGAGCCACTTTTCAGCCTCCTTCCACCTGTCGGACTGAGACTCACGCCTAAGCAGCTTGTCACCCTCTGCCTCCAGGAGCCTCGTTCAAAGATAAATAAATCAATTTGTACTCCATATCCTGCCTCATGTTCGCTTTTAGGTTCAACAACCAACTACAGAGTGTAACAGAATCATTTGACCAAATTATGGACCCAACTGATTCGGAATCCCTCCACCTGCCTCTAAATGCTCAAGGGATCCTTGTGGAAAAGCATGAACATGCTGATGCTTCTGAAAGTCATGGACTCGCCTCAGGCTCCTGGCTCCAGTGTCTCCCAGCTTGGTCACCATTTCAACCTGTTAACCTCCCAGCCACCTGCACCTTCTTCAACCACACCTCCCACTGTGACTTGGGGGCGGAGAGAGACAGGCAGAGCAGCAGGAGGATTACTCAGAGCCTTTTGTTCCCCCACCTGAGCATTATTCTGGTAACATAGTTCCTGTGGCAGCTTTCTGTTAAAATGTTTACATGTGTTTGACTTACAACCCATCAGTTATGCCACAGATAAATCAGAAGCCCCATTCACACTGCCCTTTGAGTGCTGGGATCCTGCGCCAATTCTCTGCACCCTCCTCTGTGTTAAAGTCTCAGATGTGGCAAGGGGTGAAATTTGACTGCAGCTCTGATGCGCCTCCGGAGGTAGTATCAGAAGCATAGCATTGGCGAATCATACCTGTGTGAATGGATCGGACCCACTCAGCCAGTCTTGCAGATGCCCGATCAGATTGGCATCTGGGGAATTTGGAGGCCTGGTCAAAACCTTGGGCCCTTAATTGTGTTCCTCGAGCTGTTCCTGAGCAGTGTTTGCGGTGTGTCAGGGCACATTGTCTTGGGGGGCCACTGCCATCGGTTAATGTCGATGTGATGAGGGGGTGTACTTGGTCCACAACAGTGTTTGGATGGGTGGTGCGTGTCAAGTGGCATTCACATGAATGCCAGCTACCAAGGTTTCCCAGCAGAACATTGCATTGTGATGAGATGATCAATGTTATTCACATCACCTGTCAGTGGTTTCAATGTTGTGGCTGATCAGTGTATATTATGCAATTTAGAGCGGAAAACGTAACTTTGTCACTTTCCAGAATGTTTGGTGGGTCAGGATCTCAATCCCAACACATTCTAACAGCATCCATATGATTATAAACAGTCAGCGGGTACATATCTCTCTATAAAAGCAAGGAATCGCTGTCTGTCTGTCTGTCTGTCTGTGTCTGTGTGTGTGCCTCAAATATCTCTGCGGATCAGGATCAGACTGACCTGAGAGTTTCAACATGGCTGCCGTGTGGTTCAGTGGTGTGCAACTTCGCATTTGTTTGGACTGCAATGATACCGTGAATAAATTATTTCATAAATGCTTTACAAATTCGGGAGCATTGTCCACCGGAGCCACCACAGTCACGTGCGCACCAGAGCCAATCACTGCACACCGTAGCCACATGCGTGAGTCAATGACTGCGGAGCTCAAGCCCACGACATACCTTAAGAAACAAGCAGACTTATGCCTGCGGTGGTGCGAACTGGACCGGGAGTTAGCCGGCACTTCGGTTCATTCTGTTCTGTGTATCTAAACTGACTGTTGTGGATCAATGAGACTAAACGAGTCCGTACCGAGTCTGTTCGGGTCTGAGTAGATGCGGAGACGTGCGGACAACAAAGTGGAATCGGAATCTGTGGATGTTCGTGTGTAGCTAGCTGCTAGCTGCTAGCAAACCTACACGGCCAGCCTCCCGAGGCGACGGACCGGACGCACCGGCATGTCCAAAACCGGACTTAGGGTAAATAATGTCCGCCACGCTTTTTCGCGAACATTGCCGTCACGTTTGCTTTGTGTCTGGTGCAGAAGAAACGGTAAAAACGGGCTTTTATCACGAAAATGTTCAAGCAGCAAGTTTGGTTGTTGAGGAACAGGAAGTTGTGGGAGGGACGTCGGCGGATGATTGGCAGGCAACAACGGTCGGTGTACAGACAGCGATATTGAGAGTTGAGAGATTTGTAACATTTAGAGTGTTTGGAGTGTATAGTTAGCGTGTTATGTAGTGTTTGGTGTAGTGTGTGTAGTGGAGTCAGTGTTTTGTTTAATGAGTTAAAACAGGAGAAGCTGAATGTGGAGCAGGCAGTGCAGCTCTTCATTCAGCTGGAAGGAGCTCAGGCAGACCTGAGCATTGCCTGCATTTAAATGTAAATAGTTACACATAACTTTGTAAATGTTTCAAATGTATGCACATATTCAGCAAACAGCAATTTAAATTTGCATTGTAAGTAATACAAAATGGTTTGTTAAACATATTTGTTGTTTTCACAGTAAAAAAAATCTAACTTTTTCTACTCGGATTTTATGGTTTTTTTTTGTGATTTTAGGTCCATTGTGTTAATACAGTATGTCAAAATGAAAAAATAACTGTACAGTCACACGTGAGGTTGTGCTGAAAATAATGACACCAAGTAAATAGTTTTTAAGGTGAAATATAATGGCAAAATCAAAAATAGTCAAAATCGGCCAATTATACCCTGGAATATCGGATTTCACAGCAAACCTAAATATCCCTGACGTTCCACCTTCAAACAGCCTCATTTGGCCATCAATGAAAAAGCTTCTTAACCTCCCACTTTTCCATAGGAATACATATTTTCTTACGGGCACTGCACTAGTTCAGATTAACAGGAGGAGACCAGGGGAAACACGTGGAAAAAACACATAGGTGTCATCATCATGACGTGTTCCTGTATTGTTGGAGGGGAGCTCTGTGGTTCTCGAGTCTCATGGTTCTTTCGTGAGTGAGATAAGGAAAGATTTTGACCACCCAGTACAGGGTTCAGGGGCGGCAAGTAGACTGAACTAAGTCAAGACTCTCAGTCAGCAGCAGAATACTATTGAATTACGCATATAAGCAGCAGAGATGGATTGGAATGAGCCCTCGCTCGCAAGTTTTTTTTAAGAAGAATGAGCGTATCCAGCTGTACCTCATCCCTTCACCCTCTTCTCCATTCGTGCTGGGACTCCCCTGGTTACTGCTTCACAACCCCGTCATTGATTGGACCGCAGCCTCCATTTCCAGTTGGAGAACCTTTTGCCACTCTTACTGTCTCCACTCTGCCGCAACAGCAGTCAAGGTATCTGTTCCCATCCTTTTCAAACCACCTGATTTGGCCCTAGTGCAACCTGAGTATCACGATCTAGCTACTGTGGCCGTGCGGAAGTGGTTGCGCAACGGGCTCGCGGCCACCGTACATTCGCGGAACTGATTACAAGATAAAAGGCACCTGTTGGCAATCCGTGTGGGATTCTTGACTTTGTTTCCACGGAGGGCTGGCACGCTGCTTGACTGGTGTGGGCTCCGGAAAGGGAGAAAGTCGACGGGGACTGCGGAAGTCCCGGTGTCGGGAGGCGTTTTGCCTTTCTGTGGCAGGTTGTGGGGGCAAGTTGTCTGCTGAAGGTTGTGGGCAGGGCTGGACTGGGACAAAAAATCGCCCCGGGCATTTTTGGCTAAGACCGGCCCCTCATAATTAGCAGAGCACAACCGAAAAAATAAAAAAAATAACTTTTTGCCTTTAGGCTTATTAGAAATGTACAGTTTATCATTACTTTAGAAGTCCATCAAATAATCATTGTGGAAAGCAAATAAGTAAATTTACTGAACACAGTTCTACCTCCTTAGCTATATTCTATTTCAAGCATAATGTATCATCAATCCTAATCATCTTAAATATCAGAAGTTTAGCATATGTTGTTAACTCCACCACTCTTGTCTGCTCTGTGTAGTTCAACTGATTCTTTTATCCTTTTTATTGAAATCATCTCTAATATGTATTTTCTGAATTTCCCTGGTATAGCAGCTCAGCTCTAATTCTTCAGGTTAAAAGGTGCTCCCTCCTTTAAAAAGCTATAACATTGTTATATCAGGCTAAAAACAGGGCTGCTTTATGAACTCATGCAAAGCAACTTGTCTTAAAAGCACTTGACACTGTCTTACTCTTATTCAACGGGTTTGTCCCGTTGAGAACTCTACATGTAAAACAGCTAATGTTACCTCCATCACCACCATGCTGTCTCAGAGGACGTGGAGGCCACAGCAGCCCCTCCAGCGAACATGTCTGTGATCTTTGCACATTTTCCAACATCTACAGTGAGATTCTTCTCTTAGCACGCAACTTCTTCGCACCCAATTTCTTTCTCTTTGGTTGCTCTATGTTGTCACCCCTCGCGCTCAACACTTTCAAACTAGCAGAAGTTACAGGTGACAGCGCAGGGATGGGGCGGGGCTGCTGTCGTACTATATCCTGATTGGCTTGGTCCACTGTCTATATTGAAGATGGGCCAATGGGCCGCCCCCTCTAAACTTTGCACTTAGAAAAAAAAAAAGAGGAGGGCTGAGAGATTTCATTGGATTTGCCCAATGTCCTTCAAGAAAATCAACCAATGGGCCGTCGCGGTCGATAAAAATGATTTATAATATACTGTTTTGATTAAATTATGACAGCCCGGCCCAAAAACGTGCGTCGGCCCACCAGGCATTGCCGGGTACGCCAGATGGCCAGTCCATGCCTGGTTGTGGGTAATATGAGTACCCTGGGTGGGGAGGGGAACTCTGACTGCAATCTGCTGTATAGTAGCTAGTGAGCCACTGCCTTGGTTAGAAGCATTTTTTGTTGTCTGTTATGCTGGTTTGAGTATTATTTATTTTGTATTTGTTTCCACATGTGCTCTGTCAAGAAAGAGCCCCGTCTCTGCCACCTCAACGTCTGTATGATTGTGTTGGTGATCCGCTTGCTGGTGCACCGCGTCCATCCAGCCGCCTGTACAAGCTGTCATGCCCTGACACAGAGTCGATGGAGGAGTACATCAACAACTCCCTGGCCTCTGGCTTAATCAGGTCCTTCTCGTTGTTGTGGAATTTCACGCACTTGGACCATTCAGGAGAGATGAAGACTCAGAGTCACCGATGGCTTACGTTGAGATAGTTTATAAAACAAGATCTTGGAGGAGCAACATAACATCATGTCTCTCTGCACAGAGAGTTGCCATGATAATCCTCCCGAGTCTTCCCCAATGTCCAAATGATATCTTACAGCTTCAGGAGGCGGTGCTTCCATACATGGTTGTCTGTTTAACAAAATAGTAAGGGGGTGATGCAGAATCTCTCCCCTCTAGCCAGAGGACTAAGAGGTAAAATAGGTCAGAGACACTTAGTCTGCTAACATAGATAGATCAAAAGGCCTCCTTACAAGGTTTCCGCAAACAGTTAGCTTAGCCTTGGCTTGGTTTGTCTGACATCTGTTCTGTAGACATATCTATAGTAGCTTTGAGTATCTATGTTGCAGACACTATGAGAAGACTGCTCGTAGAGCAGTCATCAATATCATTATCCAGACTTTAACACCTGTACAAGACACATGTGACCTCCTATTGTTTGACGACATCATGTCCTGGAAGAATCATCTCCCCTCAGGGAGAGACGGATGGCACCCTGTATCGAATACCGAGGATTGAACACCATCACAGTGAAAAACAAGTACCCACAACCCCAATTGATCCATCCTTCGAGCCTCTTTATCATTCACATACGTTTACTAAACTTGACCTGCAGAACACCTACCACCTTGTCTCCATCCGCAAGGGAGTTGAATGGAAGACGGCATTTAACACCCACCTTTGGTCACCGTTTGTATATCAGGTGATGCCGTTTGGTCTCTCTAACACTCCAGCTGTGTTCCAAGCCCTCATCAATGATATACTCAGTCATGCTCAACCACTTCCTGTTCATTTACTTGGGAGACATATTGATATTCTTCAAGACCGGGGAGGAACACATAGAGTAGGTGAGGTTGGTGCTCTAGAGACTCTTAGAAAACAAACTCTACATCAAACATGGTAAGTATGATTTTCATTCATTTGAAGTCAGCTTCCAGGTTTTTGTGACTACACAGGGAGTCGAGGTTGGAGAAGTGGCCCACTTCATCCACCCGCAAGCAGTTGCAGCCATTCCTGGGATTTTCCCATTTCTACAGGAGGTTCATTAGTGACTACAGCCGTGTCGCTGCCCCCTTTACTAAATGGACTTTCACCTTTTCACCTTTCACCTGGTCTCCTGGAGCTGATGCTGCTTTCAAGAGGCTAAAAGAAATTGTTCACTTGCCCTTGTCCTTCAGCATCCTAACCCAACATGTCAGTTCATGTTGCCTGCCGTCTTCTTGAGCTAACTGGAGAGACCAGTGGACACTTCACCAGCCCACATTACACGGTCTCCAGCCCTTCAGCAAACAAACTGCATTCTGCTACAGCCAAATATTTCAAATTTTTGAGCACCTGCTGCCATTTTTCTGCACCCTAGTTCCTATGTTTGTGTGCATAGTTGAGTCACTTGGCCTTGTTTCCATGCCAGAGGTATTGTTTTTTAGCTGCAACTCTTCCATGAAGATCTCTTCCAGCCAGACTTCTACAGACAGTAGATGGGTGTACCTGGGTCCCACTGGTTTCTGCCAGCTCTTAGCTGATGGCACTGCTGGACAATGTACGAATTCGAAGGGAAATAAGCTTGATGTGTTTTTTTCTTGGTCGACCACTGTGTCTGCTATCCTCAACATTGCATTGCATTATATATATGTATATATACATACATTGTGAATAACATTGATCATCTCATCACAATGAGTTGCTCTGCTGGGAAACCTTGGGTGCTGGCATTCATTTAGTATGAGTATCTTTAGTATCATTTAGCCACTGGACAAGCACCACCCATCCAAACACTGTTGTGGACCAAGTACACTCCCTCATCACAACAACACTAGCCCAGCAGGACAATGAGCCCTGATACACCGCAAACACTGCTCAGGAACAGCTCAAGGAACACAATAAAGGGCAAGGTATTGACCGGGCCTCCAAATTGTGAGTGGGTCTGATCCATGGAGGCCCCACCCCCCAACATACAGGAACCAGAGGACTCACTATAAAACGTCCTGGTGCCAGACACCAGAGATGTTCACAAGTATTTTTTTGCAAGTCCAAGTCTGAAGTATTTTGTCACGAGTCTTAGTCAAGTCTCAAGTCTTTGAGGGGTGAGACTTGGTCAAGTCTCAAGTCTTTGGTCACGAGTCCAAGTCAAGTCTCAAGTCTCTAAAAAATAAAAGTCTTGTGTCTCTTCTGGTTGTAGTGAGCCTTCTGTCATCTGTTGCTATCCAGTCTACTAAGAATACTGCACCGCTATATCTAAGAAATATAGATACACATCCTGGGATGGCCTTGGCTGTATATCTGCACACCTGGTTTTGTTAAGAAAGAGTCAAGGCTGCTCTGTCCCTCTGCACTGCCAACTGGCCACCTTTTTTGCTCTGTTGAATTCAGAAAACATGTAGATGAACAACATGGAAAAATGAGGCTCTGAATTATAGTAATAAGATCTGGATGACATAGCTACCATTTTTATGTGTAGCAAAACACATCTGGAACCACAAGTTTCTTTGAGAAGAACTGGGTCTAAACTAATGATGCAGGCCATATATCAATCTTTTATTTCTGATTATAGAGAGGGTTGCGAAAAAAAGACATAGACTAACTCAGAGTAACAGGAAAATATTGCTATTTCTTCAGGCCATTAGACTCCTGAACCAGAACTCAACTTGACCACTCCCCCACCACCAGAACTAAGCCTGACACACACATACACACAGCCTTGCACATATTTTAATTTCTGATTAAATTATTTAGATTATATTTAATTACATTATTTTCATCATACTAGTTTGATTTTATTCATATTTATCTTATTTATTCTATTCATAAGGCCAGTTTAGGAGTAACCAGGAGACAATTCACTGCATGTTACTCTGTGACTTCTGTATGTGACAAATAAAGTAATCTTGTAACCTTGTAAATCTAACATTATTAGTCATGCTATAATAACTAATCATCCAATCTCAGTTATAGTAAGCTACATCTGCTGGACACAAAATTAACACCGTTCAGATACTGGTAAATCATGCAAGTGGCTGGTACTGTATGCTGCACTCACAAGCCAAAATAACAATGATGATCTATTGACTGGCTGGTAAAATTTCAACATTCACTTGTCTAGCCATGTTGCCAGTGAACAAAACAGTTAAAAGTTTGCAATCGTATTGTTTAATTACACTGGGTCTTTAATGACACATTCCTTTATCCTCTCACTCAAATGCAGTGTAATGGTAATCTGGTTAACCTGTAACATTAACGTTATGTGCTCAACAATTAACCTGTAACCTGCCTGTAAGCCGACAGTATAACTATGTATTTTTCTACGGTTAACGTTAGCCAGTAGATCGTGGCAGCGGAACGTAGATGATTAACGCTACCTGACCCTTTTTTTTTTTTTTTTTACACGTCATGTCAATGCCACTGAATGCAAATAAGTGCATTGAGTGCAAAATTCACTCATCTATTCAAATATTCAGTTACAAAGCTAGTAGCAAGTGTTACATAGCTGATGCTGAGCTAGCTGTCCATATGCGCTAATGTGACTGACCTACCCAGGGGAGTTTTCAGATGCTTGATAATATTTGATGTGGTGGATCCAGCATCTTTGATTCGGGTACTGCATACTTTGCGGTCAATGCTCCATGTGTTGGTGACATCCTGTTTTTATAACCAAATGTAATCACAAATGGTACAGCAGCAGCTGCAGGTGTGCCGCCAGTCGCCATAGTCATCATCCGAGGTACAAGTGCGTGAAGCCGCAAGGCGCGCACCCAATGTGTAATATGGTTACCATGAAAAAAGAAAGGAATCAGATTAAGCTCGTCAGATGTTTCAGAGTTTCCTCAATATTAATACATCAAAAAAAGAAAACATAATGATTGTTCACGATTGCCAAAACACGAGTCCGAGTCGAGTCTGAAGTCTTTTGAAGTCTCTGTGTGTGCAACTTAAGTGCGACTCGAGTCCCCATCTCTGCCAGACACCACAGGACACCCTCAGAGGTCTTAAGCCCCCCACACACCGCCCAGACTCAAACCAACAGCCAACTGCCTGTATCTGACCACTCCTCTCGTCTGACCCGATCGGCAGAAAAGTTGCATTGAACACACCGCTTCGACGTGCTGCCTACTACACAGTAGCCTGTACGTTCTGCGCTTGCGCGAAATGCAATAAGCTGGTGGCGCTACATGAAAACAGTAAATGACAGAATGGAGCCCATAGAAAAACAAAGCGCACACAGTTTTCCACCTCTCCCACACATCGCGCTTATTCGCTAGCACAACGCCAATCAGAATGATCTAACAGCAAGCACACAACCAATCAGAGAATCCAATGGCTCAGACGGCCAACGGCCCACCTCCTCAGACTTCGCATGCTGAATCAGAGCAGACAACGTCTACGCGGCTCCGAAAGCTTCCAACGCAGCTGAACACCAAACAGATTTGTTCCCGACCTTGTCCGAGTCTCCCCAAACGCTTCAGACGGCCAACAGGCCAGTGTGTTCCTGCCTTTAAGTCCATGTTTTGACAGGTCAGAGCTGTTTTGACTTCACAAGGGGAACCCTCACAATATTAGGCAGGAGGTCATAATGTTATGCCTGATCATTGTGGATTTATATATATACACATATATATATATATATATATATATATATATATATATATATATATATATATATATATATATATATATATATATATATATAGAAAAAATTATGCAGTGTGATTTGTGTTGAGCCCGTGGAAAATTACAGTTAAATTAGAGATATCCTCTGGGCTTCACTTCCAACATGTGTGAAAACAAGGCCTGTAGGCAGCTAAGTGTTGAAGCTGACTTATACTCAGCTGTACTGAAGTGTTGCTTTATTATGAAGGATAAGGGATGGAAAGAAACATGTCATTTACATATCAGCACATCTTATCGTTTCATTTCTTTACAGTTGGCTAGCCAGCACGATGAGTGATTTTAAAAGATTAATTTGTGAGTTACGACTCCCTGCCCCGTTTGCTCCTGCAGATACTAAATCATAGAGGGAGAAAAGCAAAGCTAGGTACTGATTAATTCAAACATTAATTCTCCGTACAACAAGCCTCCCAGTCAGCTTTAAATAGGCCCATTGTTCAACTGAAATTTGCTCTCACAAGACACAGTCATCTTTTCATGGCATTGACTCACCAATTAATTTGGTGTATTCTGGGGGGCTGGCCAATGGCAGTTAGTTTAATACCAATCACATGTACTACAAGTCTGTTCAAACACAAAGATGTGACCTACATGCAGTCAACTTTCATTAAAGGTGCACTTTGCAGTTTTGGGGAAGAAATCTTAATCAGAAGGGAATGACCTTCATTAACTGATTTTTTTCCCACAAACTTAAGAAACAAACCATCTTTGTGTTCATGACTGAATAAACAAACTGACAACACAATTTTTTCAACTGTTTTATTTGTTTATAGTTGTTGGACCCTGCGACCTGTCTAGCTTCAAACATTAATTGGGGACCTATTTTCCTCCAAGAACAGCTTGTTTATTCAGTTATGGAAAAAAAAAATCTGAGTTTGTTTTATTATCTCATTAATATTATCAATATTCAAATACTGAGTTTACACTTCTTCTCCAAAACTGCATAGTGCCCCTTTAATTAACATAAGAGTGATTAAAAGCCTGCAAATATCTTTCTCTAATATCATGAATTGGGCTAAGAATACGTCCTCAGTTTAGTGCCAGTCACATGTCAGCAGGCAGTCAAAGTGATGAGTGATGCAAAAGTCAGCGCCTTTATTGGATGAAGAGGTCAAGCAAATGCTTAGAGGGTCAGGAGAGTTAATAAGCCAGAATGAATGATGGGAACCTGAGGGGGTAAATGCAATTACCAACAGAATGAAGGGCATAAGTAGAGGAGATAAAGCCATGAGTTACCTGCTGATGAAAGTTCATTTTTAGCCTTTCAAGCCTTAAAATACCTCAGGTTGAAGTCAAATATATGCATTGCTTTGAGGTGGGTAGAGTTTTTGTGATAGCAGTTAGCTTGCTGCACAACCTCATGACCAACACATGACACACATTGATGATTGTTAAAACATCACAGTTATAGGTATGAATATATACTCCTTTCTGTCAGGGAATTTACGGGCATAATGACAGTAAGGTAAAAATGTGCCTGCTCGCTAAATTAAATGATGAGCTAAAAAGCTGCAGTGTAGCGTGTGCACTTAAATATATTCATCCCTGTCTCAGCAGGTGCTGCAAGATGAGTTGAACACAGCCTGCAGACGGCAGAATGTCACTTCAAGCACGTCAGGAGAAAGAAGCAGCCTGAATAATCATTATGGCATGCTCAGCTCTTTCCCAAAAAGGGAGCAATAAGCAGAAGAAGTACCAATGCCGAATGCTTCATGTTGTCATTTTGATTGTTTGATCCAGGATAAAAGACACATGGGAAACCCAGACGGCTGTCTCTGCTTGGTTTTCTTCCAAAGACTGTCACTGTTTGGAATAAACTGGGAGTCCCTTAATGTCTTGGCAGTAGAGGAAGGATGTCTAGAAGAATATAAATCTGGAGAAGAAACATTAGGGCTGACACAGAATGGTGTCTGAAGGCGTAATAGTAATCAGAGCAATAGGGCATAAATTAACCCCTAAAGATAAATCACAACACACGAATGAGCTTTGTTGGCCAAGAACATTTGTACATACAAGTGAGTCAGCAGCATGAGTTTGTCATGAAACGTCACTCAAAACAGAATATTAAGAAATGATAAAAGTTGGATGAAAAACAACCCTATTCCAGACAAGAAAATAGATACTGGAAAATTCTGGTATATTACTCTCATGGAAGTGTCCATAGATGTGTGAAAATCACAGTATGTGAAATAATTTTCAAATGGGATTGGCGTTTTTCATATATTAATGGAAATTTCATATTTCATATTTAATTACATACATTTTGGCTTTTTATGCATGTGGATTAGAATGGCCACATGCAGAATATCAATTTGAGAATAACAGTTTGCTTGTTCACATATGACTTACACACAAATCTTCATTGATTCATTGCTATTTTCATACATCAACTAAAATTCTAACATGTAAAAATAAAAAAAAAATGTCATAAGAAAACTGGACATTTTCACAAGTGATTGTTTTTTTAACATCTGAATTTCCAAATGTGGAAACAATTCATGGCTCAAAAAATAATGAAATGTGTGCGTATTTTGTGAATTGCATATTTTCACACATTTTTACCTGAAATTGGCTTTTTTCATGTATGAACTAAAAAGTTGAAAGGTGCAATATGTAAAATTTGTCCATCTGTTGAACATATTCTCAAATAAAATATGAGCAGCATATCAGGAGAGTAACTGTTAACTGCTGCTAACTGTACAGTACAGTATATCAAGTCAGGTTCATCAAGAATATCCTAAGCTTATGTTTGAATTGTAGTAGACTGGGATGAAATATGAATATATCTGTTCCATAGTTCTGCCCCTCTGTATCTTATAGAGAATCGGCAGAGTTCAGTACGGAACTTTGGGAGATGTAACTAATTAGACTGTCTTGTATTGAGTTTATGTATGTCATAGGGTTAATATGCTAACTTCAGCAGATACTTGGAGTCATGCGGGGTCGAGGTGAAGTCTGAACAAATGAGTCTTGAGAATTTTGCTGAAGATGGCGAGTGATTCCGCTGTCCTGACATTGGTCGGGAGTCCGTTCCATAACTGAGGTGCCAAAACAGCGAAGAGTCGCAACTTTGCTGAGTGGGCTTTGTTTTCTCTCAGCGATGGTGGTACCAGCTGGCCAGCTGATGTAGTAGAGCCAAGTGCTCGCGCTGGGGCATGTGGTCTAAAAAGTGTTTGGAGGTAGACAGATGCAGTTCTGTTGACGGCCTTGAAGGCCAGCACCATCGTCTTCAATTGGATGCGGGCTGCAACAGGTCAGGGGGGTCACATTGGAGAATGTGGGTAGATGGAAAACAAGGCGCACTGCCGTGTTCTGGATACGCTGCAACAGTTTAGTCGCAGAGGCTGGGAGTCCAGCCAAGAGCGAGTTGCAATAGTCCAGGAGGGAGATGACCAGTGCTTGGACCAGGACTTGCATTGTGTCCTTTGTTAGGAAAGAACAGATCCTGCGGATGTTGTAGAAGGCAAATCTGCAGGATCGGGCTGCAGCAGTGAATGGTTGTTAAGCTGTCTGGGGAGGGAACCCAATAAGGCATTATAGTTGGATGATAATGTAGCAGAATGGAGCTGCAGTATATTCTGCTTCAGTTTCTTTGGTCCCGTATGTTGGCTCGGTGATGGACAACCAATCATTGTAAGCAGGCACACTATAAATTGAGGTAGGGGTCCTCTGGTCTCATCTTCTGTTGCCGAAACCACACCTCATTTCCGGTGCGCCCGATGTCCGCTGCTGCAGATGCCTTTCTTGGACCCTCTGCCCCTCAGATGTGGCACTCTCACCGATCACTGCTGGAGTTGGCTCACCTGATGGAATAAGCACTATAGGCACTTGTCTACTCCCCTGCCCAAGCTCATAGGCGCGGCCGGATTGGGCCTGCATGTCAGTGTCTCTCCCTGGTATTCAGCAGCTAGCAACTTAGCAGCTACTCTGGCCCACCTGTTCCTATGCTGCCGCTTTGCCTGCCATTGTTTTGCTCATGGTGGCTTTTGCTTACAGCCAGCCCAGGAGTGTTGGCCTTTAATGCACAATCACCACTAGTCTCCAGATAATTCAGTTTGGGTCATTTTAGTATAGTGTGTGGTCAGTGAGGCTTAACTTTTCATTTTGGTTGTTTAATTGCCAACTGGCTTGCTGCCATTGTTATTGTTTTGTGCAGTTGATTTTTTTTACTTCCTTTTTCCTATTTTGTTTTGTTAATTTCTTATTTTCCCATACCTTGCTGCTTAGCCCCACCAATAATCTGTTTTGTTTGTGTTTATTAAATTAACTGTATCGTATTTCCTTGCAGCATATTGGTCAGTGTGATCAAGTGTTTCGTTTATTTATATGAGTGATGTCCCACTAATTTTTGTTTTTGTTCCCTTTCTGTGTAGAAGCTGAGAGCCTAAGGTGGTGGTGGTTGGTGCCCTTTGCTGGTGATGTCCCCTTCCTGTGTGCTGTGTTGTCGACCCCTGGTGTGATTCTCCACGTGTGTGTATGCACGTATGATTGGGGTGACTCTCTCCTGGATACCTCACTCCTGGTGGCCCATCTCTCCAGTAGTAAACCTCAGCTTCGGTCATTGCCTTGCCCCCACTCCGTAATTGTCTATGTTGTGTTTACTGGCCTTTTATTAGTATGGTCTTCGTTTAAAATAAAGAATTGGATTTTTAATGGATAGATAGATAGATTTCTTTTATCCCTTTTTCAAACCAAATCTGTCTTCTCTGGTGAGATGTGTACATTGTTGTCCTCAAAGGAATGTTTTTTCTTCTTCAAATGTAAGTTGACAGCAGAGTCTTGGCCTGAGTAGTTGGCCACTCTGTGCTGTGCCATTCACTTATGGAGGGGTTGTTTTGTTTTCCCAATGTACAAATCTGTAAAATCCTGGCTGCATTGAACAGTATAAAAACTACATTAACCTGTTTATGTCTCCGTGTTTTGTCCTTAGGGTGGACAAGTTTCTGCCTCAGAGTGTAACTGAGTGTGAAGTGAACCAGAATATGATATTTATTGAAAATCCTCCTGAGTTTCTCAGATATGCCAGTGACTTAAAGAATGACTATGTTGTTGAGTTTATCCGTCTCTTTCTCTCTGTCTGCGCTGGATCTTTTAGAGGTTTTAAGAAAGGCTCAGTTAAGGAAGCCACAGATTTTAAATGCATTCCTGATGTGCTTCTGTTCCTTCACCTTCTTGTTTGTCTTTGTGGTGGGCATGGTTTCAGCCCGATAAGTTAGTATTCTGATAACACCCAGCTTGTGCTCCAGTGAGTGGTGAGAGTTGAACAGCAAGTGTTGATCTGTGTGGGAGTTTTCGGAAGAAGCCTCTTGGGTAAGAGGTGAAACATCTTCAAGAAACTGTCCAGTTGCTTACAGAACTTAGACATTGCTTGTTCACATGTAAAAGACAAATTTCCACATTTGGAAACATGCCTATCCACTAACCTGACCTACATCTTGACTTTCTGCTACACAACAAGACGACATGAATCCCGAATCATGACAGTACACCCCCCCCCTTTAAGCACAGAGTCCAAACGGTGCTGGGAGAGTGGAGGGGGATCTGGGGGAGGGCTAAAGTCCAAATGAAGCTGGAAGGGTGGGGGGTGGTCGGGTGCGTACAACTGTTTGTTTGTTTTCCTTTAATGCTTGCACTGGAGCCACGTCAGCTGGGTTCACAGTGTAAGCCTTCACCTTCCTTTTAAACACCTCACACTTGCCTGGTACCTTTGCAGCAGAGTCCCCATTTGGGGGATGTGGTCCTCAAAGCTTGGGCTGTGAACAATGTTATCAGCCAGGTATGATTGACACATGACATCTCTCAAGCCAACTAAGCACTCCTCCATGATTCTCTGGAACTCTGCGGGGGCTGCACTCAAACCAAATTTTCTTTCACTGGTAGAGGCCCCAAGGTGTTATAAAGGCAGTCAGGGGCTGGCTTTCCTTATCCAGAAAGCCTTGATGATAAGCTTTCCCCTGATCCAACACAGAGAACAATGAGCTGCCAGTGAGAGAGTCAAGCATATCTTGTATGCAGGGGATGGGGTGGCGATCAGGGACCGATTTCTGTTCAGCTCTCTGTAGTCGCAACACAACCTCAAAGTCCTGTCTTTCTTTCTCACACATATGATTGGTGATGCGTACGGGGATCATGACTGAGTAATCCAACCCCGATTGAGCAGGTCCTGTAGATACTCTTTGACTTCCTGATGTAGTTTCAGAACAGATGTGTACGTCTTCTTTACTGGAGTGGTCTTCATCTAGATCTTTACTGGTTCTTTGAACAGTCTCTGACTTTGGGTGCCGCATGCCGTCTCCCCCTAACACTTCCTCTATGACATTATAGCCAATTATTGGCTGTTCTGCTACACTAGATCCATATAGCTAGAATAGTGTTAGGCTTCTTAAATTCTGGTAAAAGACGCTGGAGCTGGATGAAAAGATAATTTATTTTGAGCACAAGTAGAGTCGCAGTAGGTGAGGGTTGAAATAGAAGACAGCTGGGACTGAGTCTGTGAGGTGGGGGATGCAGCACACGGAGGCGCTGGAGAGCTGGGTGGCGTGCTCACGCTCGGAGGAGCGCAGAGCAGGTGGAGTGTTGCAGAGGTGCTGAGGCGCAGTGTAGCATGTAGACGTTTGGAGGAGCACAGGGCAGGTGGAGTGCTGCGAAGGTGCTGAGGTACTGGCGCACTGGAGCGGAGTCACTGGTCGGTCTCTGCACAGGAGGTCACTGAAGGCAAAGTAAGACGGAGTTAGTGGAAGCACTGAAAGACACATATACACTAGAATAAGTCTTAGCAAACGCTAACGACTGGGCCATATACTGCGTGTGGTTACACACAAAAAACACAACACAGACAACTGCAACCATTGGTTGTTAGAACAGTTTGCAACTAAAGTCCACCTGTAAAGACAGACTAGCGAGTACATGAGTCTCAGTGTTCAGTATAATGACATTTAATGTCACTAACAACCTATTGAGTCTTATTTAGCCAAGTGTGAGCAAAAATGCCCATTCAAAAAGCCCATTGCCTTTGAGATAAAGGTATTAACCAAATACAGAGATGCTAGCTTATTTCTGGGTTTTAGGGCTCGCTGTTCCGGCAGATATAACATCAGCTTTCTTCAATGGGGGTCTGTGGAATTTATCAGTTCTAAGCAGAGAGAGGCACTGAGAAGAAGCATGCGAGAATGTGCATAAAATTCCATTTAAATTTAAAAAGTCCAATTAATGTTTGAACATTTATCAGTTTGATATTATACACTTGTATTCCCAATATTCCCGATAATGCTTACCAATTACAAACTATATATAATATACATGTGCCCTTAATACTGAGCTTTTGTCACACCGTGGTGAGGGTTGTCTCGTTCTGGGTTTTTGTTTCGTGGCTTCCTGTTTTATTTTGAAAAGTAACTCTCCTTTCGATTCAGGTCACTTGCGTTTCCTCATGTGTCATCCGTCTGATTGCCTCCCCTGATTCCTGATTGTGTCCACCTGTTCCCCTTTACCTTTATGTGTCTTACAGTCTGCGTCTCCCTTTGTCTTGTGCCAGAGTGTCTCGTTCTAGCGTGCACCCCAGCCTTTCGCCGCAGCCCTTGTCTTGTCCAAGCCTTGCTTTCCGTGTCAGTAACTCCTTATTCTGATTTGTTTGATAATTTTATAGCGCAGCTCTGTCTCACAGTTTACGTTTATAGCTTTTCTTTTCCTCTTTTGGAGTGATCTTTTGTTTGGTAATTTTCACAGCTCAGCCTGACAGTGTAGTTATGTTTATAGCCATTTTGCTTTCCTCCGTCGGAGTGATTTGTTTTTTGTTGTTGTACATTTTCATAGCTCAGTCTTGTAGTGCAGTTTAGTTCAGTCTTTTGTTTTTGCATCCTGTGGAGTGAATTTGTTATTACTTTTTCTCTCATTTGAGTTAGGAGTTTTGTTTCTTTTCCTCCACCTTCGGAGTGTTTTTTTTTTTATCTTTATTAGCCTGCTTTGTTCTAGATTAGATGGGTAATTTTTCACAGCCTGTTCTTTTGTCACACTGTCTAAGAGCTAAAGAATTTCAGAATAAAAGCCTGTTTTACTGATCCCACTCTGCATCTGAGTCCTCTTTCTAGTTCAGGCCTGACAGTTTTATTTTTCACTATATGAACAGCATGAACAGTAGCCTGTCTATACATTGCTCTTTTTAAAAATGAGGAGTAATTGGAATTGGCAGGATCAGCCTTCACTAAGTGAGTATCAATGTGAATGCTTTGGATCTTCATGATGATCATACTTGTTGATTCATCTGTATTCTATTTGCAATGTGTGGTGATCCAAGTGTTTTGTGATGTCTAATCTTATCTGGTGCCCAATGTACATAGCATGTCTAGCTTTAACACAGATCAGTGTATTTGAAGGAAAATGGCAGGTTATTTCACAAGGACAGTGGGGTGGGCTGGCAGAATGAGAAAAGTGAAGATTCATGGAGGGCAGTTTTTGCCCCATTTCTTGTGGCCATGTAGGTTAATGGGGAAAAGAGTGATGTTTAACCAATCCTAATGGATGTTGGCGGTGGGCATTAGGCTGGGAGGAAGCAGGAGCCTGTCCGTCTGTCTAATGTCAGGTGAAAAGAGATGCTATCCTGTCACTACTCTCAGTCACGTCTCCCTTAGCAAAACCACGCTAATTAAGTGACCCATGGATACAGACACCGCCACAGGCTCTGTTACGACCAGGGCCTAGGGGAAACCCTGGTGCAACATGAAAATGAGGTTCCCTTCTTCCCGCCCCCCAAGCAGCAAAGCATTTTTAAATGGTTTTATTCAAAAACACATTTTTGCACACAAACATGCTGTCAGTCTAGCTGACCGAGAAGAGCCGCCAGGAACTGTGAGGAGCTGGCCCTTAAACTCTTGGCTTCAAGGTAGGAACCAATCAGCTCCCTGCACAACCTGAAATCACACAAACACACCTGCAACCAATCACACTCTGAATCACGCAGGGGGTTATTGAAGCAGAGACAAACAATAGAAACATGCATGACCTCTAGGGCCGAAACAGGCTCCGTAACCTCAGAGCTTGACAATAAAATTTTGATAAAAAAATTCAAATTAAATTAGCAATTCATGACACATTATGAATCCATTTGAAATGACTTACCGTGTTGCTATTAAGTGCATAATAGTCTTTATCAAGGCAAGAAAATTAACATTCTTACCTTAAAGCTCAGTTGACAGTAATGAGATATAATTTATTTGAATTTAAAACGATTAATAAAAATTAACTTGTAATGCTATTTAGTGTTATCACAAGGCCATCATATCGAAGTCAGAAGAAAAAACAGGCTGTTTTTTTTTCCCTTTTGCCTGTGTGTTTTAGAGGTGCGGCTGAGGCTGAGAGTGTCTCCCCTGGAGGGCTGGAGTTTCTGACTCACACACCTGCAGCAAGTCTGATCAACTCCAGCATAAATGCTCTGGGCTGCTCTGCATCCATTGCCATATTGTTTCCTCTCTATTCTGTGGTAGATTAGAAATTTGAGCTCATTAAGTATTTTTCAATGCTTGTATTTCTCTTTATGAGCCTAACCCTGTCTTGTTTTCGCCTTCCCCAGTGTGGACATCTACCTCGAGCTTCAGCCTTCACCAGCCACCAGCCTCCAGCCTATGCACCTCTGCCACTTGTCTCAGTCCTCATGCTAGCCTGTCTACCTAAGTTCCACTCTGTACTTAAGTGGAAAATACCACAGCTCTACCACCAAGCAAGAAACCCACCTGAGCAGCGCTCATCCAAGCTTGACCTCAAGTAACCCCTCTACTCATGGAGTCTCCCTGCACTCAGCTACCGCCACAATTCACCTGCAATATTCCTACACCATTTGTTAATAAAACTCTGAAACCCATTCTGGTCTGATTGTTCACTTTTGGGTTCTGTGCAAACACCTGCCAACCGCCACGCAAGCCCAACAAAGTTGAATACAAATAGCCAGTCCAAACTGGAATGACAATAGAAATCATTACCTCATATTTTGGTATCGATTGACTCATTCTCTGTTATCTCAGGGTATAAAGTAAATTGGGGAAAATCAGAGGCTATGCCCTTGTCTAGGTTGTGTCCACTAGATATTAGAAAAAACTGGCAGTTTGTTGGCTTCCTTCAGGCTTAGTGCATTTGGGCATCAAGCTTACCCCGGGCTTCAAAAACATGACAGAAAACCTCTATCAACTATATTACATGTTGCCTCTAAGTTTCCCCCATTACTCAATAAGGCTGTAGATACTTTCTATGGGCAGTCAAAAGATCTCTTTTTAACAAAAGGTATATGCTGCTAAGGGGGATGGACTTCTGAGTCTAGCAAAAGTGGACTGGTACCAGTATACCCTTTCCCTTAGTCAGCTGTCTAAAATAATTGTTTTAGGAGATCAAGCTCCAGGTTGGGTCCCGACTGAAAAGGAACTTACTGAACCTTTCCCAATACAGGCTTTCATATCACAAACAGGGGGAGAAATCTCATTTAAGAACCCATTGTTGGAGTTTGCGAGGGAAACTTGGAGAGTATCACACCAGGTTGCAGGGCTGAAGCCCTCTTTTACTAAGAAGACATGTCTTTGGCAAAATAAGCTATTCAAAGTGGGTAAAAAAATTATCTATTGGAAGACATGGGTGGAGGCTGGAATTGTCTTTATTGAGGATGTTTTTAGGGCAATGTTTTTATGTTCTTTGAAGAGATATTGGCCAAATATCCAAAGTTCCAAAAAATGACTTTTCGAAATATCTTCAATTAAGAAACTATATATGGTCTACAAAGAGGAAACTTCCACTTATAGCTTGAACAGCGATAAAGGAACTATTTCAAGGTAGACAGTTGGTTAAGGGCGGTGCATCTAGATTTCACAGTCTTATGAGACGATCTCACCCACCAAATCTTGATGGTCTCAGGAGAGCTTGGGAGGAGGATATTGGAGGGGGAATAGCTATGGAGACATGAGAGGAAATTGTTGGGTCCTGGTGTAAGACATCAAGGGAAGTCCAGACAAGGTTAATTATATACATATTAATAGGAACTATTGGACTCCCTGTAAGATGACTCGGCTATATGCTGGAGATATGTTAGGAGCATAGGCACAGATGACATGGAACTTATTGAAAAATATAATAACATTTCTAAATAATGTACTCAGGACAGAGTTACTACAGAGCATATTAGGTATATTAACGGGGGGGTCTATCAGCTTAACAGATTCTATTTCCTTTCCACAGGTTGCAGGATTGTACTAAGACACTGGAAATCAAAAATGATTATCCCATTGAATGAATGGTTAACAGAGATGACCAAGACAGCCAATGTGTTAGGGTTAGGGTTGGATTGGAAAATTCGGGAGCCCTACATGAACACAGTGCTGACTGACAAACTAGGATGAAGAGGACACTGTCATAATACTGTATGAGTGATTGAGATAGAAAATGCTTACCTGTGTTTATGTTTATTTTATCTATTTTGTATTGTCTTATGTTAGCTTGTTTGTTCTCTTTCTTTTATGTATCTTTGTGGATGTTTGTGTTGCTGCTGTAAATGTATGCAATAAAAAGTGAATTAAAAAAAGCTTTCATCAAGACTGAAATTTCATTTTTGGGTGAACTTTGCCTTTAATCTTCTTGGAACCTTGAATGACTGAACAATGTGTCATGTCGATCCAGCCTCCTAATTGAAACATTTAAGTCTTAATCAACCCACTGACAGACCAACACAAAGCTACAACAGCAACATGGCTAAAGAAGATTTCAGCTGAACAGCTATTTTCTATATTTGTTTATAAAGTAGTAGTTTCTTCATCCATAATAACTTTCACTCTCTATTAATGTTATAGGTCAACTGCAGACATAGGTCAGTGCTGTGTTGATTGTACTGAAGTCTGAAACTAGCTTCTTCTAGAATCATCATGCACACATGTCAGTGTTTGGTGGACTCACAAGCATGCAGCTAATTATGTGTGAAACTGTGAAAAAGACAGTCACATTTACTGAGTCAGTTATGAATGGGAAAAGGGCAGCACAGACAGGTTTGCCTCTGTATCAATCAATCAATCAATAAAAGCTTTATTGTCATTTAGCTGTACCAATAAAAGTAGTACAACAAAAATGAGATTACGTTTCTTCGGATCGATAACACAAACACAATCAACACACACAATATGTAAATATAATAATTTAAAACTAAAACTATGACTAAGGCTCATGAAGTACATCAGTGTGCATTCTCAGATCAGCAGTTCAGCAATCTAACAGCTTGCGGAAGGAAGCTGTTGATAAGTCTGTCACTTCAGCCTTTTTGATGGAACCGTTTTCCTGATGGGAGCAGTTCAAAGAATATGTGGAGAGGGTTGGTGGCGTCCCTGACGATGTTCAGTGCCCTGCTCCTGCAGCGGCTTAGGAAGAGTTCTTGGACAGAGGGGAGGGAAACTCCGATGACCCTATCAGCTCCTCAAACAATTCTCTGCAAGGCTTTTTTTGTCTGACATACTGGAGCTGGAGTACCATCTCGAGATACAATACATCGGAACTCTCTCCACCACACCACCGTCGAAAGTCCTGAAGATGCTGAAGGGGAGAGAGGCTTGTTTCAGCTTCTTCAGGAAGTACAGTCTCTGCTGGGCCCGTTTTGTGATCCCTGAGGTGTTCTTATTCCAGCTTAGGTCCTGCGAGATCTGCACTCCGATGAACTTGATGTTCTCCACTCTCTCCACTGTGCGGCCACTGATGCTGAGAGGAGCGGGCTCGGGCTGTGACCTCCAGAAGTCGGTCATCTCCTTCGTTTTGTCCGCATTGAGCACCAGATTGTTTTCTCTGCACCAAGGTGTTAGCATATATGTTTAGCTTCTTCTCTGTATTCCTCATTTTTATGAATGAGTCCCACCACTTTGGTGTCATCTGGGAACTTGATGATCCAGTTCCAGTCGTGTGTTAACAACAATGGACTGAGTACACAGCCTTGAGGAGACCCAGTGCTCAGCATAATGGAGTTAGAAGTGTTATTTCCGACATGGACAGAGTCAAACTGAGGTCTCTCCGTCAGTAAGTCCCAGATCCAGACACATGTAGCGGTGTTCAGGCGGAGCAGGAGGAGTTTCTTCATTAGTCATATGTTTTTAATTTGTTTATTTATTGTATTTTAACTTTAACTTTCTTTCTTTTACTGTTTTGTTTCTGTTGTGCAGCACTTTGGTAACTTTATTGTTTTTAAAATGTGCTATACAAATAAAGTGAATTGGATTGGATTAGTCTGTGGGGGGTGATGGTAATAGATGCTGAGCTGAAATCAATGTACAATATTATGGTGCAGGTGTCTTTCTGGTCCAGATGAGTGATGACTGAGTACAAAGTGGTGTATATTGCAAAGCAAAAGATAAGCAAAGATAAAATGATCGATAAAAGTTGAGTCATGCTTAGAGATGTTTAGAGAAACATTACTTAAACATCAAGAAATGTCTATATCCAGTGTTTGAGTTACGTGGGAGCCAATGGGAGCTGAGCTCCCATAAGGTAGGGTTTTAACTCCCATGAACTCATGGACTTGGACCTCCCGATCAAGTGAAGTCACTAGTAACAGCCATATGCCAGACTCCTTAACAAACTGTAAGAGTTGTCGCATGAGGAGAAACTTACAATACATTAAGATGTTTCTTTCCTTGTAAAATGTCTTAAGTGTGTTTCAGTGGATTTTGCCATTAACACCATGGCATAATGATGGTAAACATGTCAATTATTTGCAAATCTTGTCAATAGTAAACAATATTGGCTACTTTTTTGGAGGAAGATATAAGCTGAGAAAGTCATGAGATTCCCTTAAAAAAATGCTCAATTTTGAGACTTCTTGTGTTCAGAGAAACATTATGAACTTTGTGAAATGCTGTATACAACATATTCTTGACTAATTGGGCCTACTTGTTAATTCGGCACACATTTTACATACATATATTTCTTTCTTTGTGTAATAAGTGATGTAGGTGTATATTTGCATACAGAAAGGGGTGATCTCAGGGGGATCAGACATTAAGTGGTCATAAGGGATGATGATGGGACAACTAAGGAGCTCAGCATTGATCTGAAAGAGCTCATTACTGATTTGAACAAATCAGGAAAGTCACTTGGAGCCATTTCAAATCAAATACAGGGCCCAAGATCAACTGTGCAAACAGTTGTTTGTAAATATAAAGTGCATTGAACAGTTGTGTCACTGCCACAATCAGGAAGAAAAAGCAACGTATCACCTGCTACTGAGAGAAAATTGGTCAGGATGGTCAAGAGTCAACCAAAAACCACATCTGCGATGAATTAGATTGAATTGCTGGAAGCTACAGGTGTCAGTGTCCACAGTCATATGTTTAGCTGTGGGCTGAGAGGCTTTCAGGAAAGAAAGAAGTCCTTGCTACATATGCTACACCATAACGCTTAACAGAAATTTAGTGCCAATCGCATGGACAAAGAATAAATCTTCACAAGCAAAACTCTGTGGTCTCTTGAAACAAAAATTTAGTTGGCAACTACATTTGGCAACAATGAGCAGTAATATGTTTGGAGGTGAGACGGTGAGGTCTTTAACCCCAAGAACACCATAGCTACTGTCAGGCACAGTGGCGGTAGTAATATGCTGTGGGGCTGGTGCTCTAAAGAAAATAACTGGAATAATGAAGGAGGATTATCTCCAAATTCTTCAGGAAAGCCAAAAATTTTTAGCCGGAAAATTGGGTCTTGGGTGCAGTTAGGTGTTCCAACAGAATAATGATCCTAGGGCACACAGGTGGTCGAGTGGTTAGAGCGCATGCCATAAACACTGCTGACCCCGGTTCGATTCCAGCTCGAGGTCCTTTGCTGCATGTCACATCCCCCTCTCTCTCCCATGTTTCCTCTGTGTCTACTGCTAATAAAGGTGCCTATGCCACAAAAAAATCTTGATGGAGATTTTGGAATGGCCTTCCCAAGGTCCTGATCCATTGAGCACATGCAGACTGTGCTGAAGAAACAATTCTGTGCCAGGAAGCCAACAAATTTTGTTTAACTTTACCAATTCTGTCAAAAATTCAGCCAGAGGACTACCAGCAGCTTGTTGGTGGCTATCAAAAGCACCTAATTGAGGTGAAAATGGCCAAAGGACATTAAACCAAAATTAGAAATACTGCATGTATATATATATTTTTTAGATCGGGCCACATTCACATTTTGCTTTAAAAGTGCTGAGGTATCTGGACGGCGACACATTCGGAGCTATAATTTAACTATGGTCAGTTGCTTCTCCTTTTGTGAGGTAAGGAATGTGGCCAGTGTTGGGTTTACAGGTCCAGGTGTCCCTGGAGTCATTATTCAGCTGTGTGTGTGTGTGTGTGTGTGTGTGTGTGTGTGTGTGTGTGTGTGTTTTCAAGGTTAGACAAAGCCACTATAGGGTACTAAAACTGAGTTTGACCCTCATGCCAGATGGTTGGAGATACACTACATTGCCAAAAGTATTCATTCACCCATCCAAATAATTGAAATCAGGTGTTCCAATTACTTCCATGGCCACAGGTATATAAAAGCAAGCACTTAGCCATGCAGACTGTTCCAACAAACATTTGTGAAAGAATGGCTCTGGTCGCTCACATCACGTCGCTGCAGTCATCCGTTGTGTGGCAGCGACTGCAGCCACTGAAGCGACCAAAGTGACCAAAGCGACCGAAGGGGCGGGTCTTTCAAGCAGCTTCGGCCCCGCTCCTGCACCTCTCCTCTCAACAGACAGCCCAACATCGTCTGCAACCTTCCTCCAAGCCTCATTTTTTCCCCTGTTGTCTCTGTAGACAAACAGACTGGCGTCATATAGCTCCGGGAAACCGGAGACCGCAATAATACATTTTTTCGTCCATTGTTTTCCTCTCTTTGATTTGATTTTCCACCTTTTTCCGCCTTCGGAATCCAGATCAGCCCCCAATTGGCTGTCGCCGCTGTCGTACCGCTGCTCATTTGCATAAAGTTGAGCGTCCGTCAACTTTCATCGCTCTCATCGCTCTCATCGCTCGCATCGCGTCGCTGAAATCGCTGAAATCGCGTCGCTCACGTTGCCGGTCGCTCCTCGTCGCCAGCGTACATTGAAAATGAATGGCAGCCGGTCGCCTCGGTCCCTCAAGTCGCTTTTGGTGCGAGCGCCCAGTAAAGCTTGCGCACTGTATACAAACAGACAGCAGAAGGAGAAACCGAACACAACAAGAAAAAAATGAAAATGTCTAGTTCAAGGAAACCAGAATCGTTTATGTGGACCGATAATGAGGTCGAACTGCCGCTGCGACTCACACTCGACTACAAGGCGAGTAGTAACCCTAATAGGCTCAGTATCTTCTGCAGCATGAACACAAGCATGTAGTCCGCCATTGTGGTTGTCGTTGTTGTTGTTGTTGTTATGAGACGTTGCGGGGATAAGAGGTCGAAGGCTGGAGGTCGAGGGGTGGGGCGATGGCGTCATCGATACGCAAAGTATGCGGATTCACTGTCCAAACGAGAATGCAAGGGCAGCTTTTTCGGATTTTTCCACCCCGAGACCAGGTTTCAAAAAAGTGCGTTTACAGGCACTTTGTTTACAGGATCCATGTGGACAATCGGCCAAAACGATGCAAAACATGTGCGTTTACACACAAAAGCGGTTCTATGTGGATGGCCCCTAAACTACAACCAATGACTCTACACCTCCCCCTCCACTACCTGTCACCTCTACAGGGAGTGTCACAGCTGACCATGTTAGGAGACAGCTGGTGAGACTCCACACATGCAAAGCTGCGGGTCCTGATGTTGTCAACCCCAGGGTGCTCAAAGCCTGTGCCCTCCAGCTATATGGAGTACTTCATCATGCCTTCAGCATGAGCCTGAGTCTACAGAGGGGTCCCTGTGATATGGAAGGCATCCTGCCTTGTCTTTGTGCCAAAGATGACACCTCCCTGTGGCTTCAATGACTACAGACCTGTGGCACTGACCTCATACATCATGAAGACCCTGAAGAAACCCCCTACAGTTTGCTTATCAGCCCAAACTGAGTTGAGGATGCCATCACCTACCTGCTCAACCGTGTCTACGCACACCTGGACAAACCAGCGAGCACTGTGAGAGTCATGTTTTTTGACTTCTCCAATGCATTCAAGACCATCCATCCAGCTCTACTGGGTGAGAAACTGACAGCGATGCAGGTGGATTCCCCCCTTGTGACCTGGGTTATTGACTATCTGACTGACCACAGTATGTGCGCCTACAACACTGTGTGTCAGATAGATTGGTCAACAACACTGGGGCCCTACAGGGGACTGTCCTCTCTCCCTTCCTCTTCACCCTCTACACCATGGACTCCAACTACTGCACAGAGACCTGTCATCTCCAGAAGTCTTGGATGACTATAGTCAATAGTCAATGCAATAGTTGGATGTATCAGTGAGGGTGCTGAGGATGAGTACAGGACTGCTGTGTACAACTTTGTCACATGGTGTGAGCGGAACCATCTACAGCTCAATGTGACAAAGAGCAAAGAATTGGTTTTGGATCTGAGGGGGAACAAGGTGCCATTGATCCCTGTTTCCATCCAGGGGTTCAGTGTGGACATTGTGGAGGATTAGTATCTGTGATCCACATAAACTAGACTAGATAAAGAACGCCAACGCCCTTCACAGGAATGGACAGAGTTGTCTCTATTTTCTGAAACAGATGAGGTCCTTCAACATCTGCCGGACAATGCTCAGGATTTTTTACGAGTCTTGGGTGGCCAGTTCTATCCTCTATGCTGTTGTGTGCTGGGGCAGCAGAAAAGACTGAACAGACTGATCCGCAAGGCCAGTGACGCTGTGGAAGTGGAGCCGGACTCTGTGTGTCAGAGAGGAGGATGCTGTCCAAGCTACATATCATCTTGGCTTCCATCAACAATAGCTCCCATCCACATGACGTGGTGGTCAGCCACAAGAGTATATTCATCACTAGACTGATCCCACCAAGATGCACCACAGAGCACCACTGGAAATCATTCCTGCCTGTGGCCATCAAATTGTTCACCTCGGCGCGCAGGTGGTTGAGTGGTTAGAGTGCATGCCATAAACGCAGCCGACCCCGGTTCGATTCCGGCCAGAGGTCCTTTGCTGCATGTCACATCCCCCTCTCTCTCCCACATTTCCTATCTGTCTACTGCTTAATAAAGGTGTCTATGCCAGAAAAAATCTTTAAAAAAAAAAAATTGTTCACCTCCTCGCTCTGAGTGTCAGACACTCCGAGTCAAACGGAGGACTCTAGACATTTTGCTTCTCTCTAATGTGCAATAATAAAGAAAAACAATGTGCAATAACCCATATATTTTCAACTGTAGCACTATGTATGACTGTATGAATACGTTCTACTAAAATGTAAATTTCTTATATTTCTTTTATTTTGTTTTTTTGTTCTTGCTTGACTATAGTAAGGGCCCGAGCACTGACCAGTGCGAGGACCTATTGAATCCGTTGGATTATTTATTAGGGCCCAAACACTAACCAGGTATGAGGCCCTATTGAATCTGTCTGGATTCTTATTATTAGGGTTTGAGCACTGACCAGTGCGAGGACCTATTGAATCTGCTAGGATTGTTATTAGTGCCAGAGCTCTAACAGTGCAAAGGCCTTGTTGAATCTGTAAGGATTATTATTAGGGTACAGATTTAAAACCACAGACTTCACATTCACTCAGTATCATCCTCAGCCATTGAAGATGAAAAGTTATCAAAAACTTTCACTTCCCCCTATGTTATACGTGGTGGGCGTGATGGTGCAGTCCATTTTGATGCTTTGCCATGAAGCAGCAAGACCTTATAACTTCAACATACTATTTCCCATCTACACCAAATTGCTCACACATGTAAAGGGTATCACCCTGAATACCTCTATGTATTCATGTGTCATATCCATAGCACCACCCACTGGACACAGTAAACAAACATCATTCGATTTACATGACATTTACTGCTTGTTTTATTCACATCATACACTACAACATGACATGCAAGTAACAGGTGAGCGTGCCCTCCAAGGGTGCTGCAGCCCAACGTGCATGGACCTAGGACCCATTCATCTCTGCTTGCAGCTTTAATTATTATTATTATTATTTTTCTGCACATTCTGGACATTAAATGGGAGCACCTGTAATGCAAGCAATTTCCACATCGGGGATCAATAAAGTATTTCTGATTCTGATTCTGATTTTCAAAAGACTTCATAAATTCATCATTGAACCAATTGAACCAAATTCCATCTCAAAAAATGAGAG
Organism: Diplodus puntazzo; assembly: GCA_963678695.2. Taxonomy (NCBI): domain Eukaryota; kingdom Metazoa; phylum Chordata; class Actinopteri; order Spariformes; family Sparidae; genus Diplodus; species Diplodus puntazzo. The sequence goes on along the minus strand of OZ023175.1, from coordinate 19,612,238 downwards.
TTGTAGAAATCATAGGACCTCAAGACTGCCATAATATGTGTATTTAAACTTTGACAATGTCTGTATGTGACTTTGCACCTACTGAAGCTGGTGGGAAGTAACAGACCTCCAAAAGTGGTAATTCTAGACTCAGTGGGCGACATACATAATAGTCTAAGCCTCGGTTCTGTTGCAAGAACACCTGCAAGGAACAAAGTAACACCATTACAGTGTGCTAAAGCTGCCAGTAAGTTCGTTATTGGTTGAATCTGTTCTGACTGTGGGTGGTTAGAGAGAGTCTGATTGTATCCTGTGTGTCTGTGGCCGCCAAGTGCCTGGAAAGGTAAATCTGAGATGTAATCTCTACTTTATCAATATGTTACATTATTTCACCACCAAAATAAACAGCAAAATGTCCTTTAGGGTAGGGTTAGGAAATAAAATGTTCACGCAATAGCATTTGTAAGGGTTTGAAAGAGGTACAAAAGGCCAGGCGCTCAATCAGCATCTTATGGATTGAGATCCAGTAGCATTAAGGTTCTACTGAAGATGAAAAGAATTATAAAAGGAAGGGAAAAGATCCCAAGGCACTTTTATGTAAAGCAAGGTGATGAGGTACAATAAAAAACTTTTAACCTGGCATGATTATGCTAAAAAATGAAGACCTGATATGGTCTGACCAGGGCAGAGATGATAGCAGACGAACACCTCCTACAAATAGACAATCTATTAAAAATGGTTCGACAAATATGCCGCAGAATTGTTTTCGTTTTGACTTTAAAAGAATATAGCGAAGTAGGAAGCCTCTCACCTCTGTAGCAGTAGCAAAGCTGAAGTGCTGTTCACAGAGTGCAATTAAAATCAGCAGGGCAGCCAGGAGGTACACAATTTGGAGTGGCTGTTGATGGACAGTGGCCTTTGGCAGTCGCCAGCTTTTTTAAGCTCACTCGCTGACTGACAGCCCACACATAGTCCACTTGCTATCACTAAGATCTGTAGAAACAAGAGCTCTCAGTAACTTGTTCTTCATGTGGCTCATGGAAGTTTAGTCACAGAGAGAGGCAATGGTGCAAACACTTTGATAGGACACAGAAAATGTTGGGAAAAGAATGTCCTAAATATCCAGAGATAGCAGCTACTGTTTGAATACATTTAGTTCAAATGAAGGATAGTCAGGACAGCGAAGGACAGTCGCTACAGAACCATGTGTTCATTCTCCACCAAATTCCATTAAATGGTAACTAGAATGGTACTCAGTAGAGCACATACTTACATACCCAACAGTCCCCTTTAATTTGGTCAAGCCTAATTCAATATCATGTTTACTACTGTATAGCAGCTGAAAAATAACTACAATATGAAAGTGAAAAAATTGATTTTTTATTAGAAACTGCATAAAGTTTCTACTCAGTCATAAATACCAACCACCTTTATTTTTTCATTGTTTTCATCAAGATCCATGCAGTATTTCCTGAGACATTCGTTAAAATTGTTAATTAATGAAAAATTAGAAATTTGCACAATGTTAAAGAAAATGAGAAAAAAATCCTGGATCCATCCCTTTATCGTTTGCTAGGTCAGGAGTGGTGAATTTCTAGAATCTCATCCTCATTGTGACTTTTGCCTGATAAGAAAGCGAATAAACGTGTTGGGGATCACAGTCTGGTGGTTATTCATAATCAGACAGGTACACACAAAGTTCAGTCCTATAAGCAGAAGGCATTTGAGGCATCGTTAGACAAATTACCAAAATGTACCAAAATGTGGTTAGCCTGCCACCCCCTCCAATTTCCTTGTAGTAGAGAGAGTTCACGGACAGAGGATTAGATTGTCTGTGCTTATTTTTAGTTTTTCTGACTCATAGATATATTTTTTTGACTGATTGTAGTGCAAATGAGAACTGGGCCATGACCGTGACTCTGAAACCAAAAGCACCAAAAGAGTCAGTTCACTGATTGCGTATTAATGAATGAATGAATACCACCCCTTCAGTCTCTCTTTAACTGGTGCGTGCTTGAACAGATAAAGACAATCCTATCCGATGCATGCCATATACTCTCAATACATGTTGTTACCGTCGGGTAGCAGAGCTTGGCACTGCAAATTGAATCTCTTTTGTAACTCCTTTGGGCCTGAATCGGGTGGAATTTTAAACAGCAGCCTTAAATAAGCAGAGCTTACAAAGGCTGTACTGCAGTACAAAACCACAAACTGGTGAAAGCAGTAAGGTTTGTTTTTATGTATTATTTGTGGTGTATTTTTTTTTATCTTATTTTGGGTCATCTTTCAGAATCAGAATCAGAATCAGTATTCCTTTATTGTCCCACAAACTTTTTGAAAATGTGTTTGACACAGCAGCCAAAGGACGGAATATTACCAAAAAAGACAATAACAATAGTAAAAAAAAAAAAAAAAAAGTAATGTCTTCTTGTGTCCATATGTTATGTCCATCCATCCATCCATCCATCCTACGATGACAAGACACAACTGAGTATTTCTTCAGCTCTCTATATTGCGCTCCATAATTACGGTTGACTGTTCAGCCCCAGTCATCCCATTAGTGTGTAACTGACACCATTATGAGTCCGGTGTAAGCTCAAGTGTGTCTGCAGTGTGTGTAGTTGACTGTGTTGCACTGACAAAGGGTGTAAAGGTATTTGTGGTCCTACAGTAATTCAACCACATTTCTGTGAGCAGAGGGGGGTCACTGGATCACGGTTTTCTATTGCACACACTTTCATACTTGCCTCTCTTAAAATTTGTATGCATGTGTGACAGAGAACTACATTTTGCATGAGCCAATTCTTAAGGTAAAGAAGGACTAATCAGGTGTCTAATATTCCTCAAAGTTTGAGAACATCAGAAATATTCTCTAGGAAAATAACACAATTATGTTGACATCCGTTGCCCCCTGAGGGACATCGGCAGGTACGCATGGGAGATACGATTAACGAAATGTATGGTGTAGAGTATTTTTTGTCTTTTGTTTGCCAGATTAAATGGAATTATTGAATGATCAGATGATACACGGGACGATATGAATGAGCAGTTCACCAGTTACCACCTGGACGCTAAGAAAGATGACATTTAAAGAGAATCAATATTTCGCCCGCAGATACGTCCCTTCGTATTCCGCTATGCCGCTATATAAATTAATTTAAATAACTAACCTCGAATGGAAAATGACATCATAAACTCCTTGTCCACTTCCATGACTCCCTTGCTAGAGGGCGCTGTACAGCGCCATTTGCGGATGACGTATGGCTGACGTAGTAGGAAGTGTCTTCAAGCAGCGAAACTGCAGCTGGCTAATCGCCATTTAAATGGTACATGCAAGGGAAATGACAGGAGAAATACAATGAAGACTATTTAGAAACAATTGAAATTATTCCCGTAGCTGTGGTGTGGTTATTCAGTTTCAATAACACCAACAAGGTACGTTAATGTTTTGTCATTCGTATGCTTTGTTAGTGTTAGTTTGGCTAACGCTAGTTAGCGAGCTAGGTTGGCTTCAGAAGCCTGAGTTAGCACATTACAAAATGTTGACTGATTATTAACACTAACGTTATTTGTTCCATACTACTTAATCATGCTGCCATTAATCGATGGCTTAATCGGTTTCGAGCAATGGTTAGCGTCGAGATGCGATTTTTTTTTTATTGAAATATTGCCGAGTTCCACATTAGAGCAGAAAACTGGCTTAGACTCTGGGTACACTAACGTTACTTAACACATTTTAATTATGCCAGAAATCGTTGAACATTGAATTGACGTCACTTTTGAAAGGTTAGGTGAAAACATTTAGGCTGTTATATCTGACATTATCAGATAGAGAAGTTGTTTTTGTGTGGGTGTAATAAGTTTTATCTGACCTAAACAACACCCCAAACAAGTTGCTTTCACTTCCACCTTATTAATTGAATGTATTACATGTATTGTACTATGGGAGCTGTGTGTGTACTGTGTGTTTCTGGTTATTGTATAATTACAAAAGGCAAACCAGATTAGACTGGATGCTTTAGAGACCTTTGTATTTAAAGTAGATTCCGCTTTTTTGCATCAAATTTATACAAAGTGTTCTGTCTGTGTTTATGTCTAGGATTACTATCATTCACTCTTACACTTGGGAAGACAGTAACATTTTTCAAGCAATTCTGATGTCTTCTGGCTGTCCACCGCAATCTCCTGCTGTGGCAAAGTCTGAGGTCACAGTAGAAGGAGAATGTCCACTGCTGGCTGCCACCTTTGCCTACTGGGACAACATCCTGGGTCCACGAGTGCGCCACATCTGGACACCAAAGGGTGACCAATCGATTTTCCTCAGCGATGGAGAGGTCACGTTTTTGGCCAATCATACACTGAATGGAGAGATTTTACGTAGTGCTGAGTGTGGCGCTGTGGATGTGAAGTTTTTCGTCCTGGCTGAAAAAGGCGTCATCATCGTGTCTCTCATCTTCGACGGTGAGCTGAAGGGGGACAAGAACACGTGTGCCTTGTCAGTCATCCTGCCTCAGACAGAGCTGGCCTTCTACCTGCCTCTGCACACCATCTGTGTGGAGAGACTAAAGCACGTTATTCGCAAGGGGCGCATTTGGATGCAGAAGGTACCCTGTTCTTCCTGGTGGTCCCTTGACTTCTCATGCTTGGACATTTGATTGGAATTCACACTAGAGTTTGCAAATTATTACCCTTTATACTCATTAAACCTTCTTAATAACCTGATCTGTCCCAGTTCAGGATATTCTCAACATTTGAACAATTAATTACTGTTGAACATTTGGTCAGAGTATTAACTTGTTTCCTTTTTATTATAAGACATATTTCCTTCAACTCTAGACATATTTTGTCTCTAGAGTTTAAGATGTGCTTTATTTATTTAAACACAAAAGAGAATTGCTGTTTTTAACATTTGAGAAATGTGACTACTGTTGTTAAACAAGGGTATTGTAAAAACCTGTTCATATCAATTAACTTAACTCTTCCCACTTTCTTTCATCTATAGGGTTACAACATCATCTCTGTGCTGAGTTTGGAGATTGTCCCCATCATGGAGCTGTTGGCCTTTATGAAGTCACACAGTGTGCCAGAAGATATAGATGTGGGTGGCACACATGTAGACACACGCATAACCTTTATTATATCATACTTTAACAATTAACAGCCAAAGAGCCAGAAACCATAATGATGAATTAATGTATAATGTGATAGCAACAGGAATGAGAAACTTTGGAAAGATACTGCAGGTTTGTGAAGGAATTCATCACATTGCTTATCACATTTCCTTGTTAAATTTCAGCTACTGCATTAATTAACTTTTTCAGGAAGCCCTTATTTCTAAGTGTTAAAAATTATAATGGTTCTCTGCCTGGATTACCACCCAGTATCATTCAACACATTTATTTTCTTCCAATATGCAAATGCAGCAAAAAAATCTGCACAAAGAAGCTCCCTGCAATCTTTCTTGCTATTACCTGTACTGTTAACATACATCTTATTTTCATTGCAGTGTCTACAAATGTGCCCATCAGCAATTTTGTCTTTTGTTGAGACCAATTTTGAAAATGACTCATTTGTTTCGCTCCTGCTGAGTAGATAAAAGACACCGTGCTAAATGATGATGACATCGGGGACAGCTGCCATGAGGATTTCCTCCATAAGTAAGCACTCCGGTACAGGCAAATGGAGACAGATGATGAACAGTGCCCATTTAACACCCAACAACCTTCCAATGATAAGTAATGGCTCTGCACTTAGTGGAAGTTTCCCCCAGAGAAAGGATAGAAAGCTAAATCACTGTTGGTGTCGAGAGTCCGGAAAGTCCGTTCCAGCAATAAAGCTCCCAATTTTAGTTTAAGTTAAGTAGCAAAGGATTAGTCCGGCTTCCTGCAGAGATGACAAAGCATCTGTAAACACTAATTCATTGGAATTCAACAGAGGTAGACCTTTTTGTTATAAAAAATCCTTCTTATTTAACCCAAAACTATGGTCTGGTCTGATTTTGCTCTAGCCAAATCCACCAGACTGTATTTATAGAAACGGTATTTTTATCATTGTAAAACATGCTTCATTCAAACTGAACAGACAAAAATAGTCTTTTTACTGATCCAACTAGTCACCAACTATTGGTTGGTTTGGTTGGAATAAACTCTCTATTAACTAAGTCAAACATGAAAATATTGTGAGAGGGAGGTCAGACCACCTTGTTTAACCAGATTATTTTTTAAGATGTTGTTTTAACAGTGGACTGGTGAACCAAGATGGTTTTAATGTGTTTTGTTTTTGTTTCTGTAGAGTTTGAATGAAATGTTTTTTACCATGATAAAATTACTAAATTGAATCTGGTGCATTTATCAAGAGCAACATAGCTGCTGTTTCTGGTTAAACAAAAATGATTTTATTCTTCAACAGAAAGGTCTGTTTCTTTAGAGACCCCTTTTGTAATGTTGCCACATACTTGGAACAACAATCTGAACCTACAAAAACACCCTGGCAAAGCATTTTTATCAACGTGGATTGCCTAAGAAAATCTACTGGACTGATTCCAATACATTTATGCCTATAAGTCAGTTACATAATTAAATATGTAACCATTGGGTTCAGGTTTAAAGTAACCAGAATTCCGATTTAAGAATCTAAACACATGCACTGTAGCTTTCCACTACTCCACAGCCAGTAACCATCTTAATTCCTCTTTTATGTAAACCCTCATAAATGTTTCTCAATCATAATTCCTAAAAGCTGTCATTAGAAATTAGAGCAATGCTAATGAAGCTAATGAGTTTTAATTTGCATGTCTTTGTCTCTATGGTTCAGGGCCATCAGTTCTCATCTGCAGACTTGCGGCTGTTCAATAGTGGTTGGAAGCAACCCAGAGAAAGTAAATAAGGTACATTTACTGGATTAAGTGGCTGCACACAGAAAAATTTGTAATGCATCTACATAATTTAGAGTGTTGTGAAATGTGTTGTGCTGTTGGTTCGAGTTTAATGAGACCCACATGTACTTTTTCAGACTCAGTAACTGCTTGTGTCAGGATTTTGAATGTCTGTGTGAGCTTGGCGGCAATTATTACTATGACTGCTTCCAGAAAAATAGAAATTACATGCAAAGGGATTTAAGCGACTGAAAATGGTCAGCTTATATTGCACACCATACGTTTGCTGAGAAGATCTGCAGTAGATAACAGCTATTCAGTTGTTGCCCAGTGAATATCAAGGAGGTACACAGCCATAATTTGGTGTTTTATTGGCTTGGGGCCTAAACTGAGCACCAATTAAATCAAGACTTTTATCTGCATCTAAGAATTAGCCTCAAGCCTAATGCCAGATTCAGGTCAGTAGCCAAAATGTTGCATCTTGAATACATTTTGTACTGATGTGTAGCATCTTTAATAGATTGTGGGCTGTGTGTAGGAATCCACCATTTTTCAATCTAACAAGCAGCCAAATCAAGGTGGAAGCAAAAGGCAATATATTTTCTGTGCATGTTTAAAATGTGAAACCTAGTACAGCATGTTTGCATACATTTGCAAACCTGCCTCTTGTTTCTTCTCAGATTGTGCGGACCCTCTGCCTTTTCCTCACCCCGGCTGAGAGGAAGTGCTCTCGCCTCTGCAAAGCTGACTCTTCCTTCAAATACGACACGGGCCTGTTTGTTCAGGGTCTGCTCAAGGTAGACCGGTTCCCTCTCATTATTCAGCACAGTGTGATTACAATTGGAGCCAGTTAATTGTTTTTGTTTGAGGTTGTCTGTTGTTCTGATCTGATTTCTCTCTTTGACCTTGAATTGTTGCAGTAAGATATTTTTATTACCATGCTGCATAAGATTCTGATCTGTTTTAATACATTCATCACATTCATTCATGTTTTCATATGTTTTTAACAAGCTAACTGAAATCTGCAAATTAAGATACTGACATATTTGAATGCATACCAGGCATTTAGTGTTGTTGTATCTCTTTCTGCTTTTACATCAGGGTCAGTTGGGGTCAAGTATAGTATAGAGAAGTTGACAGGTCTTTAAGTGATGTTTTGTACAGCATTGAGCTTTTTAGTTACATTTGCCAATGTCTCTTAATGTCAACAACTACAGGATGAGAGTCAGTATAAGGGATGTCCCGAGACGATCTGCAGGATCGGGATCAGGGCCGATATGGGCATTTTTCCACTGATCGGGATCGGCAAATTTGAACATGGCCCCAAGCCAGAATTTTTTTTTTAAACTCAGAGCACAATTTGTGGCAGAACTCAGACGCGCATGTAACGTTACGCTGGCATACCTGTGGATAAAATGTCTGCAGTGTGGAAATATTTTAAATTAGAAAGGGAAAGCAGTCCAGCTGTGACATGTTACTTCTGCAATACGACCGTTTTGCGAAGGGGTAACAAAAGAGCTGCATTCAATACTACAAATTTGGTACGATAAATATTAAAGAGAAGGTAATTGAATTCATTGCTCTGGATAACCAGCTCATCTCCGTGGTAGAGGATCAGGGTTTTCTTCTTCTTCTTCCATCTCGGCATTACATGACATTGATTCCACTTTCGAGTTACGAGTTAGTTGCCGGTATGCGCAGTAGTTTCGTGGGTCTCATATAGCAGAGCATGTATAAACAGCCAATCGAGGAGATGCTGAACACGTGTGAAATAGACAAGCAACTACGTGTGTGGGCTGTGTCTCACACACTTCAGCTGGCTGAACACGAGGGTCTGCTGTCACAGCGCAGCGTCACAGACTCACCTGCTAACACAAGGCAGGTTGAGGCCAATGTTGTAACAGCAGATGCAGAATAAGAAAGAGCCATGTGAAAGTATATACTTTGTTCCAGCAAAATAAAAAAACCTATTAAGGAAGAGCTTGGATGCAGGTATTTTTTTTTTCTCAATGCAGCTGTATTATCCAGGAAAATATTAGTTAAGGCTAAGTATCGGATCGGGACTCGGTATTGGCATTTACTAAATATTAAAGGACTCGGATTGGGATCGGGGTGAAAAAAAACCTTATCGGGACATCCCAAGTCAGTATGGTACACATCGGCTGTACTGTGGAGCTCCTTGTGGGATCCTTTTATAGATTTCCTCATAAAATGCAGCATGAAGTGAAATGATTTATTAAGGCATCTATGCACAGATATGACATGTATATAAGATCTTTTGGTAGAAAATTCTAATATTTTTCTTTGTCTGTGTACTTTAGATATATGTGTGCATCTGATATTCGTAAAAAAAACATGTACTTTTTACAAGCAAGCAGCTTCCTGTTTATAGAAGCACTGTGTGTTCTGTGTTGTCTGCTCAGAATGAAGTGAAGGGGCCATACTTTCGACATCACTAAGCATAATAATATAAACATCCTCTTACACATCACATAAAGCTACAGTAACACCCAGTCATAATATTGCCTAGAGGTTGACACACTGTCATTACGGGCTTTCCCCAGGACTCCACAGGCAGCTTCGTCCTGCCTTTCCGCCAGGTGCTCTACTCCCCGTATCCGACCACGCACATCGACGTCGACATCAACACAGTCAAGCAGATGCCACCGTGCCATGAGCACACGTACAATCAGCGGCGCTACATGCATTCGGAGCTCAGCGCACTCTGGAAGACAGACAGCGAGGAGGACATTCCTCCTGACACAGTCATCCACACGGATGAGACCTTCACACCAGACCTGTAAGGCACACACACAGTATCTGTCATATTAAGTGGGTCAAATGAGTCATAACATTTTAAACTATGTTAGAATTAAAAAAATATATATAATTTAAAATGCTAATAACGGAATGTGTTTTTTGTTTTTTCTTAGGAACATATTTCAAGATGTCATGCATAAAGACACTTTGGTGAAGTCGTTTATAGATGAGGTAAGAATATAATAACACCTCATGTCTTATTGATTTTCACTGAAAAACGAACCAAAACAGCCCTCCTAACAGACTCAGAAGAAATGAGAAAAGTAAAAGTAAACCATGCAACACACTGACAATTTGGTAACTAAACTACATCGAGAACTCAAAAAAAACCAAAAAAAAACATTGTTATTATTTTCAGTATTATCATTGAGAAGAAAATTATAGATAGATGAATGAAAACCTTCTCCAGTTACCATAAAGGAAGAAAAAAAACACACTCATGCAACCAAATAAAATCTGTTAACGTAAAGAATCCATAAACATACTTTAGCATTCAACAAACAAAAACAATAATATAGCAGCACTCTTAAATTCTTTACTGATGCCCAAATACTATACAGTGTGTGGCAGAACTCTGTATAAAATACATCCTGCAGTTTGTGCGTGAATGGGAGGCAAATTGTAAAAGGCTCTGGATAAAAGAGGTATATAAATGCAGCCATCCATTTATTTATTCCATTTTCCATCAAAATCAAAAAGCAGGTTTTAGAAGGCTGACTTCGACCTTTTTTTTATTTTGTCACAAAAGGAATATGTTACGTGGAATATGAGAACTGCGAAAATTGACTCTGTAACATCATCCTTTGATCCTTTGATAACTGCTATACTCTGTGAGAGGATATGTAAATGATTTATATCTGAAATAGTAACAGCAGTGTCAGTAAAAATAAACAAATAGAGATTGGTTCACTTTCAAATGAATCTGAATTTGGATACAAATGTCAGATGCCACTGGGGCCGCAACGAACAATTATTTTCATTATTGATTATTATTATTTTCTAGGTAAACAGATGGATTAGGCCAGTAAAATTTCAGAAAGTTTTGACACATGTCGTTCCTAGGTCCTCAGAGTCCAAGATGGTTTCTCTGTGATGTCTTGTCTTGCCAAAAAAAAGATATTCAGTTTAACATGATGTAAAATGTAGAAAAGTGAGAAGTCTCCATGTTTCAGGGGCATGTTACCGTTTTTGCAAGAAAAATTACTTTAATTAATTAATTATCAAAATAGTTGGTAATAATTTTTTTTGTCAGTAGACTGATCCATTAGTCGACTAATCGTTGCAACTCTAGATGCCAGAGATTTCTCTATTGTTTAACCCAATAATAAACATCCCCTTCTTATTACACAAGCGGCAAATGATTAACCCAAAATCAAACTGACCCTGGTCTCCTCTGAGAGTTAAGTCTTTGGTTTACTTCTAATAAGTCATAATTAGTCAGTGATACTGAACCAACTTTAAGTAGTTATTTGACATTTCTAGTTTTATATTGTTGTGTTTTGTATACACATGGTGCAAACTCTTGTTGCTGTTCTCAAATGGTTTACTTAAATGGTTGCTACGATCTGTTGTGTAGTTTGTCATTCAACCAGCTTGTACTTGTTAAAGGGGTTAACCGTACCAAACCCCCGAAGACTCTTTATTTTCTATTATAAATGACAGAGAAAAGCAACAAATTCTTATATTTAAGAAGCTGGAATCTGCCAATGTTTGACATTTCTGCTTGAAAAAATGACTGAAAATACTATTTATTATCAAAATAGGTGGTGATTAATTTTTCTTTAATAGACTAATAGCTAATCATTGCAGCTTCTATATGTGCGGAAGTGAATTTGATACCGTGTTCTTTACCGCAGCGTACAATTGGGAAGAATTACAAAACAGAAATACAAAACGGTTGAATTTATTCCCGAGATTCACAACCCATCATCCATTCCCATGACAGTGCTCCCAGACTTGCGGTCACAAGATTCTCTCACGATAACAGCAATATGTTTGTTTCTCAAGGTTAGAAGGGAGGGAAGAGTGTGTTATTCCTGTCAGTTTTTTTTTTTCCTTGCCGAACAGTAGCCCCAAATACTAATTGACATCCTGTGTCGTATTCAGGTGTTCATGCTGAAGCCAGGCCTGTCCCTGCGGAGCACCTATCTGGCCCAGTTCCTGCTGCTGCTCCACAGGAAGGCCCTCACACTGCTCAAGTACATCGAGGACGAAACGTAAGAGCTGCCTCTAATACCACTTTGATCCAAATAACAAACAGGATTATCATGTGGCAGCGGACCACTACACTCAAACAGCCTGCTCCTCAGGAAAAAAAAAAAACAAACCTGTATTTACCAGAGTTGTTCATTCACTTGCTTTCTGTTGTTTTATTGAACTTTGCTTTGACTTTGCACTTAAGCCACTGACGATGTTCTGATAGTGACATCATCAACAATGGCTAGTCAGCAGGAGGAGGAACACACAGGGTGAGCACATACCCTCAGATTTTAAAACCAGAACAAAGTTGAAGATGAAGAAACACTGAGAGTGGAATATACAGTCAAGGCACCATACAGGGTTTGCAGAAAAAGTACAGGGCAAAGGTACCATTCTGCTTAGCTGTTGCAAAAACCTCATATGACCATGTGTGTTCTGAAAAAGCGCAAGTATGACTTCGATGCATGCAGAAACTCCTCCAGGTGGCCTTACTGGTATGAATAAACAAAGGAAGCTGCTGAGTGTTTCGATAGAGTCCAATGGCATCTGTGTAGTGTTGGTATACGATATCAGCTGGCACACTGTCCTCTGCCTAGTGGAAAAACTAAATACCAATGAGTAAAAAGGAATTCTGCAAGATCATTTTTTTTTCTGATGAGGCATCTTGCCCTAATAGGCATAACAGAATGCTCTACGATCACAATACTTTAATACACAGAACAATTGTAACCTGTTAATTAGTATTGACGCAGTATGTAAGCTTTAGAGAAGATTAGTGAGGATTTAGGCATAAAATTGGAACATAATTTTGACTTAAATGCAATATAATATTTATAATTATGTTTTCATTTGTGTGTAATCACCTGAAAATAAGAAATGCTGTGTTTTTATTACCTTTTATCTATTATTTATGACCTGTGATTCCCTGAGAAGTAATGCAAGTTGAGGTGTTCCGTGGGATCTTGTGACAACCAAACATTTATATTGCAATACACGGGCAAATTCTGAACCCTTAAAATATCCTCTTACCCCCCTTAACCTATTTTTAACCTAATTTTATTTTGAATTTCATTTTCCATAGTTCAGGCCAGAACAGATCCTAGTAGTAGATCTTTGATAAACCTATGGCCCGTGCACTCTCTGACACTCACTGAGTGTCTGCTGTCCCTTAACTAAACCTTCATAAATCCTTTCCGGGATTCCCAGCACGTTTTTTCAAATTTTATTTGACTTCAGTAGACATGAATACAGGGTTTTTAGATTAGATAGTTATTTAGCACAGGTATGAATACAGGTGTGCCTTGAGATGTATGCTTGCACTCCGTTATGCCTTGGGCACAAAAAGTTGAAAAAACCTTTTCATCAGAATTAACCTTTCCATATGCTCAGGGGGAGCAGGTCCTGTTTCACAAAGTCCGCCATGTTGAAACACATTTCTACAGTAGCCTAGAACGGACAAATCTATCACTGCGACTCGAGGTGAGGTGACACAAGGAGTGTTTGGTTGGTTGCAATATGCAATGTCACAGCTTGGTGCCACTAATGCTCCACACTGAACCTTTTAAACAGCCATTGTCACGCTAGTAACACCATAGAATCGTATAACCTCCTAGAAAACTATTACTTTATTTGTCTAGTATCCCCAATGTGAATGTGTGTGAGCTGAGTGTTCAGCCGACATTGGAGCTCATCTGGCAACTACCATCTATCCCTATTTACGTTTCAAAGATTACATATTTCTATTGTAATCTAATTACAGCAGGCAGTCTATTGTCATTATCTGACTCTATCTCTGTTCCTCCATAATGTCGACAGCAGCCATGTTTTCACATGCAAAAAAATTCTGACACGATTTATCTGCTTGTTGAACATCAGACACAACCAGGGGCGAGGTTAGCACTTCCCTGCCAAGTGAATGAAGTGGAGGCGTCCGAGGGATTGTAATATTCCCCTCTACTGGTTTTGCCCTTCAGTAGGAACACATCTTACAATGTATATGTATTTGGTGAAGAGCACAAAAAGCCTGTCCTTCTTGTCAGCCCAAATAGATGTTCTGTACGATGTGAACATAGAAAAAAGCTACTGAGGATAGACTAAACATGAAAAGACTAAAAGTTATACAAGCAGTGGGGAAAGATTGTAAAGTTGTAGCAACCTTGGTCCTACTCTTCCCCCTTTTTGTGTTTTTTGACACAGAACTAGGCTTGTAATGGTACTAGAATTAAAAAAAAAAATGAATTTGATTATTGTGAGTTATTTAAAGTCATTTTTCAGGCAGAAATGCTTAACATTTGATAATTTGGGCGTTTCAATTGGATTTGATGCTTGTCTTTGTTTTATATAATTTTAAATTTCATTTATTTCATGTTTTGTACTGTTGATTAGACAAAACAATTTTAAGATGTTACCTTGGGCTCTGGAAAAAAAATGTTTCAATGTTTTCTCATACTTTAGAGTGCAAATGAAGCACTAATGAAATAAAAAAGAAATTAGCAGAATAATCAATGAAAAAATATAATTCTTTGTTGCAGCCTAGTTTCTTTATACTGAAAGAAACCCGCAATGAGATGAGCAAAATATGACCCGGTTGTTGTTACGACAGGCTCACAGGACTGGTTTATGATAGTGATCGGAAGAATCTGGGAGGAGGCAGTTGGTTGATGGGTTCTCAGCATCATCCCAGAACTACAGCTCCTCCATCGACATACACATGAATACTGTGGATATTGTGCTGAGCAAGACAGTGATACAAAGCACTTGTTGTGGTGCTTCCCAGTCGACAGATATGATGCTGCTTATCATCATCATTAAAACATTATTGTGTTTTTAGGGTGCTTATAAAAAGACCCGCTTAATTGTTTTTCACTTTTATTGCTTTTATGAATGGAATTGCGGTCAATATACAAAACAAAGAATTTATTAAAAAAAAACTCTTTGACTCTACCTCTAAAGTATTGTCAATTAAAAATATGAAATGTAAAAACATTTTATTAACTATTTTTGTATATTTTTGGTATGTTGACCATAATTTAATTTATAAAAGCAATGAAAAGGGAAAACAAGTTAAGGTAGTGCCTTTTTATAGGCACTGTTTGAGCACCATTTGATCTCTGTCAAGAAATTGTAATTTCTCTGCCCCCCTCTAGTCACGCTCTCATCCCACCAGGGCTACAGTAACCCCCTTCTGCCTCAGCACCTTCTTGAATAGGTCATATAATGCTAATTTTCAGGTTCATACTTTTATTTGGGGGTCCTAATGGAATCGTTTTACATACTCATATGGTGCAGGGAGGCTGATGCTAACATGATAGCGCAAACTGATGCTTTCGGAGAACACAGGTGTTCACCGTGAGTTGTTGTGAGTGGGAGGGGCCAGAAACATGCATCAACCACATGCATTTGTTTCTCTGCTGTGTGATTGTCTGTTGGTGTAGTGCACTTTACACAGTGTGTCTTGAACATTAGCTATGGAGAAAAACATCTTGCCTCTTACATCTTTGATAAGAGTTTGCACACATGCATTATTTTATGGGCAGGATGCGGTACAGCTGTATATGATGGATAGATGGATAGATGGATAGATGGATGGATGGATGCACAAAAATGCTACATAACGCAATAAAGGAAAGGAAAGATTCGTAGTCCGCAAAACATTTCTGGAGCTTCACATCATAATGGTGTCACAGCATTCTTCTGAACGACTGAAGTAGCAGCGGATTTGTTTAAAAACATAAAGTGACTCCATAAACCTTGTACACTGCAATCCAATGCTCCCAAAGCCCCAAGATCCCAGATAGATTTGAAAAAACATTGATACCCTCGAGGCGCGGTTAAGCCCCTGCACCCACTTCACACTAATGCTTTAAGTATAGCAGCTGCAGTAAAGACTTCGGCCCTCTAAAAGGTTATAATAAATATTTTTTTTAATTAATTTGGGATCTTGAGGCCTCAGAAGAATTGGTTAATGCTGGACAAGCTGTTTGGAGCCTATTTTTTTCTTTGTTTTTTTTTTTTTTTTTAATATTGAGAAGTCTTTTTGAGGTTAACACTCAAAGCAGCTGCACAGTTCAAAGTAGATCACATAGAATCACATGAGGCACTGGGGTGGCAGGAAGTTCTCACATTGTTGCATCGGTAATGCACGTATGTAGTGACTTTCAGCTAGGGCTGGGCGATAAAACGATCTTGGTCATTGTTATGATTAAAATTTTCCATGATAACAATGATGAAATTTATGACATTTATTTTAGGTTTTTTTTCGGTCCGTTTCCTCTCCCTAGACAACACTACACCAACAGACAATCACACGGCAGAGAAACAAATGCATGTGGTTGATGCATGTTTCTGGCCCCTCCCACTCACAACAACTCACGGTGAACACCTGTGTTCTCCGAAAGCATCAGCTTGCGCTATCATGTTAGCATCAGCCTCCCCGCAAGTAGCCAACAGACCAGCCCCACTGCTTCTACTAGTCAAACTTCACTTCGAAAACCAACAATCTCTGCTGCTTTTTCAGCCATTGCCCCATATGAGAGGAAACCAAAGTGATACAAAGACATAGCCAGCACAATTAAGCACTTTGTGCTTTCAGGCATCATATCTTTAGCAGTAGTTTAAAAACAGCGCTTCAAGAGGCTAATGACAGTCATGCATGTTAAGTATACTCTCCCAAACATCAGTCCGTCAGCTGTACGCAGAGTGTAGGGTCAAGGTGGAGGAGCAACTCAGAGATGATATGTGGTCTTGTTGCACATCCGAACCACATCAGGTCTTACAGAACGGGAGGCTTATAAAGCTAAACTGAACAACTACCTGCAAGTTCAGGGCTGTGCAATATTCACAGGATATAGTAGCATAATCATCCTCAACATTTAACTTTTTATTATTTTCTTAATAAATGTTCAGTCATACTACCACTAAAATCTTGAAACAAGCAATTTGGCATACTGTATTTATAATTTTATTTATTCAGTGTTTAACATTAAGCCATTTGGTTGGTTGGTTCTGCTGAATGTTTGTCATCTATTCATTTTGACACTAAATAATAGTATTTTATGAACCATAATTAACCTTCTGGTTTGTTTTGGGTTCTCTCCTAAGGAGAATACTCTTAAAACTGTAAATTTAACATTATTATTATTGTTAAATATATATCGTGAGAATTATCGACATCAATCAATATAAAAAAACATATCGTGATAACACTTTTGGCCGTATCACCCAGCCCTACTTCAAGCTGATTATTTCGGTTTCAGTTTTCATGACTTCTGTGACTTCCAGCTGCAGCTGTTTTCTTTTTAACTGTTTTCAGTGAAAAAAATCAAAATAACCCATTTAAAACTGTTTGCTCCTTACCAATCTGCAGACAAAGTTTGAAACTAGCGAGCAAATTTAGTGGAGGCACATATTTCAAGAGTCGTTGGGGAAAACCTGCGCTAATACAAGAGTGAATATTGGACTTTGGGTCAGAAACATGACACCATGACTGATGTTACTATGGTGTTACTCAACAACTCAAGCTAATATTACTCCATATCTGCTGGCCATGTAACTTCACGGCTGTTTGAAAACATGGTTGCCACAGAAATTTTATCTAAATGTTGTCTTTACAGTTTGATGTGCTGCCCCCCTGTGGCCAAAAAATCGGTTGCAAAAACGATGTAAAGAATTTTAAAACCCTCAGGTCTTCGGGGAAAAGTGGTTGTGGTTGTGAAATATATGATTAAACTAATGACGGTTTATATAATTCTCAGCATTCTCCTTAACAACTGTAGATAGTAGATGGTGATTTTAAAAGTAACCAACAAATGACATAAAACATAAAATGGCATTGGCATGTGCCCACATTCATAAAGAGAAAAATACACAAATCATTTTTTTAATTCCTAAAAATGCGGTATGCAGTAATGTATTAATTAGTCTAACTTTTCTTTTTTAAATGAAGGATATAAGATATTACATGAAACATTACCACAATGTCACAAAATATTTTATTTTATTTTACCTCATTCTGTTTAATATGCTTAAATTGGTGCCAGAAATGTCACTTTAAATGCCATTTGTTCCTATTCATAATACATGTCTGAATATAACTTGATCCAGAACTCTACACAAGCAAAGCCAGTATTTGTGTGGTTGTGCGCAGGCATAAATGCATTCTATTTTACAGGTGCCTTGACAAGATTGTCTAAGCCCACTGGCCATCCTGTAGCAGCATACATAATTCATGGTGACACGGCATTCCTGCACACAGCCGCAACCTAACGAGATGCTAATGCAAATCCTCAGGCCCAACTATTGTGGCTTGTTAACAATAACTACTACAATTGCTGTCCTCCTCCCTCTGCAGGCAAAAAGGGAAGAAGCCCTTTCGATCCCTTCGCAATTTAAAGACAGACCTGGATCTGACAGTGGAGGGGGACCTGAACATAGTAATGGCCTTCGCTGAGAAGCTGAGGGCAGGACTGCACTCGTTTGTGTTCGGGAAGCCATTCTACACAAGTCTGCAAGAACGAGACGTACTCATGAGCTTTTAACTCCATTCTTCACCTGAACCTTAGGTATTGGATGGTCAGTGGAAACAGACATTTTGTTGTATTGTTGTATTGTTACACGAATGCATGCATGTGTGTACTCTTTGAGACAAGATAAGTATGAATATTTATTTTTGCTTCGCTCAAATTTAAAAAAAAAAAAGATAGATATTGCCTTCCCTTTGTGTCTTGATGAAGTCATGATTTCATTCATGTTGCTGATTGTCGCTGCTGTTACAAGCCATTAGAATTAAAGTTTTTATATATTGTTGTTATCAACTGTCAGCATAATGTTTTCACACTTAAATTATTGTCTGCTGGATGAGTTATTCATGTGTTTTATGCCTTCTGTTAATAGAGGGCATGTGTTAATTTATGCTGTTTAATTGGCTGAGGTGCACACAAGGACATGTGCAATTTAATTAAAAGAATATATTACTAAAACACAAGCTTTTAGTTGCTTCACTTCCTGTGTAATACAACAACCTCAGCAGGCCTTTGAACCTTTTGAACTTATGCTTTGCAATTACCGATCCTGTACCTGAATGTGAATGGTGAAGAGCAATAAGGTTGTGAGTAATCATGAAGCACAGGGGTTTCATTAAAAACAAAAACACAACCCAACTATTTACTCTTGGGATTATCCATCTGTACTGCAAACTGTATATTTGACATGGTCTGAAAATCAAGAATCTACTTTATGTGCTTTTGATGATTTATTGTCCTAATTGTTTTGACAGTGTTATATGTTGATTTGATAATGATGTATCACTCTCCAAAATAAAGTCTATTTGGTTTTTTTTTTACAGTGCAGATAATAAAGATTGTGATAACAAACCTGATAAAAACAGCTTTTACACTTTTTTTCAATAAACATAAATGTTTGTGCTTTATAAATGACAACCTTACTGTGAGTCTATAGCTGTGCTAGCAGCTCTGTGAGGCTGTGCAACCATGACTGCAAAAAAGTTGGGATGCTATAAAAATGAAACCAATGCAAAAATATATTTACAAAGTGGTCCTGAGCCCATGTTGTATTATACTTCATACAATAATTGTTCACAAAGTGCTTAACTTCACCCCATCTTTGCCTGTGAATGACTGAGCCTTTCAAGGATGCCCTTTTTATACCTCACCTCTGACCAATGTACCTGTTTACCTGTTGAATGTTCTAAACTGGTGTTTTTTAAGCTTTTGTTATTGGTGTCCCGAGCTGTTTGAAACCTGTCTTTGAACTGTTTTCAATTGAGTATTATATCAAACACAATTAGGATTATTTATATTTTAAAGTATCCCAACTTTTTGAGAATCTGGGCTGTGATACTGAAACTAAACTAAAACTTAACATTATAAAAGCTGGACTAAAATGCAAAAACTTTAACTCTGGTCTCGACAAAACTGGTGAAATGACAGTTTGATACCACCTGAACCACCTCACTACCATGGCTAAAAATGGCACTGTAGTCAAGTAATCTGTATAAAAATAAAACAAGATTAAAACTGAGAAAACAAATGATATACTAATGTAATTAATATTGATGTGTAGGTAAGAATTAGGAACGCTGTAACTAGGATTTATGTGCACCCTCTACAGCCCTCAGAATTTTTAAGTTTCACAGCATTGTCAAAGAAAATAGAAATCTTTCTCAAATGTCACTCTGATTTCTACTAGCAAGCTCAATTCTGGCTCACCAGCGACCACTTGATAAGGTTAATGGATCTGAATGTGCCAAAAGTACTTTATAGATTTGATTTTATTGCAGACAGTATGCAGACATTCAGTCCTTGACGTCTGGATGTAAAGTAGTTGGTAAATCAAGTTTAATTAAACTGGCAAAATAGTGTGTGGCAACACGGAAAGTGGAGATATGCTGAATGAATGCAGCTTTATTGATCAATGAGATGCACACTGTAAGTTCCATTTGAGAACTATATTCATCACAGATTGTAAATACACATTGATGAAGGTTCTCAGTCATCCAGGTCATAGTAATTCTAAGTGCTATATCATAAGCAACTGAAACATGTCCGTTTGCCTTTGATATAGCACTTATAAATACACAGCTTATTTACATTAAATATCATTATAACAATAATATTGGTCTGCAGGGGTATTGATGATGACATTATTGAAATATGGAAAAAGAAATAGTAAAACAGTAGATTTACAAGGGAGACTAAGATAATTAGTCATGTTAACTGAGGCAATTCATGAAGTCCGTGTGTGAAGTCCCTTACAACCTGACTGCAGAAGTGGTTATTCATAAGTCATATCTGTGAAGACACTGCTTTCTCTAAATTACTGGATGAAAAAAAAGGTAGCTTATAAAGAAAATGTAGGCTTGACTAGTTGCCTCAAGCAAGAAAATTATAATTGGGTGTCCTCTAGAGGGCCTTGAACTGTTGCATATTTAAAACAAGAGACGAATGAAGTCAAAGGTGAAGCAGTTAATTACTAATAGAATATCTTTAGTGACTGTACTAAGGACCTCCTTCAGGAATTTAGTTGAAGTAACATTCACAAGTCAGGAAAAAGAATTAATGGGAATATGTGAGTTTCTTTTAAAGCCAAAGCCAAAATAGGTTGGTCTTGAGGGGGAGGCTTGATTGGCAGGGAAAAGCTTTGAGCGCCATGTTTGGCACCTTTTCAGTAAAACAACTCCTACATGTTCTTTGAGGAGGCTTTGTTGTTGTGACTGGAGGAGGGCAACAGCTTCTTACATTAAACAGTACCCTAGAGTTCTGGAAATTTTAAGAGGTAACAAAGAAGTTGATATTGTAGCCTTAACTGTTACTGGTGCTTTAACATCAGATTGCTTTTAAATAGAACAGGAAGTCAAATGGCTTAATGAATGTTCTTCCTTTTCGTTCCCATGACGACACATTCTAGCTACAAAGTAATTGGTGTAATGTTGAGCATAGTACAGAAGCAGAATCTGCTATGTTATAGGTGTTGTTGTAAACAGTAAACAGAGTCTATAGTTCTATAGTCTTATGTCTTATTCAATATATAGGATTTCTAATATTTAAAGGTTGCATATGAGGTTGGCAGACAAACTGCAAACCGTCTTACCCCTTTAAAAATGGAATACTATTCTTTGCAAGTATTTAACCAAAAAACATTTAAATAAAATGCTGGGACTTTTTACAACGTAGCACACATAAGTAATACAATAAATTATTATAATATATATATAATATAATATATAATATAATTATTTTGAATAAAATACTTTACCATTCCCAAGAAGTATTATTGTATTAGCTTATGGAAATGAGAGGAACTGTGTTGCTAAACACAATAAATCTTGTCAGAAAAAAAAATGCTTAGCATAATCTGAAATTAAGATCTGACTGATATATCTCCAACTCCAAAGGCTGAAGTGCTGATTTTGTTGCTGTAACTTACCTTTTTTTTTTTTTTGTATTTCTGTTTTGATTTTCGATGTGATTTTTGGCAATTCTTCTTAAGAGACAGTGAGAAGATGGACACTTCCTTTTTTTAAAACTATTTTGTCTTTTTGAACAAGACGGACGAGCTTGTGGCACTTTTATGTTTATTATGCTAACCCTAGCAACGGAGGGACAGGAGCGCATCATTGAGCGCATTGTTTACACACGCGACCAGCTGATTGCGCTGTGTAAACCTGCACTGCTGTGTGAACCTGCACTGCTACCCGGAGCCAGACCTGAGGTCCTGAAGGAGCTGCGGAGGAGACGCCGTGGCTGCAGAGCCGGAGTGAAGAGGAGGGGGAAGAAGAGGAGACACAGACTGGCTGTACCGGCGATCGTCATGGGAAACGTGAGGTCTCTGGGGAACAAGACTGACGAGCTCGCCGCGCTGATAAAGGCTCAGAGGGAATATCGTGAGTGCAGTATATTGTGTTTCACGGAGACATGGCTTCACTCAAACATCCTGGACCACAGCGTGGCGATTCCCGGCTTCAGCACTGTTCGGGCGGACAGGGATGTGATAAGCAGCGGAAAGAAGAAAGGAGGAGGGATTGTACTGTATGTGAGTGAGAGGTGGTGTAATCCCGGACATGTTCACGTGAAGGAACGTCTCTGTACCCCGGACATTGAACTGTTGACTGTGGGGATGAGGCCTTATTATTTGCCCCGGGAATTCACGTACGCCGTCATTATCGGTGTGTACGTTCCTCCTTCAGCTGATGCAGCGCTGGCCTGTGACGTCATCCACTCCGCTGTTGCCCAGATACATACGCTGCATCCTAACGCATTTATTGTCATCACTGGGGATTTTAATCACATCTCACTGGACAAAACCCTCCCAACATTTCACCAGTATGTTGACTGCCCCACCAGAGACTGTAACACACTGGATCTGTTGTATGCAAATGCTAAGGATGCATACAGTCCCACAGCCCTCCCCCCTCTTGGGAGATCTGACCACAACCTGGTTCTGCTGACCCCTAAGTATGTCCCTCTTGTTCAGCGGCAGCCTGTCCACACTAGGAGCGTGAGGAGGTGGACTCAGGAGGCTGCTGATGCACTACAGGACTGCTTTGAGTCGACAGACTGGGATGCACTCGTTGAGCCACATGGGGAGGATCTTGACAGCATGACCGACTGCATCACAGAATACATCAGGTTCTGTGAACACACCACCATGCCAACCCGGACTGTACGCTGCTTCCCTAACAATAAGCCGTGGATCACCAATGACCTGAAGGTCCTTCTTAACAAGAAGAAGAGGGCGTTCAGGTCTGGAGACAGGGAAGAACTGAGAAAAGTGCAGCATGAACTCAGGGATATGCTGAGGACCTGTAAAGACGCCTACAGGAGGAAGCTGGAGGCCAAACTTCAGCAGAACAATGTGAGGGATGTGTGGACTGGTATGAAGCAGATCACTGGGTGTAAGGTGAGCGGCAGACAGTCATCGGGCAGCCTGGAGAGGGCAAACGAGCTGAACAGATTCTTCAATAGGTTCAGCTCACAGCCTTCTGTCGTCTCCCTGACACCTCCAGACCCCCACACACCCTCACTGCCCCGAATGCTTCCTCCCCTCCCCCCTCACTTCCCTGCTGTGAGCTCTCCTGTGCAACACCTCTCCTCCTCCTCCTCCACCTCTTCCTCCTCCACCTCCTCCTCCTCTACCTCCTCCTCCTCCACCTTCACCTCCTCCTCCACCTCCACGTCCTCCACTGAAGACACCAGCAGCCTCCCCCGCATGACTGTGACTGCAGGCCAGGTTAGGAGACAGCTGGAGAGACTCCACCAGCAGAAGGCTGCAGGCCCTGACGGTATCAGCCCCAGGATCCTGAAGACATGTGCCAGCCAGCTGTCTCGTGTCCTACAACACCTCTACAACCTGAGCCTTGGACAGGAGAGAATACCGGTGCTTTGGAAGACATCCTGCCTGGTTCCTGTTCCAAAGAAGTCGACACCATCAGACCTCAATGACTATCGACCAGTGGCCCTCACATCTTACGTCATGAAGGTGCTGGAGAGACTGGTTTTGGCCAACCTGAGGCCACAGGTGAGAGCCCTGCTAGACCCTCTGCAATTTGCTTACCAGCCCCACTTGGGAGTTGATGACGCTGTCATCTACCTGCTGCAACGAGCCCATTCGCACCTGGATGGTGGAGGAGGCACTGTGAGAATCACATTCTTTGATTTCTCTAGTGCTTTTAACACCATTCAGCCACTGCTACTGGGGGAGAAGCTGAGGGTGATGGGTGTAGACGACATGATGATCTCCTGGATTACTGACTACCTGACAGGCAGGCCACAGTTTGTCCGTATGGGCAGTGTTCTGTCTGATGCGGTGGTTAGTGATACAGGAGCTCCACAGGGGACTGTACTGTCTCCTTTCCTGTTCACCTTATACACCACTGACTTTCAGTACAACACCGGGTCGTGTCACCTGCAGAAGTTCTCTTACGACTCGGCTGTTGTTGGGTGTATAAGTGAGGGACAGGAGGAGGAGTACAGGGCTCTGGTAGACAACTTTGTGGAGTGGACTGGACAGAATCACCTGCGGCTGAACATCAGCAAGACCAGAGAGATGGTGATAGATTTCAGGAAGAAGAGGAAGACGGCTTTCCAACCTCTGTGCATTCTGGGAAGGGATGTGGAGGCGGTGGAGGATTATAAGTACCTTGGTGTTACCATCAACCATAGACTGGACTGGAGATCTAACACTGAAGCTGTGTACAAGAAGGGGATGAGCAGACTTTACTTCCTGAGGAAGCTGAGATCCTTCAACGTGTGCAGCAAGATGTTGGAGATCTTTTATCAGTCTGTGGTGGCCAGTGTACTTTTCTTTGCTGTGGTTTGTTGGGGAAGCAGCATTGGAGCCAGTGACACTAACAGACTCAACAAACTGATCAGGAGGGCTGGCTCTGTGATTGGCTGCAAACAGGACACTCTGGAGGCTGTGGTGGAGAGGAGGACACTGAAAAAACTGTTATCCATCATGGATAATCCTCTCCACCCTCTCCAACTCACACTGGTCAGACAGCGGAGCACCTTCTCCGGAAGGCTGCTTCAGCTTCGCTGTCGTAGCAACAGATGCAGGAAATCTTTCCTGCCACAAGCCATCACTTTATACAACAACTCTCTCACCTCTGCCTGATAGAGAACTCTGGTCTCTCTACTGTTTTGTTGTATATATTATTATTGTTTATTGTTTATAGCACACTGTGCACTGTATATATACACTATGTATATATTGGATTCTATTTATGTTATGTACGAAGTGTTTTATTTGTGGACCCACAACTGCTGTAACAAAATAATTTCCCAGTCTGGGATCATTAAAGTATTTCTATCTATCTATCTATCTATTACCTACATATTACACTTGCTGTTAAGAAATTATAGCAGAAATAAACACTAGTTGTTTGCTTGGGCTATGCAATGTCAGTTGAATGTAAATGTTTAATTTGTAGCCGACCAACCACGACTACATGCTAATGATTGTTTCACCAATCAGTGCTCTCACCAGCACTGCATTTCACTGCTTCAGAAAGTAATCTACACACAGTCCTTCTGGCCAGAGGCCTTGTTTTACGGTGATAGATTGAGATAGAAATCTCTCTCTCATGTTCATATTTCATGTTAAAAATATGATCGGCCTTGAGCATTGGATATTGGCTTATGCAGAAATGTTAATTAAATGAGGAGGAATCTTTTATCTAGATCCTTTCAGTTCAACACTATGGAAAATCAGTATCATTTAAAAAAAAATATTTTTTAATTTGTCTAATTGAATTTCTTGCATCCAATTTTTATAATGCTCTTTTTATTGTGCTTTGTACTCTGGGGAACCTTAATAAACATATAATTAGAAACAAGTGGGCAAAATAATATTTTGTGTGTCGTCTGAATCCTGTTGGTCCTGCTGTGATCCACCAAATTGTACCAATGCAGCATCAAAACATTCGCACGACTATAAAAACATTCATGCTGATAGGTAGAAAAAACTGTCAGTTATATGCGTACCTCGCTCACCCTTCCCTCTGATTGGTCAGTATCCGACTTGCCATTTTCTTATTGGTCAATTTTGTGACTGCTCTCGACAGAACAGGAAGAGATGGAAACCGGCCGTCTGCTAGGTAAATATTCAACAGAGGATGCCAGCTATGCCCATGTCTGACACGAAACAGGGACAGCAACTCCTGGATAACTGGAGCAAAGATGAAACCACATGCTTTATCGACGACATTAAGGTATTTTACGCCCAACGACTGACATGTTTTTACAGTTTGAGAAAGGAGAAGTTACAGGGTGCGGCCTGCTGCCATTAGCTTGTTAGCCAACCTCAGTGCTAACGTTACGATATTTAGCTGTTATCTTGGTAATAGCATTATCCACAAGCTAAATCGACAGTAGCCAATAAAACCGACTGGCTGTGTTTGACGGGTCAGTAGCCGTTTGCAGTAATGCTAGAAACACCAGTAAAATGAAACACGTCAGGTTCGTGTTAGTTTCTGGTGCTCACTATAACGCTCAGGAAATTACAGAAGACCTGGGATTACCTAGATATGTGTATGTCTGGTGTCAGGTATGACTGTGGGTTCCAGTTTACGTCTGAAGTCAAGTGAATTGTTAATTCAACAATCAGTTATTAAACGTTTGGCCATTTTGGACATTAGCTAAACCGATAAGATGGCTCTATAGATGAATAACGTATATCAGTATAGGAAATTATGTGGATAATAGCTTTACCAGTTCAGTGTGTGAACTAAGTGAAAGACATTGATGTCCCCGCGAAAAGTTCAAATGATTTTAACGTGAAGCAATGTACAATAACCAACCGGCTCCAAGTCATTTGGATAAAGTGTTAAGTTTGATTTGGTTAAACTGCTGCTTTGTGAATCACATGTGTGCCGTATAACCGGCTCCGAAAAGGTATCAGGGCACATTCAAAAATGTGTGTCCTTTCCTCATAGGAAAGGTCAGATTGAAGTTAATGACCAGATTTTACTGTACAGTGGTTTTAAACATGGATATACATAGAAAGATGATGAAGGCAACATAATCACATGTCTTGATAGTTTGTATATTTGTGAAATGTTTGTTGATCAATAATGCTTGTGCAGTCCTTGCCAGACTCCATACCAAAATTAATTATTTCTGTCACTGTCAAGCAGCATAAACATAATCCAGCAGTGACCGTTCATTTGTGTGTTTCATTTTACCTTGTTATGCAATGATAAGATTAAGAGTTACTTTCCCAAATTGTGTTTATTAAGGCCTGGGGATAGTTGTAGCATTTGGCCTGATAATAAGGAAAAGTTTGGAGACAGCTGTGGTAACAAACACAATGGATAAGTAGTTCTTCAGCTGAAAAGATGACCACTGTCCGCCATATATAAACCGAAACTGAAAGCACTCCGATCACAGGTATCTGTGATGAGTCAATACCTCATAACTCATGCAGAGTATGTGCCTCCTCCTGCTTAATTGGGCATTGTAAACAAAACCGACAGCTACAGCCAGAAATTTGACACATCTCAGTGCTTTTACAGTTTGCATCATTTAAGGTGATTAGATGAAGATTTGTAATATGAGTGTGTAATATGTAATTATGTGTGTAATAGTATTCAAGCTTTTGATTCTGAAGAATGGGCTGGCTGAGAGCACAGCAAACAAAAATACCCACACAATCACCCTTCTAAGAGCCCCCTGCTTCACACAAACAAATGAAATAATCCTTCGTGTAGGTCGGAGCAAAGTCCTCGTCACCAAGCACATGCCCTCATAGCATGCCAAATATTTAAAACCAGTAGCCAATTATGATCACATGAGGGGTAACACATAGCAAGCTTTTTTCTTTAAGTTCCCCAAGCTCAGTTCCTATGAATGGTGAGCACGATACAAAGTGTCTGAAGTGTTTGAAGTTTTAAACAACAATTAATAGTTACATGTTAAACAGACTGTGCATGTAACCATGTAGACATGAGCTCCTTGTTTTTCTTAATAAAAAAGTGTAGGACTTAAACCTGTTGTTAGGAGATTTATACTGTCCATTTAGTTTTTATACTTATCAACACTTATAGGCCATTTGTAGAAGAAATGACTGGCAAAGTTGGAGCAGCAGTTTTATTGCATATTTTATTTTACAAGAAAAGCAAAAACGTGTTTTTTGTTTGTTGCACAATTTTATCTGTTGCAATTTTTTAATTTAAGAATTTAGTTTTAGTTAACTTTCTCTTCCTGGAAAACATATGCAGCTATTTGTGCAATACAGCTTAATTACAAATGTTTTAAATACATTTTCTTTGTCTTTCTGTCCTGTTGTGCATATGCTTTTTTTTATGTTCTCTCTCATGGTTGGTTTTGGACCTGTGCTATTTTACTAATCTTACTTTTTCAGTTTTAGACATCAAACTGAGAGCTTTTAGCCATGGAGGGGCATGTGGCCAAAAACAATGAAAGCACTTTCCCCAGCTTCGTGGATCTGGATGACTTTCTTAACAAGCACAACTCGAACTTCATCTGGCTCCTCGTTGGTAAGTCTGTATCCTCTCTGGGGGAATTATATGCAGAACGACTGATGTAAACTGGCTAGAAGAATCATTGATGCCCACTTGTATGTGCTGTATTCAGAGTACAAACTCCTAACAGATAGATGCTAAACGGTTTCAATTAGACACAGAAAAGATTCTTTGGTCTTTTGTATATATATATAAGGTCTATACCTCATTTATTAAACAGAGGTTTTGTAAGCGGGTATCCTTCCAGGGACAATTCAAATATTTTACTGTTTGCAGGACAGAGAGTATCATTTTCAGTCTCTTCTATTTAGGGGTAATGACGGAATATACACCGACTTTACGTAAATTACCACAAACATGTAAAGGAATATTTCAATATTGTATAGTAGTTGGTCATGGGAGCTGCATATGTGTATAAGATCGCACATGAAATATTTAGATTAGTGTGCGCTTTTAATGAAGCTGGCTGCATTAATATTTAATTGTGATTTAATTAAACTAAAAATAAATGATGGTTTTCAGTTGTTGCTCAGTGCAGGTGCACAGGGATGTGGGCCATGATATTGAGTGGCTCTTAGAATGAAGCTTTCTTTATATGATGCAACATCTTCAAGCTGAAAAACATTTTTTTAGGGAGAAGAAAAAGACATAAAACTAAAGCTTTTACTGCAGCTGTAAAACCCAGCTGTCAGACCAGACATAGAAGAATATGTCATTGCTTTATGCTGTATTTCTTTAAAAAAAGATGATGAACACATATTTTAGCAGAATTCATGATTAGTTTCCCAGTTTAAACCCATTGCTGTTTTAAGTACTGCTGTAATCCTGCAGTCATTTCCCTGTGCTGATTAATCTGTATCATGTCTGGAAAAGTAGGATCTGGCATGTTATATTCAAAGGACCAAACAAGGTAATTCACATGCATTATTAAAGGGGCTTAATCAGCATTAGTGGTGTGAAGGTATAGGCTGACCTTATTGTTAGGTTAATAAATGTCACTGAAACAAGTGAGTGTATACATGTACAGCTAATCAGTAGAGGCCTATAGGCCTGTAGAGAAGCAAGCTTATGACTGGAGGGTCACTGGTTCAATCCCCTGAAGTGGCAGGATATGGCTGTGGCCACAGGCAAATGCAAATCACCTGCCTTTGCTAATCAGAAATGTGGACACTGCAGGATGTGTGGCACATGGAACACAGTTTGCTGGTTTCTGCATTTGTGGGGTCAAGTACGCATGTCCTTGCTATTGGTTCTGGCTGTGGCTTTGTTGGTGTGAGATCCCCAAAGTTGAACTCCACACAAAACCAATATGCAAATTTGTTTGCCTTGCAAATGTTGATTTTGCATGTATGGGGCTGTGGCCTAAATCTGAGTTGTGCTTTTATGGCAGGTTTTTACGCCTACTACAAAGTGTCTATAAAAAGTAATTACCTCTTTGAGTGTTTTCCCCTTTTATTCTTTTTAGAAATGGTACCAGGGTCAATATACAAAACAAAGTAATGTCAATTAATTAAAAATATATTAATTAAAATATCTGTTTGCATCAGTTTTCACCCCTTCAAGTCAGTATTTAGTAGATGCACCACTGGCTGCAATCACAGCGCTGAGTCTGTGTGGATAGGTCTCAATCAGTAGCCCTTTTCACACAGAGACGCCGTATTAATCGCTGCAGCGGCAGTTCGCCAATTCTCCGCCATTGTTCGTTCACACAGAACCAAACAGCTCCAGCGTAAAGATGCACCCGAGTGTAATTCACACAGCAAGCCAGCGCTGCGGATCCTAAAGAGGCATGACGGAACATGTCATGATGACGATGTCTGTGTGTTTTTTCAACGTGTTTCCTGCGATGTCAACCTGTTAATGTAGACATGTACCCGCTGACTGTTTAAAACCATATGGATGCAGTTATAATGTGTGATTTTTGAGATCCAGGAGGATGTGGAGAATTGGCGCAGGATCCCTGCGCTCAAAGGACAGTGTGAATGGGGCTGGTTTTGCACATCTGGACACTGCAATTTTACTCCATTCTTCTTTGCGAAACTGCTCAAGCTCTGTCAGGTTGCACAGGGATCAGGCGTGAACAGCCCTGTTTAAGTCCAACTACAAATTCTCTATTCGTTTGAGGTCTGGGCTTTGACTCAGCCACTCCAGAACATCCACCATGTTGTCATAAAACCATTTATGTGTTGCTTTAGCTGTATGCTTCAGGTTATTGTCTTGCTGGAAAATTAATCTTCGTAGTTCGCCTGCAGACTGAATCAGGTTGGTCCTCAAGGATTTCCCTATATTTAGCTGGATTCATTTTACCCTCTACCTTTCCAAGTCTTTCAGGGCCTGTTGCTGAGAATAGTGTGTTTGTGTTTTAGAAATGTTCTTGTATCCATCCCCTGACTTACCTGCATACTGACATACTTTTCAATAACTTCTTCACGTAGTTACTTGGAGTGTTCTTTTGTCTTTATGGTGTAATCGTAGCCAGGAATACTGATTAACCAGCTACTGGACCTTCAGACACAAGTGTAGTTATACTACAATCACTTGGGACACATTCACTGCGCTCAGTTGATCCCCATTTCACTAATTGTGGGACTACTTGCACCAAGTGGGTGATCATCTATTGAATTAGGTCAGTCACTTTAAAGGGGGTGAATACTTTGCGTCACTTCACTTCACTTTTTTTTTTCTCACATTTTACATGATATATTTTTATTGACGTTAATTTGTATGTATTTTGTTTAATTACCGTACTTGACATTATCGTTTTTTTTGTTTTGTATATTTTTTGTATATTTAACATGATTTAATTTATAAAAGCAATAAAAGGGGAAAACATCAGAAGGGATGATTACTTTTTCTTGGCACTTTATATGTTGTGTACAGTGATGGAATGTAACTGAGTACAATTATGTACTGAACTGTACTTGAGTTAAATTTCAAGGTTCTTGTACTTGTATGCATAAATATTAGGGCTGTCAATAGATTAAAATATTTAATTGCGATTAATTGCACAGTTGTCCATAGCAGTAATCGCAAATTAATCACACATGTTTTATCTGTTCTAAATGTAAATTAAAGAGATATTTTTCAAGTTTTTAATGCTCTTATCAACATGGGAGTGGACATTTATGCTTGCTTTATGCAAATATATATTTATTATTATTATTGCAAAAATCCAAAACAATGACAAAGACGATCATGAATATTCTCCAGAATAATGTCAAAGGTACTTCATGCTCAAAAGATATAATGAAAGCATAACATGGCAAACTCAAGCCAAACAAGCAACAAAAATAGCAATAGAAGTGTCAGTAGAAAGTTAATTCCTCAGTAATACTGACACAATAGAGAGTCAAACTTTACACTTCTAAAGAATAACTAAACAGTGTTTATAGGCCTGCAAGCTGTAGCCACCGATTTAGCTATCCCAGTTAAAAGTTTGTCGCATGTAGAGTTGTCCAAGTGTCTCTGTTGAAAACAATCCACTGTGGTCTGCTTTGGATGGGGGAGACGGGAGGAGGACTCTCTGCATCAGCTGTGTGCTTGGCCAGCAAGTGGTATTTGAGACTTGACATATTCTAGTGGTAACACACTGTTCACATCGACAGTAAATGCAAATAACTTACAATAACCATCTGGCAGGCTTTGAAGCTGAACATGCCATTCAAAAGACCTTTTTTCTTTATCAATTTCTGCTCAAGGAGATTTGTTTCTGCTTGCCATCCACTTCCTGATATCCCAAACAATGGGGCAGGCCGAAGGTCCTAACGTGTGTGCACTTACTGCACGTCAAAAAAGTGAATGGTGTTAAGATGAATTTACATTACCACATTATTATCACGTTATGTGTGACAGCCCTTATGTATGTATTTTTTAAATTTGTATAAATAAAGTATTCTAAGCACCATAAAACGATAAAAAAATGTCCTGCTTGTACTGTATTAACAAACTTGACTCTGTTGTGTTGTTGTCTTTCAGCCACCATTCTGTCCTGTGGATGGATCATCTATTTAACTTATTACAACTCCCGCAACATTGGCCTCATCCTCACCCTCATCATCAACAGACTATACAAGGATGGCTACATTCACATTGGTGTGTGCGTCAGGAGCTCCGTCACACACTGATGAATAATGAGGAGGAACGCTGCCAAAGCTTCCAGTTCAAGGCGTTAACTCTGAATATTTCATGATAAGCCGGTTTCTCTTAGTGATTATCTCCATACTGCAACCAACACCAGATTTGATTTATCTACATGAATGACACAGGAGTTAATTTATAATGCACCTTGAGGCCTGAATCCAAGTGTGACGCTGGTGTTATTTTTTAAACCAGTGTTTATTTATATTATTTACTAAAGAGCAGAGAGTATTTGTCACATTCATCTGTTCTGTATTCAGCCCTGAATACTACTGTACACTCAAACTTAAAGAGAAGCCAGAGCGTGTCATAGTGATGCTGAATTTGTGATGTGTTTGTATGAACATTTGATCAGTGAATTGACATTCATAGCAGAGTATGTTGACAGAAACCTGCAGCTGTGGGCAAATAGGAAGTGCAAGAAAGATTACCAAAGCAGCATTAGGATTTAATGAGGAAAGCACGGCTTGGTTAACGTCTCTTTGCCAACATGTGTTGCTACAAAGTGAGTCACCCGTGTGCCTGCTGATCTATTTTTAAATGTTATATTTGAATTGGTTCAAAATTCCAAAGAGGTTGGTACTGTGTCTCGGGGCGGCATTTACAAAACATCTTGTAAGGTAGGGGTGTCAAACTCAAACACAGAGAGGGCAAAAATTAAAAACCAGCACTATGTCAAGGGCCAAACAGAGTCAACATCTATTTAAAAGGATAAACAGGCTATCGGATGCAAGTGCAGAAGGAAAACATTTATGTGCTAAAGCCAGATGCTTGGCACCTTTTCTTAACTGCCAGTTCATCAATGTTTGGGGTTAGGTTTTTGCTGTGGAAACCCTCAAGATGGAGTGAAGGTGTGCATCAGTGAGACGACTCCTTTGTGGGTTTTTGTTAATCTTCATCACAGAGAAAAGCTGCTCACATAGTTATGTGCTTCCAAACAAACAGAGCATTTGAGCAGCATGTAGACGGAGTTGAGGCATTATTACAGGGATGATGCTTGGAAACTGTGCAGCAAAACTCTCACTGCTTCATACATGTATGTGATCACACATCCTCGTCCCTGAAGTTGGAGGTTTAGCGCAGTGATATGTTTCGTTATGAAGATCACATTGCCACTTTTCGTCCCGGAGCTCTGTGGTGTCCTTTGCTTCCAGGAACTGGCAGATTTCTTCATGCAACTCAAAAAATCTATTAAGCACTTTTGCTTGACTTGGCCGTCTCACCTCTGTGAGGGTTAGGTGCAAGTGGGCTCGCCGGTCTGGGCACACTGGCTGTTGCAGTCCATTGTGGGACTTGTTGTGTTAACGTGTGTGCGACGGGCCAGATATGATGAACATATGATATTTTATTGCATACCGGATGTCTTGAGCTTGACATGTCTCTTGTAAGGGAACAAAAATGTAAACATAACTAAGAGCGAAACCTTCATAACAAACAGCTCAGTGTTTATTCCCACATTTTCTAACATGCTAAGCAGGTTTAAACACGCCTGAAGGTGTGTCTTCTCAGGGAAGCACCAACCAAAACAAGTTTACAGTTCCTTTCTTCAGCCTCATTTTGTGAGAGTGACAAGGAGACTTAATATTCCAAACAACAGGAATGTTTGATATTTTAATCAGAGCTTACACAGCCATGTAATTCATCTTTTGTTCACATTTTAATTAGCTGATTTTTGGGGCCAGAATTCAGACCATTGTGATCAAATCCAAACAGGTGCTTTTGGAAACTGTTATCATGTGACTGAAATATACGTACACTGTTATGTCTCTGTAATATAAACTATGTGTAACCCCTCCACAGGTTCCTTCTCCTTCTCTGTGCTGTCGGGGAAAGTCATGTTCAGAGATGTCTACTACATCAACCAAGACATGTCTATCAGGTAACCTGACCTTTGATATATAATTTACCTCCCATTTGTTGGTAATCTTACAGCTTGCTTATTCTTTAATTTTTCTTTTCTCTGTTACAGGATACAGGATGGCTTTGTCATATTTCGTTGGTGGAAAATGTATAACCCAAAACAAAAACAGCATGGTGAGTAGGGCAGAGATTTGTTCACAAGGATCTTTGTTTTGCAATGAAGCAGCTTGTAATTGTGCTGATAAACCACAGAATCTTTTAAAAAAAATAATCTTTGCTGCAAATGCTCATCTGTTAGTATTAGTAGTAGTAGTAGTTTTCATATATTGTATTGCTGTAAAATATTTGCAATCTCTCCAGTCTGTTTGAGTATGGAGTATGGATTATGAACTATCAAGATGCAACAGCTATTTAAATGTACCAGTTATAGAGGGACACATTGACATGAGCACTGACTTTCTTCTGTTTCTTGTCGTCAGACCCCAAGGCAGAGACCCGGCTTTACTTGACTGTTAACGGCTTCGAATTCCATGTCTACAACCGGACTGACCTCTATGCCCGACTGCAGGAGACCTTTGGACTGGAACCCACACTCATAACACCCAAAAAAGATGAAGAGAGGGGTAGAGAAGACAGACACAAGAGCCTAGAAAGGTACGAACAAGGCCTCTGAAAAATTGAAATGTCTTTTGAACATTATTCCAAGTTTGTTTAGTAGAAGTTACTTAATACAAACGTTATGGTATCTTACAGTTACAGTTGTTAAAACTTTGGATGGTTGCATTTTGTTGATAAAAAATGACATTCGCCAAATAGCCTAATCCACAAATTCGAGCAATAAACAAACTGTAAAAAAGCAGAAATCAGGAATTTCCCATGGAAGATGATTGATGAAAGCAGATTTGATGA
This sequence comes from Diplodus puntazzo, assembly GCA_963678695.2. NCBI lineage: Eukaryota > Metazoa > Chordata > Actinopteri > Spariformes > Sparidae > Diplodus > Diplodus puntazzo. Next base: position 19,576,962 of record OZ023175.1, on the reverse strand, counting down.
TAAGAAATCTGAAAAAGCTTTGCCTTCACGCTCAATGTTCTGTCACCAAATGCATTGAAAGCATCTGCACAGAGAAAAGCTGTTGTCATGTTCCCAATGACAGTCAAGCTAACTGTAGTGCTGTTGAATTGACTGAATGTCTCTTGGTCCTTTTACAGTGTGAACATCAAAGCAGAGAGTCCAGACCCTACTTCATCTTGGCGCTCACTGATCCCTGTCATCAAGGTTAACATCAGCACTGTAAGTACCTTACAATGTCAACTAAAATTGTATGTAATTTGGTCAGGGCACAATTCCACCGTTAGAAATAGCTTGAATGATTATGAACAAAAAAACCAAAACATATTGAAGGGTTTGAGCTTTGTTCCTTTATTGTGTGTGTGTGTGTGTGTGTGTGTGTGTGTATTTTCACTCTCCTTCAGGGCCGTCTGGCATTTGGGAACCACTACCTCCCCCAAACTCTGTGCGTGAACTTTGAGGATGCTTTCCTGACATACGCCACCAAGCCTCCATCCAGCCACCTGGACCAGTACATGCACATCGTCAAGGGCTCGCTGGAGAATGTGCGTGTCATGCTGGTTCCCAGTCCACGCTACCTTGGCATGCAGAATGACGAGTAAGTCACTTGCTGGTGATTAAATACTGATTTAAAAAAATTGAATATCAAATAAAAGTAACACCAAACTGATTCAATAATGTAGCAGACAGGCTGGTATTCATTTATTCAAAGCAATTTGTGAAACATTGCTGGCTTTTATTTAATAAATAAAAGCCAGTGTAAAAGTCTCAAAAAAGAGAGAAATACAAGCTCTTCTCCTTGTCCTTCGGTTAGGAATACTTTGTGTGGTTGTGTTTATAACACATACCTATAACCACGGTTGCGCATGATTATGTAATTATTTCGGGAACTCATTGATCTCGCGACTTAGTGGTCTGGCAGTGCTGCAACGTGCCGGACTCAAAACACGCCTAGGGGTGCTTTCCCAATGATGGATGACAGAGCAAAACTGTATCGGAGCCGGAACACAGCAGACATGCATCAAGTGGAATCTTTGGTCTGCTTGTATTTGTATCTGCATCCACAGTTACAAAAAGGATAAGGAGGTATATACAAAATGGGCAATTCGCTAACTTGATACCAAAAATGTTGGTAAAATATTTGAATGGGGTATCACTTTCCTCCCATTTTTACCTCACAGCTTCAACTGTACGTCATTATAGGCAAGGGTAACATAAACCATTATCTGCACTTTAACTGAATGGAATGCCATAGCGAGTAAATTCCGTAAACCTTCTGTGATTAAGGAGTCACTCAATAAAACCTTGGCAGCTACAGCCTCTATAGAAGCCATCAGTGATTTTAAACTTTATCTTTTCAAGGACTGCCTTGACACGTCTTCAGGCTTTATTAGAATGTCTGGCAAGATGAAGACTGGTGCTTTTATGAAATTGAAAGGGTGTCTTCATGCCAGAAAGTTTCAACCCAGACTGCATATTTTATTTATGCCTTGGTTCCATTTAGGTACCTGCTAAATTGCTGTGACTCCCATTTGTATGATCAAGATTAAATCTAGACACATCATAACCTCTGTAAAAATCTGTGCTTTGCCTCTAAACTGTGATTTTATGGATTTTGATTCTAGACCTCCAAGACTAATGGGTGAAGGCTTTGTGGTCATGCAGTCCAATGATGTTGACATCTACTATTACCAGGATGAACCGGGTAAGCTTGCGTAGCATGCACGCACAGATACACAATATCTACAAATGTTAAAACAACAGATTTTGCAGTGGTGTACTGAAATGCAACTGGGAATTGCTCAGCATTGGAAAAACACATACTGTATTTTACCACTGAACAACCCTATACACTTGATTTCTTGTTGAAAATGATATGAGCATGATCAATGGATTCTGGCTAGATGATTAAAAAGGAAGCCCCAGTGTAGTAGTTTCAAGTCGTTGCAAGATTGTCCTAAATGTTTTTCATACACTTCTGTGTTTTTGTTCAGCATTCTTTGTCAGATTCACTTGAAATGTATTTGTGTGTTTGTGTAGGTCTGGTGCCTATGGAGCAGGAGAGTGGGGAAGAGGCAGAGACATGCAGCGAGGGTGACAAGCTTCAGGACCTGCCTCCATGTTGGGGTCTGGACATTGTCTGTGGAAAAGGGACTGACTTCAACTATGGCCCCTGGGCAGATCGTCAGAGGTGAGTGATGACGCACAATCCCAAGAATTTCAACTTGAAATATTTTGCTCGAATTCAGTGTATGTTACATAAACAAAGGCAGTTGTTGACATCAATTACGTAATGGTTAACAAGTGCACAATTAGAGAACCTCCAATTTGAGCTTCTGAATGACTGATCTCGGCAGTTAGATTGGCAATTGACAAGTTCTTTGCTTTAATGTAACATTATGAACTAAATTGTGATAACACAATGTAATGACTTCAGAAAAATGACCCTCTGCGTTTAGATTGAACCTCGCAGGCAGTCTGGCGACTGCTTTCATGTCTCCATGTTAAGTTGGAATTAATGAATAAAGTCATGTTTTGTCCTGTTGTGACTCTGAGGAAAATAGAAAGCGATGCATGCACTTACTGTAAATAACATATCAGTACAGATGCAAATGTAAGAGATGTAAGATGAATGTTTCTTTGGTCAATGGGAGTATTTAAACAGTTTATAGCTCAAACTTTTAAGGCTTTGGGTCGTCCAGAAACGGTCTTTGACACAAACTCTTACTTCTCTAAGGGACTGTCTGTGGAAGTTCTTCCTGCCGGCTGACTACCAGGCCATGAAAGTGACCGAGGTCGCCCAGTCAGGCAAACCCAGGCAGATCCAGGCCTTCGAGCTCCGCATGAACATCATTGCCGATGCCACCATTGACCTACTCTTTACCAAAAACAGGGTGACTCTTTCTCTTACTTTTGTGTGCTTTCTTCCCTCACACTTCTTTTCTTGTCAGCCTCTCTGATCATTTTTCCTCTCCCCCCCGTTGTCACTCATTGTGTTCTAAAGCTGCAGTCTGGAGTTTTGAGAAAAAAGTGGAGCAATTTGAATGAGCAAAGCTCCTAGGTCCCTCCTTCTTCCTCTCTGCTGCCTTCTTCCTCTCTGCTGCCTCCCTGCCTTCAAAGCCCCTCCCCATAGAGGAGCCTGCCATGCACAAGCAGGCTTGTAACCACGGTAACAGAGTAAGCCAGATAACCAAGATGGTGCATTCAAAAAACAACAACAAATTGCTCTGATTGTTCTATTTCTGATCAATGCAACTAAATTACAGTGACAAGTGCCTGATGGCGATTCACTGTAGTAACCCCAGTAACAAACAATATTCTTCACATCGCGTTAGACGGAGTTACCAGGTAATCATTACCCAGTGCAACTGCATGCTGCCTTTCTGAAACATGAGTAACATTATTTCTCTAAACAACTTCAGCCACTTCAGAGCATACTGACCATAATCTAACATAATGACTGCCCGGTCACTTGAAAGACTCTTTTGCTAACCAGTAGCCATAAAGACAAAGCTAAACATCGGAGTTAGCATACAAGCCAACAAGCTAGATTTACCAACAAGCTACGCAACTCGACTGCAACATCGTACGGCGAGATGTGCTATTGCGAGTATTACTGTATCTGCCACCACCATTGCCTTGTGTTTAAAACATAGAATGAAACATATATCAAGCAGGGGTCCTTACTTGTTCAGCTGAAAAGCGGCCAACTCAGCCTAGCTCTTGAGTCCTTACAAATCCCACAGCACCCTCCACCTCTGAAATGACGCCACAGTCCAATTATTTCTTTTTTATACTGCTTTTCTTCGTCAGTCTTCTTATTTCTTCTCTTTGACGTGTGCGATGGTGTTGTTGTCTGTTCTCCGCCATTGTTTACAGTTTGGGCTTGAACGTATCTGACCAGGTAAGAGCAGGCACTGCGCGTGTGCAGGGGAGGGGCACCCATGGACCCATAGACAGTGGATTTTGACACATTTTATTCTACTGTCAGATCATAATGAAAATTTTAGCAAATATAACAAAAAAATAGTTAGAGACTGCGGCTTTAAGCTATTGGTATTGGTTCATGTTTTATGCTTTTCAAATTTTCATCCTCCTTCAGCACAGGGATTCACACAAAGCTAAGAATGTGAAATGCATGTTAAATATCAACATGAATGCATTATGATTAAACGCGTAAAATGGCTTCAGTCAGGGGAGACTGTTAATTACTGTTTATTACCTCTTTTGAACATTTTTTTTTTTGTTCCAAGGAGGTGAATTTCTGTAATTTTTAAGGCAGTATGGCAGCTTCTGTTATAATTCTCTTTTTGCTATCTATCTCCCTTCATGCTCTGTCTTTATTCTTGTTACTAGGAAACCAATGCCATCCATGTGAATGTAGGTGCAGGCTCTTACCTGGAAGTCAACATCCCAATGACTGTAGGAGAGAACGGTGAGTGTGTGTTTCAAAGACCAGCTATCCCAGTGGTCCTTGTAAATTTAGATTTTTGTTTATTTAACATATTTGTTTTCCTAAATGTACCATTGCCTGGCAACTGTAAATCAGTCACTTGCCTAGTGCAGATGAAAACTGGTCAAACACCAAGCTCCGACACAATATTTCTTCTAGACGTTCTTTATTGCTTGCAATCAAGAGTCACACACCAGCGGAGCCAGAAATCCGGCTTTTTCGACCTGAACATCAGGGGTGGTTGCGCAACGGGTCGGGTTTGGTAAACATAATGACCGGCCACCGCTGTCAACGTTTTTTGTGCCTCTGATTCATGTCTTCATTTTACTCTGCAAGTAGTCCGTTTATTCGTCACAATGGAACTTCATTCAAAGCAGAGCTCCACCAAAGAGCCTGCAATCATTGAAGAAGGTCATCTGATGTGTCAGTGTTTCCCCTATATGCATTCTGCTGCTGGATTTTCAGTGCCACAAAAAAAAAATAAAAAAAAAAAAAGATGATTTTTGTAGGTTTAATATCACGGGCAAATGGCGAATTTAAGTTGCGCACAGTGAAAGCACTACACCCCAACTTATCTTGAAATCAATTATTTTTGTCATTACTGCTATTTGTATAATTTCTACAAGTCACTGTTTAAGTCCAGTGACTGAAATCCTCGTCATCCTATTCAAAGGCTGCAACAGACGACTCATCGAACCGGGGTGAAGTTAGTTTCAGGTTAGATATTCTGTGGATGTTCACTCGGGTCCAGCCGTGACTTCACTGAGGTTTGCCCAGTGTTAGCAGCAGGAGGACGTTAGCTCACTTCCTAGAGCCTCGCGCTGAATTGCTGGAAAATGATTTAGGGACCATCGTTAAATTACTTTGCATAAATATATTAATACAAAATAATTTCACAGCACATTAGCCCACATACAATACATGAATACATCCATTCACACTCTGCAACCACATAGGTATCACAAGACAGAACTCATGTTGGAAGCACACCAACAATAAGATTTGAATTAAACATTAAATAATAATGTTGTATCTATTATTAAGTTTCATATGTAAACACAATATATCAAAATGAGAAGGGACATTTTATAATTTCTCTCACAACATATATTTTATTTTATTTATTCAAGTGTTTGATTAATGCTTGTTTAATAGATTATAATTCACATGTAATTTAGCTCCATTACTAGGTAATCTTTTGAGATCATGGGAAATACCGGTCTTAGAGTGAACTACTTGACAGTAAGATTTTGATGAAGGTTTTCAGTCATCCAGGTCATGGTAATTATAAGTGCTGTATCGTAGACAACTGGAAGTGATATAAGTTTCTTGAAGCTGTTTCATCTCTCATCTAAGAGGCTTCTACAGTTCTAACTAACTAGAGTAGATTTGCAGGCTTTTAAATTGTGTGGGAGTGTCCTTGCAGAGTCGCTAAGGACACTTGTGAGCTCTGCTTTTCAGAGTTGTTAAAGCCACTTGTTGACCCAGCCGGCCTTCATGGTGGTTGTTAGGGCTAGGTGAGCCCAGGTATGAATGGTTGTTGGATGAGAGGTGAAACGTCTTCAAGAAACTGAAACATCCACTTGTCTACAATATAGCACAATTACTATTATTGTACAAGAATCCTCACTGAGGCAGCAATAAACAATATTTTTATAAAAACAATCTGTCAAATGACATGACATCTAAAAGGTTGTCACTGCTAGTGATAAACCTTCAGAGAATAATCACCAGAATCTGCAGCTTCCCTCAGTGTTACACAGCATTGTACTGAGTGTCAGCTCATTGTGTAGTTATCTGGCCCAAAACTGTACTGTTTTAGCTAATTTTGCTAATGTTGTATTTAAATAACAAACTGTTTCCCACCAAGTTTGACCTATTAACTTATAAACGGAAGTTCCTCTCGAAAAAATTGGTGTGAGTCAACATGTCCTGGATATCAATCCAAGGAAGAAGAGAGTCTTAATTATAGTTTATTACTACTGACAGGGGAGGCTGGCATCTTGTTGCTCATTGCAGACAGGCTGAGAAGCAAGAATGATGAACGAATGATGGAGGATAAGTCCACCCTCCCCAAAGTTTAAAAAACATTAACTCTGAGCCCTCTTCTTGTTGGTAAATTTAATGTTAATGTTTTTAAAAAACATTAACACTGAGCCCTCTTCTTGTTGGTAATTTGTTTCACCAAATTTTGACTGGAGGGATTTCATTATGTCAGATTTCAGCAGACTTTAGTGAATATGTCAATGTTGTATTTGCAGCATTTTTCAAGAAAAAAAAAGAGAAAAGACACAACAGTAGGTTTGAATTTGGAATTAATTTTGGGCCCTGATCTGTATTGCCTCAGTGAGCCCAGTGTGAACTGTTTATTTTTGGTACTCCATGTTGCTTTCACTTTTGATACAAGCTTTAGCTCAGGTTTTTAAACACTGTTGAGTGACTGATAATGAGGAATTTTGTTACTATTTTTCACAAGAAATTCGCACATGTCTAGGTTGTGTTAACGATACCCCTAAATGAAAAAAGTCTGTGCTTTTAAATTGTAATTTATTGTTCAAAATCAGGTCAGGATGCCTTTATGACCATAGTCAGGAGTACCTAAGTTAATTATAAAACAATTCTAGCATCAAATACAAAGACCAGTGTATTAAAACCAGTGGTTTTAAGACCAGTGGATTAAAAATCTAGAACATTCACCAGCATGGAAACAAATTTAACAATCTCAGACAGCTGAAGTGCTGTCATGTATTCCATTTATCCCCTCTTACCACAGGCTGGAAAATGTAAAAAAATCCATTGATAAAACATACAACCAAAATATGGCATGATATCAGACTAAAGTTTAGAAGCTTCTGGAATATATAGATCTACTCCATTCCATTTTAATCCTGCTTTACCCACGTCGTTGAGAGATGGAATTACGAAAAACCGGTATAACGGAGGAATATGTACATTTGGACACCTATTTGAGAAAGATAACCAGAGGTCCTTTGAACAACTGAGATCCTCATTTGGGCGTCCTTCAAATCACTTTTTTAAGTTCCTGGAAGTTAGAGTGAAGCAGGGTGGTAAACTTACCCCTTTGGAGGACCTCCAAATAGACATTATGATACAAGAAAACCAGTATGGGAGACCATTGTCCCTTATGGAAAGTAAAGCTCTCGGTGCAAGGGTTAATTGGGAAACGCACATTGGTGGATTGAGGACTCTGAGTGGATGTCGATTTTTGGTAGCTCTCAATCATTCTCTTGTAACAGTCAACACAAACTATTGCAGTTTAATCTTATACACAGAACTTATCATACACCTGAATGCCTCCATAAGATAAGCAGGACATACTCAGAACAATGCCCTAGGTTCAAAGTTAAAACAGGATCTCTTATGCACATGTTTTGCACATGTAAATGTCTGAAGCACTACTGGTAATCTATTCTAAACATCATTAAAAAGTTGTGTGGATTGAGATCCCAACCAACCCGAGGCTGACACTGCTGGGGGACTACTCAGTCTTACCTAACAACCTGAGGGTTAATACACGCTTTGTTAGATTGGCTCTAATTGCTGCCATCAAGTGTAGAGCCATTCTTTGGAAAGGTGAGGAGCCCCCTGGGGTATCCTTTTGGCTCAAGGAGCTGTCTTCATACTTGCCTTTAGAAAGGATCATGTTTAACCTTAAGAAGAGGCCGTTTCTTTTTGACAAATGCTGGATAAACTTTGTAACCTTTTTACAAGATAGACTTTCTCTTAATGATGATGTCCATACTTGAAACTACACAATAGGGCCCTTTTGAGACCCTACCTGGCTGGGTGCGCTGCAATCTTACTCAAGTACTATGAAACGTGTACATAGTATGTATCTTTTAATTAAGAGTTATTTTTATTATTTTTTTTCATCTGTTTTTATTTTTAGTTGTTTTTTTAGTTGTTTTTTTAATCTATCTATCTATCTATCTATCTATCTATCTATCTATCTATCTATCTATCTATCTGTCTATCTGTCTATCTGTCTATCTATCTATCTGATGTAACTGATACAATTGTATACTTATCTTGCTGGCATCCTTGTTACTGTCTCCATTACTGTACATCTATTGTATTATGTGGGGGATCATGTTTGATCTCTGTGTACTTCATGTCCTCTATCGCTATATGGGAGAAAAAGAAAAATTCAATAAAAAAAAAACTTGACTCCAGCCTTGCGTCCTGAGATTTTATAGCCCTGCTTTTCTCTCCTCTGCCTTCAGGTTACTCTCCTACCATCAAAGGCCAGCTGCTTCATGTGGACACCACTAGCAGCATGCAGTACAGAACTCTTCTGGAGGCTGAGATGCTGGCTGTAAGTAGCAGGGCATTGTACGAGAAGCTTCTCAGTTGACTCTTCAGACAAGTAAAAAATCACTCCATCCACTTAAAAGAAACAGAGGGGCAGATCAAATATGCGAGTAGTGAAATTGTGTTTTGTGGTTTCAGTTCCATGTCATAGCCAGCTATCCTCGGGTGTGGAACATGCCTCAGTCATGGCAGTGTGAGATTGAGGTGTACAAGGCCACCTACCACTTCATCTACGCCCAGAAAAACTTCTTCACAGGTGAGTCCTTTAGTAGATAGTCAGAACTGAAGAGAGTAGAACCTGTGCACAATAATTAGCAAGTTAGGTCATTAGCATTAGCATTAGCAATTAGCGTTTAGCATATGAGAGTGAAATGCATGTAAAATCAAATTTTTTCAATTTGTCACCGACTTTTCTTTCCTTTTTAGATTTGATCCAGGACTGGGCGAGTGACAGTGCCCCAGACATCTACTCTTTCGTGCCCTATTCCTGGAAGTTTAAGATCCTTTTCCACCAGTTTGAGATGATCTGGGCAGCAAACCAGCACAACTGGATTGACTGTTCCACCAAGCAGCAAGAGAATGGTGAGTAAAATATGCTCTTAGTCCAGATGCAAAACACCATACTCTCACCAAATTAGTCAGGCAGATGAAAAGAGAAAACAAAGACATTTTTACTTATTGATTTTCTATCCTTTAATATTTTTTATGTTAAGTTAAATACAAAAACAGTTATACAGCTTTCCTCTGCATTTTGGAAAGCAAGCCTGGTTAATTTAACAAAAATACAAAGCAATGCAATATAATACAATAACAAAGTACAAATTGTGACTATAAAGAGAAGAAGATAAAGTATGGTGTAAGGGACATGAATTAAAAGAACTAAAAGAAATAAAATCTGCTGTAAAGGGTGAAGCTGCATTTAAAAATTGCCATGTAGAATTAACAAGAATGAAAACCTTCATGAATAGTAATTGAGTGATAAAGCTCTGCAGTTTGCAGTTTAACAATAGGCCGAGTGTTATATACTGTATGTCTTTTGAATTAGCATTATTATTTGCATTCATGCAAAAAACGCATAAAAACCCCAAGTCCGGCATGAAAACTTTCAATAATTTATTGCTTTAACACTGGAATGTCCGTGACAGGATACTGTGACTATATTAATTGTGATATATTGTACAGTATATACTACCATCCACTCTACTCTAATCAGTTGCATTATTGACCTTCTATAGTGTACCTGGCAGCATGCGGCGAGACACTCAATATAGACTTCACTTTGCCTTTCAATGAGTTTGTTCCAACCACCTGCCATACCCGCTTCAGCTTGAAGGTTAGTCATACCTAATTATTCTTTTTTTTGACTGTGATTGTAAAGATGTTTTCTATCTGGAAAATTATCCTACACATATATGACTACACACTATTGGTTATAGGCTGTTGAAATTCAGTTGGCATCAAAGTATTCATATCTAAGATACATCTATGTGTGGGTATATACATATATATGTGCCTTGTCCTCCTCAGGCAGAGGATACAGACATGCGACTGTCCCTGCCGGAGTGCCACCCGAGCCGCTACCCCCTTCTTACCCTGGCCAAAGATTACCAGAACATAAAGCTGCCCCCAGACATGTTCATGCCAGGGGAGAACCAAGGAGCCCCCCCCCCCAAACCAGTCAAGTCCCGCTGGAGAAACATCACCCATGCAGAGTGAGTTGAATTCTTTCTCTCTGGTTGTGGGTGAGATCAAAGAGTAGGATGATTCATCGTTGTAACACCGATTCACATCAATGCTTCGGTAGAAAAGAAATGTTGCCATGGTAGTAGGTAGTAATTTCCAGTAAATATTCTACTCACCTTCAGTTTTCATGCTTTGTTGTTTCAATCGTTTATGTTTGTGTAGGTTTCTTTATGTGTCTTCTGTCATTAAATGAAGTGTAATAGCCTGTTTATCAGATCTACTTTGATCTGACAGTGTTCCATTTAGCATCCCCAGTTGTGTGAACTTTTTCATGTTTCGGTATCCTTTATTTGAGATAAACAGAGGTATAAACTCATCTTCTTGGAGCTTCCACTAGTGATTTCTTACCAGTCCCTTTGTACTTTGACCCTCTCTTATTTGTTGAATTGTTCTATATCCATCTTAGTCTGCATCCCTGTTGTAGTATGTTACAGAGCAGGGTCTATTTCCACATTGTAAGAATCACTCTAAGAGTTCAGAGAGCTGCTTTGCTAGTTGGGTAGCACATACATTGTGCACTTTGAACGTAATAACTTAATATCATTTGTAACGTATAGACCAGAGCCAGACTATGTTGGTGAAGCACTGTGATAGACCCACTAACCCCCTGGGAGGTTATGATCAAATTCTGTCTGAAAGAGTGCACCCTGTGCGGCAGAGAAATCGTGCGCAACCCATTTGCTCTTCACTTTTACTGTTGATCCTCAGTTCATAAAGCCATCAATGGACTGGAAAATTCACTTGAAATGATGATAAACTGCATTATGACTGTGTGCTGAGCCTACATGTTTTTCTTCCTCACATCAGAGCCGGCTGGGTGGATTGCTGGAGTGTGCCCAACTTCTTGCTCATCATTGACTACACCTGGCACCCCATCTATCCCCAGAAGGCTGATGAGCAGCTGAAACAGTCGTGTAAGCTCACCAATTCAGTGTCAATTCCATGTTGTTTGCCCTGGATCCAGCCAAGAGAGACGTCCATTTACCTATATCTTGAAAGCTATTGTTTTCTAACTTGCCTGCAATTTGTGTCTGAAGTGTCTGAGATGGAGGAATCTATGCTGTCAGCTCTGCGTCCCCCAGAACACGCCAATGCCTTACCGCGCTTTACATCCACATCTGCTTCAGCTGCCCACAACCGCATGCCCACTGACCCCTCAGAGCTCCCCCCAGACAGACTTCACGTGGAGATGGAAATGTCCCCTGATTCTCAAATTATCCTCTACGGGCCTTTGCTCCGAGCACTGATCTCCATCAAGGTGTGGAAATGCTCCAGTTAGTTCATAATAAAGTTCTGTGTTTCGGATGATAATGAGACCACCAGAAAATTATGTATGAAATCAGTCAGTTAGAAGTCTACACAGCTCATTTGTCTAACTGTCCTGTCTGCTGGCACAGGAAAACTATTTTGGTGAGGACGACATGTACACAGACTTTGAGGAGATTGTGTCGAGCCCTGTGTTGTCCACCTCCACCTCCTCTGGCCTCGGCTGGTCTCCCCTGGGAATGGAAGACAGCGAACAGAATGAAACCTCCAACATCCATCCCCTGGACCTGCGCCCCTGGGACATCACAGTGTACATCAACCTTTACAAAGTTCACGGCCGACTGCCAATGGTACAATGGATGACTTCCGGTTCTGTTTAATGATTTAAAAAATGAGAGAGATCCATGTAGATGTGGAGCAAATTAAATAAAGAAAGGAAATTATTGCATTAGTATAGTTGCACTAGATAGATGCAAACGAAAGAAAACAGATATGAAGGAAGAATGTGCACTACCCACCATAAAAGTTTTATGATATACTTTTATTACTTTCTGATGTAAACCTGCCTGCCATGCTTCTTCAGTTGATATGTGTTTACGTTTGTGAAAACAGCTTGATAGATAAATCCACGTTTTCTCACTTTTCACGCTGCCTCTAGCACTGCAGCAGCGAGGGTCCCGAAGGTCCGTCCGGCTTCCTCGAGCGTCTGTGTTTTGAGATGAAAAAGGGTTACAGAGAGACGATGCTTCAGCTGCTCCTGTCTCCCATTCACATCTTCATCAGTGACAACTACCAGGTCAGAAGCTTCACGTGCCTGATGGGATGTACTGCTAATTACGGGTCCATAGAGTGCTGTCATATCCTTGGATTAGATTTTATCTGTAAGAAATTGCGACAGAAAAAGATAACCTTATATCCAGAAGCACAAAAAATGTTATGTGTTGGCCCTTATTTTCACCATTTAATTTAAAAGGGTTAGCAAGACGGTGTAATCCAGCACAGTAACACAAATTTAAACTATGTTGAATATCTCACACGGGAAAAGGCTGAACATTTCGTACAGAATTATTATTTAGTCTGGTTATTGTTGTTTTTAGAAAATACCCAGAGTAAAGCTTGCTGGTCAGTAGCCCCTTTTAGATAGAAAATGCGGCACATTTGCAACAAGGTAAGGGCTGCAATCTGCCGCCTTGTCTATGTGAAAGGGAGGTGTAATATTCCTTCTTTACAAAAAAGCTGCCACTGGGGTAGGCGTAAACATGTGACATGATATGAAGCACAAAGTTTGGCGTGAACAGTGATGTACAACATATATGTTGGAGGATATTTAGCCCCGTGATACCAGTGTCAGTCATAATTGCTACACAGCTGCCTGATCAAGGTCGGCGGGATGCAGCATAATCATGAATGGCCACTGCCTCGTCATAGGTGCTTCCCCCCTGCCGTGGTATTTAAGGTGGCGACACTTGATAGATTTACTTAATTATAAACCCATGGCCCATATTCTCGCCTCCTCGGTCAAACACACGCCGATGTTAAACCCCTGCTATCAAAGGACGTGTGCGGCGGAGCACCTCGCCCCCTTCATTAACTGCCTCAAGCACCAGACAGCTAACAGGAAGCTGGTTGAATTTGTCTTCAAATTAAGAGCTTTAGAACTGGGTTCTTAGCAGGGGGCTTTTAATTTGAAAGTGGCGACAGTTAGTAGCTTGCCGCTACAACAACAAGCAGACAACCAAGACAGCTACAGAGACCGAGGAGACGCTAACATCTCCCTGATCTCAGCGGCTTTCCAGTTGCTCATCTTGACGTCCATGGATGAAGTGATGAACTGACTGCTGCGATCAGCTGTTTCCTGGTTTTAAGATTTCCAGCTGTGGGTCGCACAACAGTGCACGTCATTGACATCTCCACTCATCTCACGCAATTGCTGGCACATCGACGACTTGGATTTACATAGGAATGGAGGTGGCAAAAAGTGTACCCTCCGAGGCGTCATATTGGCAGACCAAAACAGACCCCCAATATACTGCCTTCTGTCTAAATCCGTGGACCTAGCCGCAAAAAGGACAGCCACATTGGCGGGTTGCTGCCCAGTATAAAAATGGCTAGTGTTATAATAATACAAACCATGCTCTGCACTAGCCCCATGTTTGCACAAGTACCTGCATATTGTATAACCACACAGAATTTCTTAGCTTTAGCAATGAGTCGGATCCCATTTGCTGCACAGAGTGAATATCTTTCCCTTATCCCTGACAAAGAATGTGTAGCCCTCATCTCTTTCCTCCAGCGAGATATCAGTCTCTTTGTCTATGGCACGTGGAGGGGTTTCTCTGGGTTTCCCCAGAGATGTAAGATTAAAAATATAAGCGTGTGTGACTGTCCTGTTTTGCCCACAGCGTCCCACAGCAGACAGCGTGTTGAGGGATGGCCACCTGAGTCTCTCTGGCCTACAGATGAGGGCCCATGCCATGTTCTCAGCTCAGGGCCTCCCCCTGGGCAGCGATACGCTGGAGTACGCCTGGCTAATCGACATGCAGGCCGGGGGGCTCACTGGCAGGGTCACTGTTCCACAGGTGTGTGTGTATGTGTGTGCGTCTTAAGTAAATGAACAGTTTGGAATGTGGAATGTTAGATTAGGATTATGATATGAATGTTAAGGTCAGCTGAGTGGGAGTGCTTTTGAATTTGTGTTTTCTAAAGGTTGTTTGTGTGAACCACCTGTTCAATATAATACAGTCCAGTATATCCCTGCAACAGTTTACAGTGTTTTATTTGATTGTATTTTGATTTAAGGTTTTCTTTGTGCTTTGTCAATCCCCACCATGTACTTATTCTTTTTTTAGGAATTTGCATTTCCTGATATTCTGAAGCACTTTTCTGTCTATGTGTGACTGTGATTATTAGGTGGCCAGTGTAATCGAGTGGGCTGAGACTTTCCTTTTCCATGGGGTGTCTAGAGAGTTCCAGCTAGAACAACCCAAGCCCTCTGTAATCTGCCAGCATGGCGCTGACCGTCGCATTTGCGATGCCAAGGTACAGATACACCGTATATCATGCAGTCGCTGCACAAGGCTGAGCTTCATTTCTCTGATTTTCTCTACAGACTTTCTAGCATCAATTTGAACTCGCTAGCAGCTCTGTGTGTCTGAATCTCCCGCCTTAAGCTACTTAATTAGCTAATTTTGGCTGAATGCTTTTTTTCTTTTGGTAGATTTGAGTGGTGGTCAGAACTGTATAGTGTGACAAGAAAGGAAATGTTTAAGTGGCACCAGATAAGAAAAGAAAGAAGAAAGAAACCACTGTGAACTTTCTCTAATCATGCGAGACAAGACAAACTTTTTTCACTGCTGGAGAAACTGAAATGTCCTTCATCACAAAAACTATTCATCTACTCACAGCAGCTATACATAGCATACGTCCCCAACACTGTGATGTACGAAGCAGTGCTGAGAGACACTCCCTCGCCATGTCTGTTTCACAAGATGTCTTGTTTGTATGCGAATACTGACAAGAATGTTTTTTAAAACTCTGCCTGAGAGTGCTCATTAATTTCTGATGAGAAAGCAGCTGTGGCTGCAGGCGATGCAGCGGTATGTAAAGCCTAGCTGCACTAAATTGGAAATGGTTTCCTTGCAAGCACTGGAAAGTTTCTGCTACTAAATGATGTTTGTGTTTCAGATGACCTGCCTGCCAGGTCACTGTCGCACATCAGAGGAGCTGAAGTACACCATGACCCGACTGGCCATGGATGGAGTCGACCTCTTCATTGTGGAGCATGGCTGTGCTGCTAACATCAAGGCAATTAGCAGCAAACATTCTGTTTTGTTTTCAAGATATTCATTTATGAAGATGTAACTTGTTGTGTGTATCTGTAAAGATCTATTTTTCTCCCTCCCCAGACTTCTGTCGTTCGTGTAGCCAACTGCAACCTGCACAACCAGGCGGTGGGGGAGGGCATCAGTGCTGTGGTGCAGGACGTAAACATTCGCCAGTACATAGAGCAGCACAGCGAGGCGATCAGGCTGCAGCCATCCGGACCGGGTCAAGGTCTGGGTCAGCCGCTGGGTTTGGGTCAGCCCCCTCTGCTGCGACGCTCTGTCTGGCTGGAGGCGGGTTCAGTCAACTTGAACCTCATCACAGCAGACATCGCCCTGGCCACTGACCACCCAGCCAAATGTGAGGTCCAGAGGCAGTTTCTGGAGCTCCACGATGCTCAGACCAAAAGGTAGAAAACTCTGTTGTGTGTTATTTACTTTTCAAGCACGAGAGACATTGTCTGTTGGTGGGAGGAAAATATTTCTCTTTTTGTCCCTAAGCCACCCTTTAGTATGATTCCAGCATTGTGACAGTTCTAGTATTTAGTGATGATGTCATTGGCTACTTTTTTCACCTATTTCATTTGTTCTAGCTAAACAACAAAACAGTTTTTTAAAAATGTCAAAGCTAAAACTTCTGGAGTGGAAATGACTCATTGCCTGTATCACACCTCTGTATGATGACTCACTGGTACAGTTATGAGGCACGTAATGTTAAAGTAAAGTGTAAAGTATATCCATTTAAACTTACTGTGGTGAGATTTTTTCTGCTGTATACAGTGATCTTGCACATGATACGTGATAATCAGCTGGTAAATTATCCAACTGCTGTGATAATAGATTCAACAAAATGATTTAAGACCTCATTATAGGTCTCCAGGGAACAATTTTAGTACAGATGTTCTTGTCTCACTCGTAATTGGACATGATCTTTCTTATTACTTGAACTAATGGTAGTGTATGTGGGTGTTTCTGAGAAAAGGCAAGATAAGTGCGTCCATTCACAGAAACGTATGCCAAGACAAAACCTTAATCGAACAAAGAAGGAGACTTTAAATGTTATCTGTTTTTAAGAAAGGAAGACCAGTGCGACATTTGTTATACACGTTCCTGATATGTCTGAAATATTAATTCTCACAGACACAGTAACCATAAAGTGTCTTTCAGCAACTCTAGCTACCCTAAATTTTGTTTTTTTGCCACATCATTCGTTTTCATTGTCTCTTCCTCTTCAGACTCTGGTTTCTGTGGCCTGAAGAGGCTGGCATCCGCAACAAGCGCAGCAGGAACCGCTGTGGCTGCCTCGGAGGCTGCAGGTTCTTTGGCGGTACCAACATGGGCCTGGACTTCTTCAAGCTGGAAGAGCTGACACCCTCTTCCTCGTCTGCATTCTCATCTTCCAGCACAGAGTCCAACATGTCTTATGGCCAGTCTCTGCTGCAGCCTGGGGAGTGGATTATTACCAAGGAAACACCCAAAGTGGATGGTATGCATTTGCAAAGGTTTTATATGAATTTCCTGATATTCCCCTGAGTTGCTCATGGTCTCCTTATTTTTTTTAAAGTGAAACCCAAGCAAGATTAAGAATAGTTAAAATGTTTAATTTTTTCCAAACACAGCAGCTACTTTTCCCATACAAGGACCCCTGGGAGTAAGAATGCATCTACAGGAGTTCATTAAATGAGAATTCATTTTATTATATGATAATATATTGAGCTTTTTCTCAGTATCTTATCTGCCTAAGCAGTGGTCCTTAAACAAAGTGTGACCAGCTCGCCATGAAATACAGAATATATGCATGGGATACAAAGTACTAAATACAGCCTACTGATACAGAAAAAAAAATTGTCGGATCACCATTTTCTAAAACGAATGTGTCTTCTTAGGGAGAGTCATAGGACTGAAGACGGACACGCACTCACCGTGCCTGCCCCCTGAGCTGCCAGAAAGGCGAGCTCAGCAACACCTCAGTCTCCAGGTGCCCCAACGCTCACACAGCTCGGCCTCCTCCTCTGAGGAAAACAGTTCCTCTAGCGCTGCTTTGCCCCTCCTAGCTGGAGAGAGGGACACTCCCTCGCCAAGCACAGAGGAACGCATGTTCCCCATGAATGGCAAAAGCCCTGCTGAGTGAGTAACATCTAGAATGATGACTTAATACTCTTGCATCCATTTTTAACATCAGAATTTGTAAGAAAAGAATACAAATACACAAATATAAGAGGTTACAGCTTGTAGAAATCAATAAAGGCAGCACAAGCGGCATCTTCATCCTGGGTGTAGTATTTACCTATTTTCTCTTCCCTCCATGCAGCACCCAAGGAGAAGTCCCAGAGCTCTCACCAGTCTCACCCAATAGCTCCCAGGACCGCTCCTCAGTGCGCTCACCCCTCTGTTCCCCTCTCAAACGGCAGTCGTCTGTGCACTCAGGTCGACTGGGCAGCACAAAGAGCCTGTCAGCTGCTGTCTTTACCGATAAGCCTCCGCCAGTCCTGTCTGGTGGTGTCCAGTTCAGCAGCGAGGTCTCCCGCAGCGATGAGAACGTCCTGGATTCGCCACGTCAACGCAGAAGCTACGGCTCATTTCCCTTCACGCCTTCAGCCGACTCCAACACCTTTCATCAGTACCGCTCTGCAGACTCCAGCATGTCCGTGGCCGACAGCGAGGCCTACTTTTCAGCTGCTGAGGAATTTGAGCCAATCAGCAGTGCAGACGAAGGTCCAGGAACGTACCCAGGCCGAAAAAAGAAGAGGAGGCAGCAGATGCAGCAGCCACAGCAGCCCCCGTATCACATGGAGAACTACAGGTCAGCTTAGATGATAATGTGCTTTTAGAAAATGGAGTGTGAAATATTCTGCTCAGCCTCAGTGGAACACAGTAAAGTTCTCAAAGTTAGAGTTTGAAATTTAGAGAGCAGACTGGGTGTGTAGTTAGATCAAGTACAAGGTTAAGAACGAGATTAGGATGATGGTTGAGTCTAGACAGCTCACAGCTCTCAGAAACTTCAAAGAGTCTCTCATTTCTCCTCTGTAAGAGCAGATGAATTAATGACCCATCAAGTGAGTTCTGACCTTGCCATATTGCCTGAAGTGTTACCCTTTTTATTAATGTTAAAGGGGCCACTCTGAAGGATTTTCGTTTTTTGATTTACATTTTAAGACAGTGATGAATACAGAGATTTGATTTTTCATCAACTCCAATATCTCTGATCCCTTTTAGGGGTTTTACTTTGAAATTTCGATGAATGTTTCTGTGGCCACCTTTTCATTTTTCTATGACCCCAAAATGTTCTTGCATTTGTTGCAGCACTCATTTTGATTAATACAGCCTCCACACAAACACAAATAATCCTCTCTGTCTAATGTAAGGATTCAAATGGCACAAGCTAGTGGACTGCTGTTAATTCACTGTTGTTCATTTTGCACAATATCATGTTATATGTATATACAAGTCTATTCTATTTCTTACCTTTTTAATTATATTGTTTATTTTTTGCTATTGTTATTGTTTTTTGTAACATTCTGTCCTTTAGCTGCTGTGTCCCACGTTTGTGGGACAATAAAGGGATACTGATTCTGATTCTGAAACATAAGGCTGAATTTAAAAATAGTAAAATCTATGCAGGAAAAAGGCTTGGGGGGAAGCATCTTCTCTGAATAAGTAAGAAGAAGAAGAAGCTGTTTCTTCAATTATTGTCTCCTAGATGACCACAGCAGCAGTTTTCAATTTTCTTCTCCTTCATGGAGGTATATTGGCAGTTTGCTAGTAACTGGTTTTGTTTTTGGTCAAAACTTCTGCTCTACTCTTTATACTAGAGCCATGATTAACGTAGCCTTTACTGCCAACTTCTGATGAAGCCTTGTTGTGTAGTGTTGTTTCCTTCAAATTTGCTTGACAATTAACTGGAAAGACGTCCTATTAGTTGATAGTATGCACCTGTTTTGCCATTAGGAGAGATATATGTAGCAAAATTATGAAACAATCAAAATATTGTCTTGACAGTAAGAGCTGTCACCCAAAATGCCATCACCCAAAATGTTATGTCTATGACTGACATAAAGCACACATTGACTTATCAATTTGATGTGTAAATACTTTGTTTTGCCCCAGTCGGAGCTCCATCTACCACAGTGTCGAGGGTCCTCTCACCTATGTCCTGAACGGGGAGCTGATCACTGAGCCACGCCCCCTGCTCCCAACACTGCCCCCGCTGCCTCCCCATCCCCTGCCCAGCCACACATCCCAGGCCTCCTTCGTGTCAGCGCTCGCCATGGAGGAGGAGAGCTCAGTGGAAGTGGAGAAGACAGCTGAACCCGGCCCTGTGACCCGACAGCCCCACGTCATGGCCTGCTACCAGAGCTACCTAGCCCAATACCAGGTAAAGTTGTGAGTCATTCAATGGTACAAAAACATTTGCCAACTGACGTGTAGCCTGGTCTGCAAATTTTTACTGTAATCAATTTTTGTCCAATTAAAACATTCTTTACTTCTCTGTCAGGTCTCGAATTGGTCTGTTAAACAGCCCACCAATAAGAGGACCTCCAAGTCCTCTCTGCACCGCCCCCTGGATTTGGACACACCCACGAGCGAGGAGAGCTCTGCCTCATTTGACCAGCTCTCTGTCCCCAGCTTTAAGGTCTTTTTTAACAGTCTTTGAATGTAGGGAGGTTATTGGCTCCCTTAGCATGTAACACTTTAGTTTAACTTAAGAATTTTGAAGAGGTATTGACTCTTAAAATGGTCAAATGTTATATATCTGTATTTGTATTGTTTTCTTTTATGTTACAGGTGATAAAGCAGGGCCTCTCAGCCAGCTCTTTACTGGACCGAGGAGTTCAGCTGATGGGAGAGAACAACAGGTATTTAAGCCACTTTGCTTTCTCTTTCTCCCTCTTACACTATAAATTAACAGGAGCATTGTTGTTTACAATTATCATTTGAATAGGGCTTTGCGATATTAATAAAATCTCATATCCCACTACAGGTCATTTCATATCCAGATGGCGATACATATCAAATTATAGCAGATTTTTGTTAAATGTGATGAATATGGGTGGTTTCTCTGGTCTCTTTTAAGGATTTTCATACCCAAATCATGTCCATATGACAGAAGTAGCCTCTCTCTTTTAAATAAAAGTTATCCTTTATGTTTGTTTTGGCTTCTCGTTTTCAGAGTCCTTGTTCAGAATGTTTTCATACTGTGTAATGTTAACTCTCCTCCATGTTTGTCTGTGTGGCCTTCATGAATCGCCCGAAATTAAGTAGAATATGGCCGATATGATTTGCAACACAACAAAATAAATGATAGAGCACAATATGAAATGACAGACATTTATCATCACAAATAATGCGTCGTCATATAGCACAGCCCTACTGAGAACTCAAGAAAGTGCGTTTCCTTCTTTAGCTTTTATATAGCTCAGTATTCTCAGCAGCACCCAAATCCTGTGTTGCTTTACACTGTCCTTTCAAGTAGCAACCTATCTACTAGATGTGCTTTGTGTCATGAATATTAAACATATGATCGAGGATTATCTCTTTGTTCCTTCTCAGTACACCATACACCCCACTGGATAAGCGAGCCATGGAGAACACAGATGAAGACACAACAACAGATGACTGGACTCTGGAGCAACCCTTAGCTCAGACCAGGACCACTGCCATCGTGGAGGTGAAGGGAGCTATCAATGTGGTGCTCACGCCCCTTGTGGCTGAATCCCTGGACAGGTAGGAACCATCCCTAATACATTTTTCTCTTTATATCTGTCTTCTCACTATGTTCTGATTTAAAATATTATTTGTATTTGGTCTGCTATTAGGTCTGCTTTTCATGCTGCTTTATTGACCACACATTCTTCAAACTAGGTTTTCAGTCTCAAAATGTGAGAACCCTAATGAGAAATATGATACTTGGCTGACCCTACGCCTTGCTCACATTGCACACACTCTTAAGATAGAGTTTTTTTTTTTTAGCCTGAAGCTAAGATTTGACTTCAAGCCAAGTTAAATCCCAATGCACACTACTTATTGGATCTAAAATTCTGCTGACAGTACTCCAGAGTCTGGTCTCGCTCTTGGGCATCTACCAGTGTGATTTTTTTTTTTTGTTTGCCGAAAGCTAACACTACTGGGTTTACAACTGTCTTACAAGTACTGCAGCGTGGCGATAGGTTGGTTTTGTTTCACTACAGCTTGTCTGTCTTTTTGTGATCTTACAGGTACATTGAATCTATGGTCCACTTTGCCAGTATCCGTCATCCTGCAGCTATTCTGGATGACCTTCATGGAAAAGTCCTGAATGAAGCCTATCAGATCAGCAAGTCTACAGTCACGGAGTCTGTATGTACAACAGAGCAGAGGGCTAAAGCTTGATATTTATTATTCAGCACAGTTTTTTTTATTTTGACCTACAGTTGAAAGTGTTTAAGAAGCACATAACATTTAATTCTTGGGATTATAACAAATGTGTCAATTATTTATCAACAGTTTGAATAAAGTGTTTGTGTTCTCAATGTTTTGAGATTCCCAATTTAAAAAGTGGTTTTGTTGCTAAAGTACTGATGTCGAACTCTTTTGGACCTGATTCACACAGAGCCAAACAGGCAAGCAGGAGCACAAGCTGTCCAAGACCGAGGGCACGACCCCTGGCTCCCTCAACATCTCCCATGGCCAGACAGACCTGTCTGTCAAACCAGATAATGTGAAAATCAAGGGCCTCCAAGCCAACGTCTCCATTCCCAAGGTAAGAGCCATGACCCTGAATAATGAGAGGCCAGCAGTTTTTCCCTGGAACTGTGCTCTGAGCAGGACAGTTTCAATAGTAAGCTCAGAGTTGTGAGCGCTGGTGTAGATCACTTTACATTTGAACACTGAATATAAGAAGTTCTCAGATTTCGTGTAGAATAATGATAGCGGGTCAACTAACTGGGTGACACGTCTATAGCGGTGTTTCCATGCAAAGGTTCCACAAATTTTAACAGAATTTCCAGAAAATGGGCACAAAAAATATGAGTGTATGCTTGTTTCCATCAACTTCCATATTGTGATCATTATTAACCCCTTTACAAAGTTATAGAAATTTTTCCAATGTTGCTCCTTAAATCACAGTCGCACACAGTATGACTATTCTGTTTTCTTATTGTGGAGCATAATTTGTCTTATAAAGAACTTCTTGCGGGCACCTCCATTATTTAAATCCATAGCATCAGTTGTTTTTTTAACCAGCAATATTTTAAGGTACAGTGGGGTTTTCGATCAATTTGAATTAGCTGGAACTTTTTGTTTTCTTCGCTCCTCCTGCAGGTGAACCTATGCCTCCTGCAGGCTTCTGTAGAGGAGGGGTCACCCTCTTGCTCCAATAAGTCCGTCACACACGTGTCTCTGGTGGCGCTGTGCTTCGATAGGATTGCCACCCAGTTCAGAATGAACAGGTAACACGTCGACTATTCATTGTGTGTGTGTGTGTGTGTGTGTGTGTTTGTGTGTTTGTGTGTGTGTCTGCTGAAACATTTGTTGTGGTTGTTTGGATGTATTTTTCTCACCTAAAAAACAATTGAGCAGCACTTACCTGAAGAAATTTGGTTTTAATTCACAACCCACATTTTCTTCCTGCTCCTTTTAGGGGTATTGTTGAGGAGACACCCAACACCACAGAACATGGCCGACCATCTGTTATGTTGGAGAAGTATGCCGCAGCCACCAAGATGCAGCCCCAGTCTTCGGGCTCGCTGCGCTCCAACGCAGGCATCGAGAAAGGCAAAGAGATCGCCGCCAGGCTCAACATCCACCGTATACACAGCCAGCTGCGAGGCCTCGACTCCACAGGTCACTTGTAGTGAAATATAGCCCTGTTTGATCCCTTGTGCCACTATTTGAAGTGGTTCACTGTCCTTTTGTATGACCTGCAACCTTTCTGTTAATGTGCTGTACAACTGGACCCCAAACAGTATGCAAAAGTGCCAAGCAAAAATACTACCCTTTGACTTTTTTTTGCATTTTTTGTTGGCATGAAGTTCTTTTAAAATGATCTGTTTTCTGATTACTTTGTTCTCCCCGAGCACTTCTGTCTTTTTAATTTTTTGAAGAAGAGGAATTCCAGTGAAGTGTATAAACAATTTTTTTTTTTAATTATTATTTTGTATCCTTTCTTAGACATTGGTACATGTGCCATCACAGCCATCCCTTTTGAGAAGTCCAAAGTGCTGTTTGGCCTAGAGGAACTGGAGGAGTTCTCACTGGTGGATGAAACCGATACCCAGGCCACAACTGGTGACTTTGGCCGTACGACAGCGTCTCTTGAGAAATGGGGCTGGATCATGTTTGAATGTGGCATTGAGAACCTCACGGTCAAAGGTAAAACATCCCAAACTCATCATCACTTACATTAAGAGCTAAGCAAAATAAAACAGAAAAAATGAATTAAGTTGTATTAAGAGAGATGTAAGGAGTTTGTGTGCAGATTTGGTAACATATTATACTTTGTGTTGCAGGGGGCCGTCAGTCAGGAGCTATTCTTTACAATTCATTTGGTGAGATTGGACGCTCAGATGCTGCAGGGAAGACGGGTATGTCTAAGTCGAATGGCTCGACAGGCTCTCAGACAGGAAGTGGTTATAGCACTGACGTCTCTGATGACAACCTGCCACATGATGCAATCAGCCCTGCCTCCGATGCCAACGAGCACTCGGACTCAGATGACCAGGTAACATATGAAGAAATGCTCTCTATGTGGCAACAAAAAACATATCTCCCTCAAAATTATTTTTTTCTCATGTTCAAAAATCTATATCAAATCTGGTTCACCCAAAACTTGGATTTTGGTGTACTTTGAGTTAGGGATGTGCAATTAATCGAATTTTGATTGTGATTTTGATTTTTGGGTCAAACGATCTCCAAACTAATTTATTGGAGTTGAAACGATTTATTTGGCATTTTTCGTTGTACCAGTTGGCCTAAAGATTTTCTGAAAGAGACACTCATGCGCAGTTCAGTCCCTCCCGCAAAGCATTAAACATGCCCCTCACTGGCACGCATCCACCACATACGTGGATTTCAACCTAGTCTTTGTGTTAACTTCAACCAGGTCCGCTGTGCTGCGTATCTGCTCCATCCCAGCGCCGGCAGTCCAGAGCCCTTCGGAACAGATACGCAGAACTTCTATTTCTGGCCGATCGGAGTCACAATGCAGCAATCAGCCAAATTTAGTACAGAGCAGACAGGGAGTCACGCACCGAAACAGCAACACAACATCCAGTCACTTTTCAAAATAAAACACTCTGTGTTGAGACAAATACAAGCTCTTCTTCCAATCCTTCAGTCGGAAACACTTCGGGTTGTTGTGTTTATAGCACATAATTATAACTGCGGTCGCAAGTGATTATATGATTATCACGGGAACTCCTTGGTCTCGCGACGCCAGTTGTCAGTACTGTGCTGTGGTGAACTCAAAACATTTTGTAATTTTCGATTTGAATTTTTTAAGGGGAAATTTCAGAGTTCTCAGTTACAAAGTGTTGGAGAGAAATGCTGAATAAATGCATCATGTTTCCAAGCTCAAAAATAATTGTTTAAATAGTCGTGATTATGATTTTTTCCATAATTGAGCAGCCCTACTTTGAGTCATTTGCTGTAATTTAGGTCTACATTCTCTTTTATTTGATTCTTTTGAGGTTGACAAATGCATGAAAACATTTTTGGATCTGCTGACAGTGACCTTATACTTACTTATGTGATGACAAAATTAATTATCTTCAAACCAATTTCTTCTTCATTTTATCTATCTATTTTGTTTTTTCTACCCTGTCGCTTTTTTTACCGTTAAAAGGGCATTTTTTCTCCATCAACACTGCAAGTTTTTCCTCACTAGAATCGAGGGTCTAAGGAAAGAGGATGTCGTTCACTGTACAGATTGTGGAGACCATTGAGGCAATGTGATTGCGATTTTGGGCTCCAAAAATCGCAATCCCACCAGCCAGTCTTATCTACCCGTTAAGCCCTGTTCTCTTGTGCTCTGTAGGATGAAGGTGTAGAGTCAGACGACCTGAAGAAAGACCTCCCCCTCATGCCTCCGCCTCCTGACTCCAGCAGCATGAAGCTGACCATTAGGGAGATCTGGTTCAGTTTTGCTGCTCCCACTAATGTGCGCTCACCTTCACAGGCCATCTCCAGGTACAGCTCGGCTCACATATATGGACTTCTTTATTCTGCATTTGGTTAGAGGAAGATAACTGATAGTGTGTATACCTTTTAAGATGTGGTGTGATGTTTGTCTTGGATAATGTTGTTACTTTCAAGACGGGATTGAGAAAATGCGTAGTGCACGGGTAAGCAATCTTTGGTACTTCCCCCATTGGCACGCAGGAGCTTAACCAGTGCCATGCTAGCAATAAGTCAGCAAAATAATGCTTGCGTTACTTGCAGCAATTTGATAATACATAGGTTATATGTCCTATATTTGTTGGTTGTGTTTTCCTTTCTTCTGTGAAACACTTTGTTGCTCTGTTAAGAAAAGTACTATATAAAAGTTATCATTAGGGCCCGAGCACTGACCAGCGCGAGGACCTATTGGAATCGCTAGGATTATTCTTATTTTTATTCTGCACTTTAAGACCAGTTTTGGAGACCTGAACATAACCCAAAACTCACCAAACTTGAAATATACGTCATATCGGGTCAAGATTTTTATAATTCAGCGTCATCGGGTGTGGGTGTGGCCAGGGGACTCTATAGCTCTGTAGTTGGTTCTTAGAGAAAACATGGTGAAATCCTCTGATATTATAATACAAATGTTGGAAACTTAAAAAAATATTGTCTAAAACAGTATAAATATGTTTAAAAATGTATTCATCAATAGTTGTTATAAGATGATTAAAGAACATCTGACTCTCTTATATGTTTACAGGCAGTTAAATCTGCTCAGCACAGCCACGCCTGCCATTGGAGCCTGGTTGGTTCCCATCGACCAGCTCAAATCTTCTCTGCGCAAACTGGATATGGAGGGCACACTCCGAGTGTGTGCCGTTATGGGCTGCATCATGACAGAAGCTCTTGAGGTTAGCAGTAAATCTATGGACAGACACAAATGATTACAGATTAAGAACGTCCAGTATCCTCTGATCTCTCGATCTCTATATGCATTAGTTTGAGACTTTGCTTTTAACAGATTATGTCATTCCCCAACAGAAAAAGAGCATCCACATCCCCATCAGGAGCAAGTACAACCGTGTGACTAAACGAGCACGCTACCTGCATGAGAATCCCTCCTGTATGCTCTGTAACATCCTTCACCGCTACCTGCAGCAGGCCGACTACTCTGTCATAGAGGAGGCCACAATGGTGAGTGCCTCTGAGGCTTTTTTATTTTTTGAATTTTTTTTACAGTACACTGCATCAGTTCAAACTCTCAAATTTTATCCTTACTTATATGGCTGCTAAAACTGATATTGTATGGTATCATTTAGACCAGTGGTTCTCAATTGGTGGGTCGCGACCCTAAAGTGGGTCGTGGACCCGGTTTCAGTGGGTCTCTGGCCTTTTGCCCAGGCAAAAAAATGGTAAGAAAAAAATCCTTTCCTTTTATTTTGAGGGGGATTTTTTATGCAGCAGAGTGCAACAGTAGGTGGCGATAATGCCCTGTAATGCTAATTGACACCCGCCATTTCCCAGCATAATGTATGAAATATCGATACACTACGCCTTTGGAATTGACATCGAAAGCGTCACGTTGCCAAGCAACAAAGAGATTCAGTTGGTGGAGCTGTCATGTGACCATACGCTGAAAAGGAAATTCACAGAGATAAGTGTCTCCCAGTTCTGGTGCAGCACTGTGATGAGCGAGTATCCTTCCCTTGTTACTCGAGCAGTAAAAATCCTCCTACCATTCAGCACTACCTGTCTGTGAGTGTGGCTTCTCAGCTCTGGTTCAGCTGAAGACAAAACACAGAAACAGACTGGACATTAAGCATGACCTTTGTCTACTATCACTCCAGACTTTGAGACTCTTGTTAGGAGCAAAAAACACACCCAGTTCTCCTATTAACTCCTCCAAAATCAGGTCTATGGTGACAGTGTTACACCTGCTGTAAGGTTGAAGTGAGTGCTGCTTAATTTTCTTCAAAGCACAATGATTTTCAGTATTTACCTTCTGATAAAGTAAGCAGAAGAGAATGTATACTTGGACTGTTTGAGTTGCTTTTGAATTGCACTTTTTGTTTAATTTATCTTGAGTATGTGGACTGTTACTGAAGAAACTGAATTGTTTCCATAGTGCAGTGTTGGTTGTCATAGTTGCACTTTTTAAAAAAAATTATTTTATTTATTTTTTATTGCTTGAATAAGTGACTGAATAGTTTTAATAGTACAGTTATTGAAGTCTTATGTACGTTAAATACATTTGAGAAGTTGAACATTTTCCTTGATTTTTGTCGAAGCTTGTCATTAAGGGGTGATAGTGGGTCCCGAAGCCAGACCAGTTGAGAACCACTGATTTAGACAATAGCTGCCAATTATTTTAAGTGGTATTAAGTGCTCTTGGCTCCCCTTCACTGTATTAAAGTGAAACTCTCGCCAAAAAGCAACCATTTGCTTTATTTGTGATTGAATATGAGTCAAACCTTCGTGTAAAAGCATAATTACGACGAAAGAGGCACTTTTAACATTTACTGTAGTTTCGTTTTCGGGCAAGCTAATTTTCAATGAGGTGCAGGGGCACTCTTATGCTAGCATCAAAATCGCTATTTTTAAATCACTAAGAGGGCTCGACACACCATGAAACTTTGCTCGTAGTATCACCAGGGTCTCTACACATGAACACGAGCATTGAGAACATTGTTTGTGTACGCAGAGTTTACTAAAACGAAGGTTTTTGA